>CM073481.1:29495000-30095000 GCA_037074505.1 Albizia julibrissin | reverse complement strand
CTGCTATTTACTCTAGTGCCAAATTGTTGAGAGTTAGCTGCAATAGTGGATATTAAATCTCTGGCCTCTTGGGGTGTATTGTTAACTAAGGCTCCACCACTAGAAGCGTCCACCAGATTTCAGTCATTAGGTAGAAGACCCTCATAGAAATAAGTAATCAGGAGCTGCTTAGTTATCTGGTGATGGGGGCAGCTAGCACACAACCTCTTGAATCTCTCCCAGTATTCATGCATATTCTCGCCATTAATTTGCTTGATTCTACTGATTTCTTTCCTGATTGTAGTGGCTCTTGAAGAAGGGAAAAATCTCTCTAGGAACAATCTTGCATATCAGCCCAACTTCCAATAGATGACGGTTGAAGATTATATAACCAGTCCTTCGCTCCATCCTCAAGAGAGAAAGGAAAAGCTCTCAGCTTAATGTGGTCTTTATCAATATGTTGTGGTTTCATTGTGCTGCATACCATATGGAATTCCTTCAGATGCTTGTGCGGTTCATCACCTGCAAGACCATGAAACTTAGGCAACAAATGTATAAGTCCATATTTAAGTTCAAGGTTAGCACCAAGGGAAGGGTATTGGATACACAATGGTTGATAATTATCACCAGGTACAGTCAATTGCTTTAAAGTCCTATTATTTCCTTGATTTGCCATAGTGTCTGAGTGATTAGAAGTGCTGCCAATAGAATCAAAAGAAACAGAAGTGCCAACAGAATCAATGTCAGAATCAGAAACAGGTTCAGTAATAACCCTCTAACTTAACGTAACAGCCCTTCTAGCAGTAAGAATTGTGCATTCTATTTCAGGATTTATGTCCAACAGATCAGATGCACTAGTGCTGCTCCTCGTCATACATCATAGGGAAAAATCAAGACAACTACCAGAACACTCAAAAACAAAAAATCACAAGGCTACACTAGAAATTGACCAAAACAAATTTAAAAATACTACCAAATGATTTTTAAAAATTATGGGACTTACACAGAACAACTTCTACACTATCCGGGAACCCAAAAATGCAAAAAAAACTTCTAAAAAAAAATGAAAAAGTGGTCTAGATGATGGAATTTGGGAAAATTAGGGGTGATCTCACTTCCTAAAAGAAATGACTTTTGCTCAGAATGCCCAATCCCTCCAAAAAGACCTGGGGCCGAGTGATTTGGTTGAGATACAAATCTGCTAAACCACCAGAACCACCTAACTCAAACACTACACTACAGTTAATGCTAGATCGATGCAAATTCCCTGGCAACGGTGCCAAATTTTGATCGAGAATTGTCGAGTTCTCGCAAAATAACCAGTTTCAATAAGAATTTGCAGTATAGAGAACCTGGATCATTTCCCACGGAATTCACATGCAGTCTAAAATATTCCAACAATGATCGATTGGAGGGGTTTAATTAAACTATTAATGAATAATAAACTCAGATTAAAGACAGAAATCGAAAATGAACTAGACCAAACAGATTAAAATGACTGACCTAGAATTGGGATTCATAATTTCCTACCATCATCGGACGAAGATTATAACAAACTCGTGAATGGTTCTGGACGAACCAAAATCTTTGCATTCGTCCAGAAAATTCCTCTACTAGACGATCATCTAGGTTCTGTTTGTATGTATGGCGTGCTACTTTGCGATCGCACAGTATCACTGTAACCTGATTCAAACTATGTCCTTGGGATGTACCAATCCGAATATTAAAACAAACATTCGAACAATTCCAGAAATCGAATCCGATTAGAGTAAATAGAAACGAGTTACGTTACCAGTTTAAGTATGTCCTCTGATTGGAAATGTGAATCCTCAATCCATAGGTCAATCACATAAACTTAGCCGGACATGGCTGGAAAATCTGAAAAATGAATGAAGAACGCGAAGAACATTTTTTAGAGAATGAAGAACTTCTGATTTCAATCCAAAATCATCCCAAAATTCATTCTGCCCTCTTGTTTCAGCTAACTAAAGTAAAAACCTAATTGTCAAATGGGTTAGAGCCGACCAGTTCAGTCCAAAATGGAAATTAACAATAAATGGTGCTTCATTACAAAATTTGGGCCCAATAAAAATCCAGAAAAATACATATAACAATGACTACAGTTTTGACTATCCTCTTGTCCAAATCTGCCCTTAAAGTCTTCATATCAATTGTTGCCCTTTGAATCATCTAAAAAATGATACAAGAATGAGATCATTTGGATATTTGGTTCAAGAGTTATGATCAAAATAGAGAAGGGTTGTAAATCTTGAATTTTTATTATTAAAATATGTTAAATCCAATAAAACACTCAAAGCCCAAATAAGGATAAAAGCCCATTATTTATTAACTAAACAATCTAAATTTATTAATCAAGAGATACAAATGAGTGTAATAAATATTCAATTATCAGCCATTCTTAGCAATTGGGAGAAGTTTAATAGATGTGCAACAAGGAAAGTTGACTTTAGGAGCTCAAGATGACCAAGTATCTTTTAACATTTTTAAGGCTTGGTCATGTCCAAATGAATGTGACACCTGTTATAGAGTAGATATAATGACCAGCTGCATAAAAGACGTGGTGAACAAAAGCTGCATGGATCAACCACTCGCAATGGGAATAGTAGATGTTTCAAAATCAACTAATCCTGAAGTGCACAAAGAATATTGGGCAAT
This sequence comes from Albizia julibrissin, assembly GCA_037074505.1. NCBI lineage: Eukaryota > Viridiplantae > Streptophyta > Magnoliopsida > Fabales > Fabaceae > Albizia > Albizia julibrissin. The sequence continues at coordinate 30,092,345 of CM073481.1, read as the reverse complement.
AAAAGCCTTAAATTCTGACTGAAAGGCAGCTGGTAAGAAGAGACTTCTCCAACTCAATGAGCTTGAAGAATCTAGACAACAAGCTCATATGAATGCAAAGTTATACAAAGAGAAGACAAAAACATGGCAGGATAAAAGAATTTTAAGGAGAGAGTTCACACCGGGACAAAAAGTTTTGATATGCAACTCAAGGTTAAAGTTTTTTCTAGGAAAGTTGAGATCAAGGTGGTCAGGACCTTTTACTGTGGTTCAAGTATGGCCATATGGAGTAGTGGAGATTCAAGATAGTGATAAAAAATTCAAAGTAAACGAGCAAAGGCTGAAAGAGTATAATGACGGTGCGTTTAACACTTTGAAAACTGTCATCACTTTTGAGGAAACAACAGGTAAGTCCTAAAAAAAATAAAAAAAAATATAAAAAAAATATAAAAAATAAAAAATAAAATTTTTTTGGTTTAGTCTTTATTTAGCTAGAGACGTTAAAGAAGGGCGGCTATTTGGGAGGCAACCCAAAATTTCTTTTCCTACTCTTTTATTTTTATTTCCTACTCACTAAAGCACTTTGCATTGCATCCTTAAATCTTAATTCTTATTATTGTCATGGAGGAATTTCTTGCAAATCTCAAGAACAAGTTTCCTACTCTTCCCAAAGATGTGCTCAGGAAGATCTATAAATGTCAACTTGAAAGAATGGAAGACACTCAAGCGTTTAGGTCTTCCTGAGGATGTCCGCTGGATCATCGAAGCTAAGGTACATTTAATAGGTGAGATTCATGAATCATTTATTAAACATGTGCCAGGAATGGGAAGAAGCTCTTATTCCAAAAAGAAAAGAACTAAAAGAATGCAGGTCTGTTCTAGATGTGCAAGATGGAATTGTGATCAGCGCTGTCGAAGCAAAGGTATGATTTCGATAAATCGAGAAGATAAAATTCAATTTATAAAAGATGGACTGAGTAAGGAGTCATTGGATGATATCATTCAGACTCTTGAGACGCATCCTAGTGGTGATATTCATCGTGTACTTCTCAATTTATTTGACATATTCAACAAAGAAAAAGAACGCTATTGTCTTGGGAATCTGACGTTAAAAGACCCTGTTTGCCAGTTTATAAGAAAACTGGATGGGAAGCAAATCCTCGAGTCATAGAAAGTGTTTAAGCCAGTACTGGACGTAAAACCAGAGGAAGATGTGAGCCACAATCACAACTACTGTACATAATCATGCTTTTGTATCTTTTCAGTAACTTTTTGACTTTCGTTACTCCTTTTGTTTAATTTCTTCACGTAACGGCTACCGGTCATTCGTGTTGGATATTTTTTTCAAACTTGTTGGAAAAATGTCTGATTTGCATGATCTTGTTGTTGTTGTTTTAGTAGTATAAATATGTATTTTTCCACTTATAAAAACAAAAAAAATGTCTAAGAGAAAAATAGAGAGCAAGGGTGTCACCAAAAAAATGTAGATTTACATCTATTTGCATTTTCGGTGAAACTGACTCAGGAAAAGATGGAGAGTTTATACCTGCAGCACAGGAACTAGGACATGCATTAGCTGCTAGGAAGATCAATTTTGTATACGGGGGAGGACTCCAGGGCCTGAAGTTAAGTATGGCTATTCCTGCAACCATTAATGGTAGCAAGGGTTTGTGTGTAAGGGTGAAGGAGTTAGAACATCACATCTTCTTCTTAGGGCAAGAGTTAGAAGTTTCAAGCCTACCTGAACGAATGAGACGTATGTTCTACCGTGCTGAAGCTTTTATCGCTTTACCCGGTGGTTTGGAAACATTGGATGGGATCTCGAGCGTTGCATATTGAGCTAAACTTAACTTTCACAAAAAGCCATTAGGATTGTTAAATGTTAATGGTTTTTATGATAACCTGTTGTCTTTTCTTGATCATGCTATGGAAATAGGATTCATACCTGAAGCGACTCGTTATTCCATCATTTTTGCACCAACTGCTGATCAACTACTTGATAAACTGCAAACCTATGAACCTACACCAGATCTATTAGTAAAAGAAAAAGGTGGGCAGTCCTCAGACAGCAGTCGGAAGCAGAATCCAGATACCACTCTCCGGTTGTAAACTTTCCTTAATCTTAATGGTTTTACTCTTAGCATTTTAGTTTACTTTATTGTTTGTTTATGTTTTCAAAAAAAATGTCTCTAATCTTAAGAAGACATTGAGGACAATGTCTGATTTAGGTTGGGGGAGAAAAAAAAGAAGCATAGTTTCTCCATTAAATAGTTAGTTGGTAAAACCATTAGATGCATGAGGTATGAAAAGATGGCAGAGTAAAGAGTTATTCAATGATTTTAAGAAGTATATAAGTATATAAGTTTGAAAAAAAGAAGCATCTTATTAGTTGAATTTTTTTTCTTCTTTCTTTCTGTTTCATCTAAAAAAAAGAGGTCTGAAATTTTTTTTTTATAGTATTTTTCAATGATTTTAAGAAGTATATAAGTTTGAAGCATGGAGCAATTGAGTTTAGAGATTTTATAGCATGATTGAACAACTGATTGTTGGATTTGGTGATGGATTTTGAGATTGAATGAGCTGAATTTGAAAGTACCTAACAGTGAGTTTTTGAGCCTATATGATCAATAATGTTTATCTTTCTTGTGTGTGATATTCATCTATTGAGTTGTTACTCTAGAACTTGCTTCAAATATGGTTGAAATTACATGTCACATGCATATTCGAAAATGATAAAGGCATTTATTTTCTTTAGCTAGAGCCAAAAAGCCAATCTTACAATTACACCATTGATAAGCCCCTTTGAGCCTAATTGATTATTTCTTTATTGTCAACCCATTAATGTGTTTTAATGATATATCAAGTACTCTTACTTAGTTCAAAAAGATTAACAAAGCATTTGAAATCTTTGTGAAATGGGCTTTTGACAAGTGTGGAGGTGTGTAAATTATCAACTGTAGAATTGCAAAAAAAAAGAGAAAAATAAAAAAACAAGAGTATATTTAGTTTTGAAATAAAAATTGTGGGTTGCCATGATAAGTCTATTAATAAGATGGCCCATTTTTCAAATGCTCTGTTTACTTCTTAGATGTAACCCTTTACATCACTATTTACATTCATTTTACCCTAGCCCCATTACAAACCTTCAATAAGTCCTTCTGATTTGAATTATGCATGTGAATTCGGTAGTGGAGATTAAGATTTTTAGCAAGCTTATGGTAGTGCAACTTTTTCAGGTGAATTTGAGCGAAACACTTACCCTTAAACACTTGAGAGATTGAGAGGACGAGTCACAATTATGAATTTGGTTCATTCATTTTGAAATGAAATTACTAGTTTATACTTTTGTTGATTCAAGAATAATATGATCTCTTTATTCTTTAATTGTGTCCTTGTTTATAACTTGACACTTTTGATTTTATTGGAAGCACTTATTAGTCAATCCTTCTTGTCCGAGGACGTCCAAGAACTAAGTGTGGGGGAATTTGATAAGTAAAATATCTGCACATTTATTTTCTCTTATATGAAGCATTTTTTGGATGACATTTGAGCTTAATGTAATGAATTTGGGTGTAATTGATAAATAAATAATGATTTGACAAAAAATATAATTCATTGGAAAATACTAAATTTTGACCCTATTTCAGTTTTTAGGCAATATCTGGAGCTCTAGATGTCGAATTGGGACGTTCTTTATATGGATAGAAATCTAAGAAAATTTCCTACAACTTTTATGTTGAGGTGAAAACCTAGTTCTATCCTTAAGAGCTCCGACTTTTTCTTAGAAGTTAGGCATATGATTCTGTCAAGGTCTGACCTTTGTCCACTAATTTGACCATAACTGAAGCCACAAATGTTGAAATGAGGAGCTCTTACATGCGTTTTCAAGCTAAGATCCAGATCTAAAACTTTCATGCAGACAACAAAGTGAAATTCTAACGTTTTAATTGCCAAACATTAGCTTCAATCAATGAGCAAGGTGGTCACAAAGTCAATATTGGTGGCTTAGAGTCAAGATTCTTACCTAACATGTGGAAATTCTTACACCCAATTCATCTATAAATAGAGGAGTTGAAGGCACAAGGAAGGACACCATCTTAGAGTTTAATTTCATGCATTTTTATTGTTCTTGCATATCTCCTACATGGAAGGTTTAGGTAGTCCTCCTTTATGGATGGTATAGGTTGCCTCCTACATGGAAGGTTTTACCTCCTATATGGAAGGCTAGATTTTTCTATTTCCATGCATCTTGTAGTTGTATCTTTATGTTTTAGAATTTAATAATCATGTTTTCTGCAATATTTATAAAGTTTTCAATTTATTTTGGTTTTGTTTTTAGTTTCATCATGAGCTAAATTTTCATTTTCCTAGGGTGATGACGTAGCTTACTAATGACAAATTGAATCTTAACTTAATAAATCTAGTTTTAATTTTTCCTTCATGATTGAGTTTTAATTATTGTTCTTAATGCTTTCAATTGATTGGCCACCTTTTGGATGATCTCAATATGCATGTTGAGACCGGAAGGAGATACATGTGTGTGGATCCTATAATTAAAACCATAATTTGCATATGAAATAGGAATATATTCATATGGGTTGTGTAGTCTTAATTGAGTTCCATAAATCTTAATGCATGATGGATTGCTTAAATCCATATAGGAATATATTGGGTTAGCAATTAATTATAGAATTACTTGACCTTGGAAGAGGCTGATAATTAAAATAGGGAAACTCGACTATCAATCATGTGGAATAAATTGAACCTTTTTCTAGGGCCTTTTTCTCATATTTTTCTTTATAACAATTGTATTTTTATTTAATCATTTTTATCTTGCAATCTCAATCACCAACTAATCGATCGGCTAAATAGTATTAAAATTATCAATTTTGGTACTTAGTGATCAATCCTTGTGGGAACGATACTCTACTCACCTTTATATTACTTGTTTACGACAGTGTATACTTGCACTTCTAAATACACCATCCTACACTTGTAACACTTAAACTTCATTCATACATTTGTTCATATACATAAAATGTATAATTTCACATAAGTACCAAACATTTGTTAGATTTCATGTTTTGATGATAACAAATCATGCTTTGGATATTCTTGGATTTGCTTAAAACAAATACATCAGCAAAGGAAGTGAGAAAAGTAATCTGAGTAAGACCACTCGAGTGATGTGTGTAATCACTCGAGTGATTATAAAGATTACTCAAGTGATCATTAAAAATCACTCGAGTGATATGAAAATTTATCAAATCACTCGAGTGATCCATGCAATCACTCGAGTGATGTTGTAAAATTCGCAGATCACTTACAGTTAATTGAAAATCACTGCAAGAAAAATTAACTGTTTTGGATTTCACTGCCAGTGATATGAAATAACTCGAGTGATGTGTGATTTCTCTGCATCTGAAATTACAGGAAAAACTATTCACTATTTTGAAAATCACTTCCAGTGACTGACAGATCACTTGAGTGATCCTTGAATTTTCCAGATTCACTTCCAGTAGATTGAAAATAACTGCAAGAAAAATTCACTGTTTTGGAAATCACTTCCAGTGATAGACAGATCACTCGAGTGATGTTTGAAAATTCCAAATCACTTCCAGTGGAATGAAAATCATTACAAGAAAAATTCACTATTTTGGAAATCACTTCCAGTGATAGACAGATCACTCGAGTGATGTTTGAAAATTCCAAATCACTTCCAGTGGAATGAAAATCACTGCAAGAAAAATTCACTGTTTGCAAAATCACTTCCAGTGATGCTAAATTCAGTCAAGTGATATATGAAATCTCAAGATCATTTCCAATGGATCTGTAATCACATGCAAAAAATTTCAATGTTTTCCAAATCACTTCCAGTGTCATGAAATTCACTCCAATGATATATTAGTTTATCAGTTTCACTCTCAGACTCTTACTGTGATCCACTTGCAACCACTTCCACATAAATCAACAAGTTTTGTTAGTAAGATATTTGTAGTGATAATCATTGCTAGTTAATCCAAATTACTTTCAAAATCATGTGGAATATTATTTCATTAAAATCACATCAAGCCGCTGCAATTCATCTACAGTGAAAGCAAGCTCATTTCTGATGATGCTTTGATTTTTCAGGAATCACTCGCAGTTAATCACAATCACTCTAGTAATATTCAAAGTATTTTCTAACGGGCATTTTCCTGAGTGTATTACAGGTTTACTCCACTACCACCCACATGACAAGCAACTGAACAACACTCAATGGTAACTTATCGTGGCCAGCAGCAATATTCAAAAATAACTATCAACATGAAATTGATCAATGGACAAATCCACAACGGTCTTCAAAGCTCGTGATATAAGTCCAGCCATTCGAAAATCAAAGAAATAGACGACACTTGAACTCACTGCAAACATTATACTCATAAGTACTTTGTCTCTGATAATTTCTTCATCTGTACTTCAGTTTTTATCTATATACTCTATAAGATAGTTTCGTCTGTCATAAACACTTTATTTCTGATAGTGATAACTTAAGGTTGAGGAACCTTAAGTTGGGATTTAAGATTACCTTATGTAAGGGGGAGCAAGTGTCCACAGAGGAACTTGCTGTTGTACTGAGGTGCCAAGAACCCATTGAATCTTGGAAGATATAGTGAAAAGCTCAGAAGGATTTCTGAGGACTGGACGTAGGTCAAGTGATTGTGACCGAACTAGTATAAACTCATATGTCTACTTTGATGATATCTCTTCTTACTTATAACTTTGCTTTAAAGTTTCATAATTTTTATTAAGTATCTGGTTATTCTCTAATAACCCAATTCACCCCCCTCTTGGGTGAAAAGCTTGCTCTAACATTTGGTATCAGAGCAAAGGTCTTCTTGTTCAGGTATAACAAACCTTAGAAGGATCCGATGGTAAGCATGGGTGAAGGAATTCTTCCTGATAGAGCCTCTATAACTAGACTACCAGGTTTTAATGGTGAGCATTTTTCTTTCTGGAAAGCTAAGTTCCGTGTATTCGTGATAGCTACAGAATATGGGCTGTGGGATGTAATTGAAACTAGAAATTATGTGCCTATAAAGACTCAAGAATCTCAAAAAGTTCCTAAGTCACCTACAGAATTTGACGACAATGACAAAAAGCTTGTGACCCTCAATAGTAAAGCAATTTTGATGATTCAGAGTGCACTCAGTCAAAAAGAATACTTCAGAACCTGTACACTTCAAACTGCTAAAGAGATGTGGCAAGCTTTGGAAGTAGCTCATGAGGGAACATCAGGAATAAAAGAAAATCGAATCAATACTCTAGTTACAGAGTTTGATCTACTTCATATGAAGGAAGGTGAGTCAATAGCTAAATTTGAACTTAGATATACTCATCTTGTGAATCAACTTGCAGCACTTGGAAAAATCTATGATCAGAATATCCAAGTAAAAAAAATATTAAACATACTCTCCAATGAATGGGAGGCCAAAGTCACAGTAATAGAGGAGGCTAAAGGAGAATCAATGCAATATGTAGCTTCTTTATTTGGGAGTCTTTTCTGAATATGAAAGCAAACTAAAATTCAAGTGTGAGCTAGAGGAAGTTCGTGACAGGAGAAAGAAGAGTCTTACACTAAATGTGACAAAAACAAAGACAGAAAGTCAAGAAGAAGACGATGAGGTTGACAATGATTAGATAGGCCTAATGATAAGAAGATTCAAGAAATTTTATAAAGGCCAAGGTTTCAGAAATTCACAAAAAGGAGGAACTAGTGGCAGAAGAGAAACCAAGGAGATCATCTGCTACGAATGTGGTAAACCTGGACATATCAAATCAGAATGTCTAGAACTATTACAGAAAAACAAAGAAAAGAGAAATGTCAAATCTTTCAACAGGAAGAGAGCATTTGTTTCTGCAATATAAGGAGATAGTTCCTTAGATGAAGAAAGCGATAATGAAGAGATAGCCAATATTTGCTTGGTTGCTCAAGAGGAAGCAGACGAAGAGGTTTGCTTCAGGGCATCCAAGTCCAACAAATGGTATATAGATAGTGGATGTTTTAGACATATGACCGGTGATCTTGAGAATTTTACCACATTAGTAACAAAGGAAGGTGGTAAGGTAAAATTTGGAGGAAATCAAAATGAAAGGATAGTAAGACTTGGGGAAGTCAAGAGTAATAAAGGAATACAAGTCAAAGACATATATTATGTTGAAGGCTTGTGTAACAATCTGTTAAGTGTGAGCCAAAGCACGGATAAGGACAACTGGGTAATATTTGACTCAGAAGAATGCCTGGTAGTTAGCAAGAAGGATCTACAAATTGAAAAGAAGAATTTGAAATCAAGACTCAAGGAAAAAAGGGAAGGTAACTGCTATACTCTTGATATGAATGAAAACTTTTCTGAAAACTTCCTTTTGAGTAACACTGATGAGAGTTGGTTATGGCATAAGTGACTTGCTCATGTCAATATACATCAAATAGGTAAATTACTCAGAAAACATTTAGTAATTGGTTTACCTAATGTAAATTTCAAAAATGATTTAATTTGTGATGCTTGCCAAAGAGGTAAACAAACAAAATCTTCCTTTAAATCAATAAATGAAATTACCACCAACAGACCACTTCAATTATTGCATATGGATCTGATTGGTCCAGCAAGAGTTAAGAGTCTCGATGTAAATTTATAAACATTTGTTATTGTTGATGATTTCTCCAGATTTACCTGGAATATATTCTTGTCTTCCAAAGATGAAACTTTTGGTAAATTTATTTCCTTTTCCAAGAAAGTGTAAAATGAGAAAGGTATGTTGATTGCAGGCATCCGGATAGATCATGGTGGAGAATTTGATAATCAAGCCTTCACAGAATATTGTGATACAAATGGCATTGATCACAATTTTTCAGCACCAAGAACTTAACAACAGAATAGAGTCATGGAAAGGAAGAATAGAGTTCTCACAGAAATGGCTAGAGCAATGCTCAACGAAAAGAATGTGTCTCAAGTCTTCTGGGTAAATGCTATGAGCACCGCATGCTACATATCAAATAGAGCGTATGTTAGAACCAAACTTGGAAAGACACCATACGAACTCTACAAGGGACAAAAGCCAAACCTCGCTCATTTACACATATTTGGTTATAAGTGTTTTGTTGATAACAACGGTAAAAATAATCTTGGAAAGTTTGATTCTAAGGCTGGTGAGGGACTTTTCTTAGGCTATTCAAATCAAAGTAAAGCATATAGAGTTTTTAATAAACGAACATGCGTAGTAGAAGAATCAATTCATGTTGTATTCGATGAATATGTGTCCTCTAGTAAAAACCTTGACGATGAGATAATTAATAACCAATCTTCTTTTAACTCTCCCAATCTAGAGGTTGACAATATTGAAAAAGATGTTGAATCAAGTCAACCAGAACAACCTAGAGCATGGAAATATATCAAGAGTCATCATCTAGATCAAGTCATTAGAGAAGTGAATGAAGGAGTTAAAACTAGAAACAAAGTTTTGAACGAAGTTAGCTTTTCTGCATTCATTTCTCAATTGGAACCTTCTAACATTGACAAAGCCCTAACAAATAATGAATAGGTGTTAGCAATGCAAGAAGAATTAAATTATTTTGAAAGAAATCAAGTTTGGGATTTGGTACCCTAGCCTAAAGATCATTCGGTTATTGGCACTAAATAGGTATTCAAAAACAAACTTGATGAATCCGCAGCTATTGTCAGAAACAAGGTAAGATTGGTAGCTAAAGGCTATAATCAAGAAGAAGGTATTGATTATGGGGAAATATATGCTCCTGTAGCAAGATTAGAAGCTATATGAGTACTCTTGGCATTTGCTTGCATCAAAGGATTCAAATTATATCAAATGGATGTGAAAAATGCCTTTTTAAATGGGTATATCATGGAGGAAGTCTATGTAGAACAACCTCTAGGATTTGAAGACGTATCCAAACCAAATCATGTTTTCAAATTAAAAAAGGCCTTATATGGTTTGAAGCAAGCTCCTAGAGCTTGGTATGAAAGGTTAAGCAAATTTCTCATCGAACTTGGCTTTACATGAGGAAAATTTGATACAACATTGTTTATTAAACAAAAACTGAATGATATTTTGGTAGTTCAAATTTATGTTGATGATATTATATTCGGTGCTAAAGAATTCTCTGAGAAAATGCAGGGAGAATTTGAAATGTCTATGATGGGAGAATTGACATTCTTTCTGGGTTTACAAATTAAACAAAGAAAGAATGGAATATTCATATCCCAGACTAAATATTTAAAAGAGTTGCTCAAAAAGTTTGGATTGGATGAAGCTAATGGTGCAGATACACCTATGAGTTCAACGGTCCTTATGGATGCTGATGAAAAGGGAGTTGATTTCAATATAACTTAGTATCGAGGAATGATTGGATCATTACTCTACCTCACAGCTAGCAGACCTAATATTCAGTTCAGTGTTGGTTTATGTGCGAGATTTCTATCGTGCCCCAAAGTTTCACATGCTGAAGTAGTGAAAAGAATTTTCAGATATCTGGCAGACATAAAAGAATTGGGTATATGGTATCCTAAAAGAGGTAACGAATATCTAGTTGCCTATTCTGATTCTGATCATGGTGGTTATAAAATAGATAGGAAGAGCATAAGTGGGCAATGCCAATTCCTTGGAGGTGCAGTTGTTTCTTGGTTCAGTAAGAAACAAACTACAGTATCCTTATCTTCAATGGAAGTAGAATATATAGCAGTCTCAAGTTGTTGTGCACAAGTATTGTGGCTAAAACAATAATTGCAGGACCTTGGCATTTATCTTAAGGAAATTCCCATACACTGTGACAACACCAGTACAATAAGTTTGGTGAAGAATCTTGTACAACACTCAAGAACCAAGCATATTGATGTGAGACATCATTTCATTAGAGATCATATTCAAAAGAAAGATGTCAAGGTGTTGTTTATACCAACACATTTGCAATTAGCAGATATTTTCACCAAACCTCTCGCCCGAGAAATTCATATACATACGAAGGGAATTGGGAATAGTAAATCCCAATGAATTATAAATTGTTTAGCCTTTGTAAATATTAATTTCATAATGTTTTGATGATTCTATAACTAACTTAAGCATCGGAGTATCTATAGAAATGCTTTGCAGGATGCTCTGTACTCTCTTTAAATAACAAAGATAAACAGAGAGGAAAACACTCGGGTGATGAGAAAGGCCAACTTGAGTGAGTGAACAGTAACAATACTGCAACCAAGTGATCAGACTGATAATGTCACCACAGGTAGGTCATTCAAGTGATTTTGATCAAAATGCTTGAGTAAGGTAAGCAGTTACAGCGTCCTTGAGTTTCTATGAAGTAAGTTTGGACTTCACTCGAGTGATTTTTCCAATTCACTCGAGTGAAAACCAAAATCACTCGAGTTAATGTCGAAATCACTCAAGTGAATGTTAAAAACTCTGATTATATCAATTTTTTTTCCCGTGACTATTCTGTTCACTCTCTCAGTCACTCACACTCGTTCAATTACTCCCAAATACTCTATAACTTCTCAAACCCAGAAACTCAAGAAATCAAAGTTCAAACTTTACTCTCTGTTTCACCGTTTGATCTCACTCCGACAGATCACTTTAATCTTTTCCATTTTTGATCCTAAAATCTTCGACAGAACCCTAAACAGATTTTCTCGTTCTAAAATGGCCAGAACCAAAAGACCCGATCAATCTCCTCCGTCTTCTTCTCTGTCTAAGAAGCCGAGAACATTACCACTACAAGAACCTGAAGATCAGGCTGTTCCAAAACCTAAAGGGATTTGCATCAAAGAACCTACTGGGATGGTTACACGGTCTCAAGCAAGTTCTAAAGGAAAAGGGAAAGAGAAACTACGAGAAGCAGACATCCAAGACTCTACATTGCAAACAAAAATTGCTCGCGCTGTGAATATTCTTGCTGCTTCTGTTCTCCAGAAGTCTCGATATAAAGCCTCTGGTAGTCGGATTCATTCTGGGTCCATGGTTGAAGAATCTCCTGAACTTCTTGATCCTCGTCCTGGGTTTAATATGGGTAATCTCAAGATTTTAAACTCCATTGTGTTTACTTCCCAATTTTCCAAAAGGGATTTATGTCATGTTGTTTGGGTAGATTTGGCTAAGCTCAAAAAGGAATTTCATATTGATTTGTCTCCATATTTGAAGCAATATGAACCATGGTTAAAACTGAGAATGTCTTACAATCCCTTGGTTGTTAAGCATTTCTACTGTAATATGAAAATTTCCGATATAAAGGATAGCCATGGGAACATTATTGTAGAAAGAATTGAGACAAATGTGAGAGACCAAAAAATTCTGTTATCTAGAGATCTAATAAACACCTACCTAGGCATAAAGGAAGTTCCTGTGAACCCTCCCCGAGTCTTCCATATCCATGAGTTAGTTGATATATTTAGACCAGGACAGCCTGCTGTGCCTTTACCTACTTCACCAGTAGCCCTAACCAATGATCAGAAAGCCTTGTTTTACATTTACTCCCGTAGCATGGTTAACAAGGCAAAGTGTAATATCCCAAATTTTAGGACTAGAGGCATAAGATTAAGCCTAGAATAAGTAGATTGCTAGACCCTGATTTAGCAAATGTCCCTATGAGGCATGTTTAAATTCCCCAAAATTCCTTTATATCATTGGATATTAAAATGAATTATTTTGGTGAGCTAAAGAGCTCGGGGAATAACAAAATGAAGTAATTGGAAGTCACACATAATATAGTAAATGGAATTTTGTAATTTTAATGATTCCACTGGATTTTGCACAAAAACTTGTGTAGATATGCAAGTGTTCATGATTTTTGGATGCTTGTATATGAATTTGGAAATTTATGAAGTTCAATGTACATGTTGTTGATTACCCTGTCTAGAACAATGACATTGTGTGAAATTTTTCATGGGGTAAACCTAGTCCAAAAATTATGAAACTTTTTATAATTAGACATTATAAGATTTAATTTTATAGGTAGTTTGTAATTTTTGGACAAGTAAATTGGGAGATATGAATTTTTGAAGTTGTGTCCTATTTCTGGAATGAAATCTGGAACAGGTTATATTTGGAGAAATTCTGGGAATGTTGTGGCTGTTATGGGCAGATTTAGGATTTTTATGTGAAACTATACTGAAATAGATTTATATAGGACTTTGAACCACCCTAATTGGAGTTCTATAGAATTAATTATGATTTTTCAAAATTTGGTCAAAATGCTGGCAGCTTTTGGCTACCATGCGAATTTGAGAAAGAAAGTGACCAAATTTAATTAGTATGAACTCCAAGGCTGAAAGTAAGCCTTTAGGGCTAATATAACCCATTGGGCATTCACTTTTCATGGCTCTAATAATATCATTACTTATCTAGGGCCATAAAGTGACAAAGAAGAAACTATGGTTGTATGTATGTGATGTTTATGCTGTGTATTGATTTTCTGTATTGCTTTGCTTGATTATGTAAAGCATGTATGAATGAATGAAGCTCTGTGTCTATTTTTACTATGGCCATAAGTATGTTGTACGAAACATTAAGCATGAAGAATATCATTATGTGAACATGAGCCTATGTAAGGCAAGCATATCATGCACTATCATTCATCTTACATGCATTGTCTATATGTTTGCTACTAATATTCTCTCGAGTCTCACTCTCCCCCACCAACCATATAGGTCCATGAGCAGGACAGAAAAGAATACATGAAGATGATTCAGAAGGAAAGAAGATGAAGAAATGAAGACTGAATTTTGTTTAGAATACTTTGTGTATCATTACTTGTGCACAGAGAATATTTGGTTGTAAGAATACACACGAATTTGAATTAAGCTATAATCAGGATCATTGAGAATAAGAATTAACTCTGATATTCAGTAAGAATAACGGCTCAATAAGTCGTGAATAAGTAATTACCCTTAACAAAGTAATAATGAATGCTTCCGTATAAGTAATTAAGGGGTATGTAAGACGGGTGTTACACAAAGAACTTTACTCATATCACCAGGAAGGATCTATAAATGATGGCATCCCTCATGACCAGAGAAAGGAGAAATGTGGGTGAGCTCATTTTTCAAGAAATGAAGAGGTTCAAATTTCACTCCTCCAAGTCTACTACGATTCCCTATCCTCAGCTTGTATCTTACATCCTCTCTATGCATAATATTTAGTACTTGACACCTGAGGGGGATATAGTGAGGATTTCTAAGTTTGGGAAGATTGTAAAGACCCCACCTTACATACCTCTTATGTAATGACATTACTCAGAGTAGCAATGCGCAGTTCAGTGGGCACACAGGAATAACATGAATATATTGATAATATTGACACAATATTGCTTGAATATACTACAACAGTTTTCCCCCACAGGGGGTATACATAATATTTACAGACCTTAAAATAATTGAAAGGTCTTCAGACAGCCAACAACATTCCTCTTCTCTGTTCTTAGCACACTTCCAGTACTCACCTGTCTGAATGGTTGGTTGGGGAGGGTAAGATTCGAGGAATCTCAATAGCAAATAATACTAACCATTGCATACAAGAAATACTTTGTGCATGATATGCTTGCTTACATGAATTCATGCCAATAAAATGACATATATGCATGCTCAATGTTTCATATAACATACTTATGGCCATAGTATAAACAGAGATAGAGCTTCACTCATTCACATATGCTTCATACAATTCATCAAAGCAATTAACACATCAATACACAAGCATACAAATCAAGTCATGCAAGTTAGGAAAGTTCACTACCTTTTGGACTTTGTGTCCTCCTCTTGTACCTTGATCTTCCAACCATTGCTTCTTCTTTGTCACTTCATGGCCCTAGATAAGTAATGATATCATTATAGCCATGAAAATTGAATGCCCAATGGGCTACATTAGCCTTAAAGGCTTACTTTCACCCTTGGTGTTCATAATAATTACATTTGGCCCTTTCTTTCTTAAATTTGCATGGTAGCCAAAAGCTGCCAGTAATTTGACCAAACTTTGAAAAATCATAATTAATTCTATTGAACTCAAATTAGGGTGATTTAAAGTCCTATATGAATATATTTAAGTTTAATTTTATGTAAAAATACTTTTGTCTTACTATAAATTTTCATATTTTTCCCAAAAATTAGCTTAACCTTAACTATTTCAGATTACCATCCAGAAACAGGGCCTAATTTTGGAAAATCATATCTCCTAGTATACTTGTCCAAAAATTACAAACTACCTATCCAAGTAAATATCTATGTCTCTAATTTAATTTTGGAAAGTTTCATAGTCATTGGATAACATTTGATTACTCAAAAACACGTCACAACAGACCTTCCTCCAGAAAATAAAGTACACAACATCTACTTTACAATTTTCAAAAATTCCAAATTCATATATAAGCATCCAAAATCATGAACACTTGTATACCTACACAATTTTTCCCAAGGAATCCATTTGAAATCTCAAATTTAGAAAATTCTCATTCCTTTATCACGTTCTGTTCAGACCAGAAATTAGAGTTTTCTACAACAATTCACCAATTCAGAATTTTGTCCAACAACTTGGTCCAATATCATCATAAATCATAATCTAACCATAAACATATGATTAAATCATTATTAAGCCTCTAAAAAAATCCCTTGGTTGAAAATGAACATTACCCAACTCCCACAAAACTCATCTAAACAACAAACCAATCGGTGAAAAAGAAAGCTTACGCTTACCTCTACACGTTTCTGCAATCGGTTTGGAAATCCGGCAGTACTCTAGCAAGGGAGATGGCACCAAACACTTCCAAATGAAAATACCAAACCGTAGAAATGAAGCTTAGGATAAGTAGAAGAAGGTTTGTGAAGGGTACTTTGAGAGAAAACACCGATTCGGAGGTGAAATCGGCTCCGGAACTCAAGAACTTTTACTATTCACGTTTTCTCTTTCCTCTAACTATTTTCCAACGTTTTTTCATGATTGTTTTCTGAATAATTGGGGCATCTGGATGAAATTATATGGCCTAGGAGGAGTCTTGAAAAATTATGCCACGTGTCGCAATGTTACGGTGCCATTTGTTTAGTATTTCACTGATTGTGTGACATCTGTCACTTCCTTTAATAAAGTTGGTCCCGCCTCTTTTCCCGGGCCTTTGGCCATCCAAATTGTTAGGGAAAGTAGGGGCCTAATGATTTTCCCTAGCTCCTGGATTCAGGGTTTGGGAAAGTTAGTTGGGTGACTAGACCGAAGACCGGCAGTTTTCCCGACTCAGGGCTTGGTGTCACCTTCAGGTGATGACAACTCAAAAGATAAAGTAACTTTATCATAAAGAGGGGACACGTGTGATGCACTTATTTTGTCAATACAAAAGTCAAAAAGTGAGGGCTATGATAAAGGAATATGTGTCCTCTTCTGATAGTAACAACTGGCTAGATGGCAATTTCTTATTGGTCCACCTCAACAGTCACTTTTCAAAAATATTACTTTATTATACGGAGTAACTTGATTTTATGCCACATGTCCCTGTGTCCTCAAAACCATGCAAAGTGTTCGTGTAAGCCCTCAGATAGTGCCACATGATCTCTGGCTCAGGGAATTACCGATTGTCTGCTTGTAGGCCCCACATGGCACCATAAACCAGTGTCTTTTCCCAAAACACCAGTGTATTCTTAAAAACGCAGGGCATACTGGTCCACCCTGAAAACACCATATGTCCTCACATACATCATACTTTACTTGTTTAACTTGTCCCATACTTTATGACATAGTTGGTAGTATCTTTCTACCAACCCAATGGCATCGTATATGCGTCCTGTGCACATCTATACCGACACATTAATGATACCACCTGCAAATATCGAGCCTTCTATTCGATAAGGCCAAGTCGCATAGTCCCAGAGAGTCTTTCTATATCTCATCATTCTTGGGACTCTTCTCAAACTGGGCTTAGTCGTTTGCCTTACTATGACACTTACTAAACTGGGGTTTAGTAGTCCACTTAATCCAGCTTAATCCCAAGCCTCTTGTCCCAAAACTTAGGATATTACAAAGATTCACCTGACACGGATGGGAATTACTATACCTGCTGGAGCTTCCTCACAGACTCAGAGTCCTCATTCACCACCTCCTGAAGAAAGCCAAAGAGATCCTCATGCTAAGGAGATGGATCCTTCACCTTCTAAGATGGATGAGGCACAGTCTTCTAGAACAGTATCTCCTAGTTCTTCATTCACTCAGGCTGCCATTTAGACATATATTCAGGATGCCATCCAGTCTGTTGTATCTCAGTTGAAGAAGTCTAACACCGAATTGATTGATCAAGTCAACTACCAAGTTAAAGTGTTGGTAGAGGCAATGAACCACAACTTTAATATTCTTTTCGATTTCCAGGCAGATCAAATACAGAGGATCCAGAGGATTGAGGATGCACTCCGGTCTCACCTTCACATCCCCTTTACTGACCTTTCACTAGCCACCACCTCTATAACTTTTACCTCAGACTCTCCACTTCCAGATCCTTCACTTTCTGATCCTCCTATCATTCCTATAGACACTCCTCCTCTTGCACCTTCTACATCATTCATCTCTTACCATATCTCTGCTGGTGATCTTCCACAAGGTGATCCTATCCTCCAGACTCCATCATCTTTATCACACCATACCTCTTCCAGTTCTCATACTGAGGAGATTGTCATTGAGGATGCTACTATAGAGATTATAGGACTTACTCATTCCATTAACGCCACTCCTGTTGAGCCCTCTTCTATGACCTTTTCCTTCCAGTCTTCTGCCCAGCTTTCACTTATTCCATATGTTCCACCCATCTCCTTCTTTGACTGACATCTACCCAATCATCTGTACCTCCTGCCTCTCTTTTTATTTTTGATGATGCCAAAAAGGGGGAGAAGAACTGATATGATCATATGTGTTCTTATGTAGTTTCTGTTTATGTTCATATTGTCATGTAGTGTAGTTTCAGTATGCTCTCTGAACTGACTATGTAATTGTCAAAAGAATATGATCTAATGAGAATATGGTTTTAATGAGATTTTGCTTGTTTTTGTAGCTATCTATATGATCTCATGGAAAGCAAGAATTTATGCTTCACATGTGCATGTTTAAGTTTAGTTCTGATTCTGTGATAATTCTTCAAATAATCGTTTTTAAACTTTGAACTGATATTTTCAATTTTGCTATATGAAGTCAAACAAATTTTTATTATTTTAAACAAAAATTTTAGTCATTTACTGTGGTTCAGTTGTTGCAAAACTTTTAAAAAATCAAGCAATTTTCTTTAGAAAACCAAATTTTAAAAAAATCATATAGTATGTTTTGTCATCATCAAAAAGGGGGAGAATGTTAGATTTCATGTTTTGATGATAACAAATCATGCTTTGGATATTCTTGGATTTGATTAAAACAAACACATCAGCAAAGAAAGTTAGAAAAGTGATCTGAGTAAGATCACAAGAGTGATTTGTGTAATCACTCGAGTGATTATAAAGATCACTCGAGTGATTATAAAGATCACTCGAGTAATCATTAAAAATCACTCGAGTGGTATGAAAATTTATCAGATCACTCAAGTGATCTATGCAATCACTCGAGTGATGTTGTAAAATTCACAGATCACTTCCAGTGGATTGAAAATCACTGCAAGAAAAATTCACTGTTCTGGATTTCACTGTTAGTGATCTAAAATCACTCGAGTAATGTGTGATTTATGCTTAATCATTTCCAGTGCATCTGAAATCAGCGGAAGAAAAACTCATTGTTTTGAAAATCACTTCCAGTGATAGACAGATCACTGGAGTGATCCTTGAATTTTCTAGATTCACTTCCAGTGGATTAAAAATCACTATAAGAAAAATTCACTGTTTTGGAAATCACTTCCAGTGATAGACAGATCACTCGAGTGATGTTTAAAAATTCTAAATCACTTCCAGTGGAATGAAAATCACTGCAAGAAAAATTCACTGTAATGGAAATCACTTCCAGTGATAGATAGATCACTCGAGTGATGTTTGAAAATTCCAAATCACTTCAAGTGGAATGAAAATCACTGTAAGAAAAATTCACTGTTTGCAAAATCACTTCTAGTGATGCTAAATTCACTCGAGTGATATATGAAATCTCAAGATCACTTCCAATGGATCTGTAATCACTTGCAAAAAATTTCAATGTTTTCCAAATCACTTCCAGTGACATGAAATTCACTCCAGTGATATGTCAGTTTATCAGTTTCACTCTTAGACTCTTACTGTGATCTACAGAGGAACTTGCTGTTGTACTGAGATGCCAAGAACCCATTGAATCTTGGAAGATATAGTGGAAAGCTCAGAAGGATTTCTGAGGACTGGACGTAGGTCAAGTGATTGTGACCGAACTAGTATAAACTCATATGTCTACTTCGATGATATCTCTTCTTACTTATAATTGTACTTTAAAGTTTCATAATTTTTATTAAGTATCTGGTTATTCTCTAATCACCCAATTCACCCCCCTCTTAGGTGAAAAGCTTGCTCTAAAAACATTTACATCAAATACAAATAGTAGTGTCTCGCACTAGGATCTTCACTTCACCTTTACAATTCCCCTTCACATCTCTCCTGGCATTCTTCACCTGTACTCAACATACCTATATGTTTGTGTGAGAAAGAGTGAGATTCTAGAGAATCTCAGTAGTAAACAATACCACTATGCATGTAAGATATATATATGATGCATGACATGCTTGCCTTTCACAACTTCATGACAACATAATGACATATTTGTATGCTCAATGTTATGACATACTCATGGCCATCGCATAAATATAATAGAGCTTCAATCAATCAAGTATGATCAACACAAATAGGAAAAGCAGTCTCATACAATAATGCAACACACATACATATCAAAGTACATGCATGCTAGGTAAGTTCACTACCTTAATCGTTATTCCTTGATCCACCATATCTGATCCGGCTTGACCTCAACCGTTTGGTTCTAAAATTTCCAAATATACAATAAATGAGTCATTACTCATCCATGTATCATTTCATACTCATATTATTGGCTAACTTAGCATAATAATGCTAAATTATCAAAATGCCCCTGGAGACCCGGCCTACGATCTTCTATACTCAGTCCAACTATACCATAACAGGAATTATAACCTAGGCTGATCCTATACAATTTCCCTTGTAGAATCTATTTTTTACCAGAGATTAGTCAAGATCAGGCCCAAATGATGAAAATACCTCTTGACAACCCCTACATAGAGCTTTATGGGTAATTTGGTCATTTCACATTCTAAGGCTTTTCTCACTTCGCCCTCAACATGAACCCAACACAATTTGACCTTCTGAACTCAATGGAATCATCAAATTGATGAAATTCCAACTCATGGCTCACACCATACATAAGGTAGGCATTTAGAGTTCTCATAAGAGTTGTGTTGGATTCTCGTTTTCTCTTGCTTAATCATCTCCTTTATACTCTAATCACATGATTAGCTATCTAGACTTCCATTTGACATCATTTAAACCTCAAAAACACCATTTTAGATAAGGATGAATAGTACTCAACCCCCTTAAAACTCATCCAAACAACAAACCAATAGGTTCAAAAGGAAGCTTACACTTACCTTTACATATTTCTGAATTGGGTTCGGAATTACGGCAGCATTTCAACGAGTGACACGGCACCAACCACCTCCAAATGAAATCCTAAAACTGGAGAAATGAAGCTTAAGATGAGTAGAAGAAGGTTTGTAAAGGGCACTTTAAGAGAAGACGCCGACTTGGCAGTGTTTCAGCGAATTGAAGTTCTGAAAACACTATTCACTTCTCTCTCTCCCCCTCCCATTCTCATTCTCTCATCCGTTTTATGATTTCTCTTTCCTTTCTCTTTGGTTCTAATATGAACGAAAGAGTGAGAAGAGGAAGGATAAAGGATGATGTTTAAATGAATTAACCAGGTGGCCTACAAGTGGCCATATCCCATTTGTCAAATTCTTTAACTTTCTTGTATGATAATTCATTTCCCTTTTCATACTTCTTCATCCATTGAAAATAATGAGAAATAAGAGAGGAATATTACTCTCAAACTATCATATTATACCACCTTACAAGTTGTTGACCAAATCCTTAAACTTTTGACTCCTTAACTTCCCTTGATAATATTTCACCAAACTAGGCTTATTAATTACCAAGTAGTCATTTTCCTCATTTTAATTCCCACTCAACTGTAATCATTGGGAATATTAGGGAAAAATACTCATTTCTTGTTTTATGGCAAAATTACCATTTTGCTCTTACATTATTTTTAACATTTTCTCACTTAAGGAAAACAGAATAGAATTTTCATCAAACTTAGAAAATTCATATCTAATTTCAAAAATGTATAGTTGGGATGGTTCTAAAGGCTATGAGACCCTTATTAGGTCTAAGTTTAAGGCAAAATATAACATTTGGCCAACTAGAAGCTCATCCTTCCCAGAATTCTCATTTTTTGGAAGCTGACAGTGACAACACCAGTTTCACTGGGCTAACTTCAAAAATACATAACTCTTTATGTATAGCTCTAAATGACACATATTACCTATCAAATTAAAGCTTGATAAGTCTACTTTCATTCTGGAAATTTTCAGAATCTTTGGACATCATTTACTCCTTAAAAGAGGTCACACAAACACAACTTGTACATCGGGAAATTCATTGGTTGCAACACTACTTTGTGTTCCAGTTAACTATGTCGGGTATGACTCCTCATTGCATTGTCTTATCATTCCCCCCAAGCTCTTCTAATTCATCATGATATTCCATTTAATACCCCAAAGGTGTAAAGAAATTTTGGGGAATACAAGTATGCCTTACTAGGAGAATTGCTAAACCAGGGTCTAGCAGTCCACTTAATCCAAGCTTAATCTCAAGCCTCTTGTCCCAAAATTTGAGACATTACAAATGTCCAGAAAATAAGTGATTCCATTACAAATTTTAAGAGGACAAGAGTGAGGGATATTTTTGCCCCTAATACTAAAGGCTTAGATACGATTTTCTACAAATATAAGAAGCATCATATTCATTTCGGCCATGATATTATTTGTTATAAAGGCTCTACCTTATAAGAAACCCATCTTTTTTAGCAATGAAACCTAACCATGAATGCAAGTTGTATGCAGTAGAAATAAAAGGAAAGTTAAAGAAATCCAATATGGCTTACCTAAACTGAAAGAGGGAAAATAGGGGAGCTGCAGAACCTAGACCAATAGATGACTAAGAAAAGCAAAGAACACGGCCAATGCTCAGAGCTAGCAGTTACTGGAGTGCAATGTGAAGGAGATAGATGAGACTGTAGCAGGAAAGCCCAGTGAGGAAGTGAAGGAGACAAATACAGTGGTTAGTGTGAAATGACCGAGTTACTATCAGAGGGGATGGGGGAGGGAGAATAGAGTGTGAGACCGATAAGACTGTGGCAGGAGAGCAACAATAGCAACTTGAGAGAGGATGGTTGGAGAGGGCGTGAGAGAACAAGGCATATAGACCAAGCAGGAGTGACCTAATGGGTACTGGAGCTAAAAGAAAAGGATTTATGAAGCTCTTACCATGACTGTTTTCATTAAAACTATTGTGGAATCAGAAATTTCAACAACCATTCTTGGAAACGGTCGTTGAAAGTTCATTTTCAACTACTGTTACTGAGAACAGTCATTAAAGATTCTCAGATAAGCCTGCCGGAAGCTTGTTACAATGACTAATTTTTTAAAAACCAGTAATTGAAAACACATTAAAAAAACAACAAAGAGTATGTCACGGAGGCTCGAACACATGAAGCTGAGAGAAATAAGCAATAACTCTAGCCAACTACACTAGAAGATCAAACATGTTAAGAAATTCAACAACTATTTTATATAAAACAGTAGTTGTAACTCAAAATAAAAAAAATTAAGTGGTGATGGAGGCTCAAACAGTCAACCTAAAAGAAATTTACTAAAGGCCTTAGCTAACTGAGCCACGTGATTGAACTTGTAAGTGATTCAATAACTCTTTTATTTAAAACATTCATTGTAACTTGTAAAAAAAATAATAAATAGTTGAGTATGCTAGGCTCAAACACATCACCTTAATGAAAATAACCAAATGATCTAGTCACTGCGCCATTGTATTCCTTGTTTAGGATTCAACACTATTTTTTATAAACAGTCGTTGAATCTCAAAATATTTTTTTTGGCTTAACTTTCAACGACTGTTTATAATAACAGTCATTGAAAGTATATTTTAACAAGGACTGTTTAAATAAAATAGTCATTAATTGTTAAAATATAACTACAAAAATGTCACCGCCTCCTTTTTAACTTCTGTTTTCAAAAAATGGTGGCAAATAGGTGTTGTTAAATATCCTTTGTACAGTAGTGATATGATACTCACTAAAGTACAATACCAATAATCACTCTTTCAAAGGTAAGTATAGAAACTACATAATAACAGAGAGTGTTTGTGTCAAAGTGGATGACTCATGATATTCGCATGTTCGCGTTGTCACTCTATTTCTTGTGTCTTCTTGTTGAATGTAATACCCCACTGTTTCAACAATATTTCCTATATGTATATTTTTTGATATTTAGTGGAATAAAATGATAAATTTTGAGATATATGAAATTATGGAAAATGGCAATTCGTTGATTACATATAATTCGATCAAACAAAGACACAAAGAGGCAATTAATACCCACTTAAAGGCATATTATTGTAACCAAAATTTTAGAATTAAATGACATGAATGATGGCTTCATTTAATTGTCAAAATAGGATCAAACTAATAGAAATGGGTGAGAAAATGATATATTATGATAAATCATAAATGTAGGGGCAAAACGGTAATTTTTCCATAAAGTAGGAAATAATTATTTTTCCCTAATATTCCCATTAATTTCAGTTAAATGGGAATTAAAAAGAGAGAAATGACTACTTGATAATTAATAAACCTATTTTGGTGAATTATTATCAAGTAATGTCAAATAGTCAAAAGTCAAAAGTGCAAAAGTCAATTACTTGCATGATGGTAATGGAATAGTGCAAGATCAATATATACTCCCTCATTTCTCATGCTAATTTAGCTGATCAAGAGGAGTATGAAGGGAAATGAAATAAATAGACAAAATGGTATTTATGGACCAATAAAGGAATGCCATGTGTATTAAACAAATTAACTCATTTCATTATATCATCTTTCCTTCATCCTTTTCTCTTCATTCTCATGCAAAACTGATCAGAAAGAGTAAGAGTGATAGTTGAATATGGTGAAGAGCCAAGGGAGCTAGGGTTCTCAAGGAATCAAGGTAAGGAAGTTGTTACCTTGTATCTTAAGCTCATAATCCCTCCATAACCTCTCTTACTAATCTCTCCTCCATTGAATTCATAGTTTTCAAGCTGAATCAAGAGTTGTAGAGTGAGAGACAAAAACCTGTAGAGAGAGAAAGTATTGGAAATCAAGAGGTAATCTTCCAAACTTGTTCCTCTTCCTTGATTAATGCTATTAGAGTTATTCTTGGCTTAGTTTTGGTTGTTTTGCTAACAGATAACTCATGAAACATGAAAGACCTTATTGTTCAAGTCTCTCCAAATCAAGTCCAATGAATGTCTAAATAGCTAATAGTGTGATTATAAGTAGAAAAGAGGTGATTAGGCAAGAGAAACCGAGAAACCGACACAACTTTTCTAGGAATCCAATTGGATTGCCCTCTGTTGGATATGAAAAAGGAGTAGGAATTTTATAATTCGGATGCTTCCAGTGAGTTTAGGAGGAAAAATTGTGTAGGTTCTATGTTGATCATAAAGTAAGAAAGCCCCAGAATGTGAAATGACCCATTACCCCTTAAAAGCCATAAGTGAGGGCTGTAAAGGGCATTTTTGTCATTTAGGCCTGATTTAGACTAATTAGAAGTCAAAAATGGATTCTACACATGAAATTGTGTAAGATTAGCCCTGGTCATAAATTTGGTAAAGTATAGTGAGACTCGGTCTCAAGGGGCATTTTAGTAATTTAGCACTATTAGGCTAAGTTAACCAATACTATGAATTTAGAATTATGCATAATGAGGAATGACTCATTTATGGTATATTCAAGATTTCAAGACATGGTTGTTGCCCGAAACTCAAGCCTTGCCCAAGCTTGGAAAGGTGGGAAGGGATTGCTAGATAAGAGCAATTAGGTAGTAACTTATCTTTCATATGTTATGATATGCATTGAATGATTTGTGCATTTATCAAGAATTGTCTAACGTATTTTGAATATGTGGTGTGGTCTCCCGGGGCCTATCTTTGCATAGGTGGACGCTGAAGCCAATATAACAATTATTGATGCATGAAAGGACCCCGGGGCCTATTGTATGGGTATCCCTCGGGGCCTTGTAGTATATTTAGTGCCATGATAGTTTACGAGTTCATGTGATGCATAATTGTTGTTGTGCTGATTCTGATGAATGATGTTTGTTTAGCATGCCTTGTAATGTTATAACTATATGATTAATATACGTTGCTACTGAGATTCTTTTAAATCTCACTCTTTTTCAGAAAACCCACTTTCAGTACAGGGAAAAAGCTCGAGGGGAAAGCGGAAGGTAAATGTGGATGACTAGAGTCGAGGAACTGAAGGCTTTAGTTATTGTGGAAATTTTGAGTTGTATATGTGGTTTATGACTTGTGAGCATAACAACCATGTAAAAATATCAAGTAAATGAATGATATCTTGATAAGTAATTATGCTTTCCATCGCTAATGAAATGCAATTAAGATAAATGCTCTCCGACTCTGATAAATGAATATAAAGAAAGGACCAGTGAGACTAAATGAGATAGTGAAAGTAGTTTATGAAAATTTTACTACCCACTTAACCCTAGATTCAACTCCTAAGTTGAGGGTGAGAAATTTGCAAATATTTTGGATATTTGGGTAGCCGGGTCTAAATCCTTGTCTCCTGCATGATTTCACTGCTCTTTTATACTCATCTGAGGTCATAGGAAATAAGGTATCACATTTTTCATATCAAAGCGTTGATTCTGGCAATGACGAACTTTACTGGAATTTTCTATTTATGATTGCAAGGTTCTAGCTTTCGTTAGTGGCTTTGGAATAGGAAGCATAATGTATGAGAGTATATGAGAATGAGGTTTAGAATGATGACAAAGGAGAAATCTTGGATTGGTTAGCATGGGAGAGTATTGGGAGTGTTTGCTAAAGTGATTTTTCCTTAGAACAGCTGATGAATCGAATTTGGCAGGCAAAACTCGAGTGTTGTGCAGCCAGAAATTGAGTTTGTGCTAAGGAACTCAAGCGCATAAGCAAATCACGTGGTTTTGGGCAGAAACTTACAGGAGTTTAAAAGTAGAACTCGAGTGTAAACTTCCTGAGAACTTGAGTGCATCCTTGAGGACTCGAGTTCATGCCTTTCATTTCCAATTTTAAGATTCTTGGACAGAAAATCTCATGGGAAAACTCGAGTGCAAGTTCTCTCAGAACTCGAGTATGACCATTTGAACTCTAGTACATGTTATTTACCAGGAATTTGATGGTCCCTGGGAGAAACTATATCACTTCCTGAACTCGAGTGCATTTACAATTGAGAACTTAAGTGTGATGTTGTGAACTCAAGTGAGGTATTTCCACAGAACTCGAGTCAGAATTCCAAACTCGATTGCGTCAATTACCTGGGCTACTAAGAGTTTTCTGGTAGAAACTCTCACTGCAAGACTCTCATGACTTGAATATGAGTTTGAGAACTCGAGTTCTTCAAGGTGAACTCGAGTGTAGTTTATTTTAACATGTGTGCATACTTCAAGAGTGAGTTAAGTCTCAGTGGTGTCTTAACTAAACTCGAGTGTCATTTTGTAGAACTCAAGTTTCTGGCCAGAACTCGAGTTCATACACCTAAACTCGAGTGCATAAGCAAATGCATGGAAATATAGATGTGACTTTGTATGATATTTTCTTTAGGAACTTTAGCACATTGTACATAATCTAACTTGATCATTTCCTTACAGAATATCTCATCGCCATTTGGGTTATCATCGAAATATGGATTCTGACCTAGTGGTGTACAGAAAGGCAGGAATGACAAGGGTAAGGCGTACTGCTCGGAAGGGTATTCCAGCGTCTATCACTATCAAGACTAGAAATGGGTCGGATAGTAAAAGGAAAAGGAGGAGATCACCCTCACTTCCATCCATTAACCAGCCTCTACCAAAGGAGCCAATACCAGAAGGTAAGGCTTATGTGGTCATCAACAGAGGAGGACCGAGACGTGGACTGAAAATTGTTTGTACATGTAGGAAGAGAGTGAAGCACCTAGTGTACTATGGTTCTATTGCTAGAGATGAAGCAACTGTAGTGGACACATATGACTTAGAGTCAGATGACAGTGTGTTGTACTCAGATTTAGATGCTACAGTAGAGAAATTAGCTTTTGATCCACATCCGGATCATGAACTTCCAGAGGAATTGAAGGATTTGTATTTGACAGCCTTCAATGATCTTGCCACCCCCACAACATAGATACAGTGTTCTTAAATTCAGTACAGAAGCTGTATGAACAAAGAGAGGAGCTGGAGCTAATAATGGCAGATGATGTGTGGATTCGGACTACGTTAGCTCATTTTTCTGATTTCACCTCTTGGATCAAGAAGAAGAACGAGATCGTATTTATAGGTCCTTTTGAGTTTATGCCTTTTGTTAGGCATCTATTTTTTTATGTGATGTTTAATATTCCCAATAAGTAGTAGGGCAAGGTTCTTATGTTGTGAATGTTAAACCACTTATTGTACATATAACTTACTTATGTTGTAAGACAAGCTTCTTTTGAATGCAAATGTGCATGTTAGCTATAATAGATGTATATTTATTATGTGTTTGTATTTAAAATCTTGAGAAGTGTATATGTACATATATGTGTTGATGTGGTATTAAAGTAGGTTCCTTCTTAATAGTGAAAAGGAACAATGGTGCGACGTAGATTAGCGGGAAATATACCATCAAATCCTGAACTTGAGAATAATAAGGAGCCTAATCTCATACAACAAGTTTTCACAATGCTGACCCAACAGCAAACTATGATCCAGGACTTATGAGAAGAAGTCCGAGAATTAAAGGAATGACGGAATTCACATGAGGCGCAGCCTAAAGGGAATAACCCAGAGGGGAATCCCCCTAAGGAAACTATCCTGAAGGGAATCTAGATGGAGAACAATGACCTAGTAACGAGCAATCGTAGCCGCACGAGGTGAACTCAGAAATCCCTATTGTTCAAGAACCTGAGGAGAATGTTGTCTAGTATTGGATGCCTAAATTTATTAAATATCAACCTGAGGCATTCCATAAGAAATTTAATCCGCAAGCTGCTGAGAATTGGGTGAACTCTAATATCCCACTTTTCACCAATATTCCTTGTATGTATATTTGAGATGATTAGTGGAATAAAATGGTTAAATGTGAAGTGTATGGATTTACAAGAATATTGCTAATCGCCGGTTACATGTAATTCGGTCAACTAAGGACACAAAGAGGCAATTAATGAACAATTAAGGGCCTAAAAATTGTAACCAAAATATGGGCATAAAATGATACAAGTAATGACCTCATTCAAGTGTTAAAATTGGGCTAACCCAAAGAAATGAGCGAAAAATGATTTATTTTGGTAAATCATAAAATGTAGGGGCAAAACTATAATTTTGCCATAAAGTGAGAAATAATTATTTTTCCTTAATATTCCCAATAATTTTAGTTAAATGGGAATTAAAAAGAGAGAAATGACTACTTGATAATTAATAAACCAATTTTGGTAAATTATTGTCAAGAAATGTCGAATAGTTAAAAGTCTTAAAAGTCAACCTATTTGCATGATGGC
Organism: Albizia julibrissin; assembly: GCA_037074505.1. Classification (NCBI taxonomy): domain Eukaryota; kingdom Viridiplantae; phylum Streptophyta; class Magnoliopsida; order Fabales; family Fabaceae; genus Albizia; species Albizia julibrissin. The sequence continues at coordinate 30,063,494 of CM073481.1, read as the reverse complement.
AATGGAATAATGCAAGATTAATATATGCTGCCTTATTTCTCATGCAAATTTGGCTAAACATGAAGGGAGAAGGGAAATGGAATTAAATAAAGAAAATGGCAATTTTTGACCAATGAAAAAGTGCCAAATGTCAAGCCCAATTAACCCTTTTTTCATTATATCTTCAATTCTTCATCTTTCATTTCTCATTCTTGTTCAAAACTTATCAAGAAGAGTGATAGAGAGAGCTGCACAGTGAAGAAGAGGAAGGAGCTAGGGTTCATCAAGAAATCAAGGTAAGGAGTTGTTACCTTGTGTCTTAAGCATCCTAATCCCTCTATCAACTCTCTTACTTACTTTTCTACCATTGGAACTATGGATTTCTAGCTAATTCAAGAGCCATGGAGTAAGAAAGGTAGAACGAGTATAGAGAGAAAAAGGTGAAAATCAAGAGGTAACTTCCCAAACTTGTTTCTCTTGCTTAATTATTGCTATTAGAGTTGTTCTTGGCTTGGTTTTGGTTGTTTTAGTGCAAGATAGCTTATGAAACCTAAAGGACCTTAATGGTCCAGTTTCTCCAAATCAAGTCCAATGAATGTCTAAATAGCTAATAGTGTGATTATAAGTAGAAATGAGTTGATTAGACAAAAGAAAACTAGAAACTGACACAACTTTTTTGGGAATCCTATTGGATCGCCCTGTGTTGGATGTGGTAAATAAGTAAGAACTTGATAATTCCGATGCTTCCATTGGGTTTAAGAGGAAAAATTGTTTAGGGTATATGTTGATGATGAAGTGAGAAAAGCCCCAAAAAATGAAATGACTAAAATACCCTTTAAAAGCTTTAACTAAGGGTTGTCAAGGGCATTTTTGTCATTTGGCCTTGATTTTGACCAATCTGAGGTTAAAAATGGATTCTACAGGTGAAGTTGTGTAGGATTAGCCTGTCATAAATTGTTGTAAAGTGAAGTGAGACCGGGTACAAAAGGGGTGTAGACCGAGTCTCTAAGGGTATTTTGGTAATTTAGCACTTTTAGGCTAAGTTTACCAATGTTGTATGTTTGGAATTGTACATGAATGAGCAATGACTGATTTATGGTATATTTGAGGATTTCAAGACTTGGTAACCGTCTGGAACGCAGAACTTGCCGAGCTTGAACAAGCGAAAGGAAATTGCTAAAGAAGAGCGACCAGGTAGTAACTTGTCTTTCATATGTCATAATATGCAATTGTGTGTTGTTGGCACTTATCACAAGTTGTCTGACACATTTAGATTATGCGGAGTGGTCACCCGGGGCCTATCTTTTACGGGTGGACGCTCAAGCCAATATAGTGTTAAGTGATGCACAGCAATGCCCAGTGCCTATTTTGCACGGGTAACCCTCGAGGCCTATAACATGCCTAGCGCTTCGGTAATTAATGAACTTCACTTGTTACACTGAGTGTTGTTGTGATGATTCTGTGATTTGATGTTGTGAAGCATGCTTTGTGTTATTATTTATGTATGAATGACCTTGTGTTTCTACTGAGATTCGTTTGAATCTCTCCTTTTTTCCTTAAAACACCTTTAGTACAGGGAGAAAGCTCGAGGGGCAAGAAGAAGGTAAGTGGCGATAACTAGAGGCCAAGTTGCTGAAGATTTTAGCCCTATGGTTGTCTATTTCCATTTATGTCTCTTATGAGTGCTTTTGGATTTTGGGGTTTTATATGAGGAATATGATGTATGTGGTGTAAATGTTGTTTAAGAATAATGAACCATGTAAAGATAACGAGCGAATGAATGGTAGAAAATTAGTAGTTTTGCTTCCTATGGCTAATGAAGTGTGTATGTGTAAAGTTGGCAAAGGTACGCAAGAAACTCTGATAAATAATAACAAAAGAGAAAAAATTGTGATTCTTAATGAGTTAGTGAAAATTGTGAAAAGAGTTTTGAGAAAATTTTACCACCTTCTTAGCTCTAGGTTCAAATCCTGGGTTGAGGTCGGAAATTTATAAGTATTTTCAGAAGTTGGGTGTTACGGGTTCAAATCCTGGTCTCCCGAGTGATTTCATTACTTATTTGTACTCAACAAAAGCTATAGGAAAACGAGGTTTCACATGAACCACCTAGAGAAAATCATCAAGGTGCTCAGACGCCCGACAGAGATGAAAACCAGGATGGCTAACTCGACTATCAATCATGTAGAATAAATTGGACTAGAATAGATAAGTGATTCAATTCGGAATTTATTAAGTGAAATCTAATCCCTAGGGCTTTCTCTTATATTTGTCTTTATATCATTTGTGTTCATATTTAATCATTTTTATTTCGTATTCTCAACCACCAACTAATCGGTTGACCAAATAGAATTAAAATTATCAATTTTGGTACTTAGTGATCAATCCTCATGGGAACGACACTCAACTCACTTCTATATTACTTGCTTAAGACAGTGTATACTTGTACTTTCAAAATACACCATCCTACACATCATAACAAGTTCTTAGCGCCGTTACCGGGGATTGTTGTCATTAATATCAATACCAAGTAATTTTAATACTAATATTGTCTTCATATTACATTTGTTTTTTTTTTGGTGTCTTTTGTTTCTTTTCAGCTTTTTTCTTAGTACATGACCAGATCGAAGAAGACTGAATTACAACCTTGTGATTCTGAGATTGAGAGAACTTGTCGAAGAAATCGGAGAACTCAAAAGCCGTATACTTCAATCAATTCAATGGAAAATCTAGAAGGAGAAGCAGTAGATACCAAAACACTCTATAATTATGCAACACCAACATTCATGGAGACAACTTCTGGAATCAGAAACCCACCAGTAGCAGCCAACAATTTTGAAATCAAGCCTGCAATTATCCAAATGGTGCAAGCAAATCAGTTTGGTGGTTTATCAACATAAAATCCCAACACACATATAGCCAGCTTCTTAGAAATCTGTGACACATTCAAGCATAATGGTGTTACTGATGATGCCATTAGACTTAGACTTTTCCCTTTCTCACTCAGGGATAAGGCTAAGAGCTGGTTACACTCTCTACCAGTGGGAAGCATAACTACATGGGATGTTTTAGCACATAAATTTTTGGCGAAATACTTTCCATCAGGAAAAACTGCTAAATTGAGGAATGAAATTACCACATTTTCCCAGCATGAACTAGAAAGCCTCTATGAATCATGGGAAAGATATAAGGAGTTGCAAAGGAGATGTCCTCATCATGGGTTACCAAATTGGTGGACACTGCAAACATTCTACAATGGGATGCACATACCACCAGAATTCTTGTAGATGTTGCAGCTGGAGGATCTTTAATGGGAAAAAGTCTAGATGATACCTACAATTTTCTTGAAGAGATGGCGGCCAATACATACCAATGGCCTTCTAAACGTCACAATTAAAAAAGGGTACTTGGAGTACACGAGCTGGATATCCTTACAACTTTGTCTTCTCAAGTTGCATCTATATCCAAGCAAGTGAGCTCATTGACAAGCCAAGCAAATGCAATCAATACTCCTCATGAAAGTTGTGATCGATATGGAGGACCTTATATGAGCACACAAAGTCAAGAGGGACAACTCATCTATGCCTTCTTAGTCAGAGCAAGCTCATTACATCAAAAATCAAAGAAATGACTCACTCTCAAACACTTATAATCCAGGTTGGCAAAATCATCCAAACTTTGGCTTGAGGAATAATCAAAATGTGTTCAAGCCACAAGGGAGCTACCAATAACAAGCTCTTCAACCACCAAATCCACCATAGCAGAAAATGAATGTGGAAGATGCACTAGCTCAACTAACCATAAATACATCTCAATTTATGGCTAGGACTGACGCAACACTCAAAAGCCAGGAAGCCTCAATAAAGAACTTGGAAATCCAAATGGGCCAAATTATAAATATGTTGAATTCCAGACAACCAGGTACTCTTCCAAGTGACAAAAAAAACCCAAGAGAGCATGTGAAGGCCATTTCATTAAGGAGTGGGAAATAATTGAAAGATCCTAAAATTCAACAGAAGAATGATGAAGAAAATAAAGAAAGAGAAGAAGAACAGAAGGAGGAAGCACAGGAACCTCAAGAGGATGATGTGGTACCAGGAAGAATCAGCTTTCCAGATAACTCTCCTCCAAATGTACCACCAGTTCCATACCCTCAGAGACTTGTGAAGGCATAGCTAGACAAGCAGTTTGGAAAGTTTTTGAAGGTTTTTCAAAAAGCTACATATCAATATCCCTTTTGCAGACGCTCTTGCCTAAATGCCCAGTTATGCAAAACTCATGAAGGATATTCTCTCAAATAAGCGTAAGCTGGAGGAATTTGAGACAATTGCACTTACTCAGGAGTGCAGTGCCATTCTGCAAAAGAAATTACCACCAAAGCTAAAAGATCCAGGAAGCTTTTGCATACCTTGCACCATAGGTCAATGTAACTTTGAAAGAGCACTTTGTGACCTAGGAACAAGTGTAAATCTCATGACACTATCTTTCTACAAAAAACTTGGTCTTGGAGAGGTAAAGCCTACCAAAGTTTCACTACTTCTAGCTAATCAATCAATTAAACATCCAAGAGGTGTCTTAGAAGATGTTCTGGTGAAGGTGAACAAACTCATATTTCTAGCTGATTTCATCATACTCGACATCGAAGAAGATCAAGAAATTCCTATCATTCTTGGGAGGCCATTCCTAGCAACTGGGAGAACTTTAATAGATGTGCAACAAGGAAAGTTAACCTTACGAGTTCAAGATGATCAAGTATCTCTCAACATTTTTAAGGCTTTATCATTTCCAAATGAAGGTGATGCCTGTTATAGAGTAGATACATTGACCAGCTGCATAAAAGATGTGGTGAACGAAATCTGTATGAATCAACCATTAGCATTGGGAATAGTAGATGTATCAAAATCTACTAATCCTGAAGTCTTGGAGCAGATTAGGTACCTTGATGCAAATTCTCCAATTTTTATTAAGAAACCATTTAAAGATTTGGGAGAGGGGCCAAGTAAGCCGGTACCATCAGTATAAAATCCACCAGAGCTGGAGTTGAAAACATTACCATCCCACTTAAAGTATGCTTATTTGTGAGAAAATTCAACATTACTAGTGATCGTCTCTGCAGCCTTTACTCCTGAAAAAGAAGAAAAGTTATTAAGAGTTCTAAAGGAGTATAAAATAGCATTTGGAAGGTTGATAGCTAATATAAGAGGAATCAATCCTTCCATTTGTATGCATAAGATCTTAATGGAAGATAATTACAAGCCATCAGTTGAGCACCAGAGAAGACTTAATCCAAATATGAAGGAGGTGGTGAGAAAAAAGATAATAAAGTGGTTGGATGCTGGTATAATTTACCAAATCTCTGACAGTCAATTGGTAAGTCCAATTCAAGTTATGCCAAAGAAGGGTGTAATGACAGCGGTGCCTAATGAGAAAAATGAATTGATTCCATAACGAATGGTGATGGGATGGAGAGTGTGCATTGACTACAGAAAACTCAACAAAGCTACTAGAAAAGACCACTTCCTGCTGCCATTTATAGACAAGATGCTTAACAAAATAGCTAGGAAAGCCTACTATTATTTTCTAGATGGGTACACAGGATATAATCAAATTACAATTGCACCTGAGGATCAAGAGAAAACAACTTTTACATGTCCATATGGCACATTTTCTTTCAGAAAAATGTCATTTGGTCTATGTAATGCACCAACAACATTTCAAAGGAGTATGATGGCGATCTTCTAAGATATGGTGGAGAAATTCATTGAGGTGTTCATGAATGATTTTTCAATCTTTAGAGAATCATATGATCATTGTCTTGCAAACCTGGCAAAAGTATTACAACACTGTGTGGAGACAAATCTAGTTCTAAATTGGGAGAAATGTCATTTCATGGTGAAAGAAGGAATTGTGCTGGGTCACAAGGTATCTAATCGAGGCATTGAAGTGGACCGAGCCAAGATTGAAACAATTAAAAAGCTACCACTTCCTTCCTTAATAAAGGGCATTCGGAGCTTCTTAGGGCATGCGGAATTCTACAGAAGATTCATCAAGGACTTCTCAAAAATCACAAAACCACTTTGCATGTTATTGGATAAAAATGTTCCCTTTGTGTTTACTAAGGAATGTTTATCAGCCTTCCAAACTCTAAAAAGAGCCTTGACGTATGCACCAGTTATCAAAGCTCTAAATTAGAACCTTCCATTTGAAATGATGTGTGATACAAGTGATTATGCAATCGGAGCTGTTTTAGGCCGAAGAAGAGGCAAGGTTTTTCATGCCATCAATTATGCTAGCAGGACACTCTCAGATGCACAACTGAATTATGTAACAACAGAAAATGAGCTATTAGCAGCAGTATTTGCATTTGACAAATTCAGAGCCTACTTGATCGCGTCAAAGGTCATTTGTCTGGACGAACCACTCAGCAATCAAATACTTGATCGAGAAGAAAGATGCTAAGCAAAGATTTATCAGATGGGTACTTTTGTTACAAGAATTTGACTTGGAAATCAAAGACAAAAAAGGGACTGAGAATCTCATTGCAAATTATCTTTCTCGGTTAGAGCCATCTGAACAAAAGAGAGAATCACCAATCTAAGAGAATTTACCGGATGAGCAACTCTTTGCCATGCAATCACAACTCACCCCGTGGTATGCTGATTTTGTAAATTATTTGCCAAGTAGATTAATGCCTTATGAACTTTCTAAAGTGTAAAAGAAGAAGTTTCTAGCTAATGTAAGGCATTACCTTTGGGAAGATCCTTTCTTATATAAATAATGCCCATATCGAATTATCAAGCGATGTGTTTTTGAGGAAGAAATGGCCAGCATCTTAAGTCACTACCATTCATCCCCATATGGTGGTCATTTTGGAGTAAATATAACAGCTACTAAAGTCCTTCAATATGGGTTTTACTGGCTTATACTCTTCAAGGATGCCCAAAGAATTATAACAACCTGGGACAAATGTCAAAGAACGGGAAATATCTCAAGGAGACATGAAGCCCCTCAAACTAACATCTTAGAAGTTGAGCTTTTTTATGTATGGGGGGTCGATTTTATGGGGCCTTTTCCATCCTCATTCATTAATCAATTTATTTTAGTAGTTGTTGATTATGTATCCAAGTGGGTTGAAGCAGTTGCTTTTCCTACAAATGATTCTTGAGTGGTTGTGAATTTTCTAAGGAAAACTATTTTCATAAGATTTAGAGTGCCCAAAGCTATTATTAGTTATGGAAGGAAGCATTTTTGCAATCAACAGCTTCAATCTGTGATAGCTAAATATGGAGTCACTTATAAGGTTGCAACTCCATATCATCCATAAACTAACGGGTAAGTGGAAATCTCAAACAGAGAACTGAAATGCATCTTAGAGAAGACAATGAATTCTAATTGGAAGGATTAGGAAAGGAAATTGGATTATGCACTTTGGGCTTATAGAATTTCTTTTAAGACACCAACTAGTACATCCCCATATCAATTGGTCTACGGAAAAGTATGTCACCTTCCAGTAGAAATAGAGCACAAAGCATATTAGGCAATCAAAGCCTTAAATTTTGACTTAAAGGAGGCTAGTAGGAAAAGACTTCTCTAACTCAATGAGCTTGAAGAATTCAGACAAGCAGCTTATGAGAATGCCAAATTATACAAGGAGAAGACAAAAATGTGGCATGATAGAAGAATTATGAGGAGAGAGTTCACATCGGGATAAAAGGTGTTGTTGTATAACTCAAGGTTAAAGCTCTTTCTGGAAAAGCTGAGATCGAGGTGGTCAGGACCTTTTACTATGGTTAAAGTATGGCCATGTGGAATTGTGGAGATTCAAGACGGTGATCATAAATTCAAAGTGAACGTGTAAAGGCTGAAAGAGTATAATGACAGTATACTTAATACTTTGAAAATTGTCACCACGTTTGAGGAATCAACAGGTAAGTCTTAAACTAAAAAAAAGATTTTAAAAAAATTATTGGTTTGGCTTTTATCTAGCTAAAGACGTTAAAGAAGGGCGGCTATTTGGGAGGCAGCCTAAAAATTTTTTTCCTTACTTCATACTCACTGAAGCACACAACACTGCATCTTTAAATTTTAGTCTCATCATGGAGGAAATTATTGTAAAGCTTAAGAACAGGTTCCCTAATCTTCCCAAAGATGTGCTTAGGAAGATCTATAGCTGTCGACTTGAAAGAATGAAGACATTCAAGCATTTAGGCCTTTCTGAGGATGTCCGCTGGATCATTAAAGCTAAGATATGTTTAATAGGTGAGATTCATGAACCATTTATTAAACCTATGCCAAGAATGGGAAGAAGCTCTTACTCAAAAAAGATAAGAGCTAAAAAAATGCAGGTCTGCCCTCAATGTGCAAGGTGGAACTGTGATCAGCGCTGTTGGAGCAAAGTTATGGTTTCTATAAATCGAGAAGATAAAATTAAATTCATAAAGGATGGGCTGAGTAAGGAGTCACTGGATGATATCATTCAAACTCTTGAGACGCATCGTAGTGGTGATGTTCATCGTGTTCTTCTCGATTTATTTGACATATTCAATAAAGAAAAAGAGCACTACCATCTTGGGAATCTGATATTAAAATACCATGTTTGCTAGTTTATAAGAAAACTGGATGGGAAGCAAATCCTCAATTCATAGAAAGCGTTTAAGTCGTTACTGGACGAAAAACCAGAGGAAGATGTGAGCCACAATCACAACTATTGTACATAATCTTGCTTTTGTCTAATCTGTCTTATATTTTTCAGTAACTTTTGACTTTCTTTACTCACTTTACTTAATTTCTTCGTACAGTAGCCCACTAGTCATTTGTGTCAGAAATTTTTTTCAAACTATTTTGAAAAATGTGTGATTTGCATGATTTTGTTGTCACTGTTTTTGTAATATGAATATGCAATCTTCTATTTGTAAAAACATAAAATGTCTGAGAGAGAAAAGAGGAGTGGTATCACTCTAAAATGTAGATTTACATCTATCTGCATTTTTAGTGAAACTGACTTGGGAAAGGATGAAGAGTTTATACCTGCAGCAAAGGAACTGGGACGTGCATTAGCTGCTAGAAAGATCAAATTCATCTACGGGGGAGGTATCCAAGGCCTGAGAGCAAGTGTGGGCATTGCTGTAACCATTAATGGTAGTAAAGTTTTGTGTGTAAGGGTGAAGGAGTTAGAAAATCACATTTTTCCTTAGGGCAAGAGTTACAGGTTTCAGGCCTACTTGGCCAAATGGGACATATGTTCTACCGTGCTGATACTTTTATCGCTCTACCCGGTGGTTTTGAAATGTTGAATGGAATCTCTAGCATTGCATATTAGGCTAAACTGAATTTTCATAAAAAAACCATTAGGATTGTTAAATTTTAATGGTTTTTATGATAAACTGTTGTCTTTTCTTGATCATGCTGTGGAAAGAGGATTAATACCCCAAGTGACTCGTCATTCCATAATTTCTGCTCCAACTGCTGAGCAACTACTTGATCAAATGCAAGCCTATGAACCTAAACAAGATCCATTGGTTAAGAAAATAGGTGGGCAATCTTCAGATAGCAGTCAGAAGCAGGATCCAGATACCACTCTTCAATTGTCACTTTCTTTTATCTTATGGTTTTACTCTTAGCATTTTGGTTTAATTTATTGTTTGTTTAGGTTGTTAAAGTAAAAAACCCTTCTTTAATCTTTAGAAGACATTGAGGACAATGTATGATTTAGGTTGGGGGAGGATTATAAAAAAAATTATGTAAAAAAAAGGCCATAGTTTCTCCATTAGACAGTTAGTTAGTAAACCATTAGATGCATGGGGTATGCATAGATGGTAGAGTAAATAGTTATTCTTAACTCTTGAGACGCATCTTATTAGTTGTATTCTTTTTCTATTTCATCTTATAAACAAAAAAATTTAAGTGGCCTGAGCATCAACCCGTGCAATAGGCCCCGGGCGACAACCCCGCATAAACAAAATGTGCCAGACAATTCATGATGAAACTACACACATACAATGTTCTTATAACATATAAAAGGCAAAGTTACTACCTGATAGCTTCTCTTGAGCAATATTCAATTATCTCACTAAGCTCGGGCAGGTCTTAAACTTTGAACATTATTAGGTCCTATAAATGAAATTTACGGACGACAAGTTATTATTTCGTCCAATACTTGAATAATTCAAATACTCAAGTCGGTTGTCATTAAGGTTAGAATACTAACCCAAAATCAAAGAAAAAAATGGTTCAACTATATCAAGTTGGCTAGTTTTACCCTTAAAGTTTATTACAATTACATAATACCATTGCATCTTTTATTTTCGCACATTTGAGTAAATCTGCCAGAATTTTCTTCAATTTTTGAAAATTCTTAATTAATTCTACAAAACTCCAAATGAGTTCATTCTAGGTTCTGTTTAAACCTATTCAAGTCCTAGTGTAAATAAAAATATTACAGAGCACTAATTATAACCACCCAATTCCAGAAAATTCGTCAAACCCAATCTTGCATAGATTCCATTACAGAATCAACCTTAACTTTGAAAAATCATATTTCTGAATCCACTAGTCTAATTGCGTCATATTACCCATAAAATTAAACCAAAGGATGTCTACTTTCATCATGTAAAATTTCATAAGTTTTGGACAATGTTTGGTTACTGAAACACGCATCGCAACAAATCTGCTCCAGAAAAACAAGTCTAACAGCAGGCTCATCTAACTTTCAAAAATTCCATAATTTTGTATAATTGTCCAAAAATTATAAGTACATGCTTGTCCACATAAGTTTTCATGTAGAACTCAATGGAATGATCAAAATCATCAAAATAATAAAGCTTCAGCCCCAAAACCCACTGGAAAGACAGAATCCATTTTCAGCAAAATTACCAAAACAGAATTTTGTTGAACAACTTAGTCTAATATCATCATAAATAATCATTTAACCATAAATACATGATTAAACCATGATTAATCCTTTCAAATTCCTTCTGGATGAAAATGAACAGTACCCCAACCTTCATGAAGACTTATCCAAACAACAAACCAATCGGTTCAAAATGAAGCTTACGCTTACCTTTATACGTTTCCATAATCGGTTCAGAAATCCGGCAGTACTTCATCCGGTGAGATGGCATCAAACACCTCCAAATGAAAATCCAAAACCATAGAAATGAAGCTTAGGATGAGTAGAAGAAGGTTTGTGAAGGAAATTTTGGGAGAAAACACTGATTTGGTAGTGTTTCGGTGGATTGAACTCAAGAACATTCACTATTCATGTTTTCTCTTTCCTCTAACTATTTCTCAACATTCTTATCTGATTTCTTCCTATTTTTGCTGATGATAAATGAGAATAATAGAGTTTAAAGAGTCATAAAGGTGTTCCAACATGTGTCAGAATCTTATGGTGCCACATATTCGGTGATTTAGCCAAACGGTGACACGTGTCCTTTCTTTTAATCAAATGGGTCTTGAGCTGTCCTAATGGTTAGGGAAAGTGAGAGCCTGATGATTTTTCCCTGACTCCTGAGTTCAGTGTTCAGGAAAATTAGTCAGCTGACCAGACCAGAGACCGGTGAATTTCCCCGGCTCGGGTCAACTTGGCACCCTCCGGTGATAACAACTCAAAAGATAAAGTAACTTTGTCAAAAAGAGGAAACAAGTGTCACACTCTTATTCGGCCAACACATTAAAGTCAAAAGCACCTTTTCTCTTCTTCCTTAAGATGACGCCATGTGTCCTTTATGTGGGACCCATCCCTATCTCTTCCCTCCACCTAACCGTCCACTTTATCAGGAAAGGAAAGTCAGGGAATTTTCCCCGGGTTCACCTACGAGGTGTCCTGCTTCGTGGTCCCTACACAAAGTAAGATTATTTCATTTAATTATTACTTTATGACAACCAATAAAATCTTGCTAAGTGTCCTCTTTATCAAAATAACACCGTATACACAACATTGGCACCGGTGAATTTTCTTCTGACTAATTACATTTACAATCAGTTCTTGTTGTTCATATTTCAGTATGTTACAACTCGCCCCCTGTACAAGAAATTCCGTCCCCGAAATTTGTTACAAGTCTTAAAACATAAATTCTGGGTAACGTTTCCGCAAGTTGTTCTCCACCTCCCAAGTTGACTCTCTAGGTGATAATCCCTTCCAGATCACCTTCACAAATGGAATACTTTTATGTATGAGTTGTCTCTTCTGTCGCTCAATAACTTGTTTCGACTCAATTTCATATGTGAGATCATTTTGCATATCTACATCTTCATACTCTATAACATGCTGGGGGTCTGGTTGATACCTTTTCAATTGCGAAACATGAAAAACATCGTGCAATCTGCTCAAGTTCGGGGCTAGAGCAATTCAGTATGCTACTGATCCAATTCTAGACAAAATCTCAAATGGTTCAATATATCGAGGGCTTAACTTCTTTCTCTTTATTGCCCTGCCAATACCAGTGATAGGTGAGACCTTTAGAAATACGTGATCGCCAACTTGGAATTCTAACGGTCTTCTTCGTTTATCGGCATAACTCTTTTGTCTACTCTGGGCTGTAAGCAGTCTTTGCTTAATGATCTTGATCTGCTCAGTAGTCTGATCCACCATATCTGACCCATACAGTCTTCTTTCTGACATTTCTGTCCAACAAAGAGGGGATTGACACTTTCTTCCATACAATGCTTCATATGGAGCCATTTGAATGCTCGCATGATAGCTATTATTGTAAGTGAATTCCGCAAGTGGAAGGTAGTAGTCCCAGCTTCCTTTGAAGTCCATCGAACACGCTCTCAATGTCTTCCAGTGTCTGTATAGTTCTCTCTGTCTATTCATCCGTTTGAGGATGATAAGCCGTACTGAAATTCAGTTTAGTGCCTAGAGCATCATGTAGAGATCTCCAAAACTTTGAAGTAAAGCAAGGATCTCTATAAGAAATTATATTCTTCGGTATCCCATGAAGTCTCACTATTTCCTTGATATAAATTTTGCCAATTTATCAGGAGAATAACTGGCATTAATCAGTATGAAATGTGCTAATTTTGTAAAACGATCAACAATTGTAATATCCCGAATTTTGGGACTAAATGCATAAGATTAAGCCTAGATCAAGTAGACTGCTAAGCCCTGGTTTAGCAAATGTCCCTATGATGTGTGTTTAAATTCTCCAAAATTCTTTTGTATCCTTGGATATTTAAAATGAATTATATTGGTGAGCTAAAGAGCTCGGGGAATAACAAATGAAGTGATTGGAAGTCACACATAATATAGTAAAGTGGAACACAAAGTAATTTTGCCACCGGTGAAATTCCCGGTATGGCAGTGGTGATTGTGTGACATCTTTTGATGGGTAAATGATGGTGAAAAATTATGAAACTTTCCAGAATGAAAGTAGACTTATCAAGATTTAATTTGATAGGTCATATAAGTCATTTGGAGTTGTATACAAAGAGAAATGAATTTTTGAAATTAGCCCAGCGAAATTAATTATTTTCTGGGGCAGCATCCAAAGATTAAATTTCTGGGAAGTTTGAGCTTCTAATTGGCCAAAGGTTATATTTTTCCCTAAAACTAGACTCCATAAGGGTCGCATATCCTTTGGAATCACTCCAATTGGACATTTGTACAATTAGATATGAATTTTCGAAGTTAATGAAAAATCTGCAGAATTTGGTATTTTATGCGAAAATTCATTATTTGGGCCAATGAACTTGTGACACGTGGCAAGGAAATTTGACACCCCATTTAATCATTAAATCACCATCTTCCTCAGCCATTTTTCCCATGAAAAAAACAGAAGAAAGAGAGAGAAGGAAATGGAGAAAGAAGAGAAATAAATTTCTTTCCTCCGAAACACTGCCGAAACGGTATCCTCTCTCAAAGTACCCTTCAGGAAAGTTCTTCTACTCATCGAGATCTTCATTCCTACAGTTTCGGATTTTCATTTGGAGGTATTTGGTGCCATCTCCCTTGCCGGAGTATTGCCGGAATTCCGAATCGTTTGTGGAAACGGGTAGAGGTAAGCGTAAGCTTCCTTTTTAACCGATTGGTTTGTCGTTTGGATGAGTATAGAGGAAGTTGGATATTGTTCATGCTGATTTAAATTGGTGTTTTGAATGGCTAAACGATGTCCAATGGATGTATAAATAACTAATCACTTGATTATGAGTAGTAAGGAAGTGATTAGGTAAGAGAAAACGAAGAAAACAACAACCTTTTCCTAAGACTCTGTTTTTCTGTTCTGGCTGTGACGTGATGAAGGAGTAGAAATTTGATGATTTTAATGCTTCCATTGGATTTAGGAGGAAAAATTGTGTGGGTATACAAGTGTTCATGAATTTTGGACACTTGTACATGAATTTAGAAGTTTTAGAAGTTAAAGGGTAAATGCTGTGTATTCCGTTTTCTGGAGGCAGTGTTATGGTGACATATTTTCGAGTGGTCAAATGTTATCCAATGGCCATGAAACTCTCCAGTTTGAAAGTAGACACATAGAAATTTAATTGGATAGGTCATAATGATCAATTGGATATTTTTTGTATTTAGATATGAATTTTTGAATGTCTGCCCTGTTTTCTGGAAGAACATCTGAAACAGTCGGTGTTTGGAAAATTTCTGGGAATGGTGTAGTGGTGGCGTTTAACATCGAGTATTTGTATATAAAACTAAACTTAAAGGTCTTCAAATAGAGCTTTGAACCATCTCAATTGGAGTTCTATAGAATTAATTATGATTTTCCAAAGTTTGGTAAAAAATGCTGGTAGTTTGATTACCATGCGAATTTAATTAAGAAATTGGCCAAATATAATTGGAATGAACTCCAAGGGTGCAAGTAAGCCTATAGGGCTAATGTGAGCCATTGGGTATTCACTTTTCATGGCTCTAATGATATTATCACTTGCCTAGGGCCATGAAGTGATCAAGAAGAAGCAATGGTTGGCGCATTAAGGGACAAGAAGAGATGGACATAAAGTCCACCAGGTAGTGAACTTACCTTTTCTGCATGTATGTGATATGTATGTTTTACATTGATTATGTGACTGCTTTGCCTATTTATGTGGAACATGTATGATTGGTTGAAGCTCTGTTATATTTGTGCAATGGCCATATGTATGTCATAACATCGAGCATGCAGCATGTCATTATGTTGGCATGAAATAGTGTAGGCAAGCATGTCATGCATTCATATATATCTGGCATGCATAGTGGTAATGTTTGCTACTGAGATTCTCTCGAATCTCACTCCTCCCAACCAACCATTCAGACAGGTGAGCATTGGAAACGTGCTGAGATCAGTAATAAGGGATATATGAGGCAGGTCGTTACAGTTGGTATCAGAGCAAGCGGTTCTGGCAACAGGATAGTATACTAATATGCTTGATTATAACATGACAAGAACAGCGAAGTGGATTACTTCAATTAGTTCACAATTAAGCCCGGTTGGCTGTATAAGATTGTCCTGGATCCGTTGGGTAAGGCCAAAGTGTGAGCCTTATTCTAGAGTAGGATCACCAATGGGCTGACCAGAGTCGGTGAGATAAGTCACAGACAACCTTATGGGCTTTTGGAAGCATATTACAGGGTATGTGTCTAAGTACATCTACCACTACTAATATGCGGCCCAAGCATAGTATTTTGATGCCCGGAGGCGGTAGGCATAATGGTTTGGATAAGGGCAGCCATGGGTACCGGTAGTCAAAAGCAGCTCAAGCCGGTATCTTTATATTTACATGAGTACATAAAAGTTAAGCGTGCTCAACCCAGGAAAATCTCGGGATGGGTGACCTCCTGGGAAGTACCTTTAAAATCTCAAATCTTTTGATTAAAGGTTTGAAATTTTGATTTAAGGTTCTTAGATGACCTAAGGAATGATTATAGGTATAGAGATGATGAAATAAGTGTTGATCCTTAATTTGAACCATTTTTGTTGCAGTGAGTACTGCTAAGAAAAGTTCATCTAATAAGGTTACGAGAACTCAAGGCACAGTAATTGTTTTGAAGTTTCTCCATATTAAGTAATGATCCTCGGTAACTTGTGGGGTTAAAGTCATATAGGCATGATATACGGTGATGCATGATGAGTGGTGATTATGCCGTATGTCTATCCTAAAGGATTTGAATTGATGATATAGAAGGTTGAGGATATGGTTGAATCAGATCTAAGCTTAAATAATGCTTAGGTCAGAATGTGAATAAGGTTACACTAGGGTTCTATTCCATGATGGGAGTCTAAACCATGTAAACCTTGTGAATAATGATGAACCTTCAGTAATTGTTTGAGGATATTACCCGAAACCGTGGAGGTTAGAATAGGTGCTAATGATTTTGATTCTTAGCGTACCTATTGGGTATGATTGAGGAAAGTGATTTTCAGATTTACGTGATGTCGAGGTTCTAAGAGTTGAACTATAACCTGAGAATCAAATGTCATAGTTGAATTGATTCTTCAGGAAGTTAAGATAGCCTGAGTGGCTTGAGGTACTAGCATATAGTACATAATTGTGTATGAGGTTACTGGAGGTTGCTAGTTGTTAATCTAGCATAGGGAAAGACCTTAATACTTGAATATTCCCTTAAACTTGTGATGATTGCCTGGAGCTGGACTGATATTGAAAGTCCATATTAAATGACCCCAAATGAGAGAGCAGATTACAGAACTGCTAAAGAAGAAGGACCTTATGAGGTATAGATCCCGTTATAATGATACTTCCATTCAGAGGCGACCAACCGGACAGAGCTACTTATGGAGGATTCTGATCAGAAAGGGCTACCTACAGGGAGTTCTAATCGGAAAGGGCTACCTATGGGGAGATCTGATTGGAAAGAGCTACCTACAGAGGGTTCTGACCGGGGGGCTGACCAGGTGTATGGGCGCCTGTGTGAAGCACCGAGTGCAGTACTGTAGTGTGGAGCCACCATAACATCAAACTATAATGTGTAGCCGCCGTGACGACAAACTGTGGAGTGAAGCCACTGAGATGTTGAAACTGTAAAGTAGAGCTATGGGGATGTCAACTATCAATAGTGGTATCTTATAATGAGACTTCTATCGCATAAGTTTCCTTGAGAAGAAGGGTTGAGTGTCCCAGTAAATTGTCATGGGGTGCTCCAGTGCCGAATGATGACAGAGATTAAGGAAAGCTACTCTTGCTCTCATATCCTATGTAATGGTTCTGCATGTATGTGTTTACCATCACGTGTATTCGTGTTATGAATATACGGTAGGCAGTAAGACCTTTTGGGCCAATGTGTCCTTAGGCAGTCAGACTTGACGGGCGGAGGCCCGAGGCTGTAAGTCCCGTAATGCCTCTGGCATAGGGGTGATTCCCTGGGCACACTACTACAGAAAAGGGATTTAACGTCACATAAAGACGTCCCTTCTTTGAAAAGGGAAGTAAAAACTGTATGCAGTGGCATTTACGTAAATAAAGAGAGATTTTTTAATCTTTAGGCGTCCCTTCTTTAAGAAGGGACGCCTAAAGGTGACATTAGGCGTCCCTTCTGGAGAAGGGACGCCTAAAGGGTGCATGCCAGCCACGTGGCTGGCATGCACCCCACTTTAGGCGTCCCTTCTCTTTGAAGGGACGCCTAATGTATATGTTTAGGCGTCCCTTCTCTAACACAATTCCCTCCACTTTTTCACCATTTCCCTCCATTCCGATCGTACCGTCACTCTTCCTCCCTCTCTCAAAAACACTTAGCCTCCTTCCACCGTATTATGTCCTATGATGTATCCCTCCTTCTTCATTTTCTCTCATCTCCTCCTTCTATCATCTCACTTCAATACTCACCCCCTGTATCTTTCTGATCTTCCGCCTTACTAAAGCTAAGCTTCTTGCAGCGAGAAAGTGTTTGGTGGTGAGTCTTCTCTTCTTTCTTTTTTTCCCCAACTAGCTAGGGAGACGACGTGGTGAAATCCCCACCAGTGAAAGCCTCATTTTTCTTGATCTTTGCAGCATCGGAGCTCCCTCTCTCTCACGGTGGTGCGCGCGCCTCCTCCCTCCCAACCTCTTCATCATCACGCCATTTTAATTAATTTCCAACCTGTAAGCTTTTTTGTTTTTTTTTTTTTGCTTTTGGTTTATTTTATTTCACTTTACTTAATGTCATGATCGACCATTTAATTTAAAGTAGTAGTTTTGCTAGAAACTATAAGCCACTCATATATGCCATAAGTACATATGTATGCTAGAGATTCCATAAGTACTTTTTACATATAGTAGTTTTGCTAGTTAAATAATTTTATTAGATTAAATAAGTTATATAATTTATTTAATTATAAAATAAAACATGTTTAGGAAGCTCTGAGTGCTATATAAAAAGACACATTTTAGAGTGCTAAATGCAAATTTAAGTCTTAAATCTAAACATGCATATAACTTGTTTTATTTTATAAAACAAGTTATCAACAAGTAATTTTCAACATTAACCAATTGATTTTAATTTCATTGGTTTGAAATAATGAATACATGTATAGAACTTTTAATATTATGTAGGTGCATAGAACTTTTAACTTGTACTAATTTAAACATATTAGTTCCCTAAAGAAAAATTGATATTTTAAATTGTTGATATTGTCCTTAATTGCCTAAGTTACTTTATTTTTTTTTTTTGAATTAAGGTGAAATAGTTTGTTATTAAAATTGTGGGATCTTACACTTAATGGGAAATGCTGCCGAAATGTTTTTTGAAAAAAGTGATAAAAGGCAATCTCATAGTTAACAATTGTTATAAACTTGAGTGTTATTGGGAATGGTTTAGGTGGTAAAACAATGGATCATAGTTGGATGAATGCTTTGAGAACTAGTGAAGAATATGAGAATGGGGTGGAAGAGTTTATTGAATTTGCTAGAAGGAATGCTCCAACTAAAAATGGGAAGTATTTTTGTCCTTGTGTGAATTGTTTAAACGAGAGTCGACAAGATGTTGATGATATAAGGGATCACCTACTTTGTGATGGAATAAATCTTCGATACACAAGGTGGATATGGCATGGTGAGGAAGTAATTACTGATTGTCCGTCGCACAAGAAGGAAGGAGTGGATGTTATAGAACAAGATAGAATGGAGAAAATGATTCATGATGCCGAGGTTGAATCCTTCGCCCAGGCACATGAATTTGACAGCCTGCGGAGTGATGCGGAGACACCATTATACCCTGGGAGTAAGTACACATGACTGACGGGAATATTGCATTTGGTGAACTTAAAGGCAACTTGTGGATGGACCGATAGTAGTTGTACATTACCATTGGAATTATTGTGTGATATGTTTCCAGAAGATAATGTACTTCCAAACCGTATGTATGAGGCAAAGAAAATCTTGTCTACGATGGGTATGGAGTACAAAAAGATACATGCTTGCCCTAATGACTGTGTATTGTATAGAAAGGAGTATGCAGGTCTTAGTGAGTGTCCTAACTATAAAACATCACGATATAAAGTGAAGAAAGATGGTGGTTGTAGAGAAGGGACAACAAGTAAAAGGCAACCTTCGAAGGTGTTATGGTATCTTCCAATAATACCACGGTTTAAGCGTTTGTTTGCGACCGCAACAAAAGCGAAGAAGTTGAGATGGCATTCTGATGAGAGAATTTGTGACGGAAAATATCTTCGGCACCCGGCCGACTCTCTACAGTGGAAGAAGATAGATGAAATGTTCCCTCAATTTGGCAGCGAGCCGAGAAACCTTCGGCTTGGACTTTGTACAGATGGAATAAATCCGTATGGAACTCTTACTAGTATACATAGTTCGTGGCCAGTTCTCCTTGTAATATACAACTTACCTCCTTGGTTATGTATGAAGCGCAAGTACGTTATGCTTTCTATGATGATCTCTGGACCAAAACAGCCAGGGAATGACATCGATGTGTATTTGGCTCCTTTGATTGAGGACTTGAAGAAGTTATGGGAGGAAGGTGTGGATGTGTTCGATGCTTATAAGAAAGAGTCTTTCAAGTTGCGTGCAATGATTTTTACCACGATAAACGAGTTCCCCGCATACTGAAATTTGTCAGGGTATAGTGTGAAGGGTCATAAAGCATGCCCAATCTGTGAAGGAGATACACACTTTCGACAACTTAAGCATTGCAAAAAAACAGTGTACCTTGGCCACAGGAGGTTTCTTTCTTGATTCCACCCATATCGTAGGCTGAGAAAGCGTTTTGATGGCTTACCAGAACATGGAGTTGCACCAAGGGCCTTAACCGGGGAGGAAGTTTATAGTCGGGTAGAACGTGTCAATGTGACCTTTGGTAAAAATCAAAGGACTAAGGGTGAGAAGAATATATGGAAGAAGAGGTCAATTTTATTTGATCTTCCGTATTGGCATTGTCTTGATGTAAGACACAGTATTGATGTGATGCATGTGGAGAAAAATGTGTGTGACAGCCTTGTAAGTACGCTTTTGCACATCCCAGGTAAGACCAAGGATGGAATGAGCGCGAGACTTGACCTTGTTGATATGGGAATAAGAGATCGGTTGCATCCACAACTAAGAGATGATGGTAGGAGGGCATATATGGAGCCAGCTGCGCATACGCTATCAAAAGCGGAGAAAAGAAGTTTGTGTGGGTGTCTGCATGAAATTAAGGTCCCACAGGGCTACTCTTCTAATGTTAGCAGGTGTGTGTCAATGGATGATTTGAAGTTAGTGGGAATGAAGTCCCATGACTATCACGTGTTAATGCAACAATTGTTACCAGTAGCCATTAGAGGCATTATGAAAGAAGAAGTGCGAACTACTATAACCAGATTGTGTGTTTTCTTTAATGCTATCTGTAACAAAGTCATCGACACTGAGAAGTTAGATGATCTAGAAAATGAGGGTTATATAATTCTGTCCCAACTAGAGATGCATTTTCCTCCATCATTTTTTGATATAATGGTGCATTTGGTAGTTCATTTAGTAAGGGAGGTAAGGCTTTGCGGTCCAGTTTATTTAAGGTGGATGTACCCTTTTGAGCGATACATGAAGATCTTAAAAGGGTATTCTAAAAATCCTTATCGACCTGAAGCCTCAATAGTTGAGTGATATGTAGTTGAAGACGCTATGGACTTTTGTAAAGATTATCTATCTGGTAAAAAGGAACAGTCTCGGCATGAAGAGGGGAGAAGCAAGGGAACACGAGGACTAAAAGTGAAGACTGCGGAGCGTGAAGAGGTGTTGCAAGCACAGTTGTATATCTTGAATAATATGGAAGAAGTTCAGCCATACATAGATGAGCACAAAAAGACTTTGAAGAACTTGAATCCAAAGAAGAGTGACATGCAAATAGCTATTGAGCAAAACAAGACATTTGTTAAGTGGTTTGAGGAGAAGGTTTCGCATGAGATCGGTGTGTCCGAGACAATCAACTGGCTAGCCTGGGGGCCTTCATTTTAGGTTGTTACTTAGACTGATTATGACATAAATGGGTATTCATTCTACACAAAAGAGCAAGATGACAGAAGTACCATGCAAAATAGTGGGGTGATGGTTGAAGCTGAAGCTATGCACTTTTCCAGTTCGAAAGACAAAAACCCCATATGTGCATCAATGACTTATTATGGAGTTATAGAAGAAATATGGGAGATGACCTACAACAAGTTCAAAGTTGGTTTGTTCAAATGTAAGTGGGTTAGCAATGCTGCTGTGGTAATAGATCCTCAATTTGGATTTGTCTCAGTCGATCTTCGAAGAGTTGGTTATAGAGATGAGCCCTTCATTCTAGCCAGCCAGGCGAAGCAAGTGTTTCATGTCACAAATCCTGCAAATAAAAATATGTCCATTGTACTTCAAAGCAAAAAACAAAAGTATGGTGATCCAACCTTCAACCTTGACGACACACCACCTTTGACAACAAATCCACCTATAGGAAGTGAGGTCGAGTTAGTAGATGATGAAGATTATTCTGCAAGAAATGATCATTGTGAAGGAATATGGGAAACAATATGAAGTAAGACCTTTAACTATATAAAACTGTATTATGTCCTATGTGCTTTTTTCCCTTAATGTAGTTTATACAGATACCTGCAATCTACTTACCTCTCTGACATGATTCTTACCTCTCTGACAATGATTTTTTTTTGTCTAGGAATATGTCAAGTTCCAGTGACTCAGGGAGCGACAACGAGCAGCATAACGGAAGGCAAGAAGAGTCACCTGCTCCGAGAAGAACAAGAGGTGCCACGAAGATGGCTGTATTGGCGAATCGCCACTACAATGAACAGGAGAGGGTTCACATAGAGTTTGATGCCAACATGAATCCAATGGGTCTTGAGGAAGACCACTTCATTAGTTATCTTGGTTTTTTGGGTCGAAGCAAAGTTTGAATCATCTATGATAGTTGGAGGCAGGTTCCCAAAAAGACGAAAGCCATGATATGGCAACAGATTTTGGTACATAACTTTCGATACATTTTATGTTTTTAGACCTTTCTTCCTATTCAAGTTTAATTGTCTCTGTTTTTGCAGCAAACGTTCGATGTTCCTGACACCACAGACATGTACAACCATTGGATGGGAGAGGTTCGTTTGCGTTGGAAGGATTTTAAAAATAAGCTCTCCAGGAAGTACCTTAGAGGTGACAAGAGTCATCTTGATCCTTGTCAGGAATATTCATATCTATCTCCAGAGGACTGGAGGTTTTTTGTAGCTAAACGACAAGCTCTTGAATTTTTGGTAAATTCTCTGTCTTCAGTATGAAAATTTATAATTTCAATATAGTTAATACACTAATGACTTGTTTTTCCCTTTTTCCCTTAAACAGGAATTAAGTGCGGCAACACACAGAGGCAAGAAGCAAATCAGTACCAGCATTGCATGTCTCGGGGTGGCTACAGGAAGCTGGAGCGGATGATGATGGCAGAAGAGCTGGAAAAAATGAAGGAAGCTGCGAAATCGGATCCTTCCGTTGTTGTGCAAGAGCCAGCTCCTCCTCCACGTCACAAAAAATGGAAAGCAGGGAGGATTAAGGGTGGGAAATATATAAATCCTACTATTGCTGAGGTTGCCTCGAGGATTGTAAGTAGTAATAGCATAAGTAATTAATTGTAAAATTCTTTCACATTTCTAGTATTTAAATGGGTATTCATAACGAATTGTATGCTACAGGACGAACTCGAAGAGCAGAGTAGCCAAGGTTCATTCACTCCAAGTGGACGGATGGACATATTGGCCACGGCGATTGGGAAGGCTGAATACCCAGGCCGTGTTAGAGGGGAGCCAAGGGGAGTTGGTATTTCGAAGTATTTTGGTAAAGCCTCGTTATATTCTTCACAAGATGAACCTAGTCAAGAGTTTGTAGATAAGCTTCGCGATCAAATCTGAGAGGAGCTCCGAGATGAGCTAATGACACAACTACGTGGTGAAATGAAATCGTGGTTTGATTTTCATCACATGGAGGCTACTAGGGTTAGAAACGAGGAACCCCCGGCCTTCCCCAGTACTAAAGGAAGTCACAACCCGCCGGACGAATCCCTTGTACAGCCTTCCCACACTCCGCAACTCGTTGCCGAGGCTTTCCACAATCCAGAACCCCTTGTCCAGCCTTCCCATACTCCAGAACTTGTTGCCGCTCCTTTCCATAGTCTTGTCCAGCCTTCCCATAGTACAGAACCCTGTGGCCAGCCTTCTCACATAACAGAACCACTGGGCCAGCCTTCTGCCACTCCGGAGTCGGGCGAATCGTGTATCCTTTATTTGGACACCACAGACATGATTCGTGTTGTAGCCGATGCTCTCGTTTACACAAAAGCTACCACGCACCATCATAATCAAATTCCACAGTATTTACGTAGGGTGACAGTGACACGTGTTCATGAGGGGGAAGAAGGTGCAGCCATCCCTATCCCTAACGTTGAGATTGCCACGCTGGGTCAGGCAATTGGAGGTTTCATCCTTTGGCCTCAATATCTTATTGGCACGTTGGGAACCCCACCAATGGTAGGAATTATATTCATATCACTTGACATTTATTGGCATCATTGTAATATAATTGGTTTTGTTTTCTATGCTTATAGGAGGAGCAACATGCGCAAAAATGGCCCTTTCTAGCACGGCTCCAACAGATGTACAAAGGTATTCCCCAAGTCAACTTCAATATGCCTCCAGGGATTGTGGGTACACAATTGACGTATCCCTACACGATCGACAATAAAGATCTTAAGGAGTTTATGCATTTGGAGGAGATAGATGCAGGATGGGTCAAACTTGCCATTTGGTTAGTTTTTCTTTTCTAAGTTCAAGATTTCATAAGTTCAATAATTCATTGGTCATTTTATTTCTATTTTAGGTCCTTCTACCACATGTGCATTGATATGAAAAGATCAAATTTATACGGATTCTTGTGTCCGGCAAATACGACATCAGATAAAAATGATGTCGCACAAAGGACGCATTATGTGGGCTTCACAATGGCAGCGACCAAATTGTGATGTTATCTAGCGCCAATTGTTCAAGGGTATGTAGTAAAAAATTTTATTTTTGGATGTTTGAGAAATAATTTTCTTCTAATCTAAACTTCATTTTAATCTGTGTATTGTTTTAGTTACCATTGGAGCCTGTGTGTTGTTTGCCCACGCCTCAATGAAATCTATTGGTTTGATTCCTTGACAAAAAAGCCAGACAAAGACACAAAATCAGTCTTCAACACGTTAGTTATTTCTTTTTTATTAATTAAAGAAATGCTTGATTTAAATAAATTGTTCTAACTTAAAATGTTTTACATTTTAATGGTTCTAACTTAAAATGTTTTACATTTTAATGGTAGCGCGACCCAGACATATAGAATGCTTGGCGGGTCACGTGAGGGTAGAGTTGTTCGCAAGCCAAAGTGGTTCTATCCCAAAGTATGTGGTTTCAATATAATTTAAGTTATTTTATTTACGGTTGTTTTATAAATGATGTATGTTATTGATTTTAACCAATTGCTTTTGATTTATAGTGCCCTCAACAACCAGGTGGTACTGAGTGTGGCAATTATGTTCTACTTTACATGTATAATATCATTCAAAGTGGCGTTACAAATGATTTTCAACAGGTAATCAAATGATAATATTTTGGTTGTATTTTAATTGAATTGCTAAACAATCCTTTAATTTCATTGATTTCGTATATATAATCATATTTTCTAATTTGTAGATCTTTGATAATGATGCTGCTTACTTATATGAAGACATTAATTTGATCAGAGACTTGTTGGCTGGGAGGATTCTTCAACACATTGATTTGTAGAAGTTTATCGTTTCCTGTACATTTACTTAGTAGTTGTTTATTATATTAGTGGACAACATTTCTGTCAACAATGTAGTGCATGAATGTTTCATTAGAGGTGGATGTTGTGTTTTGTTAATTATAAACTGCGTTCTGTATGTTTCCTTTTTGTGTATACGTTTCTGTTTGCTTTCAGAATGATATGGCCAGAAACAATACAAATGGCACTGGAAGGAAAAAAACACTTTAGGCGTCCCTTTGGCTAAAAGGGACGCCTAAAGTCCCTAATTTTTAAATAAAAAAAATTCTAAACGGGGACTTTAGGCGTCCCTTTTGGCCACTTTAGGCGTCCCTTTTGGTCAAAGGGACGCCTAAACCCAGCCCTTTAGGCGTCTTTTTACAAAGGACGTCTAAAGTCCAAATTTACTACGTCGCTGGCATACGCGTCCCCTCATAAAAGGACGTTAAAAGTCCCAAATAAGGGACGTTAAAAGTGTTTTTTCTAGTAGTGGCAGTAAGACCTGATGAGCATTCAGAATTTACGGGGTGGTCGCCTGGGGCCTATTGCGCGGGTGGACGCCCAGGCCATAGAGATTCCTATTTTGCACGAGCAATCATCCGGGGCCTATTGCGTGAGTAGACGCATTGCGCGGGTGGACACTCGGGGCCATGGAACTCATGTGATGCACAAGTGGAATCCCGGGGCCTATTGCGCGGGTGAACACTTGGGGCCGATTGCTCATGTGATGATTGTTGTGATGATGATTTGTTTAGCATGCTTCGTGAACATTGCATAAGAGTATGAATGGCTTGAGTAGCAAGAGACGGAGCCCGAAATGAGAAGTTAGTCGGATGTCCTGTGCGACTGCAGCATGAGCCGAGTGCCGTTGTAGTAGGCCTAGTAGGGCAGTCCGTTGCACAAAAGGTGAGCCTGTGGAATGGTGGAAGTTGGTCGGATGTCCCGTGCGATTGCAGCGTGAGCCAAGTGCCGTTGTAGTGGGCCTAGTGGGACAGTCTGTTATATAAAAATGATACTAGGGTTTGTCGAGCGCAGTTTTTATGGAAAATATTGTGTGCTTGATACCTTAAGAGGTTGCCTTTGGGGCATAATGGGTGTGATTATCCCATAAGCTTGTCGCACTCAGACCTAGTAAGCCAGGGGGTGTAGGCCAGACTCCCGTGCGGCTGCAGGGGGCGCTCAATGAGGGTAGCTTTGCAGTGGGCCTAGTGGGAGGGCTGTATTCAGTAAGGATGATGGACGGTATGTCCTAAAGCCATAAAACCTAATGGGTTATTAAATCCTTAGGCTGGTAAAATATGATATATGATTAAGAATGAAGCCGAGTATAGGCTTGAGGCAATAAGACCCAAGATGTAAGTTTGCATAGGGCAGTACCTTGGGCTGTAAGACCTATATGTCTAAGTGCTATGGTTGTTACCGAGCACAGTGACATGGACCAATGTGTCCAGAAAAATATATTGAGATTGATAGAGTGTATAGATTGTACTAGATTGTAGTAGAGGCAGTAAGCTTAAGATGCCTATGGCATAGAGGGTGAATCCCTAGGCTGTAAAACCAGAATATCCAGCGTCTTGGAAGTTGAAAAAGCCATAAGGCTTGATGTGCATACAATATGATATGGGTGAATCCTAAAGGGGCTGTAAAGCCTAGTATGCATACAAGATGATTCAGGATAGTCCCAAAGGGGCAGTGAGGCCTAAAAAACTAAGAGCTGTGAGATTGGACTAGTGAGTCCTGTGTGAGTGCTACATACTGGGTACAAAATGAATGAAAGTACTACATAGTGAGTACAAAATGAAAGAATTAGAATGGGAGAAAGATAGACTAAATATCTAGAAATGGTTCTCCGAGGTACAGATAGTAGCATTTGATGTCGAAATTTTGAGGACGAAATTTATTAAACGGGGGGAGAACTGTAATATCCCGAATTTTGGGACTAAAGGCAGAAGATTAAGCCTAGATCAAGTGGACTGCTAAGCCCTGGTTTAGCAAATGTCCCTATGATGTGTGTTTAAATTCCCCAAAATTCTTTTGTATCCTTGGATATTTAAAATGAATTATATTGGTGAGCTAAAGAGCTCGGGGAATAACAAATGAAGTGATTGGAAGTCACACATAATATAGTAAAGTGGAACACAAAGTAATTTTGCCACCGGTGAAATTCCCGGTATGGCAGTGGTGATTGTGTGACATCTTTTGATGGGTAAATGATGGTGAAAAATTATGAAACTTTCCAAAAAGAAAGTAGACTTATCAAGATTTAATTTGATAGGTCATATAAGTCATTTGGAGTTGTATACAAAGAGAAATGAATTTTTGAAGTTAGCCCAGAGAAATTAATTATTTTCTGGGGTAGCATCCAAAGATTAAAATTCTGGGAAGTTTGAGCTTCTAATTGGCCAAAGGTTATATTTTTCCTTAATACTAGACTCAATAAGGGTCGCATATCCTTTAGAATCACTCTAATTGGACATCTGTACAATTAGATATGAATTTTCGAAGTTAATGAAAAATCTGCAGAATTTGGTATTTTATGCGAAAATTCATTATTTGGGCCAATGAACTTGTGACACGTGGCAAGGCAATTTGACACCCCATTTAATCATTAAATCACCATCTTCCTCAGAAATTTTTCCCGTGAAAAAACCAGAAGAAAGAGAGAGAAGGAAATGGAGAAAGAAGAGAAATAAATTTCTTTCCTCCGAAACACTGCCGAAACGGTATCCTCTCTCAAAGTACCCTTCAGGAAAGTTCTTCTACTCATCGAGATCTTCATTCCTACAGTTTCGGATTTTCATTTGGAGGTATTTGGTGCCATCTCCCTTGCCGGAGTATTGCCGGAATTCCGAATCGTTTGTGGAAACGGGTAGAGGTAAGCGTAAGCTTCCTTTTTAACCGATTGGTTTGTCGTTTGGATGAGTATAGAGGAAGTTGGATATTGTTCATGCTGATTTAAATTGGTGTTTTGAATGGCTAAACGATGTCCAATGGATGTATAAATAACTAATCACTTGATTATGAGTAGTAAGGAAGTGATTAGGTAAGAGAAAACAAAGAAAACAACAACCTTTTCCTAAGACTCTGTTTTTCTGTTCTGGCTGTGACGTGATGAAGGAGTAGAAATTTGATGATTTTAATGCTTCCATTGGATTTAGGAGGAAAAATTGTGTGGGTATACAAGTGTTCATGAATTTTGGACACTTGTACATGAATTTAGAAGTTTTAGAAGTTAAAGGGTAAATGCTGTGTATTCCGTTTTCTGGAGGCAGTGTTATGGTGACATATTTTTGAGTGGTCAAATGTTATCCAATGACCATGAAACTCTCCAGTTTGAAAGTAGACACATAGAAATTTAATTGGATAGGTAATAATGATCAATTGGATTTTTGTGTATTTAGATATGAATTTTTGAATGTCTGCCCTGTTTTCTGAAAGAACATCTGAAACAGTCGGTGTTTGGAAAATTTCTGGGAATGGTGTAGTGGTGGCGTTTAACATCGAGTATTTTTATATAAAACTACACTTAAAGGGATTTAAATAGAGCTTTGAACCATCTCAATTGAAGTTCTATAGAATTAATTATGATTTTCCAAAGTTTGGTAAAAAATGCTGGTAGTTTGATTACCATGCGAATTTAATTAAGAAATTGGCCAAATATAATTGGAATGAACTCCAAGGGTGCAAGTAAGCCTATAGGGCTAATGTGAGCCATTGGGTATTCACTTTTCATGGCTCTAATGATATTATCACTTGCCTAGGGCCATGAAGTGATCAAGAAGAAGCAATGGTTGGCGCATGAAGGGACAAGAAGAGATGGACATAAAGTCCACCAGGTAGTGAACTTACCTTTTCTGCATGTATGTGATATGTATGTTTTGCATTGATTATGTGACTGCTTTGCCTATTTGTGTGGAACATGTATGATTGGTTGAAGCTCTGTTATATTTGTGCAATGGCCATATGTATGTCATAACATCGAGCATGCAGCATGTCATTATGTTGGCATGAAATAGTGTAGGCAAGCATGTCATGCATTCATATATATCTGGCATGCATAGTGGTAATGTTTGCTACTGAGATTCTCTCGAATCTAACTCCTCCCAACCAACCATTCAGACAGGTGAGCATTGGAAACGTGCTGAGATTAGAAAAGAGGTATGCATTAAGAGGAATATTGCTGGTTGTTTGAAGACCTTTTAGTTATTAAGGTCTGTACATATTGTGTAAACCCCTAGTGGGGAAAATTTTTTATTATAATCAAGCAATATTGTATTAATATTATCAGTATATTCATGCTATTCCTGTGTGCCCACTAAACTACGCATTGCTACTCTGAGTAAGGTCAGTAATAAGGGATATATGAGGCAGGTCGTTACAACAATCAGCCAGATCGCATCATGATTCTGGATTTTGGGTAATCTGTCACAAGATCCATGGTTACGCTTTCCCATTTCAATTCTGGAATTTTGAGACTCTGAAGTAATCCTGGTGGTCTCTGGTGTTCGATTTTCACCTTCTGCCAGGTAAGACATCAAGCCACATACTCGGTCACATCTTTCTTTAACCTTGGCCACCAATACATCACCTTCAAGTCATGATACATCTTCACCATCCCTGGATGGAGGGTATATCAAATTTTGTGCGCTTCATCAATGATTTTCTACCTCAGATCAACTTTCAGTAGAACATAGATTCTCTTCTTGTATCGAATCAATCCACTTGGTGAAAGATCATAGTCCCGAGTCTCACCTTGTTCAATCATAGTTCTAATAGACTGTGCTTTCCCATCGTGTATTTGAGCTTCTGCAATGTCAGCTTTCAGATTGCTTTCCTCTTGGCCTATACTATAACCAGCACAGAGGATTTGATTTGATAAGTTTAGATCTCGAAAGTCTTCTATTAATTTTCTCTCCTGTATCATCATAACTGCCACTTGCACTGACTTTCGACTAAGAGCATCAGCAACGACATTAGCTTTACCTGGGTGATACTTGATCTCCAGGTTATAATCTTTTAGCAACTCCATCCACCTGCGTTGTCTCATGTTGAGTTCCTTCTTATCATACAGGTATTTAAGACTCTTGTGGTCGCAGTATAGTTTAACCATCACACCATAAAGGTAGTGTAGCCAGATTTTCAACGTGAATACTATTGCCGCCAGCTCTAAATCATGGGTGGGATAGTTAATCTCATAAGGCTTCAGCTGTCAAGAGGTATAGGCTACCACTCTGCCTTGTTGCATCAGGACACATCCCAGTCCCTGCTTACTAGCATCACTGTAGACCACATAGGTCAACTTGGGATCAGGGATAATCAACACGGGTGCAGTTGTCAACCTCTCCTTCAGCTCCATGAATCTCTTCTCACAATGATCATCCCACTTAAATGGTTAATCTTTCCGTGTGTGCTTGGTCAATGGTAAAGCAATCCGAGAGAAATTTAGAATGAATCTCCGATAATAGCCAGCAAGACCCAGAAAACTACGTATCTCAGCAACAGTTTATGGCCTTCTCCAGTCTAGTACTGCTTCCACCTTACTGGGATCCACTGTAACCCCTTCTTGTGAGATAACATGGCCCAAAAATTTAACTTCTGAGAGCCAAAAATCACACTTGCTCAGTTTAGCATAGAGTTTCCTTTCCCATAAAATGCCTAATATGATCATCAAGTGCTCCTCATGTTCTTCTATACTTTTAGAGTATATCAAAATGTCATCGATAAAGACTACCATGAACTGATCTAAGTATTGACGAAAGATGTGGTTCATATAGTCCATAAATATGGCAAGTGCATTTGTTACCCCAAAGGGCATTACCAGGAACTCATAGTGTCCATACCGAGTTCTGAAAGCAGTCTTCGGTATGTCTTCTGCCTTCACTTGCAGCTGATGATACCCGGACCTTAGATCAATCTTCGAGAATATACTTGCCCTAGACAGTTAATCCATAAGGTCATCAATCTGGGGAAATGGGTACTTGTTCTTGACGGTTACCTTATTTAACTCTCTATAATCAATACAAAGCCTCAGGCTTCCATCCTTTTCTTGACAAATAGTACGGGTGCTCCCCATGGTGAAACACTGGGTTGGATGAACCCCTTCCCAAGTAATTCCTTAATCTGTTTCTTCAACTCAGCCATCTCATTTGGAGCCATTCTATATGGTACTTTAGATATAGATCCAGCTCCAAGTATGATCTCGATTGTAAACTCTACTTCTCGTTCGGGAGGCAAACCCCTAAGGTCATCAGGAAACACCTTAGGAAATTCCCTTACAACTGGGATATCTTCCAAGGCTATTCCTGTCTCTGTTTGCACAAAAAAGAACACAATATATCCCTGACATCCCTCCTTAGGCATTTCTCAGCTTCTGCCATTGAGAGGAAGTTTAGACTAGTTTTTCTTTTATTAGTCTCCTGTTGAGTAGGATATATTATCCTCTTATTCCCACAATCCAGTAGTACATTATTTGCTGTCAGCCAGTTAAAACCTAGTATAGCTTTAAGTTTTTGGAGCGGCAAATAGACTAAGTCAACTGTAGACTCATGTCCCTCAACATTTATCACACAGTTCAAACAGGCATGAGCAGTTATAGTTTTGACACCCATTGGTGTCAATACAATTAAGTCAAATGGAAATTTATGCACATGTAATCCTAGGTGCTTAACACAGTCATAAGAAATGAAGGAATGACTAGCATCCGAATCAAATAAAGCTTGCAACGAACTACCATTAAACAGAATTTTACCTTGAACCAACTCAGGAGACTTCTTCGCTTCTTCGTGTGTCAAGGCAAACACTCGTCCCTGATTCTTGTGTCTAGGATCACTTGGCTATAGTGCTGCTCACTGGGGACAATTTACAATAAAGTGACCTGGCTTTTGGCAAGCATAACAGATTACCTAGCTCATAGGGACATTGCAAAGTCGTCCCGGATGTGACTTACCACAACGAGGGCATGTTTGAGAGGTCGGGGGTTTCTGGCCACTACGGTTCCCAAACCAAAAACGCTTTTTATTGATATTTCCTTTTTGTGAGAACCCTTGTCCCTTACGCTTTTGTGAGGTATCCCCCTGACTAGGCCCACCTCGATTGTTGGTACTCTTATTGGCATATACTCTCTTTAAGTTACCCTTAGTCAATCGACACACTTCCACAGCTTCGTTAAATTTAGTAAACTGCTGGGCAACAAGCTTTTCTTCCATTTTGGGCTTCAGTCCTCGAATCAACATATCGGAGCTCCACTCCTCATCTGTTTTAATCTTTAAGTAAGGAGAGTAATAGGACAGTCGAATGAACCGAGACAGGTATGCATCAAAAGTCTTATCATCGCCTTGTTGTATCGCCAGGAATTCCTTCTCTTTCTCAATTCTTATTAACCTCGGGAAGTACTTTTCATAAAATTTCTCCTGGAATAACTCCAAGGTCAGTGGAATATTTTGGGCACACAATATGAGTGTCGTATTCTTCCACCAGTTATCAGCATCACCTACCAACTTATATATAGCCATCCTAGCTTTCATCTCTATAGGGCATCCTAACACATCAAAGATTTTCTCTAATTGGTTTACCCAATTCTCTACAGTTTGTGGTTCAAATCTCCCTTTGAATGCCTCAGGCTGGTACTAGATAAATTTAGGCATCCAATACTGGAGAGTATCCTCTTCGCGTCCTGGAACTACAGGAATTTCTGGATTTACCTCAAGAGACTGCGACTGCTCTTCGTTATGGGATTATTCCCCTCCGAGTTATTCCCTTCAGGGTTTCCAGATTGTGCCCTATCAGCATTTTGCCTTTCTCTTAATTCTCAAACTTCTTCTCACAAATCCTGAACCATAGCTTGTTGTTGTGTCAGTATTCAGAGAATTTGTTGCATAGGGTCAGGCCTTGCATTATTCTCAAGTTCAGTATTTGGTGGTACATTGGCTTCTGATCTACGTCGCACCATTTTTCCTTTTCACTATTAAAAAGGAACACCATATTAATACGGTATCAACCATATATATATGTATACATGTACTTCTCAAGACTTTAAATATTAGCACACATCAGAAACATAGATCCATTATGGAAAACAACTATATTTACATCCAAGTAGCTTTATATATACATCAAAACTAGCCCATACTACCTTATTATCACTAGTCCATATGAAACAACACATACATATACATATGGTTAATAAAAGACCAAAACTCAAAAGGACCCCAAAATATGATCTCATTCTTTTTCTCAATCCAAGAAGTAAGGTCAGGAAAATAGGCTAGTGTGGTTTGAATCCAAATATCATCTATCATCCCTAGCCCATGCTCTTCCCTTTGGTCATACAGCTTCTGTATTGAGCCCAAGAATGCAGTATACTGTTGCATAGAGGAAGTGCATTCATTAAAGGCCTTCAGGTAGAAATCCTTAAATCGCTCCCACAATTCATGATCTGGGTGAGGGTGAAATGCTAACTCAACCACTGGAGCACTTAACTCTGCATCTGAGTCTGAGTACTGCATAATTTCCTCTAATTCTATGTCATCTGTGTCACTGACAGTAGCATCATCCCTAGGGACAGGTCTGAAAAATATTGGATATTTAACTCTCTTCCTGGCAGTTTTCGTCACTCTCGGTCCACGTCGAGGTCCTTCTCTATTAATGACTATATAGTGCCTACCATCTGGTATACGTTCCTCCAGTGGTAGCTGGTTAATAGATGGGGTTGACCTACTTCTTTGCCTTTTCCTATCAGACATGCTTCCTAACACAAAGTAGCTAACAAAAGTTAGAACACATCAACATAAGCAGAGGACTCTAACAAATACCTACCGTTGCCAGAATCAACGCTCTGATACCAAAAATGTAATAACTTACTTCCAATAACCACAGATGAGTGCAAAAGAGTAGTGAAATAAATTGTAAAACCAGAATTTAATCCCAAACTGAATAAACTTTGAAAACATTAATGAATCCCAATATTATCACAGGAGATAAATCTAGGATTGAGTAGATTTTTCATACGGAATAAAAAATTTTCAAACATTTTTCACAAATATTCACTGTCTCATTTAGACTCATCGATACTTCCTTTCATTTTATCAGAGTATACGAGCGTGTCTCTGCTTTAGTCTCACGATGCATTCATTCTTTAATGTTTCTCTAACAATTAGGAAGTGTTATGTAACTAAGTAATCTCTTTATTACATTACCATCCATTTACATGGCTACAAGTACTATCAGTTACACCACTATACTATTGTCACAGTTACTGATTTATACAATATATACATGTCCAAAATATCCAAATAGACAACCAACAGAGAAAGTAAATCTTTCAGCTTCATCTTCTAGTTGTCCGTATTTACCTTCTTGCCCTTTGAGCTACTAGCGTATACTGTAATTTGTTTATAGAAAAAGAGTGAGATTCAAAAGAATCTCAGTAGTAACAGGTAGTCAATCATATAGATATTAAATCACAGAGCATGTTACACAGTCATCATATAAAAGAATCATCACAACAGCATTTGGTTCAACATGTAGTTCTCATACCATCATAGTACTAGGTATATCACAAGGCTCCCAGTGTTACCCGTGCAATAGGTCCCGACATTCCCTCGTGCATCACAAACAAATTCAATGGCCTGAGCGTCAAACCGTGCCATAGGCCCCGGGCGACAACCCCACATAAACAAAATATGCCAGACAATTCATGATGAAACTACACACATACAATGTATCTTATAACATATAAAAGGCAAAGTTACTACCTGATAGCTTCTCTTGAACAATATCCAAATATTTCACTAAGCTCGGGCAAGTCTTAAACTTTGAACAATATTAGGTCCTATAAATGAAATTTACGGACGACAAGTTATTATTTTGTCCAATACTTGTATAATTCAAATACTCAAGTCGGTTGTCATTAAGGTTAGAATACTAACCCAAAATCATAGTAAAAAATGGTTCAACTTTATCAAGTTGGTTAGTTTTACCCTTAAAGTTCATTACAATTACATAATACCATTGCATCTTTTATTTTCGCACATTTGAGTAAATTTGCCAGAATTTTCTTCAATCTTTGAAAATTCATAATTAATTCTACAAAACTCCAAATGAGTTGGTTCCAGGTTTTGTTCAAACCTATTCAAGTCCTAGTATAACGAAAAATATTATAGAGTACTAATTATAACCACCTAATTCTAGAAAATTCATCAAACCCAATCTGCCACAGATTCCATTCCAGAATCAACCTTAAACTTTTAAAAATCATATTTCTCAATCCACTGGTCCAATTGCGTCATATTTCCCATAAAATTAAACCATAGGATGTCTAATATCATCATGTAAAATTTTATAAGGTTTGGACAAGGTTTGGTTACTGAAACACGCATCGCAATTAATTATAGAATTACTTGACCTTGTAAGAGGCTAGTAATTAAATTAGGGAAACTCGACTATCAATCATATGGAATAAATTGGACTAGAATAGATAAGTGATTCAATCCGGAATTTATTAAGTGAAATCTAATCCCTAGGGCTTTCTCTTATATTTGTCTTTATATCATTTATGTTCATATTTCATCATTTTTATTTCATTTTCTCAACCACCAACTAATCGATCGACCAAATAGAATTAAAATTATCAATTTTGGTACTTAGTGATCAATCCTCATGGGAACGAAACTCAACTCACTTCTATATTACTTGCTTACGACAGTGTATACTTGCACTTTCAAAATACACCATCCTACACATCGTAACATCATTTTCTCCCTCTATTTGACATCAGCAAAAAGTTTGAAGTATAAGAGATAAATGTGTTAAGAAAACAATTTTCTCTCCCCCTATTTGAAAGTAATTTCATTTTTAATGTGATGCAAATGAAAAATGGTTTTTGCTTTTCAAAATTGAAACAATTTGAAAATGTTGTCAAGAAAGCTTTCATAATCAAGGATATGAGCAAAGTATTCTCAATAAAAAGAGAAAGGGTTTAGAAATGCTCATTTGGATTGAAAAAGATGATGATAGATCCATGAAGTCTAGTTCACCATACTGAACACTGATATATATATATATATATATATATATATATATATATATTCATGGTGTATGCTCTTACTGTGTTAAGCTTCTATCACAATATGCTCAATGCTCCTTTGTATTAGCATAGGTATTTGTTGCTTTGAATATTCCAACCAATATATTTCCCTTGATTGATCATTAAAGTATATGTCCTCAAAGTTGATATATTCTCTTTTTAGTGTATTGAGGAATAATCTATTGAAAATTGTGCCCTAGGGGCCAATCATTGTACTTTAAACATTATTTTTATTTAAAGAATTTGTCCATTTTTGTTATCATATCATTTGCATGCTTATTATGATAACTTTATCCTCGGATGTATCATAAAGATTGTCCTAAATTTCCCTTGTCGGTTATCCATGTGGGAGCAAAGATGAAATAAGACCAGTATGACTTTGATAAGGTACAGAGATACAAATCAAAGTCTTAGGCACTTGTAAGAGTACAAGGTGTAAGAACGACCCACTATGAAAAAGCTGCATGAATTAAGTCATAAGCTTTTCTCATGTGTAACCACGTCACAATACCCTTTGACTTGAGATCATCATGGATTCCTACATGAGAGTCCCTAAAGTTTGACCTAGTCAAAAGTCACCTTTGACCTGGTGATGATAAAGGCTTCAATCGAGCTTAGTGGTTTTCATGCAGAGGAATGTGAATGGTCAAGATGGGATTTGTCCCTCACAATAGTAGAAAGATATTACTGGGCCCCTCAATGAGTGAGTCTAAGAAATGTATGGTCATACTATGATGAAAAGGAGTTTTCATTTCTGTAGTCAGACTACTCAAGAATTAGGAAAGTGATAGTCAGGAATAGGAGGATGACACTATCCATGCCTCATCCTTAACTAACTATCGTGTGACAAAAGGGATGTGACATGTGTATGATAGGTTGCATCGTATCAATGATCCTCATGTGATTTGGGTACTCGTAATGTCTTGCTAGAGGCCGCTTGTGACTTGTGAACTAGTACAGTTTTTTGGCCCACTGCAAACTTCATGTGGGCTTATAGAGTCACACAGAAGAGTAGCACAACATGAGCTATAATGTCCAGATTCATTGAATCTAAGATGTGTCTAAGATTCATTAAATATAATGTTGAATCTAGGGTGGATGAATTATATATATATATATACATATATATATGATATAAATTCAAAAATAATAATAATATTATTATGTAGTGTTAGTTTTATATTTAATTTATTTGATAAATTAAATAACTAAAGCTAATAGAGATACTGTATCTCAGATTTAATTTATAATGATAAAATTAAATCAGTTGACTCTTTATTCGGATTAAATAAATAGATTAAATTAAATTTTTTAGAAAAATTTAATTTAATCAAATTCATTTAATCAATTTGGATTTCAAAATTAATTAAGATTAATTTTGAAGATCTAATACGACCCTCATTTTATAAATGACAAAGGGCTAGAGAACCCTAAGGCAAGCGTATTTGAGAGCCACAAGAGAAAACCCTAGAGAGGCATTGGAGGTGTTAACACACTGCCAGTGTTGGGTTTTATTCATGTGAATACCAGTAGAGGGAGTTGGTTTGTGCAGTTGGCTCCTAGAGATCGAAAAGTTACAAAACCTAAAGGTACAATTCCTTCTAACTTGATTTAAACGTCATTGATATATCCGTAATTAGGATTGGAAACACTTTCGCAATTTGAAATTTAAATTCTTCCACTGTGTGCATGCCAATCCCAACAGTGGCATCAGAGTCTAGTCAATGGTGTGTTTAAATTGAGTTTATGTTCTTATACATGTGATATATATAGGATATATATGTATGTTTATAAGAAACGTCCGAATATGCATTTAATCATGTGATTTTCAATTTTGATTATATGAGTTTTTCATTTTCGATTGGCTAAAAATATGTTTATAAGAAACTATTTCGATTATATACGATGTATTTCCTTTTGATTACTGTTGTTGTTATTGTAACGACCTTCCTCATATATCCCTTATTACTGACCTTACTCAGAGTAGCAATGCGTAGTTTAGTGGGCACACAGGAATAGCATGAATATACTGATAATATTAATACAATATTGCTTGATTATAATTCAAAAGTTTCCTCACTAGGGGTTTACACAATATGTACAGACCTTAATAACTAAAAGGTCTTCAAACAACCAGCAATATTCCTCTTAATGCATACCTCTTTTCTGATCTCATCACGTTTCTAATGCTCACCTGTCTGAATGGTTGGTTGGGAGGAGTGAGATTCGAGAGAATCTCAGTAGCAAACATTACCACTATGCATGCCAGATATATATGAATGCATGACATGCTTGCCTACACTATTTCATGCCAACATAATGACATGCTGCATGCTCGATGTTATGACATACATATGGCCATTGCACAGATATAACAGAGCTTCAACCAATCATACATGTTCCACACAAATAGGCAAAGCAGTCACATAATCAATGCAAAACATACATATCACATACATGCAGAAAAGGTAAGTTCACTACCTGGTGGACTTTATGTCCTTCTCTTCTTGTCCCTTGATGCGCCAATCATTGCTTCTTCTTGATCACTTCATGGCCCTAGGCAAGTGATAATATCATTAGAGCAATGAAAAGTGAATACCCAATGGCTCACATTAGCCCTATTAGCTTACTTGCACCCTTGGAGTTCATTCCAATTATATTTGGCCAATTTCTTAATTAAATTCGCATGGTAATCAAACTACCAGCATTTTTTACCAAATTTTGGAAAACCATAATTAATTCTATAGAACTCCAATTGAGATGGTTCAAAGCTCTATTTGAAGCCATTTAAGTGTAGTTTTATATAAAAATACTCGATTTTAAACGACATCACTACACCATTCCCAGAAATTTTCCAAACACCGACTGTTTCAGATGTTCTTCCAGAAAACAGGGCAGACATTCAAAAATTCATATCTAAATACACAAAAATCCAATTGATCATTATGACCTATCCAATTAAATGTCTATGTGTCTAATTTCAAACTGGAGAGTTTCATGGTCATTGGATAACATTTGACCACTCAAACATATGTCATCATAACACTGCCTCCAGAAAACGGAATACACAGCATTTACCCTTTAACTTCTAAAACTTCTAAATTCATGTACAAGTGTCCAAAATTCATGAACACTTGTATACCCACACAATTTTGCGTCCTAAATCCAATGGAAGCATTAAAATCATCAAATTTCTACTCCTTCATCACGTCACAGCCACAACAGAAAAACAGAGTCTTAGGAAAAGGTTGTTGTTTTCTTCGTTTTCTCTTACCTAATCACTTCCTTACTACTCATAATCAAGTGATTAGTTATTTATACATCCATTGGACATCGTTTAGCCATTCAAAACACCAATTTAAATCAGCATGAACAATATCCAACTTCCTCTATACTCATCCAATCGACAAACCAATCGGTTAAAAAGGAAGCTTACGCTTACCTCTACCCGTTTCCACAAACGATTCGGAATTCCGGCAATACTCCGGCAAGGGAGATGGTACCAAATACCTCCAAATGAAAATCCAAAACTGTAGGAATGAAGATCTCGATGAGTAGAAGAACTTTCCTGAAGGGTACTTTGAGAGAGGATACCGTTTCGGCAGTGTTTCGGAGGAAAGAATTTTATTTCTCTTCTTTCTCCATTTCTTTCTCTCTCTTTCTTCTGGTTTTTTCACGGGAAAAATGGCTGAGGAAGATGGTGATTTAATGATTAAATGGGGTGTCAAATTGCCTTGCCACGTGTCACAAGTTCATTGGCCCAAATAATGAATTTTCGAATAAAATACCAAATTCTGCAGATTTTTCATTAACTTCGAAAATTCATATCTAATTGTAAAAATGTTCAATTGGAGTGATTCCAAAGGATATGCGACCCTTATTGAGTCTAGTTTTAAGGAAAAATATAAACTTTGGCCAATTGGAAGCTCAAACTTCCCAGAAATTTAATCTTTGGATGCTGCCCTAGAAAATAATTAATTTTGCTGGGCTAACTTCAAAAATTCATTTCTCTTTGTATACAACTCCAAATGACTTATATGACCTATCAAATTAAATCTTGATAAGTCTACTTTCATCCTGGAAAGTTTCATAATTTTTCACTATCATTTACCCATCGAAAGATGTCACACAATTACCACTGCCATACCGGGAATTTCACCGGTGGCAAAATTACTTTGTGTTCCACTTTACTATATTATGTTTGACTTCCAATCACTTCATTTGTTATTCCCCGAGCTCTTTAGCTCACCCATATAATTCATTTTAAATATCCAAGGATACAAAATAATTTTGGGGAATTTAAACACACATCAT
The DNA here is from genome assembly GCA_037074505.1 of Albizia julibrissin. Classification (NCBI taxonomy): domain Eukaryota; kingdom Viridiplantae; phylum Streptophyta; class Magnoliopsida; order Fabales; family Fabaceae; genus Albizia; species Albizia julibrissin. The sequence continues at coordinate 30,022,930 of CM073481.1, read as the reverse complement.
AGGGACATTTGCAAAACCAGGGCTTAGCAGTCCACTTGATCTAGGCTTAATCTTATGCCTTTAGTCCCAAAATTCGGGATATTACAGTTCTCCCCCGTTTAATAAATTTCATCCTCAAAATTTCGACATCAAATGCTACTATCTGTACCTCGGAGAACCATTTCTAGATATTTAGTCTATCTTTCTCCCATTCTAATTCTTTCATTTTGTACTCACTATGTAGTACTTTCATTCATTTTGTACCCAGTATGTAGCACTCACACAGGACTCACTAGTCCAATCTCACAGCTCTTAGTTTTTTAGGCCTCACTGCCCCTTTAGGACTATCCTGAATCATCTTGTATGCATACTAGGCTTTACGGCCCCTTTAGGATTCACCCATATCATACTGTATGCACATCAAGCCTTATGGCTTTTTCAACTTCTAAGACGCTGGATATTCTGGTTTTACAGCCTAGGGATTCACCCTCTATGCCATAGGCATCTTAAGCTTACTGCCTCTACTACAATCTAGTACAATCTATACACTCTATCAATCTCAATATATTTTTCTGGACACATTGGTCCATGTCACTGTGCTCGGTAACAACCATAGCACTTAGACATATAGGTCTTACAGCCCAAGGTACTGCCCTATGCAAACTTACATCTTGGGTCTTATTGCCTCAAGCCTATACTCGGCTTCATTCTTAATCATATATCATATTTTACCAGCCTAAGGATTTAATAACCCATTAGGTTTTATGGCTTTAGGACATACCGTCCATCATCCTTACTGAATACAGCCCTCCCACTAGGCCCACTGCAAAGCTACCCTCATTGAGCGCCCCCTGCAGCCGCACGGGAGTCTGGCCTACACCCCCTGGCTTACCAGGTCTGAGTGCGACAAGCTTATGGGATAATCACACCCATTATGCCCCAAAGGCAACCTCTTAAGGTATCAAGCACACAATATTTTCCATAAAAACTGCGCTCGACAAACCCTAGTATCATTTTTATATAACAGACTGTCCCACTAGGCCCACTACAACGGCACTTGGCTCACGCTGCAATCGCACGGGACATCCGACCAACTTCCACCATTCCACAGGCTCACCTTTTGTGCAACGGACTGCCCTACTAGGCCTACTACAACGGCACTCGGCTCATGCTGCAGTCGCACAGGACATCCGACTAACTTCTCATTTCGGGCTCCGTCTCTTGCTACTCAAGCCATTCATACTCTTATGCAATGTTCACGAAGCATGCTAAACAAATCATCATCACAACAATCATCACATAAGCAATCGGCCCCAAGTGTTCACCCGCGCAATAGGCCCCGGGATTCCACTTGTGCATCACATGAGTTCCATGGCCCCGAGTGTCCACCCGCGCAATGCGTCTACTCACACAATAGGCCCCGGATGACTGCTCGTGCAAAATAGGAATCTCTATGGCCTGGTCGTCCACCCGCGTAATAGGCCCCAGGCGACCACCCCGCAAATTCTGAATGCTCATCAGGTCTTACTGCCCAGGGAATCACCCCTATGCCAGAGGCATTACGGGACTTACAGCCTCGGGCCTCCGCCCGTCAGGTCTGACTGCCTAAGGACACGCTGGCCCAAAAGGTCTTATTGCCTACCGTATATTCATAACACGAATACACGTGATGGTAAACACATACATGCATAACCATTACATAGCATATGAGAGCAAGAGTAGCTTTCCTTAATCTCTGTCATTATTTGGCACTGGAGCACCCCATGACAATTTACTGGGACACTCAACCCTTCTTCTCAAGGAAACTTATGCGATAGAAGTCTCATTATAAGATACCACTATTGATAGTTGACATCCCCAAAGCTCTACTTTACAGTTTCAACATCTCATCGGCTTCACTCCACAGTTTGTCGTCACGGCGGCTACACATTATAGTTTGATGTTATGGTGGCTCCACACTACAGTACTGCACTCGGTGCTTCACACAGGCGCCCATACACCTGGTCAGCCCCCTGGTCAAAACCCTCTGTAGGTAGCCCTTTCCAATCAGATCTCCCCATAGGTAGCCCTTTCCGCTTAGAACTCCCTGTAGGTAGCCCTTTCTGATCAGAATCCTCCATAAGTAGCTCTGTCCGGTTGGTCGCCTCTGAATGGAATTATCATTATAACGGGATCTATACCTCATAAGGTCCTTCTTCTTTAGCAGTTCTGTAATCTGCTCTCTCATTTGGGGTCATTTAATATGGACTTTCAATATCAGTCCAGCTCCAGGCAATCATCACAAGTTTAAGGGAATATTCAAGTATTAAGGTCTTTCCCTATGCTAGATTAGCAACTAGCAACCTCCAGTAACCTCATACACAATTATGTACTATATGCTAGTACCTCAAGCCACTCAGGCTATCTTAACTTCCTGAAGAATCAATTCAACTATGACATTTGATTCTCAGGTTATAGTTCAACTCTTAGAACCTCGACATCACGTAAATCTGAAAATCACTTTCCTCAATCATACCCAATAGGTACGCTAAGAATCAAAATCATTAGCACCTATTCTAACCTCCACGGTTTCGGGTAATATCCTCAAACAATTACTGAAGGTTCATCATTATTCACAAGGTTTACATGGTTTAGACTCCCATCATGGAATAGAACCCTAGTGTAACCTTATTCACATTCTGACCTAAGCATTATTTAAGCTTAGATCTGATTCAACCATATCATCAACCTTCTATATCATCAATTCAAATCCTTTATGATAGACATACGGCATAATCACCACTCATCATGCATCACCGTATATCATGCCTATATGACTTTAACCCCACAAGTTACCGAGGATCATTACTTAATATGGAGAAACTTCAAAACAATTACTGTGCCTTGAGTTCTCGTAACCTTATTAGATGAACTTTTCTTAGCAGTACTCACTGCAACAAAAATGGTTCAAATTAAGGATCAACACTTATTTCATCATCTATATACCTATAATCATTCCTTAGGTCATCTAAGAACCTTAAATCAAAATTTCAAACCTTTAATCAAAAGATTTGAGATTTTAAAGGTACTTCCCAGGAGGTCACCCATCCCAAGATTTTCTTGGGTTGAGCACGCTTAACTTTTATGTACTCATGTAAATATAAAGATACCGGCTTGAGCTGCTTTTGACTACTGGTACCCCATGGCTGCCCTTATCCAAACCATTATGCCTACCGCCTCCGGGCATCAAAATACTATGCTTGGGCCGCATATTAGTAGTGGTAGATGTACTTAGACACATACCCTGTAATATGCTTCCAAAAGCCCATAAGGTTGTCTGTGACTTATCTGACCGACTCTGGTCAGCCCATTGGTGATCCTACTCTAGAATAAGGCTCACACTTTGGCCTTACCCAACGGATCCATGACAATCTTATACCGCCAACCGGGCTTAATTGTGAACTAATTGAAGTAATCCACTTCGCTGTTCTTGTCATGTTATAATCAAGCATATCAGTATACTATCCTATTGCCAGAACCGCTTGCTCTGATACCAACTGTAACGACCTGCCTCATATATCCCTTATTACTGACCTTACTCAGAGTAGCAATGCGTAGTTTAGTGGGCACACAGGAATAGCATGAATATACTGATAATATTAATACAATATTTCTTGATTATAATACAAAAGTTTCCCCACTAGGGGTTTACACAATATGTACAGACCTTAATAACTAAAAGGTCTTCAAACAACCAGCAATATTCCTCTTAATGCATACCTCTTTTCTCATCTCAGCACGTTTCCAATGCTCACCTGTCTAAATGGTTGGTTGGGAGGAGTGAGATTCGAGAGAATCTCAGTAGCAAACATTACCACTATGCATGCCAGATATATATGAATGCATGACATGCTTGCCTACACTATTTTATGCCAACATAATGACATGCTGTATGCTTGATGTTATGACATACATATGGCCATTGCACAAATATAACAGAGCTTCAACCAATCATACATGTTCCACACAAATAGGCAAAGCAATCACATAATCAATGCAAAACATACATATCACATACATGCAGAAAAGGTAAGTTCACTACCTGGTGGACTTTATGTCCTTCTCTTCTTGTCCCTTGATGCGCCAACCATTGCTTCTTCTTGATCACTTCATGGCCCTAGGCAAGTGATAATATCATTAGAGCAATGAAAAGTGAATACCCAATGGCTCAAATTAGCCCTATAGGCTTACTTGCACCCTTGGAGTTCATTCCAATTATATTTGGCCAATTTCTTAATTAAATTCGCATGGTAATCAAACTACCAGCATTTTTTACCAAACTTTGGAAAACCATAATTAATTCTATAGAACTCTAATTGAGATGGTTCAAAGCTCTATTTGAAGTCATTTAAGTGTAATTTTATATAAAAATACTCGATTTTAAACGCCATCACTACACCATTCCCAGAAATTTTCCAAACACCGACTGTTTCAGATGTTCTTCCAGAAAACAGGGCAGACATTCAAAAATTCATATCTAAATACACAAAAATCCAATTGATCATTATGACCTATCCAATTAAATGTCTATGTGTCTAATTTCAAACTGGAGAGTTTCATGGTCATTGGATAACATTTGACCACTCAAACATATGTCATCATAACACTGCCTCCAGAAAACGGAATACACAGCATTTACCCTTTAACTTCTAAAACTTCTAAATTCATGTACAAGTGTCCAAAATTCATGAACACTTGTATACCCACACAATTTTGCGTCCTAAATCCAATGGAAGCATTAAAATCATCAAATTTCTACTCCTTCATCACGTCACAGCCACAACAGAAAAACAGAGTCTTAGGAAAAGGTTGTTGTTTTCTTCGTTTTCTCTTACCTAATCACTTCCTTACTACTCATAATCAAGTGATTAGTTATTTATACATCCATTGGACATCGTTTAGCCATTCAAAACACCAATTTAAATCAGCATGAACAATATCCAACTTCCTCTATACTCATCCAATCGACAAACCAATCGGTTAAAAAGGAAGCTTACGCTTACCTCTACCCGTTTCCACAAACGATTCGGAATTCCGGCAATACTCCGGCAAGGGAGATGGTACCAAATACCTCCAAATGAAAATCCAAAACTGTAGGAATGAAGATCTCGATGAGTAGAAGAACTTTCCTGAAGGGTACTTTGAGAGAGGATACCGTTTCGGCAGTGTTTCGGAGGAAAGAATTTTATTTCTCTTCTTTCTCCATTTCTTTCTCTCTCTTTCTTCTGGTTTTTTCACGGGAAAAATGGCTGAGGAAGATGGTGATTTAATGATTAAATGGGGTGTCAAATTGCCTTGCCACGTGTCACAAGTTCATTGGCCCAAATAATGAATTTTCGAATAAAATACCAAATTCTGCAGATTTTTCATTAACTTCGAAAATTCATATCTAATTGTAAAAATGTTCAATTGGAGTGATTCCAAAGGATATGCGACCCTTATTGAGTCTAGTTTTAAGGAAAAATATAAACTTTGGCCAATTGGAAGCTCAAACTTCCCAGAAATTTAATCTTTGGATGCTGCCCTAGAAAATAATTAATTTTGCTGGGCTAACTTCAAAAATTCATTTCTCTTTGTATACAACTCCAAATGACTTATATGACCTATCAAATTAAATCTTGATAAGTCTACTTTCATCCTGGAAAGTTTCATAATTTTTCACTATCATTTACCCATCGAAAGATGTCACACAATTACCACTGCCATACCGGGAATTTCACCGGTGGCAAAATTACTTTGTGTTCCACTTTACTATATTATGTTTGACTTCCAATCACTTCATTTGTTATTCCCCGAGCTCTTTAGCTCACCCATATAATTCATTTTAAATATCCAAGGATACAAAATAATTTTGGGGAATTTAAACACACATCATAGGGACATTTGCAAAACCAGGGCTTAGCAGTCCACTTGATCTAGGCTTAATCTTATGCCTTTAGTCCCAAAATTCGGGATATTACAGTTCTCCCCCGTTTAATAAATTTCATCCTCAAAATTTCGACATCAAATGCTACTATCTGTACCTCGGAGAACCATTTCTAGATATTTAGTCTATCTTTCTCCCATTCTAATTCTTTCATTTTGTACTCACTATGTAGTACTTTCATTCATTTTGTACCCAGTATGTAGCACTCACACAGGACTCACTAGTCCAATCTCACAGCTCTTAGTTTTTTAGGCCTCACTGCCCCTTTAGGACTATCCTGAATCATCTTGTATGCATACTAGGCTTTACGGCCCCTTTAGGATTCACCCATATCATACTGTATGCACATCAAGCCTTATGGCTTTTTCAACTTCTAAGACGCTGGATATTCTGGTTTTACAGCCTAGGGATTCACCCTCTATGCCATAGGCATCTTAAGCTTACTGCCTCTACTACAATCTAGTACAATCTATACACTCTATCAATCTCAATATATTTTTCTGGACACATTGGTCCATGTCACTGTGCTCGGTAACAACCATAGCACTTAGACATATAGGTCTTACAGCCCAAGGTACTGCCCTATGCAAACTTACATCTTGGGTCTTATTGCCTCAAGCCTATACTCGGCTTCATTCTTAATCATATATCATATTTTACCAGCCTAAGGATTTAATAACCCATTAGGTTTTATGGCTTTAGGACATACCGTCCATCATCCTTACTGAATACAGCCCTCCCACTAGGCCCACTGCAAAGCTACCCTCATTGAGCGCCCCCTGCAGCCGCACGGGAGTCTGGCCTACACCCCCTGGCTTACCAGGTCTGAGTGCGACAAGCTTATGGGATAATCACACCCATTATGCCCCAAAGGCAACCTCTTAAGGTATCAAGCACACAATATTTTCCATAAAAACTGCGCTCGACAAACCCTAGTATCATTTTTATATAACAGACTGTCCCACTAGGCCCACTACAACGGCACTTGGCTCACGCTGCAATCGCACGGGACATCCGACCAACTTCCACCATTCCACAGGCTCACCTTTTGTGCAACGGACTGCCCTACTAGGCCTACTACAACGGCACTCGGCTCATGCTGCAGTCGCACAGGACATCCGACTAACTTCTCATTTCGGGCTCCGTCTCTTGCTACTCAAGCCATTCATACTCTTATGCAATGTTCACGAAGCATGCTAAACAAATCATCATCACAACAATCATCACATAAGCAATCGGCCCCAAGTGTTCACCCGCGCAATAGGCCCCGGGATTCCACTTGTGCATCACATGAGTTCCATGGCCCCGAGTGTCCACCCGCGCAATGCGTCTACTCACACAATAGGCCCCGGATGACTGCTCGTGCAAAATAGGAATCTCTATGGCCTGGTCGTCCACCCGCGTAATAGGCCCCAGGCGACCACCCCGCAAATTCTGAATGCTCATCAGGTCTTACTGCCCAGGGAATCACCCCTATGCCAGAGGCATTACGGGACTTACAGCCTCGGGCCTCCGCCCGTCAGGTTTGACTGCCTAAGGACACGCTGGCCCAAAAGGTCTTATTGCCTACCGTATATTCATAACACGAATACACGTGATGGTAAACACATACATGCATAACCATTACATAGCATATGAGAGCAAGAGTAGCTTTCCTTAATCTCTGTCATTATTTGGCACTGGAGCACCCCATGACAATTTACTGGGACACTCAACCCTTCTTCTCAAGGAAACTTATGCGATAGAAGTCTCATTATAAGATACCACTATTGATAGTTGACATCCCCAAAGCTCTACTTTACAGTTTCAACATCTCATCGGCTTCACTCCACAGTTTGTCGTCACGGCGGCTACACATTATAGTTTGATGTTATGGTGGCTCCACACTACAGTACTGCACTCGGTGCTTCACACAGGCGCCCATACACCTGGTCAGCCCCCTGGTCAAAACCCTCTGTAGGTAGCCCTTTCCAATCAGATCTCCCCATAGGTAGCCCTTTCCGCTTAGAACTCCCTGTAGGTAGCCCTTTCTGATCAGAATCCTCCATAAGTAGCTCTGTCCGGTTGGTCGCCTCTGAATGGAATTATCATTATAACGGGATCTATACCTCATAAGGTCCTTCTTCTTTAGCAGTTCTGTAATCTGCTCTCTCATTTGGGGTCATTTAATATGGACTTTCAATATCAGTCCAGCTCCAGGCAATCATCACAAGTTTAAGGGAATATTCAAGTATTAAGGTCTTTCCCTATGCTAGATTAGCAACTAGCAACCTCCAGTAACCTCATACACAATTATGTACTATATGCTAGTACCTCAAGCCACTCAGGCTATCTTAACTTCCTGAAGAATCAATTCAACTATGACATTTGATTCTCAGGTTATAGTTCAACTCTTAGAACCTCGACATCACGTAAATCTGAAAATCACTTTCCTCAATCATACCCAATAGGTACGCTAAGAATCAAAATCATTAGCACCTATTCTAACCTCCACGGTTTCGGGTAATATCCTCAAACAATTACTGAAGGTTCATCATTATTCACAAGGTTTACATGGTTTAGACTCCCATCATGGAATAGAACCCTAGTGTAACCTTATTCACATTCTGACCTAAGCATTATTTAAGCTTAGATCTGATTCAACCATATCATCAACCTTCTATATCATCAATTCAAATCCTTTAGGATAGACATACGGCATAATCACCACTCATCATGCATCACCGTATATCATGCCTATATGACTTTAACCCCACAAGTTACCGAGGATCATTACTTAATATGGAGAAACTTCAAAACAATTACTGTGCCTTGAGTTCTCGTAACCTTATTAGATGAACTTTTCTTAGCAGTACTCACTGCAACAAAAATGGTTCAAATTAAGGATCAACACTTATTTCATCATCTATATACCTATAATCATTCCTTAGGTCATCTAAGAACCTTAAATCAAAATTTCAAACCTTTAATCAAAAGATTTGAGATTTTAAAGGTACTTCCCAGGAGGTCACCCATCCCAAGATTTTCTTGGGTTGAGCACGCTTAACTTTTATGTACTCATGTAAATATAAAGATACCGGCTTGAGCTGCTTTTGACTACTGGTACCCCATGGCTGCCCTTATCCAAACCATTATGCCTACCGCCTCCGGGCATCAAAATACTATGCTTGGGCCGCATATTAGTAGTGGTAGATGTACTTAGACACATACCCTGTAATATGCTTCCAAAAGCCCATAAGGTTGTCTGTGACTTATCTGACCGACTCTGGTCAGCCCATTGGTGATCCTACTCTAGAATAAGGCTCACACTTTGGCCTTACCCAACGGATCCATGACAATCTTATACCGCCAACCGGGCTTAATTGTGAACTAATTGAAGTAATCCACTTCGCTGTTCTTGTCATGTTATAATCAAGCATATCAGTATACTATCCTATTGCCAGAACCGCTTGCTCTGATACCAACTGTAACGACCTGCCTCATATATCCCTTATTACTGACCTTACTCAGAGTAGCAATGCGTAGTTTAGTGGGCACACAGGAATAGCATGAATATACTGATAATATTAATACAATATTTCTTGATTATAATACAAAAGTTTCCCCACTAGGGGTTTACACAATATGTACAGACCTTAATAACTAAAAGGTCTTCAAACAACCAGCAATATTCCTCTTAATGCATACCTCTTTTCTCATCTCAGCACGTTTCCAATGCTCACCTGTCTAAATGGTTGGTTGGGAGGAGTGAGATTCGAGAGAATCTCAGTAGCAAACATTACCACTATGCATGCCAGATATATATGAATGCATGACATGCTTGCCTACACTATTTTATGCCAACATAATGACATGCTGTATGCTTGATGTTATGACATACATATGGCCATTGCACAAATATAACAGAGCTTCAACCAATCATACATGTTCCACACAAATAGGCAAAGCAATCACATAATCAATGCAAAACATACATATCACATACATGCAGAAAAGGTAAGTTCACTACCTGGTGGACTTTATGTCCTTCTCTTCTTGTCCCTTGATGCGCCAACCATTGCTTCTTCTTGATCACTTCATGGCCCTAGGCAAGTGATAATATCATTAGAGCAATGAAAAGTGAATACCCAATGGCTCAAATTAGCCCTATAGGCTTACTTGCACCCTTGGAGTTCATTCCAATTATATTTGGCCAATTTCTTAATTAAATTCGCATGGTAATCAAACTACCAGCATTTTTTACCAAACTTTGGAAAACCATAATTAATTCTATAGAACTCTAATTGAGATGGTTCAAAGCTCTATTTGAAGTCATTTAAGTGTAATTTTATATAAAAATACTCGATTTTAAACGCCATCACTACACCATTCCCAGAAATTTTCCAAACACCGACTGTTTCAGATGTTCTTCCAGAAAACAGGGCAGACATTCAAAAATTCATATCTAAATACACAAAAATCCAATTGATCATTATGACCTATCCAATTAAATGTCTATGTGTCTAATTTCAAACTGGAGAGTTTCATGGTCATTGGATAACATTTGACCACTCAAACATATGTCATCATAACACTGCCTCCAGAAAACGGAATACACAGCATTTACCCTTTAACTTCTAAAACTTCTAAATTCATGTACAAGTGTCCAAAATTCATGAACACTTGTATACCCACACAATTTTGCGTCCTAAATCCAATGGAAGCATTAAAATCATCAAATTTCTACTCCTTCATCACGTCACAGCCACAACAGAAAAACAGAGTCTTAGGAAAAGGTTGTTGTTTTCTTCGTTTTCTCTTACCTAATCACTTCCTTACTACTCATAATCAAGTGATTAGTTATTTATACATCCATTGGACATCGTTTAGCCATTCAAAACACCAATTTAAATCAGCATGAACAATATCCAACTTCCTCTATACTCATCCAATCGACAAACCAATCGGTTAAAAAGGAAGCTTACGCTTACCTCTACCCGTTTCCACAAACGATTCGGAATTCCGGCAATACTCCGGCAAGGGAGATGGTACCAAATACCTCCAAATGAAAATCCAAAACTGTAGGAATGAAGATCTCGATGAGTAGAAGAACTTTCCTGAAGGGTACTTTGAGAGAGGATACCGTTTCGGCAGTGTTTCGGAGGAAAGAATTTTATTTCTCTTCTTTCTCCATTTCTTTCTCTCTCTTTCTTCTGGTTTTTTCACGGGAAAAATGGCTGAGGAAGATGGTGATTTAATGATTAAATGGGGTGTCAAATTGCCTTGCCACGTGTCACAAGTTCATTGGCCCAAATAATGAATTTTCGAATAAAATACCAAATTCTGCAGATTTTTCATTAACTTCGAAAATTCATATCTAATTGTAAAAATGTTCAATTGGAGTGATTCCAAAGGATATGCGACCCTTATTGAGTCTAGTTTTAAGGAAAAATATAAACTTTGGCCAATTGGAAGCTCAAACTTCCCAGAAATTTAATCTTTGGATGCTGCCCTAGAAAATAATTAATTTTGCTGGGCTAACTTCAAAAATTCATTTCTCTTTGTATACAACTCCAAATGACTTATATGACCTATCAAATTAAATCTTGATAAGTCTACTTTCATCCTGGAAAGTTTCATAATTTTTCACTATCATTTACCCATCGAAAGATGTCACACAATTACCACTGCCATACCGGGAATTTCACCGGTGGCAAAATTACTTTGTGTTCCACTTTACTATATTATGTTTGACTTCCAATCACTTCATTTGTTATTCCCCGAGCTCTTTAGCTCACCCATATAATTCATTTTAAATATCCAAGGATACAAAATAATTTTGGGGAATTTAAACACACATCATAGGGACATTTGCAAAACCAGGGCTTAGCAGTCCACTTGATCTAGGCTTAATCTTATGCCTTTAGTCCCAAAATTCGGGATATTACAGTTATCGCGATTTTTGTTCTAGATGAGATTTAAAACTAGAATTTGTGTATTTGTTTTGAATTGTTTCTCGCGGCCTGTTGAAGAACAACCAGATCACTCAGGTCTCTAATCCGATTTTAGGGATCTGAAGCTTGAATAAGAAGGCCAATACAACATCGTTTTGTGTGGGCTACTAAAGTGTTCAGATTGCAACACAGAATGACGTTGTCTCTCCCTCTTCCCAAAACGCACAGTTTCATTAAGTCTAGAAGTGTGCTGGGCATTATTAAAACTGGGCTAAAATTTTAAAAAAACTGGGCCGAAACAAAATATTTTTACTAAAAGAGTGGGACTGTCATGGCTAACTATTCATAGCATGATATAACTTAATCACGACATTTATGTTTTCTTTGATATTTTATGAATTATTACTTGTTGTGGTTTATTCTTCAAAGTTGCTTGGATATGGTGAACAATATGGCTCTAGTCTTTACAAGGGTTGTAATGTTTAAATATGGCCTGCATGCTGTGCCTTTCTCTAAATATTCTTAATGTACATTCTCTTCTCATCTCACTCCCCTCATATGTTTAAATGAGGTTTCTCCCAATGTAATCTTTCTTTTCTTATTTAGAGAAGTCCTCTCATTGGCTTAGGAGCATTTTAGGTTAGGTGAGCCATGTTATGTCACATTTGAGTTATGCTTTTGATTAGATCATTGTATGTTTACTTTTGCATTTATATGTATTTATTTGTATCATATACAACCACGATTGCATTCATATAAACAAAAATAATTCATTAAGCCCTCTTAGTAAAATCTTAAGTCGTAATGCCATCAATTAATGAATACTTGTCAAAACCTAGATCGCTCAATTGTAGGTTCCATCAAAGTGGATGCTTTTGAGTTATCTTGGTAAGACAAACGTGAGTAATAGTGCTACTCACAAAAATTCATTATTGTTTCGACTTAATTGAGATTAGCAAAATGGTTTTGTATCTCAAGGCATTAGATGGGATTAAACATGCTAGATCATATGATGATCAAATCATATAAAGATCTAAGAGTTACATAAGATGTAATTGGAAAAGAGGTTACCTACCTAAATAACTTGAATTTAAGCGTCTTGCCAAAGCTGGCTTAAATTTAAGCAAAATATAAATCTTAGCTCACTAATTATTACATTGAGGGTTGTTAATTTAGTGGGAGATTACTAAATAACTATGCATATTTTAATTGTAGAATTATGTAGACTAGTAATATTGCTACACTATTATTGCGATCAGTCCTTGAGAAGGACAAACTAATTGGGGAAAACTTTCTTGACTAGTTCAGGAACTTGAGAATTGTTCTCAAGCAGGAAAGAAAAGCATATGTCCTAGATCAACCCATTCCTGAGGAGTCTGCAGCCAATGCTCTAAGAGCTCAAAAGATGCTTACACGAAGCATAAGGATGACTCTGTGGATGTAGGTTGTCAGATGCTTCCCACTATGGTTCTAGAGCTCCAAATGTTAGCGCAAGTTTTTCACCCAAGAGGGGGTGAATTGGGTGATTACAAAATAATCAGAAATTTAAATACAATTTATAAAACTTTAAGGCACAGTAATAAAAAGGAAGAGATATCACCAAGGTTCACACAGGGGTTTATACTGGTTCGGTCTCAACCACTTGACCTACGTCTAGTCCTCAGAAATCCTTTTGAGCCTTTCACTATATCTTCCAAGATTCAATGGGTTCTTGGCACCACAGTTCAATCAGCAAGTTCCTCTGGACACTCGCTCCCCCTTACACAAGGTAATCTTAAATCCCAACTTAAGGTTCCTCAACCTTAAGTTATCACTATTGGAAATAAATGCGTATGACTGACAAATCTCTCTTACAGAGTGTATAGATAAAAACTGAAATACGAATGAAGATTTGAAGCACTTGTAAAAGTATTGTTTGCAATGTATTCAAGCGTTTTTCTTCGTCCTGTTATTTTTCGAAAGGCTGGACATATATATTAGAGGCTTTGAAGACCGTTGTAAATTTGTCCGTTGATTCAAAGATGCTTCTGACAAATGTAACATCATTTGTCTTCCGTTACTTATGAATTTTGCTGCCGCCTATGAATAGTTGTCGTTTGAATGGAGAGTTCAGTTACTTGTCATGTGCGTGATGGTGGAGTACAGCTGTAATACACTTTGAGAATATTACCGTTAGAAAATATTTGAATATCATCAGAGTAATATGATTCACTGGAAGTGTTTTCTGAAAATCAAGAAAACTATCGGGAGTGATCTTGCTTTCACTAGAGATGAATTTCAGCAACTGAGTATCGAAATAATATGTCATATGATTTTGACAGTAATCTGGAGTAATTAGTAATAATTATCAATAACAAAGATTAACTAACAAAATCTGTTGATTTCCATCAGAGTAGTTTGCAAGTGGATCACAGTGATTGTTTGAGAGTGTTACTAGCAATAGGAAACATTACTGGAGTGAATATGATGTCACTGGAAGTGATCTGGAAAACATTAAAAACTTATGTCAGTGATTACAGACTCACTGGAAGTGAACATGAAATTTATTTATTCCACTCGAGTGAATTTGGAATCACTGGAAGTGATTTTGTAAATAGTGATTTCTTCTTGCAGTGATTTTCAATCCACTGGAAGTGATTCAGCGAAAATACTATATCACTTGAGTGATTCAACATCACTAGAAGTGATTTGGAAATTTTCAGGTATCACTCGAGTGATCTGGCATTCACTAGAAGTGATTTCTAAAATAGTGAAATTTTCTTCCAGTGTTTTTAGATTAACATGAAGTGATTTGGAAAATATAATATATCACTCGAGTGATTCAGGATCACTAGGAGTGAAATATGTAACAGTGATATTTTCTTGCAGTGATTTCTCAATCACTGGGAGTGATCTGGCGCATCACTCGAGTGATTACACATATCACTCGAGTGATCTGGTTATTTACCATATCACTCGAGTGATTTTAAAGATCACTCAAGTGATCTTGATTATCACTCGAGTGATTATCCAAATCACTCGAGTGGTCTTGCTCAGATCACTTTTATCACTTCCTTTGCTGATATAAAATCCATGGACTTCCAAAACATGATTTGTTATCATCAAAACATGAAATCTAACACCAAAGAGATCTGGAACATATGGAGGCTCATGAGATGATTGTGTATCTCAAGGAAATGTTCCAGCAACAGGCAAGGCAAAAGAGGTATGAGACCACAAAGGCCTTACATTCCTGCAAGATGGCTAAAGGTGCATAATTAGTACTCATGTGTTAAAGATGAAAGATTATATTGATCACCTTGAGAGGCTTGGATTTCCCATGAACCAGGAGTTAGCTACTGATTTGATCTTGAACTCACTCCCAGAAAGTTATGATCAGTTTGTTATGAACTACAACACGAACAAACATAGAGAAATCAATTTATGAACTATATAGGATGCTTAAAATTGTTGAGCAGAACATTAAGAAAAGGCTCAGTGCTATTTTGATGGTTCAGAAAGGAAAGGGTATGAAAAGGAAAGACAAGGGCAAAGAAAAGGGTAAAGGCTCACTTGGTAAGACCAAAGAGTCAAATAAGCCTGAAACTAAGCCTGCAGCCAACAAGGCAAAGCTCTAAAGGAAGGAGTATACTTTTTCTATAATGAACTCATTCATTGAAGAGGAATTGCAAACTCTAACTCGAAGATCTGAAAAGAAAAAGACCAAAAGGGATCAAGTTAATCAATTTGAATCTGACCTACCTATGGCATTGTTGTCAAGGCCATATAAATAAGAAACGCATTTCTAAACTCCATCAAGATGGATTTCTGACTCATTTGATTTTGAATCATATGATTCATGTGAAACTTACTTATTATGAAAGATGACAAAGGCCCCTTTTACTGCGTATAGTGAGAGGGCCACTGATTTATTGGGCCTTATATATATAGATGTATATGGACTAATTAATACAACTTCCAGAGGAGGTTATATGTACTTCATTATATTTATGGATGACTTTAGTAGATATGGATATATTTATCTAATGAAACATAAATTTAAATCTTTTGAAATGCTCAAAATATTCCAAAATGAAATACAAAACAAACTTGGAAAAACAATTAAAGCACTTTGATCTGATTGAGGTGTTGAATATTTGAGCCAAGAGTTCAGTAACCATCTTAAGAGTTGTGGGATAATCTCACAACTAACTCCTCCTGGAATACCACAATAGAATGTTGTTTCTGAGTAGAGAAATTGAACACTATTAGATATGGTTTGATCTAATGATGAGTCAAACAGATCTTCCGCCGTCCTTTTGGGGCCATGCCTTAGAGATAACTGTGTTCACAGTAAATCGTATTCTATCTAAGGCAGTTGAAAAGACACCATATAAGATTTAGATTGGGAAGAAACCTAGTTTGTCTTTCCTCAAAATTTAGGGATATGAGGTTTATGTTAAACAACAAGCCTCTAATAAATTATCACATAAATCCTCAAAGTTTCTTTTTGTAGGGTATCCTAAGGAAATTAAGGGATACTATGTCTATAATCCCACCGATAACAAAGTGTTTTTTATCCGAAATGATATCTTTCTAAAAAGGGATTTTATCTCTAAAAGAACCAGTGGTAGCAAGGTACATCTCAAAGAAGTTCAAGAGTTATAAGATAGCACAGAACCACAAATGGAACATAGAGAAGACTCACAACATGTTGTTGAGCCTCCTCAAGTAACACAAGGCCCACAAAGGTATGATAGGGTATGGCAACAGCCTCAGAGATATGGATTTCATATTACTGGAAGTCATGATGTGTTGCTCATTAAGCAGAATGAGCCAACCATCTATCGAGATACCATAGTGGGACTAAACTCCAAAAAATAGCTAAATGCCATGACGTCTGAAATGTAATCCATGTACAACAATCAAGTATGGACCTTAGTCGATCCACCTGAAGTTGTAAAAACCATTGGGTGTAAGTGGGTTTTCAAGGAGAAAACTAACATGAAAGGCAAAGTAAATGTCTTCAAGGCACGACTGGTTGCAAAAGGATTCACTCAAACTCATGGTGTAGACTAGATGAAACCTTTTCCCTAGTTCTAATAGCCAAATCAATTAGAATCCTTCTTACCATTACAACATTTTAGGACTATGAATATGGAAAATAGACATAGAAATAGCCTTCCTTAATGGAAAGCTCCTTGAGGATGTGTATATGATACAATCTGAAGGTTTTGTACATCCAAATGACTCTGGTAAGATATGCAAGCTTCAACGATCTATTTATGGATTAAAGCAAGCATCGCGGAGTTGGAATCATCATTTTGATGAAGTAGTCAAAGAGTTTGGATTCATTCAAAATATTAATGAAACTTGTGTTTACAAGAAGGTTAGTAGGAGCACAGTTGTATTTCTAGTGCTTTATGTAGATGACATCCTACTCATTGGGAATTACATTTCTACCTTACAGAGTGTCAAGTCTTGGTTTGGAAAGTCTTTCTCAATGAAAGACTTAGGCGAAGCCACTTACATCCTAGGGATTAGGATCTGTAGAGATAGATCCAAGAGGCTAATAGGCCTAAGTCAGAGCACATATATAGACAATATACTGCATAGATTCAATATGCAGGATTCAAAAATGGGTTACATGCCCATGTCTCATGGCATCCATCTCAGCAAGGATTTATGTCCTGGTCACCTGATCAAAGAGATCACATGAGTAAGGTTCCATATGCTTCTGCCATTGGATCCATCATGTATGCCATTCTATGTACTCGACCAGATATCTCATTTTCCTTAAGTATAACCAGCAGATATCAATAAGATCCTGGTGAGGGTCATTGGACTACTGTCAAGAATATCCTAAAGTACTTAAGAAGAACTAAGGACTTATTCTTGGTATATGGTGGATTGGATGATGAGCTCTGTGTAACTGGTTACACATATGCGAGTTTTCAAACTGACTAAGATGATCTTAGATCACAATCTGGATATATATTCCTTTTGAATAGTTGTGTGGTAAGCTGGAAGAGCTCTAAGCATAGCACTGTAGCATATCCTAAAACAGAAGCTGAGTACATAGCAGCATCGGATCCAGCTAAGGAACTCGTTTGGATCAGAAAGTTCATTACTTAACTGGGGATGGTGCCTACCATCTCAAATCCAATAGATTTGTTCTATGATAATAGCAGTGCTATTGCACAGGTCAATGAGCCTAGGTCACATCAAAGTACCAAGCATATACTCAGGCGGTTTCATCTTATGAGAGAAATAAATGATAGAGGTGATATAAAAATATGCAAAGTACCAGAAGAAGACAATGCTGCTGATCCTCTTACCAAGCCGCTTGCGCAAGCAAAACATGAGTCTCATGTTAGGACAATGGAAATTAGGCAAATTAATTATTGTACCTAATGCAAGTGGGAGGAAGTTGGAAATTGTGCCCTAGGGGCCAATCATTGTACTTTAAACATTATTTTTGTTTAAAGAATTTCTCCATTTTTGTTATCATATCATTTGCATGTTTATTATGATAATTGTATCCTTGGGTATCATAAATATTACCCTAAATGTCCCTGGTCAGTTATCCATGTGGGAGTAAAGATGAAATAAGATCAATATGACTTTGATAAGGTATGAAGATACGAATCAAAGTCTTAGGCCCTTGTAAGAGTATATGGTACTGGACCGACCCACTATGAGAAAGCTGCATGGATTAAGTCATAAGCTTGTCTCATGTATAACCATGTCACAATGCCCTTTGACCTGAGATCATCATGGATTCATATATGAGAGTCATTATTCTTTGACCTAGTTAAAAGTCACCTTTGACTGGGTGATGATAAAGGCTT
This sequence comes from Albizia julibrissin, assembly GCA_037074505.1. NCBI lineage: Eukaryota > Viridiplantae > Streptophyta > Magnoliopsida > Fabales > Fabaceae > Albizia > Albizia julibrissin. Next base: position 30,004,223 of record CM073481.1, on the reverse strand, counting down.
TGATCGGCTTAATGGTTTTCTTGCATAGGAATGTGAATGGTCAAGATGGGATTTGTCCCTCACATTAGTAGAGAGATATTATTGGGCCCCTCGATGAGTGAGTCTGAGAAATGTATGGCCATACTATGATGGAAAGGAGTTTCCATTTCTATAGTCAGACTACTCAGGAATCAGGAAAGTGATGGTTAGGAACAAAAGGATGACACTATCCATGCCTCATCCTTAACCAAAATATCGTATGACAAAAAGGAATGTGACATGGTTGTATGAAAGGTAGCATCATATCAATGATCCTTATGTGATTTGGGTACTCATAATGTCTTGCTAGAGGCCGCTTGTGACTTGTAGGCTAGTACAGTTATTGGCCCACAGCCAACTTCATGTGGGCCTACAGGGTTGCACACAAGAATAGCCCAACACGAGCTGTAATGTCCACATTCATTAAATCTAAGATATATCTAAGATTCAATGAATACAATGTTTAATCTAGGGTGGACGAATTATATATATATATATATATATGATATAAGTTTGAAAATAATAATAATATTATTATACACAGATAATAATATTACTATGTAGTGTTAGTTTTATATTTAATTTATTTGATAAATTAAATAACTAGAGCTAATAGAGATATCGTATCTCAAATTTAATTTATAAAGATAAATTAAATCAGTTGGCTCTTTATTCAGATTAAATAAATAGACTAGATTAAATATGTTGGACAGATTTAATTAAATCAAATTCATTTAATCCAATTCGAATTTCAAAATTAATTAAGATTAATTTTGAAGATCTAATACAGCCCTCATTTTATAAATGACGAAGGGCTAGAGAATCCTAAGGCAAGCGTATTAGAGAGCCGCAAGAGAAAACCCTAAAGAGGCATTGCAGGGGCTAGCACGCTATCGGTATTAGGTCTTGTTCGTGTGGATACCAGTAGAGGGAGCTAGGTCATGCAATTGGCTCCTAGAGATCGAAAAGTTACAAAACCTAAAGGTACAATTCCTTCTAATTTGATTTAAACGTCATTGATAAATCCGCAATTAGGATTGGAAACACTTTTGTAATTTGAAATTTAAATTTTTCTGTTACGTGTATGCCAATCCCATCATTATCTTGCATAGAATAAATTCTCTTGTCATAAGTTAAACGCATTCTTGCAAGGAGAATGGTTAGTTCAATCAAGTATCAAAAATTTTCTTTCTATAAAGTATATGCAAATTGAGATCATGAAAAGAAAGTGTATGAGTAACTCATCATCAAAACTTATCAATTGAAAGTGAACGCAGATAAGTATGCTATAATGATTTTCTTCAAATAAAGGAATAAGCTTTTAAGATATAAAACACATGTGAAGCTCCCTCTTAATAACAGACTCCCCAGACTCCCCCTTAAACTAGTACGATCAAGATCAAAAGCCATTACTCATCCTTTTCCCCTTTTTTTTGTCATCAGTAGAGGATGGAGGATCTAGAAATGTGATATCAGTTAATGGAGTTGGAGTGTACATGAGTAATTGGGAAGTTTTTGAATAATATTTGTGAGGAAATAAAGTTGATTATTGACAGAGGAAAGAAAACTGAGTTTTAGAGTGTTTTAGATTTATAGAGAGTTTCAGAGATTTCCAGTGCAAATTTGGACACTGGTCTTATTGCCTTAAACCTCTTCTCGGCTCCATTCTCAATCATATCTCACATCCTGCCAGCCTAAAGACTTACAAGCCCATCAAGTCTTATGGCATTAGGACATTCAGTCCATCACCTTTGCTAAATAATAGCCCTCCCACTAGGCCCAACTGCAGAGCTACCCTCCCATTAGGACTGAGTATGGAAAACTTATGGAATAGCCACTTCCCAACCAACTGGCTCATAATCTTGCTAGATGAGTATCTTCTAGGCATACACACCCATTAGGCCCCAGCTCCAGACTCACCTGGACTAACGACGGACGGATGCAACATTTGGCCCAACTGAACCCCCCACTAGGAGTACAAAAGGCATAACTTCGCTGGCTGCCCAACTAGCTATCCCCCGAAGGAGATCTCCTCAAGTATCGAACACACGACATTGGACACTTAAGCCACGCTCGACAACTTTGGCACCGTTGAGTTAGCTACACATTTCAGGCTCCATCTCTTGCTGTTCAACTCATTCACATTCTTATGTAATGTTCATGAAGCATACTAAACAAACCATCACCATCACGATCATCTCATGAGCATCCCATGCAATTCATAGACTAACATAGCGCTAGACAGGTTCTACACTGTAAGGCAATTGTACACAGTGCATATGATTGCAACTCATATACTGACATCGCACTAGACAGGTTCTCTACCCCGTAGGGCAACTATGCATAGTGTATACAAATGTAACTCATATACTGACATCGCGCTAGATAGGTTCTTTACCCCATAGGTCAACTATGCATAGTGCATACAAATGCAACTCATGATTGCTCATAAGTCTTACTGCCCAGGGAATCACCCCTATGTCATAGACATCACGGGACTTACAGCCTTGGGCCTAACTGCCTATAGACACGCGGGTCCAAATAGGTCTTACTGCCTACCATATATTCATAACACGAATATACCTTATGGTAAACACATACATGTAGAATCATTACATAAAATTCAAGAGCAAGAGTCACTTAGCTTTTTATTGTTGAGCCTGTTCTTCCTCAATCTCTTTCATCATTTGGTACTAACGTACCGTATAGCTATTCATTAGCTCATATAACTCTTCTTCTCAAGGAAACTTACTTGATAGAAAACTCATTACAATATACCACTATTGAAAGCCAAGTCCCCATAGCTCTACTCTACGATTTCAACTTCATGGCGGCTTCATGCCACGGTTTGTCATCACAGCAGCTGCACACTATGGTTCAGTATCGCAGTGGCTTCACACTACGATCCTATACTCAGTGCTTTACTCAGTCCCCTAACTGGTCAACCCCTCCAATCTAACCCTTCGTAGGTAGCATTTTCCGATCATCTCTTCCCATAGGTAGCCTTCTCATATCAAAACTCCCTGTAGGTAGCCCTTTCCGATCAGAATCCTCCGCAGGTACGTAGTTCTGTCCAGTTGGTTGCCACCAAATAGAAGTATCATTGTAACGGAATTCAAATCTCATAAGGTCCTTCTTCTCTAGCAGTTCTGCAATATGATCTCCCACCTGGGGCCAATTCATTTGAACTTCAATATTGATCTTGCTCCAGGCAGTAATCACAACTTAAAGGGAATATTCTATAAATTAAATATTTCTCTATGCTAGATTTGCAACGAGCAATTCTCAAACATTTGTATGATATTTCTCACACATTTCTGCACTATACTCTAGTACCTCAAACCATTCAGACTATATCAAATCATGAAGAACCAATTCAACTTATCGCAATTGATTCTCAAGGTATGGTTCAACTCTTAGAACCTCCACATCGCACCAAGTGATAATCATTTCCTCAAATTACCCAATAGGTACGCTACGAATCAAAGTCAATAGTGACCACTTTAACCTCCACGGTTACGAGTAATATTTCTAAGCGATTACTCAAGGTCCAGCATCATCTATGAGGCTCACAAGGTTCAAACTTTTGTCATGATATAGAACCAAAGTGTAACCTATTCCTCATTTTGACCTAAGCATCATTTTCGGCTTAAGTCTTATCAAATCATATCCTCAACCCTCAGTATCATCAAATCTGATCCTCTAGGATCATTGTATGGTATAGTCATCACTAATGACATCCTCAAAGATTACCATACATCTTGCCTCAAGGTATTCAAACCTTGATAATGGATCCCCTATTAAGTCTAACTATAACGCTACCCTTACTTTGAGCGCCCACCACAGTGACACAGGATTCCAACCCATAGCTAGGTAAGATCACATGAAATCTACCCATGATTCTTCTCTTTTCAGCAAGCTTAGCCTCAGAGTTCCAATAAGATCTGGGCATTAGTGCTAGCTTAATCTCATAAGTCATTGGGTATTGGTATCCCATAATACCCTACCCTCTACGTGACATGTTAGATAAGTCTAGTATAATGTGCTAAAGCTTCCAACCAAGCATTACACAAAGTCACATTTCTATGTTCAACAAATTGCCACTGAACTCGAGTTTGAACTCTTGCACTCGAGTTCTGGCCCAAAACTCAAGTTCCACCAGTCACACTTGAGTTCTGCTGGTTTTCCATGGAGACTTAGCTGAAACTTCAATCTTTCCATAAGCCATGAAAGCTCATACTCAAGTTCTCATGCATGAACTCGAGATTTGTAGCTATCACGCTTGAGTTCTGCAAGTTTTGATGAAGAAGTTGTACCCGAGAATCCTGAGATTGAACACAGAAGAACTGCACTTGAGTTCAATGCCACACTTGAGTTCTCGACTTTGATAACACTCGAGTTAGAATCTTAGCACTCAAGTTCTGTGTCTCCTCCCTACTCGATAACATAAGAGGTACACTCGAGTTCTCATCCTCAAACTCGAGTCCTCAGCTCATCTGTACTCGAGTTCTCCCATACGAACTTGAGTTTAGGCTTTGCACTCTCGTGAGTTCTTATCTAAAACCATCCCATGCACAAGGAAAACCTCATGCACTCGAGTTCTCCATACCAAACTCGAGTTTTCAGCTTTCCACACTCGAGTTCACCCTTATGAACTCAAGTTCTCAGGCATCAACACTCGAAGTTGGGTCTTGCACTCCCATGAGTCCTGTTTTAAATTAATGTGCACTCGAGTTCTACAATACAAACTCAAGTTCTCAAGCTTCTTCACTCGAGTTCACGCTGTGCACTCCTGCATGTTTATGCCTAAAACTACTGTGCAATCAAGTTCATCATGTTAGAGCAAGCTTTTCACCCAAGAGGGGGGGGTGAATTGGGTGATTACAGATACTTAATAAAAATTATAAAACTTTAAAGCACAGTTATAAGTAAGAAGAGATATCACCGAAGTGGACACAGGAGTTTATACTGGTTCGGTCCCAATCACTTGACCTACGTCTAGTCCTCAGAAATCCTTCTAAGCCTTCCACTATATCTTCCAAGATTCAGTGGGTTCTAAGCACCACAGTACAACAACAAGTTCCTCTTTGGACACTCGCTCCCCCTTACACAAGGTAATCTTAAATCCTAACTTAAAGTTCCTCAACCTTAATTTATCACTATCAGAAATAAAGTGTGTATAACTGACAAATCTCTCTCACAGAGTATGTAGATGAATACTAAAGTACAGATAAAGAATTGATCAGATACGAAGCACTTATGAATGTATTGTTTGTAGTGTGTTCAAGCGTTGTTCATCTCTCTGTTGATTTTTGAATGGCTGGACATATATATCAGAAGCTTTGAGGACTGTTGTGAATTTGTCCGTTGATTCATTGTGCTTCTGACAGATGCAATAGTATTTGTTTTACTCTTTACACATTGATAGTTATTTCTGAATTTCACTGCTGCCCACGATTAGTTTTCGTTTGAGTGGTGTGTTCAGTTGCTTGTCATGTGGGTGGTAGTGGAGTACACCTATAATACACTCCGGAAAATGCCCATTAGAAAATACTTTGAATATCGCTTGAGTGATTATGATTCACTGGGAATGATTTCTGAAAATCAAAGAATCATCATAAGTGAGCTTGCTGATAATTGAATATTTATTACACTCATTTGTATCTCTTGATTAATAAATTTAGATTGTTTAGTTAATAAATAATGGGCTTTTATGCTTATTTGGGCCTTGGGTGTTTTATTGGATTGAACATATTTTAATAATAAAAATTCCAGATTTACAACCCTTCTCTATTTTAATCATAACTCTTGAACCAGATATCCGAATGATCTCATTCTTGTCTAATTTTTTAAATGATTCAGAGAGTAACAATTGATATGAAGACTTGAAAGGCAGATTCGGAAAAGAGAACAGTCAAAACTATAGTCAACGTTATATGTATTTTTCTAGATTTTTATTGGACCCAAATTTTGTAATGGAGCACCATTTATTATTAATTTCCGTTTTGGGCTGAACCGGTGGTCTCTGATCCATTTATCAATTAGGTTTTTACTTTAGTTAGCTGAAACAATAGAGATAGAACAAATTTTGGACAAACCTGTTTATGATTCTAACATTGATTCTGTTGGCACTTCTGTTTCATCTGATTCTGTTGGCAGCACTTCTAGTCACTCAGACACTATGGCAGATCAAGGAAATAATAGGACTTTAAAGCAATTGACTACACCTGGTGATAATTATCATCCATTGTGTATCCAATACCCTGCCATTGGTGCTAACCTTGAACTTAAATATGGACTTATCCATTTGTTGCCCAAGTTTCGTGGTCTTGTAGGTGATGAATCGTACAAGCATCTGAAGGAATTCCATGTGGTATGCAGCACAATGAAACCACAACATATTGATGAAGACCACATTAAGCTGAGAGGTTTCCCCCTCTCTCTTGAGGATGGAGTGAAGGACTAGTTATATAATCTTCAACCTTCGTCTATTGGAAGTTGGGCTGATATGTAGAGATTGTTCCTGGAGAGATTTTCCCCTTCTTCAAGAGCCACTACAATCAGAAAAGAAATCAGTAGAATCAAGCAAATTAATGGCGAGAATATGCATGAATACTGGGAGAGATTCAAGAGGTTGTGTGCTAGCTGCCCCCATCACCAGATAACTGAGCAGCTCTTGTTTACTTATTTCTATGAAGGTTTTCTACCCAATGACCAAAATCTGGTAGATGCTTATAGTGGTGGAGCATTAGTTAACAAGATACCCCAAGAGGCCAGAGACTTAATATCCACTATTGTAGCTAACTCTCAACAATTTGGCACTAGAGCAAATAGTAGTGTTGTGTTCCATATCAGTGGATCTAATGATTTTCACCAGAGATTGAAAATAGAATTGATGATCTGACCTCCTTGGTGAGGCAACTGGCAGTGACTCAAACAGTGCAGTCTTCCACTTCACAGTTGGGCTATTCATGTGGTTTATGTTATGATCCCTCTCATCCCACTGATTCTTGCCCCACTTTGCAAGACAACAGATATCAAGATCAGTCAGTGGCTGCTGTGGGCATTTTTCCAAGGAAGCCACAGCACCAGCAGCAAAATAATGCGTTCTCCAATACATATAACCCTAGCTGGAGAAATCATCCAAATTTTAGGTGGAGCTAGAATCCGAATCAGTTTCAGAACCATAATAGTTATGTGCAGCAGAGTTCTGGAAATTACCAAGAAAGACAGTTTCCATAGAACAGACAGAATTTCCAATAATTTGCACCTCCACAGCTAGCACAACAACAGCTGACTAGCAGCAGTGGTTCTTCACTAGAAGAAATGATGAAGCAGCTTGCAGCAAATAGTTTGCAATTCCAGCAACAAACTGAGGCCTCTATCCAGAGTTTGCAGACTCAGATTGGGCAGTTGGCAACATCATTGAACCAACTCCAGCCTCAGGGATCCAATACTCTTCCTTCACAGATAATTCCCAATCTGAAGGGAAACGTTAGTGCTATCTCCCTACGGTCTGGTAAGCAATTACAAGGGCATAAACCAGCTGCAGATGTGATTGAATCCAAATCAGAAAAAGTGAAGATTCACTCTAGAAAAAAAGAGGCAATGAAGTAAGGTGAAGAGGAGTCTGGAATTCCTATTCCTCTTCCTTTCCCTCAGAGAGACCTTCAATCCAAGAAGTTGGCAGAAAAAGTGTAAGACAGTGATATCCTTGAGACATTCAGAAAAGTTGAGATTAACATTCCTCTCTTGGATGCCATCAAATAGATTCCCAAGTATGCCAAGTTCCTAAAGGAGTTGTGTACCAACAAGAGGTGACTGAGGGGGACTGAACGAGTGAGCTTGAACCATAATGTCTCAGCGCCTCTCCAACAACCCATGCCTCACAAGTGCAAGGACCCAGGTACGTTTTCTATCCCTTGCATTATTGGTAATTATATATTTGATAATTGCATGGCTGATTTAGGTTCTTCCATTAATGTTATGCCTGCATCTATTTATAAATCCCTTGGTCTTGGTCCCTTGCGACCTACTGGTGTTGTTGTCCAACTAGCTAATATGAGTAATACTCATCCTGCTAGTCTGATTGAAGATTTTTTTGGTTAAGGTCAATGAATTGATATTTCCTGCTGACTTTTACATTCTAGATATGGAGGATGAATCTCCTAGCAGTAGGTCCCCAATCATTTTAGGGAGACCTTTCTTGAAAACAGCTAAGACTAAGATAGATGTGCATTCTGGTACTCTTTCCATGGAATTTGGTGATATTGTTGTGACTTTTAATATATTTGATGCCATGAGACATCCTAGGGAAGAGCATTCTGTTTTGTGCATTGATGTGATAGATGAGATTGTTGACCAAATAGCCTTCCTTTACACTATTATATTCCCTTTGTTAGCCCCTTTGTGCCTTTTTGACTCATTCTTTTCTTCAACTATATTACTAGCCAAAGTGTAAAACCATGTTATACCGCACCTTTGAATTTACTGAGCATTGGTTTCACCTTAGTTTTGTGTTTACATGTGGAGGTTGCCCAAGAGTGCAACAATTTAAGTGTGGGGGGATGTTTGATTTGGGAGTTGGGTCATTGTGATAAGAAAAACAAAACAAAAAAAAACAAAAAAAGGAAAAGAAAGAAGGAGAAGGATGGATGTATACTTGAAAGGGATATTCCATTGATTTGAGTGTTATTATTATCATGCTCTTTCAAATTTCTTTGGTGCTTAGCCTCACATATCCATACTTATACACACCTTCACTTTAGCCCCATTACAACCTTGAATAATAAGCTCTCTTGATTTGTGCATGCATGTGATATGAGTAGTGGAGAAGTAGAAATTAACCAAGCCTATGGTAGGACAATTTCTGGAGTAGAATTTGAGTGATACACTTATTTACCCTATACACTTTAGAGAGTTGTTAAGAGAATCCTTTGAGATACCATCTTGTGTGAGTAGCATCATTGATCAAGACTACCATGTTTTGTAATTTGATATGAAAAGATTTTAGTTTTAATTCGTTGGTCTTTTGAAGCTCTGTGTCCAATGTTCCATTTTTTTCATTGTTGGCAATTGTTAGAAAGGAGAAATTTTTCTTTTAGTTTTGCTCAGGAGTGCAAAATGATAAGTATGGGGGAATTTGATAATTGAATATTTATTACACTCATTTGTATCTCTTGATTAATAAATTTAGATTGTTTAGTTAATAAATAATGGGCTTTTATGCTTATTTGGGCCTTGGGTGTTTTATTAGATTTAACATATTTTAATAACAAAAATTCCAGATTTACAACCCTTCTCTATTTTGATCATAACTCTTGAACCATATATCTGAATGATCTCATTCTTGTCTCATTTTTTAGATGATTCAGACAGGAAATATTGATATGAAGACTTGAAAGCCAGATTCAGACAAGAGGATAGTCAAAACTGTAGTCAACATTATATGTATTTTTTTGGATTTTTATTGGGCCCGAATTTTGTAATGGAGCACCATTTATTATTAATTTTCGTTTTAGGCTGAACTGGCGGGCTATGATCCATTTGTCAATTAGGTTTTTACTTTAGTTAGCTGAAACAATAGAGACAGAACAAATTTTGGACGATTTTGGATTGAAATCAGTTGAGAATTCTCTGAAAAATGTTATTCATGTTCTTCGCATTCTTCGTTCATTCTTCAGATTTTCCAGTCATGTCCGGCTAAGCTTCTGTGATTGATCTATGGATTGAGGATTCACGTTTCCATTCAGAGGACATACTTAAACCGGTAACGTAACTCATTTCTATTTACTCTAATCGGATTCGATTTCTGGAAATAGTTTGAATGTTTGTTTTAATGTTCGGATTGGTACATCCCAAGGACACAGTTCGAATCGAGTTACAGTGATACTGTGCGATCGCATAGGAGTACGCCATACATACGAACAAAACCTAGATGATCGTCTAGTCGAGGGATTCTCTGGATGAATGTAGAGATTTTGGTTCGTCCAGAACCAGTCAGGAGTTCGTTATAATCTTCGTCTGAAGATGGTAGGGAACTATGAATCCTAATTCTAGGTCAGTCATTTTAATCTGTTTGGTCTAGTTCATTTTCGATTTCTGTCTTTAATATGAGTTTATTGTTCATTAATAGTTTAATTAAAAGAAGACCTCCTCAATCGATCATTGTTCAAATGTTTTAGACCGCATGTGAATTTCGTGGGAAACAATCTAGGTTCTCTATACTGCAGATTTTTTATTGAAACTGGTTATTTTGTGAGAACTCGACAATTCTCGATCACTTGCTTTCACTGGAGATGAATTTCAACTGTCAGCAATTTTAACAAAATAATATGCCACATGATTTTGACAGTAATATGGAATAACGAGCAATGATTATCACTACCAATATCTTACTAACAAAACTTGTTGATTCCATTGGAAGTGGTTGCAAGTGGATCACAATGACTGTTTGAGAGTGATACTGATAAAATGACACATCACTGGAGTGAATTTGATGTCACTGGAAGTGATTTGGAAAACATTGAAATCTACTGCAAGTGATTACGGATTCACTAGAAGTGATCTTGGGATTTCATATATCACTCGAGTGAATTTGGCATCAGTGGAAGTGATTTTGCAAACAGTGAATATTTCTTGCAGTGATCCTCAATCACTTGAAGTGATTTAGCTGAAATAGATATCACTCGAGTGATCTGGATGCCACTGGAAGTGATTTTGCAAACAATGAAATTTTCTTGCAGTGATTTTCATTTCATCGGAAGTGAATTTAGAAAATTTAAGGATCACTCGAGTGATCTGGTTATCACTGGAAGTGATTTTCAAAACAGTGATTTTTTTCTTGCGGTGATTTCAGATTCACTAGAAGTGATTCAGCAAAAATCATGCATCACTCGAGTGATTCAAAATCACTAGCAGTGAAATCTAGAATAGTGAATTTTTCTTGCAGTGATTTTCAATTCACTGGAAGTGATCTGCCGCATCACTCGAGTGATTTCATAGATCACTCGAGTGATCTGGTAATTTTCACATCACTCGAGTGATCTTGATATTCACTCGAGTGATTACATAAATCACTCGAGTTATCTTGCTCATATCACTTTTCTTACTTCCTTTGCTGATGTTTTTGATTTGATCAAATCCAAGGACCTCCAAAACGTGATTTGTTATCATCAAAACATGAAATCTAACACATCATACTGAACTCGAGTTCTGACCCCATTTTGCACTTGAGTTCACACTCTCCACCACTGAGAGTTCTTGCCTGAGACTTCTTTTCCTTCAAAGTTTAGCCTATGAACTCGAGTTCACCATGCCAAACTCGAGTTCATCAGCTATTCCAAGTTGATAAACAATTTAAAAACTATTCTGAATCAACTACAATTTTACCCATAGGTTATCTAAATCCTGGTTTTCAACTTGGCAACCTTCTTAGGCACAACTCTATCACCATGCCTCCTTCCATAAGGCATCTAACCAAGGATTATAACCTATCATCTTAAGCAGAGAACTTCTAGCAAATTCTATTATTGCTAGAATCAACGCTCTAGCGACTCTAGTAATTATCCATCATTGCAAGAATCATTGCTCTAATACCACCAAATGAAACACCCTTCCTTACAAAACCTCACCGGCTCTTAGTTCCATTAAATCAGAGTAAGCGAGCGATTACTTTAATAAACTAAAAGCCGTTCTCTTTATTTACACTAGAGCAATTCTCTTATTATATAAGAGCGGTTCTCTGCTTTCACAATAATCTTTCATTCATTCTCATACATACACACATAATATACATGAGCAAATGTAAATCAATTACATTTAACACAACGTATTGCCCCGCACTATAATCTTCTCTTCACTTCTATTCTCTATATCTCCTCCGTGCATTCTCTCATGCATCCTTCAACCTGTCTAAAATTGTTGTTTGGGAGGAGTGAGATTCGAGAAAATCTCATTAGCGAATAATACCACTATGCATGGCAGATATATATGAATGCATGACATGCTTGCCTACACTATTTTATGCCAATATAATGACATGTTGCGTGCTCGATGTTATGATATACATATGGCTATTACATAAATATAACAGAGCTTCACTACATTAAACATGTTTAGCACAAATAGGCAAAGCGGTCACATAATCAATGCAAGACATACATATCACACACATGCAGGCAAGGTAAGTTCACTACCTGTAGGGCTTCACGTCTGTCCTCAAACCATCGTCCTTCCTACGGTTTGGGCACGACCATCCATCGAGTCTTAGAAGTCCAAATACATTTAATGAGTCACTACTAATCCATATAACATTATAGACTCATTTCATTGGATAACTTAGCCCAATTATGCTAAATTACCAAAATGCCCCCAGAAGCCTGACCCAAATGACTTTTATAGAAATTATAACCTGGGCCAATCCTATACAATTTCACGTGTAGAATCCATTTATGACTTCAGATCAGTCAAATTCAGGCCCGAATGATGGAAATACCCCTTTGCAGCCCCTACTTAGAGCTATAAGGGTAATTTATCCAAGCCTTTTCTCACGTTTCCTTTAACATGAACCCTACACAATTTGCCCTTATGAACTCAATAGAATCATCCAATCGATGAAATTCTAACTCTATCCTCATGCCACACACAAGGCATCCAATATAGAGTTCTCAGAAGAGTTGTGTCGGTTCCTTCCTTTCTTTGACTTAATACCCTCCTTTCTACTCCTTATTACATGATTAGTCATTTAGACATCCATTGAACATCATTTCGGCCTCCAAAACACTGATAGAACAAGAGATGAACAGTACCCTACTCTCAAAATACACATCTAAATGACAAACCGAAATGGTAGAAAGGAAGCTTACGCTTACCTTTATGCTTTTCTGAATTCAGTTTGGAATTTCGACAACGCTCCGGCCGGTGAGACGACACAAACCATCTCCAAATGAGAATCCGAAACCATATAATCGAAGCTCAGGAGGAGTAGAAGAATGTTTGTACTAGGTACTTTGAGAGAAAACACCGTTTCGGTCGAGTTTCGATGAATAACCTTTTTCTTTCTCTTCTCTCTCTCTTCTGCGTTCTCGTTCTCGTCTGTTCTCTTTCTCTTTCTCTCTGATTTCTCGTTCTGTTATGTTTCTCTTTCCTTCTTTTCCCTTTTAATACGAACGCAGGAAAGAAAGAGAATAAATGATGAAGGATGATGATTGATTAAAATCATCCAGGTAGCCTTTACTCAATTAGTCCACCTATCTCATTTCTTGCACAACAAGTTTCCTTTATCTTTTCCTTTATCATTCCACCAATATTAATGAGAAATAAGAGAGTATAATTCACTCTCAAATTATCCCATTACACCACCTCAAGTGGTCAACCGAAGCCTTAAGCTTATCCGTTTATTGACTTTACTTGATAATAATTCACCCACTTGGCTTATTACTCATCAAGTAGTCATTTCCTTACTTTTAATTCCCATTCAACCCAAATCACTGGGAATATTAGGGAAAACCATCATTTCTCATCTTATGGAAAAATTACCATTTTGCCCTCACCTTTTATTTCTTTTTAATATCCAAGGATATTAAGGAATTTTAGGAAATCATCATTCCTTACTTGAACATTTTCTAAATCAGGGTCTAGCTGTCCACTTAATCCAGGCTAAACCTCAAGCCTTTAATCCTAAAATTCAGGGTATTACAATTGTTGTAATCACGGTGTGGTAAGTAGGGATAAGGCGATCATTTTGATCAGAATATAATCATTACTTTGATCCTGAATATTGATTGACAGACATGTACATATCATTATTATTTGTTGCATCATATATGCTGTAATATCTCAAATTTTGAACATCAAAATTCCTTGAATATTTAATTATATTCAATGGAATAAAATGATGAATTTTTTATGTCATTTGGCAGGCCTTAATATGTATGTCGCAGTCTCGAGTAGAATCTTGGTTAAATACCAATAAAGTAACTTGATTAAAGTAGCTTTAATAAAGTAAGTAATGATGACATAAAGTAGCAATGATGACAATTAAAGTAACTTTTCGAAAAGCAGCTTTTGACGAACCAATGAGAAGCTGCCATATGAAATCGCCATATTTACAAGTGCTGAGTCAGCAGGTTACTTTTAAAAAGTAACTTTTGTGTGGACCAATAAGAATCCTCCGTGTAACCATGACATAATTAAAGGTGCTAAGTCAGCAGAACACCTCACAGTTGACATAATTAAGGATGCTGAGTCAACGGTACACCTCATAGTACTTGACAACCCCTAGTTATGACATGAGTTTGATTATCGTGAATACTGACTTTGGGAGTCGGGGAATGTAACATTCCAAATTTCAATCACCAAAATCTCTCTATACCTTGGTGATATAAAATAGTAAATTAAAGAGCACATTAAGAGATAAGACAAGGCAATTAGAGATCACACACAATATGATTATTTGGTACACAAGTTAGTGTTGTTGCCAGTGTGTTTTTCTTTTGAGACAGTCATGTTGTGCGAAATGTTTAAACTAGTAAATGATGTCTAAAAATTTTGAAACTTTCCATAATGAAATTAAGCATGAAAATATTTAATTTGATAGGTCATATGGAATTTTTGGAGTTGTACACAAGGAGATATGAAGTTTGGAAGTTAGCCCAGCAAAACTGGGAATTTTTTGAGGAAGCGTCCAAAAATGGAAATTATGGAAATGATGAACTTACAATTTACCAAATTTTATATTTTTACCTAAAACTAGACTTAATAAGGGTCACATAACCTTTGGAACGTTCCCACTCTGATATCTATACAATTAGATATGAATTTTCAAAGTTTGATGAAAATTCTGCCAATTTGTCTACACATGAGAAAATGAAGAAAATGCATGGGAAAAATGGTTATTTTGACTAAATAAAATAAATTTATCAATTTTCCTTAATTATTAAGGAAAATTTGGGTTTTTCTTAAGGGATAAGGAAGTGAAAGATTTTTTATAAAAGGTGGACAAATGGCATTACAAGGGAAAAGCTTGTAAAGGAAGCTTGATATCACATGGTGAAATTTATGATAAAATATATATAAATTTGGAAGAGCATGGAGAGCTCTAGAGAACTCTTTAAAAATCTCCAAGAAGCCATAAATTTCGTGCAAAACCAAGGAGGAAAGAGGGAGAAATGATCTTGTAGAGCAAATAGCAAGAAGAGTAGAACAAAGATCATGAAGCAATATCAAGGTAAGTATGTAGAAAGTCCTACTTGTTCTTGTGCTCTAGTTCATGAAACATCTTCTTAACCTCCATATCATCTTGATTTAGTCATTAAACAAGTAGATACTCAAAGGAGGAAGAAGAAGTGTCACAGTTTGGAGGGGAAGAAGAAGGAGAATCAAGTTAAGGTATGAAAACTTTGAAATTCTTGTTAGAACTATAGTTGTGACTATTGTCTGGCTGAATATTGGTTGGTTTGTGTTAAGATTTGTAACTTGAGATATCCAATTTTTAAGGGTAGATGCTGCCCAAATTTCTATTGATTATGTTTATTTGATGATTGGATGATTAAAACAAGTGAAAAGAAGGTGTTTAAGAATTGAAAACCATGAAAATCCAATTTCTCTAAAAGTTTGGCAAGTTTCAGTCACTCTTGGAATTTGGTGTTGGATCTGTAATTTTATGTTTTTAATGGTTCCATGATGTTTAGAAGGGGAAATTGTGTAGATTTCATGTAGAGTACGAAGTGTGAAAAGCCCCTGAATGTGAATGACAATTTTGCCTCTAAAACCCCAAGTTAGAGCTGTCAAGGGCAAAACTGTAATTTCAGCTGGAATTAACCTAATTTGAGGTCAAAAAAGGATTTTACATGAAAAAATATGTAAAATAGGCCTGGGTCATAATTTTTAGAAAAGTACAAAAATATCGGGTAAAAACAAAATTAGACCCGGTTTGTGATACCTCATCTCCTATAGCCTCAAATAAGTGCAAAAGAGTAGTAAAATCATTTGTGAAACCAGGATCAGGTCCCAGATTAAGTAACTTTTGGAAACGTTCACAAATTTCAAACCTATCTCAGGATTTGAACCTGGGACTAGAAAAGAGTTTTTGAGAATAATAAAATTTTCTCAACCAATTTCACAAACATTCTCTATCTCACTAAGTCTCACTAGTTCTTCTTTTCATTTTATCAGTTTACGAGTGATTCTTTGCTTAATTCTCATGTTTCATACCTTAGTTAAGTTTTGTTAGCAATCGGAAGCGTAATATAGTTAAACTGTTCTTTTACTAGTCTACCGACATTACCCATTTCACTATAATAGCATGTTAGAGTTACATGCTATTTGTACTATATATAGATTCAAAATATCAAAAGTTCAAGAAACAGACAACCAACAAAAGGACTAAAGTCTCTCCCATTCCCAGTCTCTAGTTGTCTGTATTTACCTTCTTCTTGCCTCTTGAGCTATCTCCCTGTACTGTAGATGGTTTATGAAAAAGAGTGAAATTCCAAAGAATCTCAGTAGTAACATAATGCCATTCATACAGATATAACATCACAAAGCATACTACATAGTCATCATACAACAGAATTATCATGACAGCATTCAGTGCATCACATGTAGTTCATGAACTACCATAGTGCTAGGCAAGTTATAGGCCCCGAGGGATACCCGCACAAATAGGCCCCAGGCACCCACTTGCGCATTTATGAACATTATTTTGGCCTGTGTGTCTACCTGGGCAGATAGGCCTCGGGTGACTGTTACGAGTGTAGAAAGGTGTATTTAGAAGTGCAAGTGTACACTGTCATAAACAAGTAATATAGAAGTGAGTAGAGTATCGTTCCCACGAGGATTAATCAATAAGTACCAAAATTGGTAATTTTAATTCTATTTAGTCGGTCGATTAGTTATGATTGAGATTGCAAGATAAAAATGATGAAATATGAATACAAATGATATAAAGACAAATATGAGAAAAAGCCCTAGGGATTAGATTTCACTTAACAAATTTCGGATTGAATCACTTATCTATTCTAGTCAAATTTATTCCACATGATTGATAGTCGAGTTTCCCTATTTTAATTACTAGCCTCTTCCAAGGTCAAGTAATTCTATAATTAATTGCTAACCCAATATATTCCTATATGAATTTGAGCAATCAATCATGCATTAAGATTTATGGAACTCAATTAAGACCACACAACCCATATGAATATATTCCTATTTCATATGCAAATTATGGTTTTAATTATAGGATCCACACACTGTATCTCCTTCCGGTCTCAACATGCATATTGAAATCATCCAAAAGGTGGACAATCAATTGTATGCATTAAGAGCAATAATTAAAACTCAATCATAAAGGAAAAATTAAAAATAGATTTAATAAGTTAAGATTCAATCCGTCATTAGTAAGCTACGTCATCACCCTAGGAAAAGGAAAATTTAGCTCATGATAAAACTAAAAATAAAACCAAAATAAACTATAAACATCATAAATATTGCATAAAAATTAATTACAAAAACATAAAAATACAACTACAAGATGAATGAAAATGGAAAATCTAGCCTACCATGTAGGAGGTAAAACCTTCCATGCAGGAGGCATACAAAAAGTAATACAATGCAAGAAATGACTATTTAGCCTTCCATATAGGAGGTAAAACAATCCATCCAGGTGGCATGCAAAAAGTAATACAATGCAAGAAATGACTATCTAGCCTTCCATATAAGAGGTAAAACCATCCATTTAGGAGGCATGCAAGAAGTAAGAAAATGCAAGAAATAAATTCTAAAATAACAACTCTCTCTAAAATAGAAGCTTTCTCTCTCTCTCTCTTCCTTCCTCCTTTTCCTCCTCATTTTAGGGTGCCAAGAAGCTCTATTTATAGGCTTCATTTTTGGACTGCTACAGTAAACCGACCACCCACTGCTACAGTGAACCGATTACTATAGGAACCGCATCGAACTGTCGTACGTCTACACACACCGACCTCTACAGTACAAATGCAATAGTCCGCTACAGTCCCTCTGCTACAATATGCTACAACATGACTGCAATAGTCTTCCCCTTAAATGCCTTCTTTAATTCTTCTTAATACGGTACTGTCCATGGCTGCAAGAAAATCATTATTTATTTATTAATTACACCCAAATTGATTACATTCAGCTCAAATATAGTCCACAAAATCATCATATAAGGGAAAATAAATATGCAAATATTTTACTTATCAGTGACCACCTCGCATAATCATAATATATCAGACAATCTGTGATGATTTCAAACAACATACAATGCACATTATAACATATGAAAAAGAAGTTACTACTTGGTTGCTTTCCTTGAGCAATATCCAACTGTTTCTTTGAGCTTGAGCAAGTTCTAGTTCCTATCAAAAATAAAGTTACAAGCAACTAGTTATTACTGCCTTTAAATCAAATTATATTGGTTATCTAAAGCAGTTATAACAATTTCTGCATAATACAATTCTGTACAGTGCAGTTCACTATTTTCCAGAAACTGGCAGATTTTTCAGTCAAATTTGGAAATTCATAATTAATTCTAAAAAACTCCAATTTGACTGATTCCAAAGCCTGAATGAATTTATTTCAATGTTAATTTGAGGAAAAATAGATAGGTTCTTCCAGAAAATAGGTCATAATTTCAAAAATTTACCATTAATTCTAGGAAACTCCAAATTGAGTGGTTTCAAATTATATACAAATATATTTCATTCTAGTTTCTCAAATAATAATTAATTCTAGCTACTACAACCAAAACATTCCCAAAATTTTTCCAAACACAACCTGTTCCAGATTACATCCCAGAAGCAGGGCACAACTTCAAAAATTCATATCTCCCAATGTACTTGTCCAAAAATTAAAAAATACATAAAAATTAAATATCTATGTCGATAATTTAATTTTGGAAAGTTTCAGAATTTTTGAACAAGTTTTGTCCCCTGAAACACCACGTACAAACACATTGATCCAGACAGGGCAGATTATCACTATGCCACACAAATACTTCATTAATTTCCAAATTCATATACAAGCATCCAAAAATCATGAACACTTGTATACCTACACAATTTTTCCTTCTAAATCCAATGGAAGCATCAAAATTATTAAATTATTACATCTTCATCACTTCACAATACAGGGCAAAATTGATGATTCTTAGGTGAAAGTGTTGTTTTCTTGTTTTCTCTTTCTTAATCACTTCCTTGCTACTTCTAATCAAATGATTAGCTATTTAAAACCTCATTTGAAATTTTTAGAAGGAGGTTTATGACCCCTTTGAGTTTTCATCATCCAAACTTCACAAACAACCAAAACCAAGCCAAATAACAACAAGAACAACAACAAAGCACAAGAAGCATGTTTTGGAGTTACCTTTAGATTTCTTGTTGCTTCTCTTCCCTAAAATGTAAGCCCTCTCTCTCTCTCTCTTCTCTTGGAATTTTGGCCTTGAATCCATGAAGTTAATAGAGGAGAAGAGATTAGAGGAGGTTAGAGAGTATTTAGGAAGCTTAAACCTTAATATCACAAGCTCCTTACCTTAGATTTTGAAGAACCCTAGCTCTTCTTATTTTTTCACGAAATGGCAAGGAAAGATGAAGAGAAATATGACTTGAAGCAATTGGTTAAAGGGCTTTACACATGCAAGCATTTCATTGGTCAAGAGCTTGACTTTTTGGTTCAACATTTCATTTTATTTTTCCGTCTTCATTTCCACCGTAAATTGCATGAGAAATAAGAGGAAAATATTGATCTTCAATTATCCTAGTGCCATCTTGTAAGTTGTTGACCAAAGTCTTTGACTTTTTGACTATTTTACAATTTGACTTTTCTTGATAATAATTCACCCAAAATTGACTCTTTAATTACCAAGTAGCCATTTTCCTCTTTATAATTCACATTTAACTAAAATTATTGGGAATATTAGGAAAAAATAATTATTCCCATTCTATGAAAAAATTACCGTTTTGCCCTTACGTTTTTATGATTTTTTGAAATAAATCATTTCTTGCTCTTTTCCTTTGGTTTGGTCTTATTTTTTACACTTTAATGAAACCATTATTTGTGTTGTTTTATGCTCAAATTTTGGTTACAATATTAGGCCTTTAAGTGGACATTATTTGCCTCTTTGTATCCTTTCTTGGCCGATTATGTTTAACCGGCGATTGTGATATTTCCGTAAATTTTTGTACACCAAAATTCACCATTTTACTTCACAAATATACATATAAGGAATATTGGTGAAAAAGTGGGGTATTACTGGGTTCACAAGGGCAATTTGGTAAATCTGAGATTTTGGGCTAAATTAAACAACTTGTAAATTTTAGGGTAAAGTATAGATAAGTAATAACTCATTTACAATTACTTTGAAACTTTTAGGAATTTGGTAATTGCCTGAGCCAGATGAAAGGTTAAAGGACTGGTAGAAGCTAGGCCATGGAAAAGAGTCCAGATAGTAACTCTATCTCTCATATTCTATGTGAATGTACTTATGCATTGTATTTCCATGTTCTATACAATGTATTGCATGTTTGGTGGATGGGCATATTTGGTATTGTGTGAATGGCGGACGAGACATAATCATAATTATGTTATGTGCAGGATGATTACAAACTGGTGAATGTGAACATAAGTATGCTGTGTGTAGGATGTTCACAATGATTTGTTATGTGATCATAAGTATGTTGTGTGCAGGATGATCACTGTATGCTTGGTTATTTGTGGAAATCAGGAATGGATGATCATTTTGATCTGGACAAAATCATCATTTGGTTCATGAATATTGTTGGATATGAGCTTGGCATTTTGATTGCTGCATCATGATAAATGTCGTATTGCATATTTAATCTTCACATTTTATATGATTGATATACTATTACTACTGAGATTCTTTTGAATCTTACCCCTTTCCATAAATTCAAAATTTACTCAACTAAAGGAGACGGCTCAAAGGGCATAATAGCGAATATCGGAAACAGAAGATCCAGTGCAAAACAAGGAATTATTATTGGTTATCTCATAGTTTTCTTATTATATTGTATCTGGAATTTGTACAAACCTTGTGGAGATTTTCTGTAATGTAATCAAGAACGTTATATCAGTATATTGTATTATTTTTGTTTGCCCATTGAACTGCTCGTTAATACTCTGATAAATGTCAAAATAATAAGGGGTTTAATATATGTTGCATTGCATGTTTATTTATCATATTTTATATGATTGATTGCTTATTACTACTAAGATTCAATTAAATCTCACCCCTTTCCATAAATAAAATTTATTCAGCAAGCAAGAAGTAGCGGCTCTAAAAAGCAAAGAGGTGGACATCGGCCACTAAAGGACCTGGGTCTGATGAAGAATTTTTATCGGTTATCTTTGTACTTTATATGTACTTCCGGGTTTTGTAATTGACTATATACAAACCCTGTAGGGAATTCCTATAATATAATCAATAATTTTATATCAGTATATTAATGATATTTCTGTATGCCCATTGAACTATGCGTTAGTACTTTATCAAATGTCGGACTTTTCAAACGCCACATAATTTAGACATTTAATAAAGTACTAACGCATAATTTAGTGGGCATACAGAAATAGTATAAACATACTAATATAAAACTCTTGATTACATCACTGGAGTCCCTACAAGGTTTGTACATAGTATAATATATATAACCCAGAAAATACATAAAAGTACAAGATAACTGTTAGACCTGGCTGACACCTAAGAGGGGGGTGAATTGGGTATACGATAATAAAGTCTGATCTTTTAAAATCTTTTCGCAACTTATCAAATCAATACATATGGAACTATAAAATCATATGCAGATATATAGATTATATATGCTGGAAATATAAAAGCTTAGGGAAGAGAAGATGCAAACTGTGATTTATCCTGGTTCGGTCCAATCCACGATGACCTACGTCCAGTCCCCAGTCTCCTCCTGAGATTTCCAATCCACTATCTTCTTGTTTATTCGGGCACAAGATAAGCCGCTACAACCCATAAGTTTAACCAGGCACTTGTGCAGCTATTACGGAGTTACTCTCCCTCACACACTGTAAGGTTCACTCCCCCTTACGGCAAGTCTTACGAGCAGACCAATACTCCCTACAGCTTACCCGTAAGGTAATCAACCCTATGAAGGTACCTCTACCTTTAGTTCAATACAGAAGTATATTTGTAGTGTTTATAGATTCTCTTACAGAGTAGATAAATTCTCACTGTAGTACAATACAAATATTCTCACTCTCAATTATACATGACAAAGGAAACAGATATTAACGGAGAGTGTGAGAGATGAAGATTCATGACAGCAGCATGTTAGCAGTTGGGTTCTCATTACTTCATCGTATCTTTTCACTGTGTGTTTTGATTGCTGTCCCTTCCTCTCTTCTTCTTCTTTGAATGCTTCGGTTTATATAGAAGATGGTTGAGAACCGTTGGTTAGCTTTCGTCTGTTAGAGTGCATTGCTTCTTCTGACTGAGTGTATTTGGATATTTGACCGTTGAAAGCTGATCATGCTTCTGACAGATAACTCATACCATTGCTTTTCTATTTGCACGTTCTTATTGTTCATTTAATTTTGTTGCTGATAGCATTTCAACATACCCGTTGGAGTCCCATTTCTTCGTTTGACTGTTGAGTATTCTTCTTCCCGTTGAGCTTTTTTGTCCATATTGCAATATATCCCTTGGAGAGTGGTATGAGCATTTGAATTATTTATGGGTTATCAGAATGTGTGGCAGAGTCTTGTGAAGTTTGTAGAACCATGTGTAGTAACAGTTGCCCATTTCGTTGTGTCTTGCGTTTTTGACTTCTTTATGCGTTTTGTTTATCCGAATGTTGATTTCCTGATTTACACTTGAAATAAAGGTTAAACAATGTCTAATAATGATAACAAGTGAGAACATAATCATTGGATAACATTTAAACATGTACGGATTGATCGCTGAAATTCACTTTTGCTTCTGCGTCTGCCAAACTCATAAACTCGAGTGTATAATTCTAAACTCGAGTGCATAATTCCAAACTCGAGTGCATAATATATTTTCACATTCTCCATATGGTTTCTATCATAAACTTCCAGAGTGCACTTCCATTACTCGAGTGCAACATGTCTCAGAACTCGAGTGCTATCTGACGAAATCAAGTGCATTGTGTTAATCTGTCTATTCAAGCTTCTCTGGAACAAACTCTCATGCCTACACTCTCTGAACTCGAGTGTATTGAGATGGAGAACTCAAGTGAATTATAGTGAACTTGAGTATGCTTCATTTCTTCCCAATTGTTAATCTCTCGGGCATAAACTCTTACGTCAGAACTCTCATCACCCGAGTGTAACAAATGTTCAGAACTCGAGTGCATGTTATAGGACTCGAGTGCACATCTTGTTCTCATTAGCTAATTCTTCTCAGGTACAAAATCTCAAGCCAAAACTCATAAGACTCAAGTATATTTCATCCCAAAACTCGAGTGCTTCATCCTGAACTCGAGTTTATGTGTTTAACTTCAGCTTCTGTGCAATGCCTGTGAGAGAGTGAATAGTGGACTCAAAACATGATCAATTCATTTTTTACTCCAAATATGGTAAATGGTTGATCATTCAAAAGCTCTTGTCATTTATATTCCAATGCAAAAGGAATTAGCTCCAAACTCATTGTATTCTTCAAGTTATGACTCAATGAGTGTAGATAGTGTATGTATTTTTGTGCATCAACTTCCAGAAGCCATACTGTATTGAATATGACTCTAAATTTGACATATTATATATCCATGGAAAGCTCTTTGAGTCTCCTTTCATATGGCACTAATCTCAGCTCAATTGGGCATGTAGTTTTGGAGATATGACCAAAATACGAAAGTTGTTCTAGAATATAATGGTGATTTGAAGTTCCAGTTCAAACATTCATATCTGATTCATCTGAG
Organism: Albizia julibrissin; assembly: GCA_037074505.1. Classification (NCBI taxonomy): domain Eukaryota; kingdom Viridiplantae; phylum Streptophyta; class Magnoliopsida; order Fabales; family Fabaceae; genus Albizia; species Albizia julibrissin. The sequence goes on along the minus strand of CM073481.1, from coordinate 29,980,263 downwards.
CTTCTTTTTTTTCTGGTCTAAAAAAGATGCATTGGGAGTCTCGTTTCATATGCCACTGGTTTCACCTCAATCAGAGTTGTGGTTTGGGAGATATGATTGAATTACTGAAGCTTGCCCAAACTGAACGTAAAACAGGGATGAACAAAGTATGTTGAACTTCACTGTGAACTCGAGTTCTCAGATTGAAACTCAAGTTTAGACCAATTTTGTAGTTTTGAATAGTACCAAACTTGAGTCATCCATATCCAACTTGAGTGCAAAACTTGGGAATCATCCGGAGTCGTCTCTTCCAGGAACTCACATGAAGAACTCTTTGAACTCGAGTGCTACAGTGCCAAAACTCGAGTGCTACAGTGCTGCGTGCTACAGTATCTTACTACTACAGTGAAATGCTACAGTCAAATAGTACCCACTGCTACAGTCTTGTATTCCCTTTTGAGCATAGAACATCTAGTATTTGTTCTAGGAGCTTGAATCTTGATATTCCCATTAGTTCTTATAAATTCTTCTTTCTCCAATCTTTCTTTCTTTGCTTGACTATTCTACAAGATATGTAACATTAAATATAGTAGTTAGTCAATATAAAGAGATTAATATATTAAGTAAACTTTTTGCTCTTAATATCTTTTATCTATATTTGACATCATCAAAACTAATCATATGTAACAATAACCAATGCAAAATTTCCTCATAAACCAGTGCCTTCACTTGTCGGCTTTCTAACCGCTATTCTTTGCTGAATAAATTTTTATTTAAGAAAAGGAATGAGATTTGAGTGAATCTCAGTAGTAACAGAAAATCAATCATATAAAATGTGAAAAGTAAACATCCAATGCATTGTAAGACCCGTCTTACATACCCCTTTATTATGTATACAGAAGCATTATTCTTTCTTCACTTAGGGGTTCAATACTGATTCATGACTAATGAGCCGTTACTCTTACCACATATTAAAGTTAATTCTATTTCTTAGTTCTTGTGATCCCGATTAAAGGTGAATTTAAAATCACATATTCATACTATCATATTCATACATATATGTTAAGTGTAAATATTTTACCTATAGTAAAAATAAATATACTTGGCTCTTTAATTCTTCATTTTCTTTCTTTCTATTTCATCTTCAAGCATTCTTCTCTGTCCTGCTCATGGACCTATATGATTGGTGGGGAGAGAGTGAGATTTGGGGGAATCTCAGTATCAAACATACAGACAATGCATGTAAGATGAATGCCAGTGCATGATATGCATGCCTTACATAGGCTCATGTTCATATAATGATATTCTGCATGCTCAATGTTTCGTGTAACATACTTACAGCCACATTATAAACAAAAATAGAGATTCATTAATTCATTCATGCTTTACACAATCAAGCAAAGTAACACATCAAATCAATACACAACATAAATATCATATACATACAAGTAAGTTACTACCATTAGTCTTTGTGTCCTCCTCTTATACCTTTTCTTCCAACCACGGTAGCTTATTGGAAATTCTTCCATTCTTTTCTTTCTTAACTTCTCATAGCCCTAGATATATAAGCATATCACTAGGGTCATTATGGTCCTTTTACCAAGTCAACCAATGAGTTAAAGTGGTCAAATTATCCTAAGAGACTAATTTCTACCCTTCAAGTTCAAGGTAATACATTGTGCCATTACCTTTTTTCATTTTCACATATTATCCCAAATATGCCAGAGTTTTCACCAATTTTTGAAAATTCACATCTTTATGTAAAAAGGTCCAATTACAATGATTTCAAAGGCCATGTGACCCCAAATTAGTTTATTTCCAGGGAAAAATATACCCATTAGCAAAAGGGATGCACATCAGTACATAGTTCCCCTTTATTGGACACTATCCCAGAATTTTCCAGTTTTACATGACCAATATTCAAAAATACAAAAATCTCAAGGCATAAATCCAATTGACACAAATTACATATCAAATTAAAGCTTGACATGTTTACTTTCAGAATGGAAAGTTTCATATTTTTTTGGACATCATTTTCCTATTCAAAAATGTCATACAATCAAAATGTCACAAAGGAAAATTCACACTAGCAGAAATTCCAGTTTACAATCACTATTACAAAAATCACTTTTAAGACCGGTTAAAAAAGACATTTTAGACCGGTTCTCGATCAGGTCTTGATATAGCCGGTCTAAAAAGTATTTAACTTTTTAGACCGATTAAAAAACCGGTCTAAAATATGAAATTTTAAGACCGGTTCTACAACAACTGGTCTTAAATTTTAACTAACGGAACTGGTAGGGAAATTTCAGTACTATTAAGACCGGTTTTTTATGAACCGATCTTAAAAAAATAGAACTTTAAGACCGGTTCTCTTAAGAACCGGTCTTAAATATCAATTTAAGACCGGTTAAAGTTAGGCCGGTCTTAAAGTTTAATCTTTTAAGACCGGTCTTCAATTTAACCAGTCTTAAATTCATATTTAAGACCGGTTAAAGTTAGAATCGGTCTAAAAATAGTGTGTGTTTTTTCCTTTTTATTTGTTTCAATCTTACCCAGGCCAGTAAGCCATATTCAACGACAATCCCCTCTGTGCCACATCACATACACAAGCAACAACATATGCATATATATATTGACAATCAAAAGCAGTGACAACAACATTTTTATTTCCAGAAACAATTGGTGTTTCTCATAATGCAAACTTGCTCCAACTTTAGAATCATGAAGCCTAAAATCCTTATTAGTTCCCCTTTCCCTCTTTTGTTAAATATGACCTTAGTTATTGTAATTGGTATGAACCTATAAATGTCAGTCTGGTCAAGGGAAAACACTTGGCCCTTACAACCCTCGACTCTCAACAATCACAGAATGAACATTATGAAAAAAAAATCATTAAAAACAAACACATTCAATTCCAATGACTACCAATAACACATGATCAACTTATTCAATTCTCAAAAACAGTACAATATTAACAATTTATAATTATCAGGCATTTTGAACCACAACACCACAATTAAACAATGATAGCAGGAAAATCGCGACATTGTGTGAACTTGCAATCCCAAAGCTTGTAAAGAGAAGCAGGAGAAGAAATATTTCTCATTATATGGAAAATATTCCTAAGCTTTACAGAGAAATGAAAAAAGTGGAGGAAAATTCACAATAGTGATCCCATGCCTGAATCGACAGCCAATTAGTATCACTAATATCCAAGAATTTATCCTGAACAGAGATATAAACCAAGTTAGATATATATGAAAACCATAAGTATTATTAGAACAACATATGATCGGATTCAAAAACTTACTAATTTTGTAAAAGCTCATAGATGAATTCAGCACAACAATTGTGGATGAAATCAATATCTTCTTCAGGAAAGGGATCAGTAGGATCAAACATCTGTATGTGTAACACCGAAGCCAAACAAAACATTAACTTACAAACTTATAAACAATAAAGTAATACAAACTTTTTTAAATATACATTTATTACCTCTTCGGTAAAGTCAGTCGTGCCTAGGCTGATAATATTGTAAATTTGCCTCAACATATAAAGACTACATAAGTTGGAGCCCGGTGGTTGCCTACGGGTCTGAAAAAGAACATGATATCATCAAAGCAAGCATAAAAGCATAGCTTATAGAACGCATCTTAAAGAAAACAAATGTGTACTAACCTTTGGAGTGATCCATGTAGGGTCTTTTAAGTCACGAATATGCCTACCACACTTAGCGTGTAGAAAAGTCCGCATAGCCCTATGATCAAAATCACAAAGATTACTTATTCTGCACACAAACTTTGCGCACAAAAGGAAATAAAGCAAGAAAACTTACGAGTTCATGGTCTTCTTCAAGTCATTCCCCGGTTTGAAGTGGGGGGAGCATAGGAGAATCACTGTGTAACTAGCCTTAAACAGAATAACCAATTGCCAATGATCCCTTAAAAAAAGAGATTAATGTTAAGCAAATATAAAGCATTATATGTGATGTTTTGGAATATAAATTTGATGTTTCTTACCCATGCACATAAGGAACCAAGAAACAATCAGTTTCTGTTTCATTGAGCCTCTGTGATAAATATCTATGTCTGATGGCAGAAGTGGTCCCTTTCTCCGTGGCATGAGCTGGGCACATGAATCCAAATTTAGCGCTCTGCCCAGAGGAAACCAACCTATGATTCATATACCTACAAAAGATTTGGCAGCACACAAATTAAAGTTAAACAGCATAATTTTTAAGATATTTACTTCCATTTGAAGAAGATACTTACATAAAAAAAAGCTGGACAATCGCAATCGTAAGATTTTGTCTAGGAGCTTATAAGTAAAATATTTGCATATTCATTTTCCCTTATATGATGATTTTGTGGACTATATTTGAGCTGAATATAATCAATTTGGGTGTAATTAATAAATAAATAATGATTTTCTTGCAGCCATGGATAGTACCGGATTAAGAAGAATTAAAGAAGGCATTTAAGGGGAAGTACTATTCATGTGGTACTATTCACTATACACTGTTCATGCGGTACTGTTCGATGTGCACTGTAGCAGGGGTACTGTAGCAAACCATTGCGTTTCACTGTAGCGGACCATTGTGTTGTACTGTAGCGGTCGGTGTGTGTGGAAGTGGGGCGGTTCAGTGCGGTTCCTGTAGCAGTCGGTGCACTGTACCAAGTGTGTGGTCAGTTCACTGTAGCAGTGCAGTTCACTGTAGCAAATCACTGTAGCAAATCACTATAGCAGTCTGAAAATGAAGCCTATATAGAGTTTCTTGGTACCCTAAAATGAGGAGGAAGGAAGAGAGAGAGAGAGTTTCTATTTTAGAGAGAGAGTTGTTATTTTTAGAATTTATTTCTTACATTTTTTTACTTCTTGCATGCCTCCTACATGGATGGTTTACCTCCTATATGGAAGGCCTAGGTAGTCCTCCTTTATGGATGGTATAGGTTGCCACCTACATGGATGGTTTTACCTCCTATATGGTAGGCTAGATTTTCCATTTTCATACATCTTGTAGTAGTATTTTTATGTTTTTGTAATTAATTTTTATGCAATATTTATGATGTTTGGAATATATTTTGGTTTTGTTTTTAATTTTATCATGAGCTAAATTTTCCTTTTTATAGGGTGATGACGTAGCTTACTAATGACGGATTGAATCTTAACTTATTAAATCTAGTTTTAATTTTTCCTTCATGATTGAGTTTTAATTATTGCTCTTAATGCTTACAATTGATTGGCCACCTTTTGGATGATTTTAATAGGCATGTTGAGACTGGAAGGAGATACATGTGTGTGGATCCTATAATTAAAACCATAATTTGCATATGAAATAGGAATATATTCATATAGGTTGTGTAGTCTTAATTGAGTTCCATAAATCTTAATGCATGATTGATTGCTCAAATTCATATAGGAATATATTGATTAGCAATTAATTATAGAATTACTTGACCTTGGAAGAGGCTAGTAATTAAAATAGGGAAACTCGACTATCAATCATGTGGAATAAATTGGACTAGAATAGATAAGTGATTCAATCCGGAATTTATTAAGTGAAATCTAATCCCTAGGGCTTTTTCTCATATTTGTCTTTATATCACTTGTATTCATATTTCATCATTTCTATCTTGTAATCTCAATCACAACTAATCAACTGACTAAATAGAATTAAAATTACCAATTTTGGTACTTAGTGATCAATCCTCGTGGGAACGATACTCTACTCACTTCTATATTACTTGATTACGACAGTGTACACTTGCACTTCTAAATACACCATCGTACACTCGTAACAAGTTTTTGGCGCCGTTGCCGGGGATTGTCATTAATATCAATACCAAGTAATTTTAATACTAATTTGGTCTTCGTATTACATTTTTTTGTGTCTTTTCTTTCTTTTCAGTTTTTGCTTAGTATATGACCAGATCGAAGAAGACTGAATTACAACCTTGGAATTATGAGATCGAGAGAACTTGTTGAAGAAATCGGAGAGTTCGAAAGCAGTCTACTTCAATTAATTCAATGGAAAATCCGGAAGGAGAAGCAGCAGATACCAAAACACTCCGTGATTATGCAACACCAACAGTCATGGAGACAACTTCTGGAATCAAAAAACCACCAGTAGCAGCCAACAATTTTGAAATCAAGCCTGCAATTATCCAGATGGTGCAAGCCAATCAGTTTGGTGGTTTATCAACAGAAGATCCCAACACATATATAGCTAGCTTCCTACAAATATGCAACACATTTAAGCATAATGGTGTTACTGATGATGCCATTAGACTTAGACTTTTCCCTTTCTCACTTAGCGATAAGGCTAAGAGCTGGTTACATTCTCTACCAGTGGGAAGCATAACTACATGGGATGCCTTGGCACAAAAATTTTTGGCGAAATACTTTCCGTCAGGAAAAACTGTAAAATTGAGGAATGAAATTACCTCATTTTCCCAGCATGGACTAGAAATCCTTTATGAAGCCTGGGAAAGATACAAGGAGTTGCTAAGGAGATATTTTCATCATGGGTTACCAGATTGGTGGACACTGCAAACATTCTACAATGGGATGACGCACACCACAAGAATTCTTGTAGATGCTGCAGCTGGAGGATCTTTAATGGGAAAAAATCTAGATGATGCCTACAATTTACTTGAGGAGATGGCAGCAAATGCATATCAATGGCCTTCTGAACATCATAATTCAAAGAAGGTACTTGGAGTGCACGAGCTGGATATCCTTACAACTTTATCTTCTCAAGTTGCATCTATATCCAAACAAGTAAGCTCATTGACTACTCAAGCAAATGCAATCAGTACTCCTCATGAAACCTGTGACCAATATGGAGGACCTCATATGAGTACACAAAGTCAAGATAGACAGTCATCCATACCTTCTCATTCGGAGCAAGCTCATTATATCGAAAATCAAAGAAATGACCCATTCTCAAACACTTATAATCCAGGTTGGCGGAATCATCCAAACTTTGGCTGGAGGAATAATCAAAATGTGTTCAAACCACAAGGGAACTACCAGCAACAAGCTCTTCAACCACCAAATCCACTACAGCAAAAAGTGAATGTGGAAGATGCACTGGCTCAACTAACCATGAATACATCTCAATTCATGGCTAGGACTGATGCAACACTCAGAAGCCACGAAGCCTCAATAAAGAACTTAGAGATCCAAATGGGCCAAATTGCAAATATGCTGAATTCCAGACAACCAGGTACTCTTCCAAGTGACACTGAAAAAAACCCAAGAGAGCATGTGAAGGCTATTGCATTAAGGAGTGGGAAATAATTGAAAGATCCTGTAATTCTACATAAGAATGACGGAGAAAAGAAAGAAAGTGAACAAGAAAAGAAGGAGGAAGTACAGAAACCTCAAGACGATGATGTGGTACCAGGAAGAATCAGCTTTCCAGATAACCCTCCTCCATATGTACCACCAGTTCCATACCCTCAGAGACTTGTGAAGGCAAAGCTAGACAAGCAGTTTAAAAAGTTTCTGGAGGTTTTCAAAAAGTTACATATCAATATCCCTTTTGCAGACGCTCTTGCCCAAATGCCTAGTTATGCAAAATTCATGAAGGACATTCTCTCAAATAAGTGTAAGCTGGAGGAATTTGAGACAGTTGCACTTACTGAGGAGTGCAGTGCCATTCTACAAAAGAAACTACCACCAAAGCTAAAAGATCCAGGAAGCTTTTGGATACCTTGCACCATAGGTCAATGTAACTTTGAAAGAGCACTTTGTGACCTGGGAGCAAGTGTAAATCTCATGCCCTTATCTGTCTACAGAAAACTTGGTCTTGGAGAGGTGAAGCCTACCAGTTTCACTACTTCTTGCTGATCGATCAATTAAACATCCAAGGGGTATCTTAGAAGATGTTCTGGTGAAGGAGTAGGACGAGGCTTACCAGCTGGCACCTCGATATGCACATAATTGTTGGCCAGATTCATCTTGAACTTCCTCCAGCGCTCACAACAATACGTCATAGTCTTGTGATACAAGATCTCACTCTGAGGAACGTCGTAGGTGAGCTGCTATTCATGAATCAAAGGAGTTAGTGACAGTAATGAAATGAATTTTATAAAAGAAACATACAGAGGGAATTTTATACCTGAATAGTGTCCCAAATATGCTGCTTAACCTTTTGGTCAACATTCCTCCACTCCTCTATTAATATGCTAGGCTTATTCCGTGTGAGGAGGCCGACCGACTTAAGGAAACATCCCTCAAGAGTGTGGCCGTCCTGCCCCTCCGTCTGGGCTGGTGACTCGGCTCACCCGATGACTGCCCCTGATTGACACTCTGAGGCTCGCTGTGCTGAGCAGTAGGTGACACCTAATCCTCTACTATAGGATGCACCTGATCCCCTGCTTTAGGATGCAACTGATCCTCTGCTGTAGGATGCACCGAATCTGTCATTGTACTATTAAGACAAATTGTTGAGTTAGTAAGTTATAAAATAACTATATATATAATATGCATATAAGTTATAATGATAATGACTTTAAATAGATAGCTAACATTTAAAGTAGATTTATAAAAGAGATATCCTCCCATATCCCTTCACGATGATCATTTCTTGTGCCGTGTTCATTATTAGCTTAATCTTCTTTGTTCAATACAGGAAGACCCCTAGAAAAAAAGGGGTCTCGAGAAGATCATAATTTGAACGACTTTCCTCTTCAATATCGATAACCCTTTTTCTTTGGAGAGCTACATACCATATTTTATTTGCCTGATCAATAATATAGAACACTTGTTTCGCTTAATCTGCCATAATGAAAGGTTCATCTCCAAAACTTCTGTTGTTCAGATCAACTAATGTAAACCCTGACTTATCGATCCTCACACCATTATTGACATCAACCCACTTACATTTGAAAATAGGAAATTTAATTTTAACATAGTCAACCACCCAAATCTCGTCAATAACCCCATAATAAGGTATGGCTGCCAATGTAGGGTTCTTATCTTTTGAACTAGAGAAGTGCATAGATTCAGCTACTAACATAACACCGCTGTTCTAGACAGTGCTCCTATCATCCAGGGACTTCGTGTAAAAGGTATACCCATTGATCACAAACGAAGTCCAACTTCAAGTCACTGGGAGTAGTTGTTGCATCAAGACATGACAATCATGAGACTTCAGCCCTACTAACTTCAAGTCTTTCATAGACACAAGCTTCTTAAAATTTGAAGAATACCTTAAGGGAACTTTGATGCCATGTAAACACTCACAAAAACTTCATTTCTCATCCTTAGACAAAGTATGAGAAGCTGGAGGACAAAAAGTTCTCTTACCATGTGGCCTCGGATGTAAGTCTGTCCGTATTCCCATTACTTGCAAATCTAATGTTCCCTTAATGCCATCCTTAGAACTTCCTTGTATATTGAGTAGTGTCCCAACAATACTATCACACACATTTTTCTCTACTTGCATGAAATCAATACAGTGTCTGACATCAAGATTCTGCCAATATGGAAGATTGAAGAAGACCGACCTCTTTTTCCATATATTTTTCTCATTTCTACTCTTTGTAGCTTTACCGAAGATAAAATTGATATTTTGTACCTTTTCATAAACTGTCTCCCCAGTCAATGCCTCCGGAGCATCTTCAAACTCTTGGCAACCAAAAAAGGCCTTCTTTAATCTGTGATATGGGTGGCCCCGTCTAAGGAATCTCCTATGACCAAGATAAACAGTCTTTCTTCCATGTTGAAGTTGATGGTAGCATGTGCCTTCTTCATAAATAGGACAATCTTTGTGGCCTTTAACACTATATCCTGACAAGTTTCCATAAGCAAGGAAGTCATTTATAGTACAAAAGATCAAGGCTCGCATTTTAAACATCTCCTTCTTGTTCGTGTCAAAAACGTCGACACCTTCGTCCCACAACTCTTTCAAGTCTTCGATCAAGGGTTCTAAGTAAACATCTATGTCATTTTCAGGTTGTTTTGTTCCCGAAATCAACATAGACAACATGATGTACTTTCGTTTCATACATAACAAAGGAGATAAGTTGTAAATTACCAACAGAACAGACCATGAACTATGTATACTTCTTAGGCTACCATAAGGATTCATACCATCCGTGCTAAGCCCCAGCCTAAGATTCCTAGGCTCTTTACCGAAGTCAGGAATCAACTGATCAATTTTCTTCCACCGAGAAGAATCAGCTGGATGTCGAAGCTTTCCATCAGAAATCCTCTCATCCGCATGCCATCTCAAATTTTTGGCATCAATTTCATTAGCAAACAGTCGTTTGAACCTCGGTATGATAGGAAGATACCACAACACTTTTACAGGGGCCTTATTTGATTTGTACCTGGGGGTTTCACATATCGGAAACTGCTCTTTCTCTGTATGCTCTTTTCTGTACAATATACAATCATTAGGGCATGCATGGGTCTTTTTATACTTCATCCCTAGTGGACGCAGTATTTTCTTAGCATCATAGTATCGGCAAGGCAGCACGTTATCATCTGGAAGTATGTCCTTGAAGGCCTCAAGTGCTTTTGAAAAACTCTTGTCGCTCCATCCATGCCATGCTTTCAAGCTTACCAATTTCAATACAGCTTTCAACAATTGGTATTTTGTGCACCCCGGGTACAGTGGCTTCTCAACATCACTGCACATATTACCATATGCATATGATTGCTCAAAAGCCTCTTCTCCAACATCACGAATAATATCCTCTATCCGATCATTCAGAACCATGTCATTATCATCAAAGGCGACCCCCCTTGTTGAGTTACGCTCGGAATTTCTATTTCTTCACCATGCCATACCCATACTGTATAACTCTTACAAAATCCTTCACAAATTAAATGTGTATATATATCTGCAGTACTAAGTCACTTCTCATTCAGACATTCTATACAAGGACAATAGAACATCCTACTATCATCATTACCAAAATTTCTTCTAGCAAATTCCAAAAAATCCCTCACCCCATTATCATATTCAATACTAGTCCGTTTAGCATTTATCCAACTACGATCCATATATTTCAACACCTTTTTTTCTTCTCTTCTATATATTAACTCCCCTGGAAAAGGCAGGAGTATGATGAGAGTATGAAAAGGTTACACTCATCAATTTATCTAGTGTAACAGAATTCTTCATTAGAATTCCGTATAAGATATAATTGCAGTCTGTTCCATTTTCTTCAAGTAACATGGAAAATGTATCAATATACACTAGCAATTTCAGGACTTAAATTAGACCACATACACAAGAATTGCTTTAGTCTAAACCTCAAATCACCTCTCAAATTTAGTTTCAAAACTAACTGAACATTATGTAACAATTTTCTAATCAGCCATTCATGAGCATACATGCCAGGAAATTTGACACAATAACTTAAGCATTCCAAAGACTATGAAAACTAGCAATTATCAGTACCCTAATCCTTAAATAATCAAATCATACCAGTTCAGGCCATCGTTAATTAAGCTTCACCAATTAATTTCCATCAGAGTAAATGTCATTTTTTTCTCTATTTCTATGTTAATTTCTAGTTCAATTATAGTAGAGATTCTTCTTGGATAGACAGTGAATACTAAATTTCTATTTATACGAAGGATTGAGACAGGGGACATTAACTGTTTGAAGTAACCTTGTACCGTGGCTTGGACGTAGGAGGAGAGGGGTTGCAGTGGCTGGAAAACACGCCGAAGGGAGATAAAGGCTGGTGAAATAAGAAGCTCAGCCGACCTTCAAGATGGTACTTACAGCGGACTTCTTCACAGTAATGGGCACACAAACGGGGAAGGAGGGAGTATTTTAAATGGCAGACAACAGAAAATGGAAAAAGAGGTGGAAGCAGTGGCGGCGGCTGGAGCAGTGGCCGGAGAATAAGGAAGAATATCACTGAAAATCCTGGACTTGAGCTGTTAGCGGCTGTGGAAGCAGAGTGGGAGGGAAATGAAATGTGCTGATTAAATGAGCTTCGCAGCCGGTTAGGTTTGAAATATTAGACTTTTAAGACCGGTTATTTAACATTTTAAGACCCGTTATTTAAATAACCAGTCTTAAATTATTGACTTTTAAGACCGGTTATTTAAACAACCAGTCTTAATAATAACGTGATTTTTTTATTCATTTTAATAATTTTGTTTTTCAGACCGTTTGTTTAAATAAGCGGTCTTAAATTATTGACTTTTAAGACCTGTTATTTAAACAACCGGTCTTAATAATAATGTGAATTTGTTTCATTTTAATAATTTTGTTTTTGAGACCTGTTGTTTAAATAAGCGGTCTTAAATTATTGACTTTTAAGACCGGTTATTTAAACAACCGGTCTTAATAATAACGTGAATTTTTTTATTTTAATAATTTTGTTTTTGAGATCGGTTATTTATATAAGTGGTCTAAAGAAGTTTTTCTAGACTGGTTTTTTTAACAACCGGTCTAAGAAATTGATTTTAATTACAGAATTACCACTCCGCATTTCTTTTAGACCTTATCGGCAATAACCGGTCTAAATGATGCGGTCTAGAAAGCCTATTTTGCACTAGTGAATATTTATTTCTAGTACTCCATAATTTACAACCAGGAGCTATTCCTACACAGTTTTCTATTTTAAACACAATGGCAACATCAAAATCATCATAATCATAAGCTTCTAGCCCCTATCTAGTATGGCCAAACTGACCCTTTCTAACCAAAATCAACCAAAATAGAATTTCATCATCAAACTAGCCTAATATCATCATAAATCATTATTTAACAACATATACATGATCAAAACACCAATAATATTCAAAATTCCCTACTGGTCAAAGATCTCCAACCCCTAAAAAGTCATGAAAACTTATCAAAACCACAAACCAATCAATTCAAGTCAAAGCTTATGCTTACTGCTACGCGCTTCCACAACCAGTTCAAAAATCTGGTAGTACTTTGATTGGCAAGATTTCACAAAGAAATTTCAGGAGAAAACGCCGATTCGATAGCATTTCGAATGGTCAAACTCAAGAAATTTCACTATTCACATTTTCTCTTTCCTTTTCCATTTTTTTGATTAAATTATGATTTTTCCATGATTTTAATAAAGCTAAATAAAAATTTAATGCCCCTTAGACTTCTTGAATTTGATCCGCCATGTGTCAAAATCTTAAGAAGCCACGTGTCTAGTAACTCGATCAACTGGTGACAAGTTTCCCTAACTTTAATTAAATGGGTCCCACCTCTTTTCCTAGGCCTTTAGCTGTACTAAATGTCAAGGAAAGCAGAGGTCTGGTGATTTTCCCCTGCTCTCTGATTCGGTGTTTGGAAAAATTAGTCAGGTGATCGGATCAGAGACCGGTGGATTTATCCGGCTTGAGGGCTAGGTGGCGCCCCTAGGTGTGCCAACACAAAACTCACTTTATGAATATCATGATGAAGGGACAAGTGTCACCTTCTTGTGGTGCCAACCCAAAAGTTGAGTCATCATTACTACTTATTAAAACTACTTTAATAAAGTTACTTTAATAAAGCTACTTTATCAGTACTTACCTGGGACTCTACTTCGGTTTTTACTCGGGACTGCGCCACATGTACTACCTCAGGGGATTGCCGAGTATATATGTGTCTACTTACAGGACCCACATGGCTTATGTCTTTTCTTCCCTATTAAAACCGCAGGGTATATGTACCTACCCTAAAAATGCCATGTGCACACCTCTATCGACATATTTTATCCATCTAATCATACCTACTAAGCCCCTATATAATCCGGAGACTCATTCTCTACCCTGAGGAGCCGAATCACATAGTATAGGGCCCCACATGGCCCACACATGTATTTTTCACACTATCCAAATATAGCGCCAAATGTGCCAAGGTGCCCATACACCAGCATACTTTATCTAACTAGTTATGATCTCTGAGCCTCATTTAACCAAGCGACTCGTTCTTTGCCTGGATACAGTCCCTGAAAATTATTCTATCTCCTTTATATTCTTTAGACTCTTACTAAATAGTAGTCTACCTAAAATAGGCTTATCCTCAAGTTCTAAGGCCTAAAATCTGGGATATTTTACAATTCTCCCTCCTTAAAATAAATTTCATCCTTGAAATTTCGAACATCTATACCTCAAGGAATCGTTTCTAGACAATCTATCTATCCCTTTTTTATGTAGGCTCATCGAGCATGCAAGTCTAATCATCATACCCTCAACAAAATCTCATATAGTATTCAGAAATCACTATACGACATTCCCATTCATTCAGTACACAGTATGTAGTATAACATGTAATATCCTGAATTTTGGGACTAGAGGCATAAGATTAAGCCTGGATTAAGTGGACTGCTAGACCCCGGTTTAGCAAATGTCCCTATGAGGCATGTTTAAATTCCCCAAAATTCCTTTATATCCTTGGATATTAAAATGAATTATATTTGTGAGCTAAAGAGCTAGGGAAATAACAAAATAAAGCGATTAGAAGTCACACATAATATAGTAAAGTGGAACACAAAGTAATTTTGCCACCGGTGAAATTCCCGGTGTGACAGTGGTGATTGTGTGATATCTTTCGATGGGTAAATGATGGTTAAAAATTATGAAACTTTCCAAAATTAAAGTAGACTTATCAAGATTTAAGTTGATAGGTCATATGAGTCATTTAGAGCTGTACAAAAATAGAAATGAATTTTTGAAGTTAGCCCAGCAAAATTAACTATTTTCTGGGGCAGTATCCAAAGATTAAAATTCTGGGAAGAGTGAGCTTCCAATTGCCCAAAGTTTATATTTTTATTTAAAAATATACTTAATGAGGGTATCATATCCTTTGGAATCACTCCAATTGGACATTTGTACAATTAGATATGAATTTTTGAAGTTAATGAAAAATCTGCAGAATTTGGTATTTTGTGCGAAAATTCAATATTTGGGCCAATCAGGAGTTGACACGTGGCAATGCTAATTAACACCTCCTTTAACCATCAATTATCATCTTCCCCAGCTCATTTTCATGGTGGACTTGCAGAGAAGAGAGAGAGAGAAGCTGCAGAGAAATGGAGGAAGAGGAGAGAGAAAATTCCAACCTCCGAAACACTGTCGAAACGGCATCCTCTCTCAAAGTACCCTTCAGGAAACTTCCTCTACTCATCAAGATCTTCATTTCTACGGTTTTGGATTTTAATTTAGAGGTGTTTGGTGCCGTCTCCCTTGCCGGAATTTTGAACCATTTGTGGTAACGGGTAGAGGTAAGCGTAAGCTTCCTTTTTAACTGATTGATTTGTTGTTTGGATGAGTATTTTGGAAGTTGGGTACTATTCGTTCTCATAAGAAAATGGTATTTTCAATGGATAAATCATGTCTAATGAGTGTTTAAATAGCTAATCATTTGATTAGGAGTAGCAAAGAAGTGATTAAGCCAAAGAAAACGAGAAACCGACAAACTCTTTAT
The DNA here is from genome assembly GCA_037074505.1 of Albizia julibrissin. Taxonomy (NCBI): domain Eukaryota; kingdom Viridiplantae; phylum Streptophyta; class Magnoliopsida; order Fabales; family Fabaceae; genus Albizia; species Albizia julibrissin. Next base: position 29,964,869 of record CM073481.1, on the reverse strand, counting down.
GAGAACTATAAATTCTTGTTTCTGTTCTGGATTTTTGGTGGAGAAGGAGTAAGAATTTGATGATTTTGATGCTTCCATTGGATTTAGGAGGCAAAATTGTGTGGGTATGCAATTGTTCATGAATTTTGGATACTTGTACATGAATTTAGAAGTTTTAGAAGTTAAAGGGTAAATGCTGTGTATTCCGTTTTCTGGAGCCAGTGTTATGGTGACGTGTTTTTGAGTGGTCAAATATTATCCAATGACCATGAAACTCTCCAGTTTGAAATTAGACACATAGAAATTTAATTTTATAGGTCATAATGATTAATTGGAGTTTTGTGGATTTAGATATGAATTGTTGAATTTTGGCCTGTTTTCTAGAAATTTCTGGAATAGTTGATGTTTGGAAATTTTCTGGGGATTTTTTGTTGGTGTTTTCCTGAAAATGATATTTTTCCTTGAAATTAGACTTAAAATAGGATCCAATGGAGTTTTGAACCACCTCAATTGGAGTTCTATAGAATTAATTGTGATTTTTCAAAGTTTGGTAAAAAATCTGTCAGCTTTAAGTCTTATGCGAAATTTAAGACTTAATGGCACAAATGTAATCGGTATGAACTCTAAGGGTGAAAGTAAGACTTTAGGGCTAATGTGAGCCATTGGATATTTACTTTTCATGGCTCTAATGATGTTATCACTTGCCTAGGGCCATGAAGTGACAAAGAAGAAGTAATGGTTGGCGGATCAAGGGACAAGAAGAGGAGGACATAAAGTCCAAGAGGTAGTGAACTTACATTTTCTGCATGTATGTGATATGTATGTCTTGCTTTGATTATGTGACTGCTTTGCCTATTTGTGTGGAACATGTATGATTGGTTGAAGCTCTGTTATATTTGTACAATAGCCATATGTATGTCATAACATCGAGTATGCAGCATGTCATTATGTTGGCATGAAATAGTATAGGCAAGCATGTCATGCATTCATATATATCTGGCATGCATAGTGGTAATGTTTGCTACTGAGATTCTCTCGAATCTCACTCCTCCCAAACAACCAATCAGACAGGTGAGCATTGGAAACATGCTGAGATCAGAAAAGAGGTATGCACGAAGAGGAATGTTGCTGGTTGTTTGAAGACCTTTTGGTTATTAAGGTCTGTAAATATTGTGTAAACCCCTAGTGGGGAAACTTTTGTATTATAATCAAGAAATATTGTATTAATATTATCAGTATATTCATGCTATTCTTGTGTGCCCACTGAACTACGCATTGCTACTCTGACTAAAATCAGTAATAAGGGATATATGAGGCGGGTCTTTACATAACACCTAACATTTACACTCATTTTGATGAGTTTTACGCAGCGAATTCAAACCACTAAGTGATGTTTTTTTATAATGTTTTTCAAATCCCAATCTCAAAATAGGATTCAAACTTGCAATTGAGTAGGTTTTTCTTAAAATTTAAAAAATCTTACAGAAGCATATTCTAGTGGTTCATAACTTTGTAGTGACTCATCGTCTCTTAATTCCTTTTTATAAATACTAAGGTATTTCTCTAATTTTTCTTAGATTATTCATATACAAATGTACATCAAAGTGTCTAAGTCTAATACAAAACAATGCATTACACTTCAATCTTCAATTCTCCTTCATAAATCCCTTTTTGCATATCTTCATGCATTCTTTACATGAACTCATCAAACCTATATGGTTGGGTGAGAAAGAGTGAGATTCGAAAGAATCTCAGTAGTAAATACTGCTAACAAATGAATACAAGAAATGCTTTATGCATGACATGCTTTCTTACATAACTCAAGCCAACATAATGATATATATGCATATTCAATGTTTATCATATTACACTAATGGCCATAATATAAATGGAAACATAGCTTCACTCATCCACATATGCTTTATGCAATTCATCAAAGCAATTAACACATCAATACACAAGCACACAAGTTATGCAAGTTAGGAAAGTTTACTACCTCTTGGACTTTGTGTCCTCCTCTAGTATCTTGGTCTTCCAACAATTGCCGCTTCTTTGTAACTTTATGGCCCTAGATAAGTAATGACATTATTAAAGCCATAAAAGGTGAATTCCCAATGTGCTACATTAGCCCAAAAGGCTTACTTTCACCCTTTGAGTTTATACTAATTACATTTAGCCCTTTCTTAAATTCGCATGGTAGCCAAAAGCTACCAGCATTTTGACCAAACTTTAAAAAATCATAATTAATTCTATAGAACTCCAATTAGGGTGGTTCAAATTCATACTTAAATGTCTTTAAATTTAATTTCATATAAAAATCCAAATATGGCTATTACAGCCATAGAATTCCCTAAAATGTGTTAAATCTCATCTGTTCCAGATTTCCTTCTAGAAATAGGGCCTAAGTTTGAAAAATCATATCTTTTAATTGACTAGTCCAAATAGCTTATATTACATGTCAAACTAAAGCCCAGGATGTCTACTTTCTTCTTGTAAAATTTCATAAAGTTTGTTCCTGGTTTGACCATCCAAAAACACGCCACAACAAATTTGTTACTGGAAAACAAATCAAACAACACTTTTGTCTTAAATTCCAAAAATTCCAGATTTATACACAATCATGCAAAACTTACAACTACTTGTTTTCCACACAATTTTTCTTTTAGATTGCAATGGAATCATCAAAATGATCAAATTTATGTTGCTTCTTAATGCCTTGTCAGACCAGAATTTTAGGGTTTTCTACAACAAGCAACCAATTCACAACTTAATCATCATACTTAGTTCATTTTCTTCCAAATCAACATATAATCACATGTATGAGATGAAATCTTCATGAACCCTAATAAACCCTAAAAGAATGAAAATAGGGCAACAAGAGAAAAGCCAGAAAAATCCACCAACCAACACAATATATACATCAAATTGAAGCTTAAGCTCACCTCTTTCACTTTCTTTAGGTTGTTCTTGATTCCTCCAACATTTTCATTTTGTAGACAGTACAAAACACCTTCTTTAAAGAAACTAAAACCATAAAAATGAAGCTCTTAATGAGAGAAATAAATTTTATGAAGACCTCAAGAGCAATAGAGGTGATTTAGAAGGTGAAAATGAAGTAAGAAGCTTTCACCTTAAACTTGTGTTCTTTTCTCTTTCTTTAAGCTTTTGTTCTTTAAACTTCATCTCCCTTCTTTCTCTCTCTATTTGGAAAAAAATGAGGGCCTTGGAAGAGAATAAATGAGCTCTTGAAATATCTAATTCACCTCCTTACTTAATATTATTTTATGACTAATTAATCACATGTTTACTTTTAACTTTTCTTCACATTTTTACTTGGCCACAATTGCTCCATCTTGTAGCATATTTTAGACCAATTATTTTATTTCCCACTTGCTTCCCTTGTTAGATGAATTATGGCCTGTTGGGAAGAGATGATGATATTCAAAACTATCACTTTACATATGGATATTTAATTGCCAAATTAACACATGCTAATTTGACTTTTCAACTACAATTTACTTGGCCAAAGTTGCTTTAGATTTTGGTATATTCATCTCAAATATTAATTTCCCTTTTAACCATCCAACATCATTAGGAAAAGGGGAAAATATGCGCTTTGGATTAGATTTAGCCAAATGACTATTTTGCCCATACATTTTTGCCAACATCTTTGTAATTTCGCACATGGATTAAAAGCTCACATAATTTTTATCAATCTTTGAAAATGTCCAATTGCTATGGTTCCAAAGGCTATGTGACCTTTATTGAGTCTATTTTTGAGGAAAAACATTTTCCTTAGCCAACTAGACAATCAGAATTTCAGAATCACCATTTGTTAGAGGATGTCAAAGAAACTTGCCAATTTTACTTGGCTAACTTGAAAAATATATAACTCTTAGTGTATAGCTCCAAATGACTTATACAACCTTTCAAATTAAATCTTGATAAGTCTACTTTTATTATGGAAAGTTTAACAATTTTTGGATATCATTTACCTACTTAAAAGCATCATGCAAACTTACTACCCTACACAGAATACATGTTGGCAGCATTATTCCAACTCTTGAAATTTAAATCCATTCTTGCTAGACACCTTTTCCATTTTCCTTTGGTTCCGAGTTAGGTTATATGTTATCCTGACACATCCTAAAGGAATCGGGTATTTTCTTTTTACTAATTCGCACCGAAGTCCAAATTATATTTCAAGTGCAATTTCTATCATTCGTCCTATTTCTCATGCATTCCTGGGACTCTTGTTAAACTGGGGCTTAGCAGTCCACTTGATTTATGCTTATCCTCAAGCCTCTAATCCCAAAGTTCTAGATATTACAATTATCCCCACATTTAATAAATCTCATCCTCAAAATTTTGAACATTTATACCTCAGAGAATCATTGTAGGCACTCAGTCTATCTCTCATATTTGTAGCCCATAGAGCATGCAACTCAAATTATCATACTATCAACAAATCTTAGATAGTATTCAGCACCCATCCTATAGCATTGTCATTTAGTATGTACCCGGTATGTAGCATTTAAACACAAGACCAACTAGTTTTGTTGGAAATTGTGTCCTAGGGGCCAATTATTGTACTTTGAACATTGCTATGTATTGAATTTCTCCATTTAGTTATAATATTATTCGCATGTTCACTCTGATAACTATATCCTTAGATAGATCATAACGATTATCCTAAATGTCCCTAATCGGTCATCGATACGGGAGCAAAGATGAAGTAAGACCAGTATGACTTTGATAAGGTATAGGGATACGAATCAAAGTCTTAGGCACTTGTAGGAGTACAAGGTGCTGGACTAACCCGCTATGAGAAAGCTGCATGGATCAAGTAATAAGTTTATCTCATGTATAACCACGCCTCTATGCCCTTTGACCTGAGATCATCATGGGTTCCTACATGAGAGTCGCTAAGCTTTGACCTAGTTAAAAGTCACCTTTAACTAGGTGATGATAACGGCTACAATCGTGCTTGGTGGTTTTCATGCAGAGGAATGTGAATGGTCAAGATGTAATTTTTCCCTCACATTAGTAGAGAGATATTACTAGGCCCTTCAACGAGTGAGTCTGAAAAATATATGGCCATACTACGATAGAAAGGAGTTTCCATTTCTATAGTCGGACTACTCAAAGATTGAGAAAGTAATGGTCAGGAATATGAGGATGACATTTGTAATACCCCATTTTTCACCAACAATATTTAAGTGTACATTTGATGTATATTTAGTGGAATAACATGGTGGAAAATGATGTAGATGAATTTGTGAGAATTTATGGAAAATATTCCAATCGCCGGTTACGCGTAATTTGGCCGAATAAGGATGTAAGAAGGCGATTAATGTACCGATAAAGGCCTATTATGGTAACAAAAATTTAAGAAAATAAGTGACCTTAATAAGGGCCTCATTTAAGTGTCAAAATCGGATTAAGCCAAAGAAATGGGTGAAAAATGATTTATTTCAGTAAATCATAAAATGCAGGGGCAAAACGGTAATTTTTCCGTAAATTGGAAAATAATTATTTTGCCCCAATATTCCCACTAATTTGAGTTATATGGGAATTAAAAAGATTAAAATGACTACTTGATCATAAATAAATTAATTTTGGTGAATTATTATTAAGAATGGTCAAATAGTCAACAAGTTACGATATGGCACAATAGGAATATTAGAGATTCGGATTTCTCTTGTATTTCTCATGGGATTTTTGGCTGGAATGAGGGAGTATGAAGGGAAATAGAATTAATTAAAGTTAAAAGCCATTTTGGACCAATCACAAAGTGACAGATGGCATGTTCAATTAAACCTTTTATTATATGATCAATTCTCATCTCTTCAGCTCATTCTCACGTACGAAATTGAAACAGAAAGAGTGAGAGAGAGCTTGAGAATGTAAAGAACAAAAGAGAGAAGGAAGAAGCTAAGGATGCTTGGAAATTGAGGTAAGAAGCTTATACCTTGTGTCTAAAGCTACCTAATCCCTCCATGATCTCTTCTCCTCACCTCTCTACCCTTGAATTCCTTGTTGAGCAGCTGAATCAAGAGTTAGACAGAGAGAGTAAAAAATGTGTAGGAGAGAGAAAGTTGAAGAAATCAAGAGGTAACTTCCTAAACTTGTTTCTAATCAAATCTCCCCAAGTAGGATTCGAACCTACAACCAGTCAGTTAACAGCCGACCGCTCTACCACTGAGCTACTGAGGAACAACAGGAAATTAGATCTCATAGAGTTCAATTCCAGTTCTCAACCCATGACCAATATGAGCTTAAAGTTTCCTTCGTAACTTGTGAATCAATCTGGAAATCTGGGAAGAGGGATAGGGATCAACAAGTTATTGAAAAATGGTTTTTCGATAAGAATTTGGTTGAGAGACAAATTGAATCCATTTATCAATGATTCGATGACCACTGCAGCTGCACGAGCTCTTCCCGCGTGCCATAAATGACCTACGAAAAAGAAGAATCCTAGAACAAAATGAGAGGTAGCTAACCAACTTTATAGATATCTATTTGTATTTTGAATATAGAATATTTATATTTAAGAATATAATAAACTATTTTAATTTAAACTATTTAATATAATATTAATGGGGGAGAAACTAAGCGTTTTTAGGATCTACGTGCTCCCTGGTTAGAACCTCTAACGGGTCCCAATGGTTTGGACTTGCTTGATTAAGGTTAATAGAGTTGTTTTGGGCTTGATTATGATTCATTTGGTATAAGATAATCCAAGAAAACCAAAGAGAACATAATATGTAAATGTCTCCAATCAAGTCCGATGAATGTTTAACTAGTTAATATATTTGTTATAAGTAGAAAAGAGGTGATTAGGCTAGAGAAAATGAGAATCTGTCACAACTTTTCTGAGAATTTATTTTCCCTTCCCTATATTGAACAAGGAAAATGGATAGGAATTTGATAATTATAATACTTCCATTGGATTTAGGAGGCCAAATTGTGTAGGGTCTATGTTGATCCCGCAGTGAGAAAAGCCACGGAAAGTAAAATGACAAAATTACCCCTATTAAGCCTTATTTAGAGGCTGTCAAGGGTATTTTCATCATTTGAGCTTGAATTTTGCCAATTCGAGGTTAGAAATGGATTCTACACGAGAAAATATATAGGAATGGCTTAAATCACGATTTTGAGAAAAATACTGATAATCAGGACCTAAGGGATATTTTGGTAATTTGGCATCATTAGGCTAAATTTACCAATATTATGAGTTTGAACGGATGTATGGATGAGTAATAACTCATTTGTGATATTTGGCGATTTCAGGACTTGACAACCGGTATGGCCTCAGTAGTTGCCCAAACTTGAATCGAGTGGAGAGTTGCATAGAGTAGCAACCAGGTAGTAACCGTCTTCATATGACATGACATGCATATGTAATGTTTGTATGATCATCAAAATGTCTAACATGTTTAAATTGAGCGGAGTGATCACCCAGGGCCTTCCAGAGGTCGGGTTGACACTCAGGTGAAATGTTCATAAATACGCGAGCGGTACTCGGGGCCTATCTATGCATGGGTGCCCCTAGGGGCCAAGAGAACCTGTCTAGCATGATGTCAGTTATGAGATTGGATTATATGCACTGTGCACAGATGCCCTCATGGGCTAAGAACCTATCTAGCGCGATGTCAGTTTATGAATTACATGTTTTGTACTAAATAATGTTCTAATGATTTTGTTGATGATTGTGTGAGTAAAGCATGCTTGTGTGTGTTATCTTATATGCTTGATTGTGTTACTATTGAGATTCCTGTTAATCTCATTTTTTTCCCAAAAATAAATCTCCAGTATAGGGAGGAAGCTCGCAGGGCAAAAAGAAGGTAAATGACGAAGAGCTGAGGCCAAGCAGCGAGAGAGCTTAGCCTGGGTTGTCTAGTCTCTTATTTGTTTTCTAAGAACTTTTATGAGTTTTGGGTTTGTATATGAAGTGGAGTAGTGAGAGGATATAAGTATTGTAAAATGAATTGTGTATGAATGTGCTTATATGTGAATATTTATATCCAGCAAAAGCATTGTATAAAGTTCTAGCATGTTGGCACTCTGACGTTTATATTCGGTGAGTATTAGCTAATTGGTACTCTACCATAGTGTTGGGAAATGAGGTATCACATTTTTAGTATCAGAGGTCATGGTTCTGGCAACGATGGCTATTATCAGAGTCATAGAGCATAGATTTTGGTGATAAGTTTGTAATTGCTAGAAATCCTCTACTTGGGTTTAAGAGAATTGCACAATTCATTAGTGTTAAGATGGTTAGAAGCATGAGTATGAGGTATAGTGAAAGTGGTGAAAGAGTGGAGGAAGTGATGGAGTTGATTTGAGGATTGTGAGGAAGTTTAAGAAGATTTGGAAGAGAATTTAGATGGGAAAACAGCTGGTCAACTCGAGTTTAACAGGCTGAACTCGAGTGCGTTTCAGCTAGAACTTGAGTTGGTCATTGAGAACTCGAGTGCATGAGGAATTTTCCCACAAATCATGTGTTTTAGGGCAGAAACTAGAGAGATTTCAAAAGTGAACTCGAGTGTGCATTGCCCGAGAACTCGAGTTCCATGTGAAGGACTCGAGTCATGATGATTTCCGCTGGGCATTGAGCTCTCGGGTGGAAACTTTCAAGTCTAAACTCGTGTGACTTGAGTGTGATGGAGTCTGAGAACTCGAGTATGGATCTGAGGACTCGAGTTCTTGACTTCTATTTTCACTCTCAGGGTTTTTGGGTAGAAACTCTCATAGGTGAACTTGCAGGACTCGAGTGCACTCTCAGTAAGAACTCGAGTACTGCATGGTAAACTCGAGTGCGTGCTTATTATTTCCAGTGTTGGAGGTTCTCAGGTATAAACTCGTTCCTTGGAACTCTCGGGACTCGAGTGTGATATTCCATCATAACTTGAGTGTTGATCCGTGGACTCGAGTTCAACACTTGGTGAGATCTAGAGATTTTCTGGAATGAATTCTTTTCCAGCACTCTTCAGACTCGAGTACACGATTTGGAAAAAGGACTCGAGTTTGTTCATGTGAAATCGAGTGCGACAGTAGAGGATCAGTTGGGTTTCAGCGGTAGACCAACTGAACTCGAGTGCAAGCTGTAGGACTCAAGTTACTGGCCAAAACTAGAGTGTAGTGGTGGTTTTTCTGTATGCTTACATGAGCCTTTGTGTGATGTTTCTCTTAGAAACTTTGACACATTGAGCTTTGTCTAACTTGATTATTTCTGTGCAGCGAGTATTATATCATCATCATCGCGATTAGTGGGATATGGATCCACATACGGTGGAGTATAGAGGAGCTGATGTAATAAGAGTTCGACAGACAACTCGTAAGAGCATACTAGCTCCTATGGCAATCAAGAAGAGAGATGAGTCGAATAGTGGAAGGTAGAGAAGCAGATCGCCTTCACTTCCTTCTGTCAATCAAGTTCCACCTGAGGAGCAGATCTAGGAAGGTAGAGTTAGGGTAATCCTTGATAGAGGAGGACATGGACCAAGGATGGCGTGGACTCGTAGAAAGAGCGTCAAGTGGCCAATATACTTTGATCCTATTGCTAAAGACGTAGCCACAGTGCTGGACAAGGATGATATGGACTTGGGGGATAGTTTCCAACATCCAGACTCAGCTGTGGAGTCAGATAACCCAGTGAAGAAGTTGGCCTTTGATCCACATCCAAGTGACAAGTTGTGGGAGCAACTGAAAGATCTATACATGACGGCTTTTATGAAATTCTTCACTCCCACAATGCAGTATACAACATTCTTGGAATCAGTGAAGGAATTGTATGAGCACAAAGAGGAGTTAGAGCTAATGATGGATGACGATATTTGGATCCGAACCACGTTAGCCTATCTTCCTGATTTCACTTCTTGGGTCAAGAAGAAAAAAGAGATTGTAATCCTAGGTCCCTTTGAGTTTTTACCTTTCATTGAGCATATGATTATGTATGTAGTGATTAATATGCATAAGGAGTAGGAGGATAATGATATGCTCAGTAAGGTAGTATGGGCTTATTTTGAAGTACATAGTAAGCCACTTGTTGTACATATGACTAATTATGTTGAAAAACATATTTCCTTTTGATATGAATACCTAGTTGTTTGAGTACCTATGATTGATGTATGTTGGTATATGAAATTTGGAAAGTTGTATGTATATATAAGTATTGATATGACATTGATATGGTGTTCCTTCTAATAGTGAAAAGGAACAATGGGACGAGGTAAACCAAAGAAGAATGTGCCACAAAATCCTGAACCTGAGAATGATGCAGAGCCTAATATGATGCAGCAAGTTTTTACCATGCTGGCTCAACAACAGACTATGATCCAGGACTTATGAGAAGAAGTCCAGGAGCTAAGGGAAAGATGAAATACAAATGAGGCACCCCCTGAAGGGAATAATCTGGAAGGGAATCCCCCTGATGGAAATCAATATGAAGGAAACCATTCTGAGGAGAATATAGATGAGGAACAATCATCTAGTGATGAGCCATCGCAGTCGCACGAAATGAACATGGATGTTCCTATTATTGAAGAACTGGATAAGAATATGGTCCAATACTGGATGCCTAAGTTTATCAAGTACCATCCCGAAGCATTCCAGGGGAGGTTTAACCTACAAGCTGCGGAGAATTTGATCAATCATCTCAAGAAAATCTTTGAAGTGCTCGAATGCCCGATAGAGATGAAATCCAAGATGGCAGTTTACAAGTTAGTGGGCATGTCGATGATTGGTGGAAGAATACAGTATTGCTGTTGCGCGCTCAAAATATCCCTCTGACGTGGGAATTGTTTCAAGAAAAGTTTTATGAGAAGTATTTTCTGAGGTCGATGAGGATTGAGAAAGAGAAAGAATTTATGGCAATCCATCAAGACGATAATGAGACCTTTGATTCATACTTGTCTCGGTTTATTCGACTGTCTCGTTACTTTGCCTACTTGAATCTCAAAAACGATGAGAAGTGAAGCTCAGACATGCTCATTAGAGGACTGAAACCTGAGATGGAAGAGAAGTTGGTTTCCCAGCAATTCGGAAAGTTCAATAAGGCTGTGGAAGCATGCCTACTTACAAAAGGGAATTTGAAAAGGGTACAGTTTAATAAGGGTATGAGCCAAAGAGGTGGATCCAGTCGTAGAGATACCTCACAAAAGCGAATTGGACAGGGTTTTCCACAAAGGGAAGGCAATAAAAGCCCTTTTGGTTTGGAAACTGTGGTGGTCGGAGACCCTCAACATTACAGATGTGTGCTCGGTGTGGTAAATCTCATCCAGGACAATGGTGCAATGTTCCTACAAGCCAAGTGATCTGTTATGCCTGCCAGAAGCCAAGCCATTTGGCGATAAATTGTCCTCAGGGAGCGCTACCACGACCTCCTGTGCCTAGACAACAAAGTCAAGGACGAGTATTTGCTTTGACTCGAGAAGAAATGAAGGAATCCCCAGAGCTAGTTCAAGGTAAAGTTCTTAATGGTAGTGTATTGCAAGTATTATATGATTCAGGTGCTAGTCATTCTTTTATTGCCTATGACTGTGTTAAGCGCCTAGGAATGCATATGCATCAACTACCATTTGATTTAGTTGTATCTACACCGACGGATGTTAAAACCTTGACTACTGATGTTTGTTTGAACTGTGTTATAAATGTCGAGGGACATGAGTCTACAGTAGACTTAATCTGTTTACCACTCCAAAGACTCAAAGTTATATTGGGATTCGACTGGGTTACAAAAAATAACGAGCTAGTAGATTGTGGAAACAAGAGGATCATACATCCTACTCTGTGAGAGTTTAGCCACAGAGATGTTAGCTTGAATTTCCTCTCATTGGCAGAAGCTACGAAGTACCTGAAAAGAGGATGTCAGGGGTATGTCGTATTCTTTTCCGTGCAAGTAAATACGGAAAGGGTACTGAAAGACATTCACATTGTAGAAGAATTTCCTGAGGTGTTTCCAGATGACCTTAGTGGTATACCTCTGGAAAGAGAAGTAGAATTTGCAATCGAGATTATGCCTAGATCCGGGTCTATATCCAAAGCCCCATATCGAATGGCTCCAAATGAGATGGCTGAATTCAAGAAGAAAATTGAAGAATTGTTTGAGAAAGGGTTTATACGACCCAATGTATCACCGTAGGGAGCACTGGTATTATTTGTTAAGAAAAAAGATGGAACTCTGCGGTTTTGTATTGACTACAGGGAATTGAATAACGTAACCATCAAGAACAAGTACCCACTTCCCTGGATTGACGACCTTTTAGATCAACTAGCTGGAGCGAGTGTATTCTCGAAGATTGATCTGAGGTCTGGATATCATCAGCTGCAAGTAAAGGCAGAGGACATACCGAAGACTGCTTTTCAAACTCGGTATGGACACTATGAGTTTTTAGTGATGCCTTTTAGGGTGACCAATGCACCAGCGGTATTTATGGACTACATGAACCGTATCTTTCGTCAATACCTAGATCAGTTCGTGGTAGTCTTCATCGACGACATTCTGATATACTCCAAGAGTAAAGAAGAGCATTTGAGAATTGTGCTCGGTATTTTACGTGAGAAGCAACTCTATGCGAAGTTGAGCAAATGTGAGTTTTGGCTTTCAGAAGTTAAATTTCTGGGCTATATGATCTCGCAAGAAGGAGTGTCAGTAGACCATAGTAAAGTGGAAGTAGTGTTAGACTGGAAAAGGCCAGAAAATGTCGCTGAGATACACAGTTTTCTGGGTCTTGCAGGCTATTACCAGAGATTTATTCAAGATTTCTCCCGGATTGCCTTGTTGTTGACCAAGCTCACGCGAAAAGATCATATATTTGAGTGGGACGAACATTGTGAGAGGAGCTTCATGGAGCTGAAGGAGAGGTTGACATTTGCACCAGTATTGATTATCCCTGATCCCGAGGTGACTTATGTAGTCTACAGTGATGCTAGCAAGCAGGGATTGAGATGTGTCATGATGCAACAGGGCAGAGTGCTGGCCTATACCTCTCGACAGCTGAAGCCTCATGACTTGAATTATCCCATACATGATCTGGAGTTGGCATAAATTTTGTTTGCGTTGAAAATTTGGCGGCACTACCTATATGGGGTGACTGTTGAACTATACAGTGACCAAAAGAGTCTTAGATATCTGTATGATCAGAAAGAGCTCAACATGAGTGTTACGAGTGTAGGATGGTGTATTTAGAAGTGCAAGTATACACTGTCGTAATCAAGTAATATAGAAGTGAGTAGAGTATCGTTCCCACGAGGATTGATCACTAAGTACCAAAATTGGTAATTTTAATTCTATTTAGTCGGTTGATTAGTTGTGATTGAGATTACAAGATAGAAATGATGAAATATGAATACAAGTGATATAAAGACAAATATGAGAAAAAGCCCTAGGGATTAGATTTCACTTAATAAATTCCGGATTGAATCACTTATCTATTCTAGTCCAATTTATTCCACATGATTGATAGTCGAGTTTCCCTATTTTAATTACTAGCCTCTTCCAAGGTCAAGTAATTCTATAATTAATTGCTAACCCAATATATTCCTATATGAATTTAAGCAATCAATCATGCATTAAGATTTATGGAACTCAATTAAGACTACACAACCCATATGAATATATTCCTATTTCATATGCAAATTATGGTTTTAATTATAGGATCCACACACATGGATCTCCTTCCGGTCTCAACATGCCTATTAAAATCTTCCAAAAGGTGGCCAATCAATTGTAAGCATTAAGAGCAATAATTAAAACTCAATCATGAAGGAAAAATTAAAACTAGATTTAATAAGTTAAGATTCAATCCGTCATTAGTAAGCTACATCTTCACCCTAGGAAAAGAAAAATTTAGCTCATGATAAAATTAAAAACAAAACCAAAATATATTACAAACATCATAAATATTGCATAAAAATTAATTACAAAAACATAAAAATACAACTATAAGATGCATGAAAATGGAAAATCTAGCCTACCATATAGGAGGTAAAACCATCCATGTAGGTGGCAACCTATACCATCCATAAAGGAGGACTACCTAGGCCTTCCATATAGGAGGTAAAACCATCCATGTAGGAGGTATGCAAGAAGTAAAAAAAAATGCAAGAAATAAATTCTAAAAATAACAACTCTCTCCTCCTTCCTCTTCCTTCCCCCTCATTTTAAGATGCCAAGAAGCTCTATTTATAGGCTTCATTTTCGGACTGCTACAGTGATTTGCTACAATGAACCGCACTGCTACAGTGAACCGACCACGCCGTCCGCTACAGTAAACTGCAATGGTCCGCTACATTGAAACTGCTACAGTCCACAGTGAACAGTACCTGCATGAACAGTGTACAGTGAATAGTAACTTTCCCTTAAATGCCTTCTTTAATTCTTTTTAATACGGTACTATCCATGGCTGCAAGAAAATCATTATTTATTTATTAATTACAGTGAATAGTAACTTTCCCTTAAATGCCGTCCGCTAGGTAGGTGATCATGTATTTATGAAGATATCACATGTGACTGGTGTCGGAAGAGTATTAAAGAGAAAGAAACTAAGTCCTCACTACATCGGGCCATTTGAGATATTGGCAATAGTTGGGCCTGTAGCGTACAAGATTGCTCTAGCCCCAAATTTAAGCAGATTACATTATGTGTTCCATGTTTCCCAGTTGAAAAAGTACCAATCGGACCCTCAACACATTATTGAATATGAAGATCTTGATATGCAAGATGATCTCACCTATGAGGCTAAGCCAGAACAAATCATTGATAGACAAGAAAGGCGGCTCTGACATCAAAGCATACCATTTGTGAAGGTGGTATGAAAAGGATTATCGGCAAGGGAGGTGACTTGGGAAGTAGAAGAAGATATGCGAAAATGTTACCCAGGATTCATGCCGTCAGTGGTGTAGCAAATTTCGGGGATGAAATTTATTGAACGGGGGGAGAACTATAATACCTCATTTTTCACCAACAATCTTTAAGTGTACATTTGATGTATATTTAGTGGAATAAAATGGTGGAAAATTATGTGGATGAATTTGTGAGAATTTATGGAAAATATTCCAATCACCGGTTACACGTAATTTTGTCGAATAAGGATATAAGAAGGTGATTAATGTACCGATAAAGGCCTATTATGGTAACCAAAATTCAAGAAAATAACTGACCTGAATAAGGGCCGTGTCAAAATGGGGTTAAGCCAAAGAAATGGGCGAAAAATGATTTATTTCGGTAAATCATAAAATGCAGGGGCAAAACGGTAATTTTTCCGTAAAGTGGAAAAAAATTATTTTTCCCCAATATTCCCACTAATTTGAGTTAAATGGGAATTAAAAATATTAAAATGACTACTTGATCATAAATAAATAAATTTTGGTGAATTACTGTTAAGAATGGTCAAATAGTCAACAAGTCAATGACTTGGTCAACAAGTTACGAGATGGCACAATAGGAATATTAGAGATTCAGATTTCCCTTGTATTTCTCATGGGATTTTCGGCTGGAATGAGGGAGTATGAAGGGAAATAGAATTAATTAAAGTTAAATGACATTTTGGACCAATCACAAAGTGACACATGGCATGATCAATTAAACCTTTTATTATATGATCAATTCTCATCTCTTCAGCTCATTCTCACGCACGAAACTGAAACAGAAAGAGTGAAAGAGAGCTTAAGAATGTGAAGAACGAAAGAGAGAAGGAAGAAGCTAGGGTTGCTTGGAAATTGAGGTAAGAAGCTTATACCTTGTGTCTAAAGCTACCTAATCCCTCTATGATCTCTTCTCCTCACCTCTCTACCCTTGGATTCCTTGTTGAGCAGCTGAATTAAGAGTTAGAGAGAGAGTCAAAAATGTGTAGGAGAGAGAAAGTTGAAGAAATCAAGAGGTAACTTCCTAAACTTGTTCCTCTTGCTTGATTAAGGTTAATGGAGTTGTTTTGGGCTTGAATATGATTCATTTGGTATAAGATAATCCAAGAAAACCAAAGAGAACATAACATGTAAATCTCTCCAATCAAGTCCAATAAATGTTTAACTAGTTAATATATTGGTTATAAGTAGAAAGGACGTGATTAGGCTAGAGAAAACGAGAATCCGACACAACTTTTCTGAGAATTTATTTTCCCTTCCCTATGTTGGACGTGGAAAATAGATAGGAATTTGATAATTATAATGCTCCCATTGGATTTAGGAGGCCAAATTGTATAGGGTCTATGTTGACCCCGAAGTGAGAAAAGCCACGGAAAGTGAAATGACAAAATTACCCCCATTAAGCCTTATTTAGAGGCTGTCAAGGGTATTTTCATCATTTGAGCTTGATTTTTGCCAATTTGAGGTTAGAAATGGATTCTACACGCGAAAATATATAGGAATGGCTTAAATCACGATTTTGAGAAAAATACTGATAATCAGAACCTAAGGGATATTTTGGTAATTTGGCATCATTAGGCTAAATTTACCAATATTATGAGTTTGAAAGGATGTATGGATGAGTAATAACTCATTTGTGATGTTTGGCAATTTCAGGACTTGACAACCGGTCTGACCTCAGTAGTTTCCCGAACTTGAATCGAGTGGGAGAGTTTCATAGAGTAGCAACCAGGTAGTAACCATCTTCATATGACATGCATATGTATTGTTTGTATCATCATCAAAATGTCTAACATGTTTAGATTGAGCGGAGTGATCACCCGGGGCCTTCCAGAGGTCGGGTTGAAACTCAGGTGAAATGTTCATAAATGCACGAGCGGTACTCGGGGCCTATCTATGCACGGGTGCCCCTCGGGGCCAAGAGAACATGTCTAGCGCGATGTCAGTTATGAGATTGCATTATATGCACTGTGCACAAATGCCCTCATGGGCTAAGAACCTGTCTAGCGCGTTGTCAGTTTATGAATTGCATGTTTTGCACTAAATAATGTTCTGATTATTTTGTTGATGATTGTGTGAGTAAAGCATGCTTATGTGTGTTATCTTATATGCTTGATTGCATTACTACTGAGATTCCTGTGAATCTCATTTTTTTCCCAAAAACAAATCTCCAGTACAGGGAGGAAGCTCGCGAGGCAAAGAGAAGGTAAATGATGAAGAGCTGAGGCCAAGCAGCAGGAGAGCTTAGTCTGGGTTGTCTAGTCTCTTATTTGTTTTCTAAGAACTTTTATGAGTTTTGGGTTTGTATACGAAATGGAGTAGTGAGAGAATATAAGTATTGTAAAATGAATTGTATATTAATGTGCTTATATGTGAATATTTATATCCAGTAGAGGCATTGTATAAAGTTCTAGCGTGCTGGCACTCTGACGTTTATATTCGGTGAGTATTAGCTAATTGGTACTCTACCGTAGTATTGGGAAATGAGGTATCACAACATTCTCCATGCCTCATCCTTGACCGAAATATCGTGTGACAAAAGGGACGTGATATGGTTGTATGGCAGGTTGTATCGATTTATCAATCCTTATATGAATTGGGTAGTCATAATGCCTTGCTAAAGGCCACTTACGACTTGTGGTTTGTTATAGTCATTAGCTCACTACCAACTTCATATGGGCCTACAGGGTTGCACACAAAAATAGCCCCACACGAGCAATAATGTCCAGATTCATTAAATCTAATATATGTTTTAGATTTAATGAATGCAATGGTTAATTTAAGGTGAACGAATTTTATATATATATACACATGTTGTGTGAATATTTACTTGATAAATATTTATGTGTGTGTGTGTGTGTGTAGACACACGCACACATATACATATATATTATATATATGTAGACACATATATACATATATTTATGTACATATGAACATATATAGTATACATATATATACATATGTATGTATACACACATATATATACACATACATATGATAAAGAAACAATAATGAATATAATAAATGATAAAAAAAAGTAATAAAACAGGAGCAGGATTTAGAATGAAATACCAAGCATATGGAAGAATAAGAGATAGAAACATATATATTAGATATTGGAAGAATAAACTAAATATATTATTAAGAGCTTAAATGGATGATTACTATATGACAAGAGATGGACAGATAATAAGAATACCTGGTAATAATAAAAATTTGATGAAAAATTTTAAACAAAAAATAGAAAAAGCTTTAAAAGAAGATAGGATAAGATTAAGAGAATTATATTATAATGATAAACAAAGATATATTCAAGAATATAATAGAATTAAAGGAATAATGAGAGAAAGAATGAAAGTTAGGAATAAATTCAATGAAAAATTAGAATTATTATCTAGGGTTTAATATGACAAAAATATTTTATATACTTGTGAAATTTAATTATGAAAAATATAGATCAAGAAAATATCAAGCATTAGTAGACACAGGAGAAAATTTAATAGTAGCAAAATATAATGTACTACCTCAAGAAATGTGGAAGAAAAAACCAAGAGCATTAAGAATGACAAGTGCAGGAAAAGAAATTCATTTAATAGAATTAGAAGCTTTAAACATAAAAGTACAAATACGAAATTATGAATTAAGAATACAAACATTAAATCAGTATAATGAACCATCTTGTGATGTAATATTAGGATTGGATTTTATAGAACAATATTATCCTATGCATATGATAAAAAAAAAGCTATAATATTAACAACACCATGTAAACATGAAGCTTGGGGATTAAGAATAGAGGAAACTTATAGAAGAAAAGATGTAGTATTTCAAAAGAAGACAGATAAATATGAAGTACAGTTTTTACCTAATAATAAACTAGTACATATAAAACATATGTTAGCAACATTAAAAATAAAAAAAAAGTAATTAAACAAGAAGAAAAAGCTATTGAAAAAAGATTGGAAGAAAATTATAATGAAAACCCTTTAATTCATTGGGAGAAATCCAAACCAATAGCAAAAATAGAATTAAAATATTATAGTAAAGAAATAAATTGTAAACCATACCCTTGGACAAAAAAAGATAGGTATGAATTTATAATGCACATAGAAGAAATGAAAAAATATAATTTATTAAAAGAAAGTTGGTCTGAGTATTCATCACCTACAATGATAGTAGTAAAACATAGTGAAGAAAAAAGAGGAAAATCTAGAATGGTAATAAATTATACAAAGCTGAATGAAATAGCTATGAGAAATAGATATCCTATACCTAAGATGGAATTATTGTTTAACTTAATAAGAGGAAAAACAATATTTAGTAAGTTTGATTGTAAGTCAGGATTTTTTCAAATAATGTTAGAAGAAGAAAGTAAAAAATATATTGCTTTTAGTACATCTGAATGATTATATGAATGGAGTGTATTACCAATGGGATTTCATAATAGTCCAAATATATTTCAAGAACATGTGTCAAAATTATTAAGTCATATAAGAGATTTTGCAGTAATATATATATATATATATATATATATATATATATATATATATGATATATTAATATTTTATAATAATAAAGAAGAACATGAAAAACATTTAAGAAAATTTATAGATCTAATAGAAGAAAAAGGAATAAATATATCACCAAAGAAAACTGAGTTAAGAAAGACAACAATACCTTTTTTTAGGACAAATAATATCTAAGGACATAATAGAATTACAAGATCATATAAGTAAAAAGGTACAAGAATTTCCAAGAATAAATAATAAAAAGGAATTACAAGCATTTTTAGGATTAGTAAATCAAGCTAGAAATTATATACCAAATTTATCAAAATTAACTACTAAAGTGTCAAAGCTATGAGGAGAGAAAACTATATGGAAATGGAATGAAGAAACTCAGGAAATAATAGAAAAGATAAAAATATTATGTAAGAAATTACCAAAATTAACAATACCTTTAGAAGAAAATATAAAATGGATAATATATATTGATGCCTCTGATAATTATTGGGGAGCAGCTTTATATTTTGAAGATAAAAAAGGAATAGAAAGGATAACTAGAATGCAAGTGGAAAATTTAATCCATCATAGAGTAATTATCATTCTAATTTGAAAGAATTTTTAGTAATAAAAAAGGCTGTAGAAAATTTTGAATTATTTATAATAAATTATAAATTTATGATAAGGACTGATAATACTCAAGTAAAGCATTGGTTAAAAAATGGAAAATTAAGTAATAAAATCTTATTAAAATGACATGGAGATTTATCTTATTATGATTATGATGTGGAATATATCAAAGGAAAAATAATCTAATAGCTGATTATTTAAGTAAATGGAATCAGTAAACAGATCCAGTAATAGTCGTGTAAGCAGACTACCTGTAATGGAGCCATATGAGGAATCACCTTATATGACTCATCTAGTAATGAAGATTAATATTCTAGAAGCACATATGAGTTTACTGAGTAGTCAAGTAAGTACTAGTATACAGAGTTTATCTAATTCTGTATCTAATCTTACGACAGCAGTAAATGACATATATACTAGATTGGAACAACTACATATAACAAAAGAACCTGATAAAGGATCTTCAAATAAAGAAAAGAATAAGAACGAGGAATCACTGTAATTGGGTCATCTACCCAACCAGGAATGGGTCATCTACCCAGATACCAGGATCATCAGGATCAAAGTCTAAACCAGAAAGTCCAAACCCAGTAAGCCCAATACAAATAATCCCTTTAGCCCAAATCATAAAAGGCCAGCAAAAAGAAAAAGAGAATAGTCCAAGCCCAAAATATAAAACCACCTTAGCCAATAAGACCATTGCAACCTCATCAAGAACCTTATCGTCTAGTACCTTTGACATACCACAACAATACCAGTTCTATAAACTTGTTGTAAAAAGATTAAATCAGTTGAACCTCACCACTTTCACCCTTGGAGTTTATACTAATTACATTTAGCCCTTTCTTAAATTCGCATGGTAGCTAAAAGCTGCCAGCATTTTGACCAAACTTTAAAAAATCATAATTAATTATATAGAACTCCAATTAGGGTGGTTCAAATTCATATTTAAAGCTCTTTAAATTTAATTTCATATAAAAATATCCAAATCTGGCCTTTTGGGCTAATGTAGCACATTAGGAATTCACTTTTGATGGCTCTAATAATGTCATTACTTATCTAGGGCCATAAAGTTACAAAGAAGCGGCAATTGTTGGAAGACCAAGATACTAGAGGAGGACACAAAGTTCAAGAGGTAGTAAACTTTCCTAACTTGCATAACTTGATATGTGTGCTTGTGTATTGATGTTTTAATTGCTTTGATGAATTGCATAAAGCATATGTGGATGAGTGAAGCTATGTTTCCATTTATATTATGGCCATTAGTATAATATGCTAAACATTGAGTATGCATATATATCATTTTGTTGGCTTGAGTTATGTAAGCTAGCATGTCATGCACAAAGTATTTCTTGTATTCATTTGTTAGCAGTATTTAGTACTGAGATTCTTTCGAATCTCAATCTTCCTAACCCAACCATATAGGTATGATGAGTTCATGTAAAGAATGCATGAAGATATGCAAAAAGGGATTTACGAAGGAGAATTGAAGATTGAAGTGTAATGCATTGTTTTGTATTAGACTTTGACACTTTGGTAGCCTTGTGTGGCTATACGGTATGTGTATATAAATGAATGAACCAAGTTTGAGCAGAGAATCACCCTAATTGAATTAAAGGGAGAATATAAGAACCGATAAGTCACTATAAAGTTATGAACCACTAGAATACGCTTCCGCATGATTTTTGAAATTTTCAGAAAACCCACTCAACTACAAGTTCGAATCCTGTTTTGAGGTTGGGATTTGAAAAAGCATTATAAAAGAACATCTCTTAGTGGTTTGAATTCACTGCGTAAAACTCATCAGAACGAGTGTAAATATAAGATGCTACACTTGGGGCCATGTGGCTTGTTTTACCAATCATTTTGGTATAGGACCAATGGTTCAATAGATGCTGTTATGCTATATGTTAATGTGCCGAATGCTCTTGTGATGAATGTTGTGAAGATGGTTTGTTTAGCATGCTTCATAAACATTACATAAGTGAATGAAGGGCTTGAGTAGCAAGAGTTAGAGCCTGTAATGTATAAATAATACCTAGTGGACTGTGTGTCCTCAGGTAGTTAATCTCGATAAGTATTCAGCAAAGATGATAGATTGATTGTCCTGAGGCCATAAGACTTGTGGGGCTAGTAAGTCCTTAGACCGGCAGGATGTGATGTATTTGAGAATGGTTTCGAGCAGAGGCTTGAGGCGGTAAGACCCGATGTGCAAATTTTCATAGGGCAGTGGCCCTATGCTGTAAGACCTGTGTGTCTAGCGTTGTGGTTGTTTCCTAGCATGGTGACATTAGACCAATGTGTCTAGAGTATATTTTGAGACTGCTGAACATTTAGACTGTACCAAGTTGTAACTGAGGCAGTAAGCCCTGAGATTCTTATGGCATGGGGTAATCCTTTAAGCAGTAAGGATGGAATGTCTAATGTTGTAGGAGTAGAATGAGCCGTAAGGCTTGAAATGTATACAGTGTGATCCAGGAGAGTCCTGAAGAGGCAGTGTGGCTTGAAAAACCAGGTGCTGTGAGGTTGGTGTTGGGATTGGCAGGCACAGTGGAAGAATTAAAATTTAAAATTGTAAAAGTTTACCAATCCCAATTGTGGATTTGTCAATGACATTTAAATCGAGTAATAAAGGAACATACCTTTTTTAGTTTTTCCTTTCTCGATCTAAAGGAGCCAACTACTCAGATCAACTCCCTCTACCGCTATCCACTTGAATACAACTCCAACACGGTCAGTGTGTTAGCACCTCCAATGTCTCTCTAGGGTTTTTGTTGCAGCCTCTATTTTTTCATCATCTGTAGAAATCCCTAGCTCTAACTTTTAATAAGTAGTCAGGGTTTTCTATTATATTTGTAAAATTAATCTTAATTAATTTGAAATCCATATCATATCAATTAACACTTAATTTTTTTTAGAAACAAATTAAATAAATATGGTTTAATTAAATCTGAACAACAATTTAATTTAACCTATTTATTTAATCTAAATAAAGAGCCAATGGAATTAGATTTAATTTATCTTTATAAATTAAATTCGATTCTCAACCTTCTTCCTTCAAACCATTTCAGCACAGTCTTCCTTTATTTCCTACCAGAGGCGTAGCCATAATGTTTTTCGTATAATAATGATCATAAAAATCTAAATCTTATAATCCCATATTAGATCGTATTCATTTAGAATTTAATAAAACTACTTCCCTAAATCCCTATAGGGGGTTTAGCCTGAATCTTATAATCCCATATTAGATCGTATTCATTCAAACTGTTGTTGTTGTTGTTCTTCAAACAATTTCAGAAAAAATATTACTGAACTGAGATTTTATTGATAGTAAGAAAGTTTACAAGGGAGAGAATAATAAAGCTCGAGTGCAATCAAACTTCAGATGAGAGATTTGGCATTCGATTCTTGTGTGTCTTTCAAAAGAGAATTACAAGGCTTTATATAGAGCTGGCATTCCAACCATAGTTACATGACCGTGATTACTTTTCTAAACTTTGGTTACTATTCCTTCACATGCTCATCTTCTTTTGCTTGACACGTTCTTTCTTTTCTGGCTTTAATAAAGTTTAAACTTTCTTTCCCATCTTCTGACATTTCTTCTTGTCCTTCCCATACAAATTATTCTTTTCCTCTTGCTTTAAGTTCTTCGTATTCTTGTGCTGACAGTTCCTTTTTTATCTTCAAAATCTTTCTTTGGATTTTCTTTTATGATTTTCTAGCTTGCTTGAATCTTTTCCTTATTTTGTCAATATTCTTCCTGAGCCTTTTTGTCATATATTCTTTTTCGTCCATTACAAGATGTCGAGGTTTACAAGAATTGATTGCTCCTTTTCCTTCTTTGTCTATTCTCTGCAATAATTGCATTCATGATTGAGATATTCATATAATAGTCTACATACTTTCTCACTTGTTTCTTCAGTGTGTTCCATGTTATTCTTCTTGATTTTATCATACCACTTATAGAATACACCATGAGATCTATTGGTGCTTTTTCCAAGAGAATATATACAAGTAATATCACTCATATGATATACCCATGGAATTTCTTCTATATTAGCGGCAATCCTGTTCATTTCTTGGAATATTATATAATGATATTGAGCCCTTATATTAGAAACTCTGAATTGGAGTTCATTGTCTTCTTCAATTTCTTCCTTTTGCTCTGGCTCGTACTCAATTGGCTTCTTTGTGGTTCCAAGTCTAATTAAATTAATGGGACTATAAAACTTATCAGGAGTAATCTTAGCAACTATAGAATAACACCTGATGAATACTTTATGTTGAGTTACAATTCCAAAATTCTTGTTTACAACATCTATTAATCTTTATGGTAATTCTGTTATTTCCTCCAGGCTTGGTGATGGGTATATAGTTAAGTTCACATAATGTCGTAATTTTCCTGCTATCATTATTTAATTGTGGTGTTGTGGTTTAAAACGCCTGATAATTATAAATTGTTAATATTGTATTGTTTCTGAGAATTGAATAAGTTGATCATGTGTTATTGGTAGTCATTGGAATTGAATGTGTTTGTTTTCAGTGATTTTTTTCATAATGTTCATTCTGTGATTGTTGAGAGTCGAGGATTGTAAGGGCCAAGTGTTTTTCCCTTGAACAGACTGACATTTATAGGTTCATACCGATTACGATAACTAAGGTCATATTTAACAAAAGAGGGAAATGAGAACTAATAAGGATTTTAGGCTTCATGATTCTATATTTGGAGCAAGTTTGCATTCTGAGAAATACCAATTGTTTCTGGAAATAAAAATGTTGTTGTCACTGCTTCTGATTGTCAATATATATATATATATGCATGTGTATGTAATGTGGCACAGGGGGGATTATTGTTGAATATGGCTTACTGGCCTGGGTAAGATTGAAACAAATAAAATGGAAAAAAAACACAATTTTTAAACCGGTTCTAACTATAACCGGTCTTAAATATGAATTTAAGACCGGTTATTAAGAGAACCGGTCTTAAAAGATTAAACTTTAAGACCGGTTCTAAATTTAACCGGTCTTAAATCGATATTTAAGACCGGTTATTAATAGAACCGGTCTTAAACTCCTATTTTTTATACTGAAATTTCCCTACTCGTTCCGTTAGTTAAACTTTAAGACCGGTTGTTGTAGAACCGGTCTTAAAATTTCATATTTTAGACAGGTTTTTTAATCGATCTAAAAAGTTAAATACTTTTTAGACCGGCTGTATCAAGACCTAATCTAGAACCAGTCTAAAATGTATTTTTTAACCGGTCTTAAAAGTGATTTTTGTACCGGTGTGGCTACATAACTTATGCCAACATAATGACATATATGCATGCTCAATGTTTAGCATATTACACTAATACCCATAGTAAAAATGGAAACAGAGCTTCACTTATTCACATATGCTTTATGCAATTCATCAAAGCAATTAACACATCAATACACAAGCACACATATCAAGTTATGCAAGTTAGGAAAGTTTAGTACCTCTTGGACTTGTGTCTTCTTCATGTATCTTGGTCTTCCAACAATTGCCTCTTCTTCATTACTTTATGGCCCTAGATAAATAATGACATTATTATAGCCATAAAAAGTGAATGTATAATGAGCTATATTAGCCCTAAAGGCTTACTTTCACCCTTGGAGTTCATACTAATTATATTAGCCACAAGCTGCTAGCATTTTGACCAAACTTTGAAAAATCATAATTAATTCTATAGAAATCCAATTGGGGTAGTTCAATTTTCTACTTAAATATATTTTAAATTACTTTCATATAAAAATATCCAAATCAAGCCATTACAGCCAAAAATTCCCAAACATGTGTTAAACCTCATCTGTTTCAAATTTCCTTCAGAAACAGGGCATAACTTTGAAAAAATCATATCTTTTAAAGAATTGGTCTAAATAGCTTATATTTCTAATCAAATTAAAGCCCTGGATGTCTAATAAGTTTTGGACCAGGTTTGTCCATAAAAAAACAACACAATATATAGCTCAAATCAAAGCTTAAAATCACATCTTTCACTTTCTATGGCTTGTTCTGGATTTCTCCAACTTTGGTATCTTGTAGACAGCACAAAACACCTTCTTTCAAGAAACTAAAAACATAGAAATTAAGCTCTTAGTGAGAGAAACAACTTTTATGAAGACCTCAAGAGTAATAGAGGTGATTTTGAAGGTGAAAGTCAGGTTTGAAGCCTTACCTTGCTTCTTGTTCTTTCATGGCTTCTCTTTCTCTTTCCTTTTTCTTTTTCCTCTTATTTTCTCTAATTTGGTTGTACATTTGGAGTGTAATGAGAGAGTGAGATGTTTAAATATATGGACCCTCTTCACTTAACATGCTTGGCCAAAATTTAAAGAGAGTTGGAAGAGTTTGATGTTGTGTCACTTTCTTAGGCTTCATGAAAAGGTGAATTGATCAATTAATGGAAGGACATAGATGGCATATTGAATATTCACTCTCCCTCTTAACCGTCTAATATAACCAAAAGTGAGGAAATATAGTGATTAAATTCTATCTCTCCCTTGCTCTTATGTCCTAGTCACTTTTCTTGACTTTTCAACTCATTTTTTTACTTTGCCAAAAATGTTCCTTCTTGATTAATTTTGAGCCAAGTGTTTTTAACTCCCTCTTACTTCTCTTTTTTGCCGAAAATGGCCTTTAATTAATGGATAAATAAGAGCTTCTTGCTTTATGGACAAAAGACCATTTTGCCCTTACATTTTTCCAATTTTCAACACATATGCTCAAATCTACCAGAATTTTCTTCAATATTTGAAAATTCATAACTAATTGTACAGATGTCAAATTACTGTGGTTCCAAAGGCTATGTGACTCTTATTAAGGAAAAATATTTTCCTTAGCCAACTAGACACTCATATTTACATAATTTCTATTTTGGACGTTGCCACAGAAAATCGTCAGTTTTACTAGGCTAAATTCAAAAATTCATAACTCTTTGTGTACAACTCTAAATAACTTATATGACTTATCAAATTAAAGCATGATAAGTCTACTTTCATTTTGGAAAAATGTCACAATTTGTGGACATCATTTTCCTATTTTAAAGCAACCTCTAAAACCTCATACGCATTTTTGTACTACATTCTAGTACAATAAGCCATTCAGGCCATTTAAACTTCCTAGAAAATCAATTCAACTATTGCATTTGATTCTCAGGTTATGATTCAACTCTTAGAACATTTACATTTCCTGAGCCGAAAAATCAGGTTTCCTTAATTATACCCAGTAGGTGCGCTAAGAATGAAAATCAATAGCACATATTCTAACATTCACGGTTTTCGGATAATGTCCTTAAAACATCACTGAAGGTTCAACATTATCCTCAAGGTTCATAAGGTTCAAACTTCTATCATGACATAGAACCATAGTGTAACCTGATCCTCATTTTGACCAAAACACTGTTTCAACTTAGATCTAATCCAAACCTATCATCCACCTTCAATATCTTTAGATTAGATCCTCTAGGATAGATATATGACATTGATGCTACTGAATATTAAATAAGCACCGCAAGTGTACAGGCCGTGGAAATAGTATAGTAGCAAATCAAGGTCATCCCACAGAGATTCAATTAAACTAGTGATTAGGCATTAAATTTCCCATATTCATTTAAGTTTAGCATATCAAGGAAGAAACTAATTTGAAAATCAATTTAAGCAAAAGCAAAGTCCTAAATATAATATTTTTGAAATTTCAATGGAAGAAAACAACCTAGAGTGACTAATCCCTTTTTCAAGGTTAGAGTATGTATTTACCCAAATTAAATGCACTTAATGTTAATTTGTTAATCTAGAGTTTAAATGGATATAAGTATCTTCAAATTACTAATACCCCTCTGTCATGTTAAAATTGTTATTCCTAACTAATTTACTTAAGAGGAAATAAATGTCCAATTTCACTCTAATATGATTATATGGGTCCAATAGGTATATTCCTATCCTATTGGTAAATTAGAATAAATTCTAATCCCACATTACTTAATCTTATGGTCCAATTAAGATCCCTCTTCCAAGGCTAATCTAAATTCCCCAAATCATACATAGTGGTGATCAAGACTAAATAGACAAAATAATACAAGATTAAGTAAACTAAAATAACAATTATCACAATTAATTGATTCATACATGCTCAAATCCTCAAATTAGCTCATAGCTACTCTAGGTCCAAGAACAATTAGCCACACATGGTTTTATTTCCAATTATCACAGTAGAAGCAAATCCAGAGTTCAGAATCATACAAACAATTAAATTCAGTTCAGAGCTATAATGAAAATCAAACTGAAGCAATGAAATCAAAATAGGAATAAGCTCTCTCTCGTTCATTACTGATGCTATTCTCTTAACAGTAACATTTCTTCTTATCGCAATCAACTATGCTATGCCTTCTGAACAATAGACTTGTACTGATTATCCTTCTCGCTCTCACCAGCTCTGTGATTCTCGCTCTGGTTCAGCGATTATGTCATTGAAATGATGAAGATGATGAACAGTGGAAAACACCAGCTCACCGTCCTCCTTTGCTTCTGTGATCCTCTTCTTTTCTGATTTAGCTCCTTCTCGTCGCTTTGACCAAAACGTGCGTTTTGACCAAGGGACTTCAAAGAAAATATAATAAAATTTTGAGGAGGGATTAACATGAAAATTTCTTAAATATTTTAGAGCTTATTTAGAATTCCTAAAAATACAATTTTTTTTAATTTTTTAAAAGCATTGACTCATTATTATCATTATATTCCTAAATTAAATTATTTCTATTTTTTATTAAAACCATAATATCTAAACTAAAACCCCAAAATGATTCACCAAATTGATTTACTTCTAAAATCTCTTAGAAATCTTTCAAAATCTGTTAAGATAACTCTCCAAAATATCCTTTAAATGTACAGAATATGGAGAGTTATCACACTCCCACACTTGCATCAAATCTTGTTCTCAAGATTTTAAAAGTTTAAAACAACCAAAGAAGCTAATGGAAGCAAGATTTTTAAAACATAAATAACAAAATTGAAAGTAATTCAAATCTTCAAGAATGAAGCTTTTTTAGAACTCTTTTCCATCTTCTAAGAATGCAAGTAGCAAGGCAATTAATTTGACAAAGATAAATCATAATAGAATGCCCCTCACAAGGTATGTGTTTGCACTCATCTCTCAAGATGATAATTGGCTTGTGTTTCACTCAATTCCACTTATTGCAACCCATCTACTATAGGCTTGTTTATCATCTCAATCTTCACTACATTATCCCATTGCATACTCAAATCGAAAGGACTTTTCCAAGGGTTATGATGAATAGGGTAAGATAATGAAATGAAAATAGTCAAATGATATGGAGGAATACTTTAATTAGTGCTAAGCAATTCCATGAAATTCATGAAAAATGAAGGAATAACTACTTAAAGAAAACAAACTCATTTACACTATAAGCAACATTTATTCATTTATCCTTCAACAAATTTTTTTTTTCTTTCTTCCATTTTTTTTATTCTATTTTTTTGTATTTTTTTATACACACCTTTCTTTTCATTTTTTTTCACTTTTTCTCTTTTCTTTTTTTTTTCTTTTCAAAGTATCCACAACAACTCATCATATAACATATACTTCCTAATCCCTTCATTCTTGTTCTAAAATTGCTTACTTAGCACTTACTAAAGTAACACATGAATGGAAAAGAAAAAAATTATAAAAATTGTATTTCTCAAACAAAGGGTGATTTACTCTATGCAATTTTCTTTTAAAAACAAGTTAAGGCTCAAATAGGGTTAAAGCAAAGGATTTCATATGATAAGGATGGTCATTTGGCCTAACTAGCTATGAAATGAATGCCTAAATCATCTTTGTGTATGCAAAAGGATTTAAAGCTTCAAAAGAGATTCAAGACAAGTTCTAGAGATGAAATCACAACAAGTGTACTCCCTCTTGAAAGAAATGAATATTTAGGCTCAAGTTTCTCACCGGCTTTTAACATCCTAAAGTCACTTACCTAAGCCAAATCACTTGCCTATTTACTAACATTTCAAGAAGATAAAACTGAATTCTAATAAAACTCAATCCTTTCAAATTCAAATCAACCCAACTTTGCCAATGTGCACAAGTAAAATCCAAGCTTCCATGAAAAACAAAATTTTTGTTCAAAATTTGTCAAAATTTTTCTATTTATGTGCAAAATCAAAG
Source organism: Albizia julibrissin (assembly GCA_037074505.1). Taxonomy (NCBI): domain Eukaryota; kingdom Viridiplantae; phylum Streptophyta; class Magnoliopsida; order Fabales; family Fabaceae; genus Albizia; species Albizia julibrissin. The sequence continues at coordinate 29,934,695 of CM073481.1, read as the reverse complement.
AAATTTGTCAAACTTTAGGACAAGTCATACAAAATCAATAGTACCCCCACCCCCACCCTTAAATGTCACATTGTCCTCAATGTGAACAAGTAACACTAAGTAATGAAAGTGAAGAAATAACCAAATCCAAGTGTAGGAGTAGCAAAAGTTTCAAAGATTTCAATTGTTTACCAATTAAGCACAATTCACAAATGACACCACTCAACTCAATAGTCAACAACAAATATCAATTACATGCAAAACTAGACTATAACCAGCACTCATATCCCAGAACATGTTATCAACAATTAATTCGAACAAAACAAAGAAAGGTAGAAGAATACTCCCCTCTCAATCCTTGTATTGTGCTTTTGAATGCTCTTTCTTATGGCTACCAATATGGAATGCATCACCAGGGCTACCAAAAATCCTACAAAATCAAAACAACACATCAAACCAAACTTTGGGTTGCCTCCCAAGAAGCGCTTGGTTTGTAGTCCTCAGCTAGACTATGTCAGAAACTCAAGGAGGTTGTGCCAAGTGATGAACCATTGCTTGTCGATCCACCTCACCACCATTATAATGCTTTAGTCTTTTCCCATTCACCTTAAAGCAATTTCCTGTGCTCTCATTTTTAACTTCAATTGCACCCTTTGATGACACGAAAACCACACGAAATGGACCAGACCATCTAGATCGAAGCTTTCCAGGAAACAACTTGAGTTTTGAATTAAAGACAAGAACCAATTGCGGAGGCTTAAAATTGCGCTTCAAGATATGCTTGTCATGCCATTTCTTTGTCCTTTCTTTATATAATCTTGAACTCTCATATGCTTGAAATCGCAATTCTTCCAACTCATTTAGCTACAACAACCTTTTAGCTCCAGCTTCGTTGTGATCCATATTCAACTTCTTGATTGCCCACCATGCTTTATACTCCAATTCAAGTGGCAAATGACATGCTTTCCCAAAAACCAACCGATAAGGTGACATGCCAATTGGAGTATGAAAAGTTGTTCTATAAGCCCACAAAGCATCATCAAGTTTATCAGACCAATCTTTTCTTGTAGGGCCTACAGTTTTCTCAAGGATCCTCTTAATCTCCCTGTTAGCCAACTCACATAAGCCATTAGTTTAAGGATGATATGCAAGTGACATCCGGTGTTGCACTCCATATTTTGCCAAGAGAGCCTTGAAATTCTTATTGTTGAAATGAGTGCCCTCATCAGTAATGATCGCTCTAGGAGTGCCAAATCTTGTGAAGATGTACTTCTTCAAGAAGCGAATTATTGTATTGGCGTCATTAGCTTGGCAAGCAATAGCTTCAGCCCATTTGCTCACATACTCCACAGCAACAAGAATATATTGGTTTCCTCTTGAAGACGGAAAAGGACCCATGAAATCCATCCCCCAAACATAAAATAGCTCCACCTTTAAAATCCCAAATTGAGGCATCTCATGTCTCTTGGAAATGTTACCTTTGACATCTATCACACTTGGAAACAAAATGGTGAGCATCCTTAAACAAAGAAGGCCAATAAAAACCAGAATCAAGCACTTTAGATGCAGTTATTTTCCTCCCATAATGTCCCACATATGCATATGCATGACATTCAATTAAAATTGCCTCTTGTTCAACCTCAGGCACACATTTCCTAATAATCAAATTAGCACATCTCTTAAAAATAAATGGTTCTTCCCAGATACAGTAGGCAACATCTGTTAGATATGATTAGTTTTGATGATGTCAAATATAGATATAAGATATTAAGAGCAAAAAGTTTGCTTAATATATTTATCTTCTTACATTGACTAATTACTATATTTCATGTTGCATATCTTATAGATTAGTCAAGCAAAGCAAGAAAGAGATTGGAGAAGCAAACACCTGAAGAAACTAATGGGAATATCAAGAGTCAAGCTCCTAGAGGAAATACTGGATGTTTCTATGCTCATAAGGGAATTCAAGTGGTACTGTAGCAGTTGGCACTATTTGGCACTGTAGCGGTTAGACACTATAGCACAAGGTACTGTAGCAACGAGAAACTGTAGCACTCGAGTTTGAATAATAGAACTCAAGTTCTTGGCACTATAGCACTCAAGTTCAAAGAGTTCTTCATGCGATTTCTTGGCAGAAACGACTCCGAATAATTCCCTAGTTTTACACTCGAGTTGGATATGGATGACTCGAGTTTGGTACTGTTTAGAAATGCAAAAATTGGTTTGAACTCGAGTTCACAACGAAGAACAACATACTATGCTCATCCCTGTTTTATGTTCAGCAAGGGCGAGCTTCAGTAATTCAATCATATCTCCCAAACCACAACTCCGATGCATGTGAAACTAGTGGCATATGAAACTAGACTCCCAATACGTCATGGTGACACTAGAACAGGCATCAAAGGAGATCATATGAAGCTGATATGAGTTCAAACCAGTTCCATATGAAAGTAGACTCAAAGTGCTTTCCATGAATATATAATATGTCAAATTTGGAGTCATATTCAATGTGGTATAGCTTCTGGAAGTTGATGCATGACAATACATACACTGTCTACACTCATTGGATCATAACTTGGAGAATACAATGAGTTTGGAGGTTATTCCTTTTGCATTGGAATGTAGATGATAAGAGCTTTCTAATGATTAATCATTTACCATGTTTGGAGTCAAAAATGAATGGATCATGTTTTAAGTCCACTGTTCATACTCCCGCAAACATCTGATATACACTCGAGTGATGGAAGTTCTGGAATGAGAGCTTGTTCCAGAGAGTTCACGAGAATCAGCTGATATGAAGTTTAATATCCCGAATTTTGGGACTAAAGGCATAAAATTAAGCCTAGATCAAGTGGACTGCTAAGCCCTGGTTTAGCAAATGTCCCTATGATGTGTGTTTAAATTCCCCAAAATTCTTTTGTATCCTTGGATATTTAAAATGAATTATATTGGTGAGCTAAAGAGCTTGGGGAATAACAAATGAAGTGATTGGAAGTCACACATAATATAGTAAAGTGGAACACAAAGTAATTTTGCCACCGGTGAAATTCCCGGTATGGCAGTGGTGATTGTGTGACATCTTTCGATGGGTAAATGATGGTGAAAAATTATGAAACTTTCCAGAATGAAAGTAGACTTATCAAGATTTAATTTGATAGGTCATATAAGTCATTTGGAGTTGTATATAAAGAGAAATGAAATTTTGAAGTTAGCCCAGCGAAATTAATTATTTTCTGGGGCAGCATCCAAAGATTAAAATTATGGGAAGTTTGAGCTTCTAATTGGCCAAAGGTTATATTTTTCCTTAAAACTAGACTCAATAAGGGTCGCATATCCTTTGGAATCACTCCAATTGGACATTTGTACAATTAGATATGAATTTTCGAAGTTAATGAAAAATCTGCAGAATTTGGTATTTTATGCGAAAATTCATTATTTGGGCCAATGAACTTGTGACACGTGGCAAGGCAATTTGACACCCCATTTAATCATTAAATCACCATCTTCCTCAGCCATTTTTCCCGTGAAAAAACCAGAAGAAAGAGAGAGAAGGAAATGGAGAAAGAAGAGAAATAAAATTCTTTCCTCCGAAACACTGCCGAAACGGTATCATCTCTCAAAGTACCCTTCAGGAAACTTCCTATACTCATCGAGATCTTCATTTCTACAGTTTTGGATTTTCATTTGGAGGTGTTTGGTACCATCTCCCTTGCCGGGGTGTTGCCGGAATTCCATACCGTTTGTGGAAACGGGTAGAGGTAAGCGTAAGCTTCCTTTTTAACCGATTGATTTGTTGTTTGGATGAGTAAATTGGAAGTGGGGTACTGTTCATGGCTGGTTTTAAAGGATTTTTAATGGCTAAATGATGTCTAATGAGTATTTAAATAGCTAATCATTTGATTAGGAGTAGCAAGGAAGTGATTAGGCAAGAGAAAACAAGAAAACAACATAATGCACCTAAGAATCTGATTTTCTGCCCTGTTTTGACGTGGAGAAGGAGTAATATTTTGATGATTTTGATGTTTCCATTTGCTTTAGGAGGAAAAATTGTGTGGGTATGCAAGTGTTCATGATTTTTGGACGCTTGTATATGAATTGAGAATTTTTGGAAGTTAAAGGGTAAATGCTGTGTATTCCGTTTTCTGGAGGCAGTGTTATGGTGACGAGTTTTTGAGTAATCAAATGTTATCCAATGACCATGAAACTTTCCAGTCTAAAAGTAGACACATAGGCCTTTAATTTCATAGGTCATAATCGTTAATTGGATAAGTATGCTATGAGATATGAATTGTTACATATATGCCCTGTTTTCTGGAAAGAATCTGAAACAGTTGGTGTTTGGAAAATTTCTGGGAATATTTTAGTGGTGGCGTTTAAAATCGAGTATTTTTATATAAAACTACACTTAAAGGGCTTAAAATAGAGCTTTGAACCACCTCAATTGGAGTTCTATAGAATTAATTATGATTTTCCAAAGTTTGGTAAAAAATGCTGGTAGTTTGATTACCATGCGAATTTAAGTAAGAAATTGGCCAAATATAATTGGAATGAACTCCAAGGGTTAGTAAGCCTATAAGGCTAATGTGGACCATTAGGTATTCACTTTTCATGGCTCTAATGATGTTATCACTTTCCTAGGGCCATGAAGTGACAAAGAAGAAGTAATGGTTGGCGGATCAAAGGACAAGAAAAGGAGGACATAAAGTCCAAGAGGTAGTGAACTTACCTTTTCTGCATGTATGTGATATGTATGTCTTGCATTGATTATGTGACTGCTTTGCCTATTTGTGTGGAACATGTATGATTGGTTGAAGCTCTGTTATATTTGTGCAATGGCCATATGTATGTCATAACATCGAGCATGCAGCATGTCATTATGTTGGCATGAAATAGTGTAGGCAAGCATGTCATGCATTCATATATCTGGCATGTATAGTGGTAATGTTTGCTACTGAGATTCTCTCGAATCTCACTCTTCCCAAACAACCATTCAGACAGGTGAGCATTGGAAACGTGCTGAGATCAGAAAAGAGGTATGCACGAAGAGGACTGTTGCTGGTTGTTTGAAGGTCTGTAAATATTGTGTAAACCCCTGGTGGGGAAACTTTTGTATTATAATCAAGCAATATTATATTAATATTATCAGTATATTCATGATATTCCTGTGTGCCCACTGAACTACGCATTGCTACTCTGAGTAAGGTCAATAATAAGGGATATATGAGGTGGGTCGTTACATGAAGTGCACTCAAGTTTGAGGAGGACAACTCGAGTTCTGCCGAGAGAGTTTTTGTCTGAGAGTCTTGCAGTCTGAAGAAAATGTGGTACACTCGAGTCCTCATGTTTGCACTCGAGTTTTCAATCAACAATGCACTCGAGTTATGAGAGTGAGGCCATGAAAGTTTGTACCCGAGAGATTTACAACCGTGAAGAAAAGGAAGCGCACTCGAGTCCTGAAGCTTGCACTCGAGTTCTGCTCCCTTGCACACTCGAGTTTGTCTTTGCACTCTCGAGAGTTCATATCAGAAACAATGATAGAACGGTGAAAAATGCTATGGACTCGAGTTCTCCCATGAGCACTCGAGTTCTTACATGTTTTACACTCGAGTTGGAGCTGCTAAACTCGAGTCCTTGTGTTAACAGAAGCTAAGTAAATTTCAGCGATCGATCCGAACATGTTTAAATGTTATCCAATGATTATGTTCTCACTTGTTATCATTATTAGACATTGCTTAACCTTTGTTTCAAGTGTGAATCAGGCAATCAACGTTCGGATAAACAAAATGCATAAGGAAGTCAAAAACGCCGAACACAACGAAATGGGCAACTGTTACTACACATGGTCTAACAAGCTTCAGAAGACTCTGCCACACGCTCTGACAGTTAGAAAAGAATTCAAAATGCCCATACAGTCACAACAGATACAGTTGTAATGATTCATCTTCTGAATACCAATATTCAATGGCAACAAATCAGGATTAAGAAATGCTTTCAACAGGGAAAATATTTAAATACACTCAACGACCTTACAAAGTAATGGTGAGACAGATATTAAAGACAATAATGGATGACACAGTATGGACACGAGAACATGCATATGGGTCGGTCCGATAGTGAGTAGTTGCTGCAAGTTGTGATGATTAAAGAATTCAAATGCCCATACCACTCTCTAGTAGATACATTGCAATATGGACAGAGAAGCTCAACAGGAAGAAGAATGCTCAACGGACAAACGAAGAACTCCAACGGGTATGTTGAGATGCTATCAACAGAATTAAATGAACAACAAGAATGTGCAAACAGAAAGCAACGGTATGAGATATCTGTCAGAAGCATGATCAGACTACAATGGGAAAATGTTTACTCCAACGGCTCTCAATGCATCTTCTATATAAACTGAAGCATTCAACAACACAGACGTGACAACAAACAGATACAATGAAGTAACGAGAACCCAACTGTTAACATGTTGCTGTCATGAATCTTCATCTCTCACACACTCTCTGTTAATATCTGTTTTCCTTGTCATGTATAATTAAGAGTGAAAATATTTACATTGTACTTCAGTGAGCATTTATACACTCTGTGAGAGAGCTTGTAAACACTTCATCTGTATTTCAGAAGTGTTCTCAAGGTAGAGGGACCTTGAGAGGATTGATAACCTTACAGGGGAGTTGTAGAGCGAATTGTCATTAAGAGTTTCTGCTCGTAAGACTTACAAGGTGCAAGCAGTAAAGAATGTTGCTGCTCGTAAGACTTACAGTGGTGTGAGCAGGAGAGAACGTTGCTGCTCATAAGACTTGCACGGTTAAGCATGAGAGAAAGGTCTTTGAGATTGCTTTGCTCGACTTGCTGTAAGAGGGAGTAAACCTTACACTGTGTAAAGGGGAGTAACTCTTGTGAGTTTGTAGAGGCTTATATTGTGCCCAGTTAAACAAGAACATAGTGTATTGGGAATCTCAGGAGGAGCCTGGGGACTGGATGTAGGTCATCGTAGATTGGACCGAACTAGGATAAATCATAGTTTGCATATTCTCTTCCCTAAGCTTTTACATTTCCAGCATATAAGATTTACATAACTGCTTATGATTTTATACTTCCATATATATTAATTTGATAAGCTGTAAAAAGATTTTAAAAGATCATATTTTATTATCGATCACCCAATTCACCCCCCCCCCCTCTTGGGTGTCAGCCAGGTCTAACAACATCATGCAAAAATTTCTTTCTTTGATAGAAAGACAAATCAGGAGGTAACACATCACACACTAGATAATTCACAATATCAGCATACCAAGGCAAATCATAACTGCTAATAGCAAATAATTGTTCATCAGGGAAATATTCATTAACCATTCAATCATTCACACAATCAGAAGAGTTCACAATCTTAGATAAATGATCAGCAACTTGACTTTCAGTTCCTTTCCTATCAATTATATGCACATCAAATTCTTGTAACAATAAAACCCATCTAATCAATCTAGGTTTGGACTCTTTCTTCCCTAACAGATATTTGATAGCAGCATGATTAGTGTGAACTAAAATCTTAGCACCGATCAAATAGACTCTAAACTTTTCAAAAGCAAACACTATAGCAAGCATCTCTTTTTCAGTAGTAGAGTAATTCACCTGAGCTACCACTAGTGTCTTGCTTGCATAGTAGATAGGATGGAAGATCTTAGCACGCCTTTGCCCCAACACAGCTCCAACAGCATAGTCACTTGCATCACACATCACTTCAAAAGGTAGTGACCAATCAAGAGCAACAATAATAGGAGCTGAAATCAATCGACTCTTCAATTCTTCAAAAGCCATCATGCACTCCTCATTGAAGTGGAAATAAGTATCTTTCTCAAGTAATTGTGAAAGAGGCTTTGAAATCTTGGAAAAATCTTTAATGAATCGACGATAGAATCCAGCATGCCCCAAGAAACTTCTCACAGCTTTGACATTAGAAGGAGGAGGAAGTTGCTCAATCACAGAAGTCTTTGCTCTATAAACTTCTAAGCCCTTTTTAGAAACCTTATGCCCAAGGACTATCCCTTCAGTCACCATGAAATGACACTTTTCCCAATTGAGAACCAAATTCGTCTCTTCACATCTCCTTAACACCTTATCCAAATTTATCAAACATTCTTCAAATAATTCACCAAAGACCGAGAAGTCATCCATGAAGACTTCCATTATCTCTTCTATCATATCAGAGAATATGCTCATCATACATCTTTGGAAAGTAGCAGAGGCAATACACAAACCAAATGGAATTCTTCTGAAGGCAAAGGTACCATAAGGACATGTAAACGTTGTCTTTTCTTGATCTTAAGGAGCAACAACAATTTGGTTATAACCTGAGTACCCATCCAAGAAGCAAAAGAATTCCTTGCCAGCTAATCGGTCTAACATTTGATTGATGAAAGGAAGTGGGAAATGATCCTTCCTTGTTGCTTCATTCAACTTTCTGTAATCCATACACACTCTCCAACCTATAACTGTACGAGTGGGGATGAGCTCATCATACTTATTAGCAATAACTGTCATTCCCCCTTTCTTATGAACATACTGTACTAGACTAACCAACGAGCTATTGAAATAGGGTAAATGATTCCAGCATCCAACCATTTAATCACTTCTTTCTTAACTACATCCTTCATCATAGGATTCAATCTTCTCTGATTCTGAATAGACTTCTTGTGAACATCTTCTAAAAGTATCTTATGCATCACAATTGAAGGACTTATACCTTTGATGTCGGCAATTATCCAACCCAAAGCCCTTTTGTGATCCCAAAGAACTTTCAACAACCTTTCTCTTTAGTCTTCAGATAAAGAAGTTATGATAATAGGAAGTGTCTCAGATTCACCTAAATAAGCATATCAAAGATGTGATGGTAAGGGCTTAAGCTCCAGAATTGATGCTTCTTCAATAGAAGGCTTCAAAGAAGTTTTCCTTGATTCCATCTTTAACAACGCAAATTGCTTTGATCGATTGCTGTAAGGAGAAGAAGTCTTAAGTAACCTCTTGCATTCAACTAAATTTCCTTCTTCAACATCATGAATTCCAAGTAACACAGCTTGTAAAGGGTCTTTTATAACATAAGATTCTAAGTCTCTTGAATCACATCATCTAGTATATCAACCCTGAAGCAATCAGTTGTGTCCCTAGGATACTTCAATGCCTTGTTCATGTTGAAAATAACTTCTTCATCATTCACTCTCAACTTGATCTCCCCTTTTTCAACATCAATCAAAGTTCGAGCTGTAGCAAGAAAAGGTCTTCCTACAATGAGTAGGAGAGTGCTATCTTCATCACAATCTAACACAATGAAGTCAGATGGAAAAATAAACTTATCAACTTTAACCAACACATCTTCAATAATACCCTTTGGATAAGCTAAACTTCGATCAGCTAACTTAAGTGTCACAGAGGTTGGATGAGCTTCACCAAGTTGCAATTTCCGAAACACAGATAATGGCATCAAGTTGACACTTGAGCCTAGATCACATAAAGCTCCACCTTGAAACTTTTCTCCAATTATGCAAGGTATAGAAAAACTACCAGGATCTTTCTGTTTAAGAGGAAACTTGTTGAGAATAATAGCACTACATTCTTCAGTAAGGGGTACTTTTTCATAATCACCAAATCTTCTTTTCTTACTCAACATCTCCTTAAGAAACTTCACATATTGAGGCATTTGCTCTAAAGCTTCAAGTAAAGGGAGATTGATGTGTAATTGCTTGAAGATCCCCAAGAACTTCTTGTACTGCTCATCTAAAGCTGGATTCTTTAAGGAAATGGCAAAGGTGGTACCCATTTAAGATTCTCATTGGTAGACTTCTTCACTTCACCCTTCGTAGACTCACTATCAACTTTTTTCTTTTGAATAAACTCTTTATCATTCTTTATAATGATCGTAGGAGTCTCGTGGACATTAGAAGCTGAAGGTTTCTCCACTGCTTGTGAAATCTCAGGTAACTCTTTACCACTTCTCAAAATGAGAGCTTTACATTCCTCTTTTCCATTGCTACGAGGATTAGTCATAGTATTACTTGGCAATTCTCTTTACTGTAATGCATTCACAGCAGTTGCAAGTTGCCCCACTTGAACCTCAAGATTCTTGATGGATGAACTCAATATTGTATTAGTAGCGGCTTGATCTTGAGTACTCTTCAATTGAAAACTCATAAGCTGAGACATCATTGCTTCAAGATCAATTTTAGGCTCTTGAATAGGTCTAACTTCCTTTTCCATGTGATAGAAACCAGGAGGTGCCATTAGTTTTGAATTAGAAGTAGATGCTTCATTAAGAGTTGCACCATGTTTCCAATAGAGATTAAGATTTTTACGCCATCCAGAGTTGTAGGTATTAGAATATGGATTAATCTGATTGTTGCTATGGTAATTTCCTGCATAATTGACTGACTCGATCTGTTGAGACATAAGGCATTGTCCCATAGCATGTCCATCTCCACAATAATCACAAGGAGCATGAATAGCATTAACCCCCATGTGTCCACTTTTGGATAGGCATACTTGAGCTTCTAGATGATCAAATCTCTTGTTGAGAGCACTTAACATTCCCACCAATTGTGATGAAGTGACATCATTAACTCTCTCAGTTGACTTCACTGATATTCTTTCATTGTTGTTCTGAATAAAGTCAACTGATAAGTCATCTAAGCAACTCCAAAAATAATTCACCGGTTGCTTTGTAATTCCTCCATTAGTGACAGCATTCAATTGTGATCTAGATTTAGGAGTCAACTGGGTACAGAAGATTTGAAGTAAGACTCACTTCTCAAAATTATGGCCAGGACTCTGCCTAACAAACAACTTGAATCTCTCCCAAGCTTCATATAAGTGTTCCCTAAACTGTTGGCAAAAATTAGTAAGAGCAGCTCTTGCATCCACCATCTTGTTATGTGGAAAGAATCGAGATATGAACTTGTCTTCCAACACGGCCCAAGAAGTGACACTACCCTCTTCTAAATTGTTGAGCCACTCTTTAGCTTTTCCTTGTAGAGAATAAGGAAAAAGCCTAAGGCGAATCACATCATTAGGAACTTCATTTTGCTTGAATGGTCACAAACATCCAGAAATTAAATCAAGTGCCGATTTGGGTCTTCTAAATCATTCCCGGCATATTGACCATGTAACTCAAGCATCTTCAGCATAGTTTGCTTGATCTCAAAATTATTAGCTTGGAATTCAGGCACTCTGATTCCTGATTGATACCCACGAGATTGTCTTCCTAAGAAATCATTGACACCCAAACAGTCATTCTCATCCTCAGCCATCACTGTAGTATCAGTTTTTACACCCTTCCTTGCTCGAGTATGAGGTCTTATAGCTTCCAAAAGTTCTTAGACGCTCCTTGTTTTCTGTGGTGTCTTCACAGCTTTTGGATTTGCGGGGCATATACTAAAGTACCTGAAAAGCTAAACAGATCTCAAGAGTATCACATTAACACAAAGACTAAGTAAAACCAAAATAAAAATTGCTCAAGCTGAAATTACTAAAGGAATTCTAATTCTAATCACCAATTGCCTTGAATCCCTGGCAACGGCGCCAAAAACTTAATGCTACTAAATTTTAAATAAGCGTCGCAAGTGTACGGGCCGTGGAAATAGTATAGTAGCAAATCAAGGTCATCCCACAAAGATTCAATTAAACTAGTGATTAGGCATAAAATTTCTCATGTTCATTTAAGTTGAGAAAATCAAGGAAGAAACTAATTTGAAAATCAATTTAAGCAAAAGCAAAGTACTAAATTTAATATTTTTGAAATTTCAGTGGAGGAAAACAACCTAGAGTATCTAATCCCATTTTCAAGGTTAGAGCATATATTTACCCAAATTAAATGCACTTAATGTTAATTTGTTAATTTAGAGTTTAAATGGATATAAGTATCTTCAAATTACTAATACCCCTCTCTCAAGTTAAAATTGTTATTCCTAACTAATTTACTTAAGAGGCAATAAATGTCCAATTTCACTCTAATATGATTATATGGGTCCAATAGGTATATTCCTATCCTATTGGAAAATTAGAATAAATTCTAATCCCACATTACTTAATCTTATGGTCCAATTAAGATACCTCTTCCAAGGCTAATCTAAATTCCCCAAATCATACTTAGTGGTGATCAAGACTAAATAGACAAAATAATACAAGATTAAGTAAACTAAAATAACAATAAGCACAATTAATTGATTCATACATGCTCAAATCCTCAAATTAGCTCATAGCTACTCTAGGTTCAAGAACAATTAGCCACACATGGTTTTAATTCCAATTATCACAGTAGCAGCAAATCCAGAGTTCATAATCATACAAACAATTAAATTCAGTTCAGAGCTATAATGAAAATCAAACTGAAGCAATGAAATCAAAATAGGAATAAGCTCTCTCTGGTTCATACTGAAGCTATTCTCTTAACAATAACATTTCTTCTCATCGCAATCAACTATGCTATGCCTTCTGAACAGTAGACTTGCACTGATGATCCTTCTCCCTCTCGCTAGCTCTGTGATTCTCGCTCTGGTTCAGCAATTCTGTCACTAAAATGATGAAGATGATGAACAGTGGAAAACACCAGCTCACCGTCCTCCTCTACTTCTGTGATCTTCTTTTCTGATTCAGCTCCTTCTCGTCGTTTTCTCAAACTTCTGCCTCTAACTACCTAATGAATCCCTTGGTCAAAACGCACGTTTTGACCAAGGACTTCAAAGAAAATATAATAAATTTTTTAGGAGGGACTAACATGAAAATTTTTGAAATATTTTAGAGCTTATTTAGAATTCCTAAAAATATAATTTTTTTTTTTATTTTTTTTATAAAACATTGACTCATTATTATCATTATATTCCTAAATTAAATTATTTCTATTTTTTTATTAAAATCATAATATCTAAACTAAAATCCCTAAAATGATTCACCAAATTGATTTACTTCTAAAATCTCTTGGAAATCTTTCAAAATCTGTTAAGATAGCTCTCCAAATATCTCCAAAATATCCTTTAAATATACAAAATATGGAGAGTTATCAGGCATAATCACCACTCATCATTCATCACCGTATATAATACCTTCATACCTTTAACCCCATGAGGTTACTAAGGATCATTACTTAGCACAGAGAAACCTCAAAACAATTACTATGCCTCGAGTTTCCATAACTCCATCAAATGAACATTTTCTTGGCATTACTCACTACAATAGAAATCGTTCGAATTAAAGATCAATACTTAGTTCATCATATTCATGCCTCTAATCATTCCTTACGTCATCTAAGAATTTCAAGTCAGAATCCCAAACCTTTAAACAAAAGGTTTCAGATTTCCAAGGTACTTCCCAGGGGGTCACCCATCCTGGGATTTCCCTCGCCTAAGCACGCTTAATCATAGAGTTCTGATGGTATACAGGAAATTAGTGCTTGTACTGACCCATATACTTCTGGGCATCGGTATTCCATATATACCTCGATCTCAGTATACCATGTTATCCTGCCGAGAAGTGATAGATATTGTCCTTACAGGGAACATAAGTTGTACCAGTGTAATACCCCATTTTTTACCAATACATTTATGTGTATATTTGATGTATATTTAGTGGAATAAAATGGTGAAAAATGAGGTGGATAAATTTATGAGAATTTATGGAAAATATGTCAATCCCCGGTTACGAGTAAATTGGCCGAATAAGGGTATAAGAGACCGGTAAAGGCCCAATATGGTAACCAAAATTCAAAAAATTTAATGATATGGTTAATGGCCTCATTTAAGCGTCAAAATAGGGTTTAGCCGAAGAAATGGGTGGAAAATGATTTATTCCTGTAAATCATTAAATGTAGGGGCAAAACAGTAATTTTGCCGAAAAGTGGAAAATAATTTTTTTCCTCAAATTCCCAATAATTTGAGCTAAATGGGAATTAAAAAGAGCAAAATGACTAATTGATCATTAATAGATCAATTTTGGTGAATTATTGTGAAAATGGTCAAATGGTAAAAAAAGTCAATTCTTGGTCAACAAGTTACAAGTTGGCACTATGAGATGGATAAAGAATCAGATTTTCCCTATGTTTCCCTTGCATATTTCGGCTGTTATGTAGCATGGAGAAGGGAAATAGAATTAATTGGAGAATTATGTTATTTTGGGCCAATTGTAATATATATCATTTAATCTCTATCTCCAGTTGCTTACTCACACACGCACATAAGTGAAACAAAAAAGAGAGAGCTTGAGAACGAGAACTCGACGGAAGTGAAGGAGACGAGCTAGGGTTGATACAAGATTAAGGTATGGGACTTGTGTCTTGTGATCTAAGGCTCCAAATCTCTCCATGGCTTCTCCTTCTCATCTCTCTATCATTGATTTGCTTGATGAGTAGCTGAATCAAGCGCAGGTAGAGGAGAGAGAGAGAAAGTGAAGAAAATCAAAAGGTAACTTCCTAAACTTGTTCCTCTTGCTTGATTAAGGTTAATGGAGTTGTTTTGGGCTTGATTATGGTTCATTTGATATGAGATAATTGAGAAAAACCAAACTGAACAAAATGTGGAAATGCCCTTAAATCAAGTCCAATGATTGTCTAATCAATTAATATTGCGAGGATAAGTAGAAAGAAGGTGATTAGGCCAAAGAAAACGAGAATCCGACATAACTTTTCTGGGAATTTATTTTCCCTTCATTGTGTTGGACTGAGAAAATGAGTGGGAATTTGACCAATTCGATGCTTCCACTAGATTCAGGAGGCCGAATTGTGTAGGGTTTATGTTGACCCCGAAGTGAGAAGAGGATCAAAGAGCGAAATGACAAAATTGCCCTTTCTAAGCCTTATTTGATGGTTGTCAAGGGTATTTTCGTGATTTGGGATTGATTTTGGCCAATTCGAGGTCAGAAATGAACTCTACACACGAAATTGTGTAGAAATGGCATAAATCATGATTTTGAGAAAAATACTGATAATGAGGACCTAAGGGGTATTTTGGTAATTTGGCAATTTGGCACCAATAGGCTAAATTTACCAATATTATGAGTTTGGAAAGGTGTATGGATAAGTAATAACTCATTTGTGATGTTTGGCGATTTCAGGATTTGATAACCGGTTTGGCCTCAGAACTGCCCGATCTTGAATCACAGGAAAAGTTGTATAAAGTAGCAACCAGGTAGTAACCGTCTTCATATAACATAGCATGCATATGTGTGATGTGTTTAGATTATGCGGAGTAATCACCCAGGGCCTATCTTTGCACGGGATGATACTCATGCGATAATATTCATATTGCACGAATGGTGCCCAAGGCCTATCTTTGCGCGGGTACCCCTCGGGGCCAAGTCCTTGTCTAGCGCTAGCATGGTTTGTGAATTGCATGAAAATGGCACTAAGTAATGTTATGATGATTTGATTGATGATTGTATGATGAGCATGCTATATATGTGTTATCTTGTATGTTGTGTGTGTTACTACTGAGATTCCCATGAATCTCATTCTTTTCCCAAACAAATCTCCAATACATGGAGGGAGCTCACGGGGCAAAGAGAAGGTAAAGGATGATGAGTCGAGGTTGAGCAGTGGATAAGCTTAGTGTAGGTTGTCTAGTCTTTGTTTTGTAAGTTGAAAAGTATATGAGATTTTGGATTGTATATGAGAAAGAGAGCAGATGATGTATGTGAGGTTTTTTGTCTAATGAATTGTACATGTATGTAAATATTTGTACCAACAGAGGTATTGCTCACACTCTGATAATTATATTTGGTGAGTATTAGCTATTGAGTACTCTACCGTAGTGTTGGGATATAAGGTATCACATTTTTTGTATCAAAGCAATGGTTCTGGCAATAGGCTAGTACTTGCTAGAAATCCTCTGCTTAGATTGATTGCACAATTCATTAGTGTTAAAATGGTTGGGATGGTTAGAGACATGAGTATAAGGTGTGTAGAAAGTATATAAGTTGATTTAGTGGTTATGAGGAAGTTTGAGAAGATTTATAAGTTGTTTCATATGGGAAAACGACTGAAGAACTCGAGTTTAGCAGGTCAAACTCGAGTGTGTTTCAGTCGAGAACTCGAGTTTGTCAATGAGAACTCGAGTGCAAGAGGAATTTTCCCACAAATCAAGTGTTTTCGGATAGAAACTCGTGAGAGTTCAAAAGTGAACTCGAGTGAGCAGGCCTTAGAACTCGAGTGCCAGGAATAGGACTCGAGTGCATGGCGATTTCTGCTGAGTGTGGAACTCTCTGGGGAAAACTCCCAAGCTGGAACTCGCGTGACTCGAGTGTTGTGAAGGCTGTGAACTTGAGTGCAGAATTGTGAACTCGAGTTGGTGTCTTCCATCCACAACCTCAAGGTTCTCTGGAAGAAACTCGCATAGGGTAAACTTGCAGAACTCGAGTTCACTCTCAGGGAGAACTCGAGTGCTGCATGAAGAACTCGAGTGCGCGTCTGTTGTTCCAAGTGTTGGAGTTTCTCAGGTGGAAACTTCCAGGTTATGACTTACATGACTCGAGTGTGCTTCAGGTGCAGAACTCGAGTGCACAATGGTGAACTCGAGTTCATGCCTATGGTTTCGAGTGTTGAAGTTTCTCTGGAAGAAAATTGATCCTCCAAACTCGTTGGACTTGAGTGTAACATTTCTCCAGAACTCGAGTGCTGACTTATGGACTCAAGTGCATGTGAACTCGAGTGCACCGTGGTGAACTCAAGTGCAAGTTTTCATGTCATGTGGAAAGATTGGAAAAATTAACTAAGTCCTGGTGAAGAAACCCGCAGAACTCGAGTGTGTTAGGAAAACTCGAGTGCGAAGCCAAAAAACTTGAGTTTTTGAAGATAAACTCGAATGTAATGGTGAAGAATCAGTTGGCTTTCAGCGGTAAGCCAACTGAACTCGAGTGCAAGCTGCAGGACCCGAGTTACTGGCCAGAACTCAAGTTCATGCACCCCAAACTCGAGTGCAGTGACGTTTTCCAGCATTTTTGCATGAGCCTTTATGTGATGTTTCCTTAGAAATTTTGACACATTGTGCTATGTTTAATGCAATTATTTCCTTGGAGACCATGGACCCACATATGGTGGAGTATAGGGGAGCCGATGTAACAAGAGTAAGGCGAACAGCTCGTAAGAGCATACCAGCTCTTGTGGCGATCAAGAAGGAAGATGAGTCAACCAGTAAGAGACAGAGAAGTAAATCACCCTCATTTCCTTCTATTAATCAAGTTCCTCTGGAAGAGCAAATCCTGAAAGGTAGAGTTGGCGTGATCCTTGATAGAGGAGGACGTAGACCAAGGATGGCGCGAACAGATGAGGCACCCCCTGAAGGGAATAATCGGGAAGGGAATCCTCCTGATGGAAATCAACCTGAAGGAAACCAATCTGAGGAAAATACAGATGAGGAACAATCATCTAGTGACGAGCCATCACAGTCACATGAAGCGAACATAGATGTTCCTATTGTTCAAGAACTGGATGAGAATATGGTCCAATACTGGATGCCTAAGTTTGTCAAGTATCAACCTGACGCATTCCAGAGCAGATTCAACCCACAAGGATCAACCATCTTGAGAACATTTTCGAGGTACTTAGATGCCCAACTAAGATGAAAGCCAAGATGGCTATCTACAAGCTAGTGGGTGATGATGATGATTGGTGGAAGAATACAACGTTGTTGTTGCGTGCTCAAAATATTCCTCTGACCTGGGAATTGTTCCAAGAAAATTTTTACGAGAAGTATTTTCCAAGGTCGGTGAGAATTGAAAAAGAGAAAGAATTTCTGGCAATTCATAAAGGCGATAACTAGACTTTTGATTCATACTTGTCTCGGTTTATCCAACTATCTCGTTACTCTGCATATTTGAATCTTATGAACGATGAGAAATGGAGCTCAGACATGCTCATTGGAGGAATGAAACCTGAGATGGAAGAGAAGTTGGTTTCCCAGTAATTCAGAAAGTTCAATAAGGCTGTGGAAGCATGCCGACTTACTGAAGGAAACTTGAGAAGAGTACAAGTCAACCGGAATATAAGCCAAAGAGGTGGATTCAGTCGTAGAGAGACCTCACAGAAGCAAAGAGGTCAAGGTTTTCCACAAAGGGGAGGCAATAAAAGGTTCTTTTGGTCTAGAAACCATGGTGGTCGAAAACCCCCAACATCACATATGTGTGCTTGGTGTGGTAAATTTCATCCGGGACGATGGTGAAATACTCCTAGTAGCCAAGTGATTTGCTATGCCTGCCAGAAGTCAGGCCATTTGGCTGTGAATTGTCCTCAATGAGCAGCACCACGACCTGCCGAGCCTAGACAGCAAAGTCAGGGTCGAGTATTTGCCTTGACTCGAGAGGAAGCAAGAAAGTCCCCAGAGCTAGTTCAAGGTAAAGTTATTCTTAATGGTAGTGTATTGCAAGTATTATATGATTCAGGTGCTAGTCATTCTTTTATTGCTTATGACTGTGTTAAGTGCCTAGGAATGCATGTGCATCAACTACCATTCGATTTGATTGTATCTACACCGATGGGTGTTAAAACCTTGACTCTTATGTTTGTTTAAACTGTGTTATAAATGCTTAGGGATATGAGTCTACAGTGGACTTGATCTGCTTGCCACTCCAAAGACTCGAAGTCATATTGGGTTTCGACTGGCTAACAGCAAATAACATGCTAGTAGATTGTGGAAACAAGAGGATCATACATCCTACTCCGCGAGAGTTTAGCCACAGAGATGTCAGCTTGAATTTCCTCTCATTGGCAGAAGCTATGAAGTGCCTAAAAAGAGGATGTCAAGGGTATGTCATATTCTTTTCCGTGCAGGTAGATACGGAAATGGCTTTGAAGGACATCCCAGTTGTAAGGGAGTTTCCTGAGGTATTTCCAGATGACCTGAGTGGTATACCTCCGGAAAGAGAAGTGGAATTTGCAATCGAGATTATACCTGGAGCTGGGTCTATATCCAAAGCCCCATATCGAATGGCTCCAAATGAGATGGTTGAATTGAAGAATTGCTTGAGAAAGGGTTTATACGACCCAGTGTGTCACCGTGAGGAGCGCCGGTATTATTTGTTAAGAAGAAAGACGGAACTTTGCGGTTGTGTATTGACTACAGGGAATTGAACAAAGTAACCGTCAAGAACAAGTACCCACTTTCCCGGATTGACGACCTTTTAGATCAACTGGATGGAGTGAGTGTATTCTCAAAGATTGATCTGAGGTCAATGTATCATTAGCTGCGAGTAAAGGCAGAGGACATACCGAAGACTGCTTTTCGAACTCGATATGGACACTATGAGTTTCTAGTAATGCCTTTTGAGGTGACTAATGCACCAGCAGTGTTTATGGACTACATGAACCGTATCTTTCGTCAATACTTAGATCAGTTCGTGGTAGTCTTTATCGATGACATTCTGATATACTCTAAGAGTAGAGAAGATCATGAGGAGCATTTGAGAATTGTGCTCGGTATTTTACGAGAAAAGCAACTCTATGCTAAGTTGAGCAAATGTGAGTTCTGGCTCACAAAAGTTAAATTTCTGGGCCATGTGATCTCACAAGAAGGGGTTTCAGTAGACCCTAGTAAAGTGGAAGCAGTGTTAGACTAGAAAAGGCCAGAGATTGTTGCTGAGATACGCAGTTTACTGGGTCTTGCAAGCTATTACCAGAGATTTATTCAAGATTTCTCTCTAATTGCCTTGCCGTTGACCAAGCTCACGCAGAAAGATCAGTTGTTTGAGTGGGACGAACGTTGTGAGAGGAGCTTCAGAGAGTTGAAGGAGAGGTTAACATCTGCACCAGTATTGATTATCCCTGATCCTGATGATACTTATGTAGTCTACAGTGATGCTAGTAAGCAGGGACTGGGATGTGTCCTAATGCAACAGGGCAGAGTGGTGGCATATGCCTCTCGACAGCTGAAGCCTCATGAGTTGAATTATCCCACACATGATCTGGAGCTGGCAGCAATTGTGTTTGCGTTGAAAATTTGGCGGCACTACCTA
Source organism: Albizia julibrissin (assembly GCA_037074505.1). NCBI lineage: Eukaryota > Viridiplantae > Streptophyta > Magnoliopsida > Fabales > Fabaceae > Albizia > Albizia julibrissin. Next base: position 29,914,736 of record CM073481.1, on the reverse strand, counting down.
TATGGAGTGACTGTTGAACTATATTGCGACCACAAGAGTCTAAGATATTTGTATGATCAGAAAGAGCTCAACATGAGACAACGTCAGTGGATGGAGTTGCTGAAAGATTATAACCTAAAGATTAAGTATCACCCAGGTAAACCTAATGTTGTGGCTGATGCTCTTAGTCGAAAAACGGTGCTGATTGCAGTTATGATGACACAAGAAAGGAAATTGATAGAAGATTTCAGAGATCTGAATCTGTCAAATTAGATCCTCTGTGCTGGCTATAGCATTAGCTGAGTCGAGAATGATTTGAAAGATGAAATTGAGGAAGCTCAGATGCAAGATGAGCGAGCAAAGTCAAATAGAGCTATGATTGAACAAGGAGAGACTCGAGATTTTGATCTGTCGCCTGGTGGATTAATTCGGTACAAGCAGAGAATTTATGTTCCACCGAGGGGTGATATGAGGAAGAAAATTATCCATGATGCGCATAAGAGTCGCTATACTCTGCATCCAGGAATGGTAAAGATGTACCATGATTTGAAAGCAGTATGCTGGTGGCCTGGAATGAAAAAGGATGTGAAAAAATATGTGGCACGATGCCTTACATGTCAGAAGGTAAAGATTGAACACCAGAGGCCGCCGAGATTACTACAAAGTCCCGCAATTCCAGAATGGAAATGAGAGAGCGTGACCATGGATCTGGTAGTCGGATTACCCAAAATTCAGAACTATGATGCAATCTGGGTAATCATTGATTGTTTTACGAAGATAGCGCACTTCTTACCGATCATTGCTAACTATTCTCCTAATAAGCTGGTAGAAATTTATATGAATGAGATAGTGAGACTCCATGGGACACCGAAGAGTATAATCTCTGACAGAGATCCTCGGTTTACATCCAAGTTCTGGAGATCTATGCATGATGCTTTGGGCACTCGGTTGAGTTTCAGCACGGCCTATCATCCACAAACGGATGGACAATCAGAGAGAACCATACAGACGCTGGAAGATATGCTGAGAGCGTGTGTAATGAAATTCAAAGGAAGTTGGGATTAATACCTTCCTCTTGCGGAGTTTGCCTATAATAACAGCTATCATGCGAGCATTCAAATGGCTCCGTATGAAGCATTGTATGGGAGGAAGTGTCAATCCCCTCTCTGCTGGACAAAATTTTCAGAAAGAAGATTATATAGGCCGGATATAGTCGATCAGACGACTGAGCAGATCAGAATTATCAAGCAGAGATTGCTTGCAGCCCAAAGTAGGAAGAAAAGTTATGCCAACAAGCGTAGAAGACCGTTGGAATTCCTGGTAGGTGATCATGTATTTCTGAAGATATCACCTGTGACTGGTGTCGTAAGAGTGTTGAAGAGAAAGAAGTTAAGTCCTCGCTACATTGGGCCATTTGAGATATTGGCCAGAGTTGGGCCTGTAGCGTACATGATTGCTCTACCCCCAAATTTGAACAAATTGCATGATGTGTTTCATGTTTCCCACTTGAAGAAGTATCAACCGGACCCGCAACATATTATTGAGTATGAAGAACTGGATATGTGTGATTATCTCAATTATGAGGTTGAGCCAAAACAAATCATTGATAGACAAGAAAGGCAGCTCAGGCATCGAAGCATACCATTTGTAAAAGTGGTCTGGAAAGGGTTCTCGCCAAAGAAGGCAACTTGGGAAGCAGAAGAGGACATGCAAAGATGTTACCCGGGATTTATGCTGCAAGTGGTGTAGCAAATTTCGAGGACGAAATTTATTAAACGAGGGGAGAACTGTAATACCCCATTTTTCACCAATACAATTATGTGTATATTTGATTTATATTTAGTGGAATAAAATGGTGAAAAATGAGGTGGATGAATTTATAAGAATTTATGGAAAATATGTCAATCCCCGGTTACGCGTAAATTGGCCGAATAAGAGTATAAGAGACCGGTAAAGGCCCAATATGGTAACCAAAATTCAAAAAATTTAATGATATGGTTAATGGCCTCATTTAAGCGTCAAAATAGGGTTTAGCCGAAGAAATGGGTGGAAAATGATTTATTCCGGTAAATCATTAAATGTAGGGGGAAAACGGTAATTTTGCCGAAAAGTAGAAAATAATTATTTTTCCTCAAATTCCCAATAATTTGAGCTAAATGGGAATTAAAAAGAGAAAAATGACTAATTGATCATTAATAGATCAATTTTGGTGAATTATTGTGAAAATGGTCAAATGGTAAAAAAAGTCAATTCTTGGTCAACAAGTTACAAGTTGGCACTATGAGATGGATGAAGAATCAGATTTTCCCTATGTTTCCCATGCATATTTCAGCTGTTATGTGGCATGGAGAAGGGAAATGGAATTAATTGGAGAATTATGTCATTTTGGGCCAATTGTAATATATATCATTTAATCTCCATCTCTAGCTGCTTACTCACGCATGCACAGAAGTGAAACAAAAAAGAGAGAGCTTGAGAACGATAACTCGACGGAAGTGAAGGAGACGAGCTAGGGTTGATACAAGATTAAGGTATGGGACTTGTGTTTTGTGATCTAAGGCTCCAAATCTCTCCATAGCTTCTCCTTCTCATCTCTCTATCATTGATCTGCTTGATGAGCAGCTGAATCAAGCGCAGGTAGAGGAGAGAGAGAAAACGTTCAAGAGAGAGAAAGTGAAGAAAATCAAGAGGTAACTTCCTAAACTTGTTCCTCTTGCTTGATTAAGGTTAATGGAGTTGTTTTGGACTTGATTATGGTTTATTTGATGTAAGATAATTGAGAAAAACCAAAGTGAAAAAAATGTGAAAATGCCCTTAAATCAAGTCCAATGGTTATTTAATCAATTAATATTGCGAAGATAAGTAGAAAGAAGGTGATTTAGGCCAAAGAAAACGAGAAACCGACATAACTTTTCTGGGAATTTATTTTCCCTTCATTGTGTTGGACTGAGAAAATGAGTGGGAATTTGACCAATTCGATGCTTCCATTACATTCAGGAGGCCGAATTGTGTAGGGTTTATGTTGACTCTGAAGTGAGAAGAGGATCAGAGAGCGAAATGACAAAATTGCCCTTTCTAAGCCTTATTTGAGGGTTGTCAAGGGTATTTTCGTCATTTGGGATTGATTTTAGCTAATTCGAGGTCAAAAATGAATTCTAGATGCGAAATTGTGTAGAAATGGCCTAAATCATGATTTTGAGAAAAATACTGATAATGATGACCTAAGGGGTATTTTGGTAATTTGGCACCAATAGGATAAATTTACCAATATTATGAGTTTGGAAAGGTGTATGGATGAGTAATAAATCATTTGTGATGTTTGGCTATTTCAGGATTTGACAACCGGTTTGGCCTAAGAATTGCTAGAGCTTAAATCAAGGAAAAAGTTGAATAAAGTAGTAACCAGGTAGTAACTGTCTTCATATAACATAGCATGCATATGTGTGATGTGTTATCATCAAATGTCTAACATGTTTAGATTATGCAGAGTAATCACCCGGGACCTATCTTTTATGCGGGATGATACTCAGGCGATAATATTCATATTGCACGAGCAGTGCCCGGGGCATATCTTTACGCGGGTACCCCTCGGGACCAAGTCCTTGTCTAGCGCTAGCATGGTTTGTGAATTGCATGAAAATGGCACTAAATAATGTTATGATGATTTGATTGATGATTGTATGTTGAGCATGCTATATATGTGTTATCTTGTATGTTATATGTGTTACTACTGAGATTCCCATGAATCTCATTCTTTTCCCAAACAAATCTCCAATACAGGGAGGGAGCTCACGGGGCAAAGAGAAGGTAAAGGATGATGAGTCGAGGCCGAGCAGTGGATAAGCTTAGTATAGGTTGTCTAGTCTTTGTTTTGTAAGTTGAAAATTATATGAGATTTTGGGTTGTATATGAGAAAGAGAGCAGATGATGTATATGAGGTTTTGTGTCTAATGAATTGTGCATGTATGTAAATATTTGTACCAATAGAGGTATTTCTCGCACTCTGATAATTAAATTTGGTGAGTATTGGCTATTGAGTACTCTACCGTAGTGTTGGGAAATAAGGTATCACAACCAGCTTCTTGGTATAGCCCCTTTATGTGTTCTCATAACACAGAGGGAAAATCTAGGTTATACTTTAACTCAATATCAGGAGCCCTAGAGTTAGCAACAGAATTTGAATCATGCGCTTCCTCTTCTATCCTTAAGGTATCATTACCATCATTCCAGTAGAGGAACCCCCTTGAGACTAGACACCGCTAACATTCCTGTCAAGCAGAGCCACTTCCTCTATATAGACCTTTACTCCTTCCTTCAACAGGCTAATTAACAGACAATGTGGTCTAATCATATGTATAAGATGAAAGTATCATGAACCCTAATAAACCCTAAAAGACTGAAAATAGGGCAGCAAGAGGAAAGCCACAAAAATCCACCAACCAACACAATATAGGGCTTGTTCTTGATTCCTCAGCCTTTGGCATTTTGTAAATATCATGATTCATGACCTCAGAGATGAGCTGCGTGAAGAATAGCAAAAACAGGAGGTAGATAGGGAAAGAATAAATAACCCTGGTGAACCAGAGAATGTAGCCAATCAAGCTAAGAATCCTGTATAAGAACAACCTCCGATCAGACTCGCAGTTGAGGCTGAGAGTTTGCAAACATGGGTAACTAGATTAAGTCAATAGGGACCACCTGCCTTTCGAGGAAAGTTTGACCCTCAAGCAGTAGAGCACTAGTTGTCTCGTCTAGAGAAAATCTTCAAAATCTTGGAATGTCTGGATGACATAAAAGCGCAGTTGGCAATTTATAAACTATAAGGAGACACTGACAGGTGGTGGAAAAACATTGAGATGATCATGTAGGCAATTATTATGAACTTTTATAGGGTGTTATTAGACATCCTAAGCTTTCCAATGATGTATAGAATGTGCATTTAGGTATGTCAATTGTAAGTTATGATCTATTGAATTTGAGGTATAAACACCTGAATGCATTTTGAGGCAGTGATATTGGTTAACGATTCTTGAGGTTTTACCCATATAATTAGCACTGAGTGGTATTTTTCCTTGAAAGAGAACTTAAATATATTTTCACAGGACTTGGAATCACCTCATTTAGAATTTCCTAGATTAAGTTATGAATTTTCAAATTTGGGTGACAAATTTACAAATTAGGGTTGACTTGTGAAATTACAAAATTTGGGATGAGTGGTGATAAATGGGATTATAGGAAATAGAGTTATGACTTAGAGAGTAATGTAGTTACATTAGACTCCCCAAGTCCTAAAGGACAAGAGATATATAATGAGTCTTAGATTAGACGTGCTTTACCTAACATAAGAGTCCTAAAGATAACCAATACCACTAAGCTAAGGACAAAAGTTAATAATGGGTCATGAACAACATAATGTTCATTATGTTAATGGAAACAAATTGAATAATAACCCATCTTTGTTAATTCTAATTATAGGATTTGACACTTATCCAGGATTTGACATTTGCCCGGGCTGCGGATGTTGGAAATTGTGCCCTATGGGCCAATCATTGTACTTTGAATATTGTCATTCAATGAATTTCTCCATTTGGTTATCACATTATTCGCATGTTCACTGTGATAATTGTATCCTTGGATAAATCATAATGATTGTCCTAAATGTCCCTGGTCGGTCATCTATGTGGGAGCAAAGATGAAATAAGACCAGTATGACTTTGATAAGGTATGGGGATACTAATCAAAGTCTTAGGCACTTGTAGGAGTATAAGGTGCTGGACCGACCCGCTATGAGAAAGCTGCATGGATCAAGTCATAAGCTTGTCTCATGTATAACCATGTCACAATGCCCTTTGACCTGAGATCATCATGGATTCCTACATGGGAGTCACTAAGCTTTGACTTAGTCAAAAGTCACCTTTAACCGGGTGGTGATAAAGGCTACAATCGGGCTTAATGGTTTTCATGTAGAGGAATGTGAATGGTCAAGATGGAATTTGTCCCTTACATTAGTGAGAGATATTACTGGGCCCCTCGATGAGTAAGTCTGAGAAATGTATGGCCATACTACGATGGAAAAGAGTTTCTACTTCTATAGTCAGACTACTCAGGGATCGAGAAAGTAATGGTCAGGAATAGGAGGATGACATTCTCCATGCCTCATCCTTGACCGAAATATCGTGTGACAAAAGGGACATGATATGGTTATACGACAGGTTATATCGTATTGTCGATCCTCATATGAATTGGGTAGTCGTAATGTCTTGCTAGAGGCCGCTTACGACTTGTGGGTTAGTATAGTCATTGGCCCACTGCCAACTTCGTTTGGGCCTACAGGGTCGCACACAAGAATAGCCCAACACGAGCTATAATGTCCAGATTCATTGAATCTAAGATGCGTCTAAGATTCAATGAATACAATATTTAATCTAGGGTGAATGAATTTAAATATATATTTATTATATACACATGTTGTGTGAATATTTATTTGATAAATATTTATATGTGTGTTATATATATATATTTATATTTGGAAAGGAATATTAATAATATTATATACACATATGTATTTTTGAAATACATAAATACATATATAATATATATTATTTGATAATATATATTTTATATATATGATAGTATTATATTATATGATCATATGATAATATTATATTATATATATATAATATATATTATTTGATAATATATATTGAATATATGATAATATTATATTATATGATGATATTATTATATTGTGTATATATAAAGATATTATATGATAATATCTCATATTTAATTTATGAAGATAAATTAAATTCCATTGGCTCTTTATTCTAATTAAATAAATAGGTTAAATTAAAACTGTTGGACATATTTAATTAAACCAGGCTTATTTAATTAGCTTATTAAAACAATTAAATGTTAATTGATATGATAAGGGTTTTGAAATTAATTAAGATTAATTTTAAAAATCCAATATCCATCATAAAATAGATAACCCTACTAGTTATAAAATATGAGAGCTAGGGTTTTCTACAGATGATGAAAAACTAGAGAGCCACAAGAAAACCCTAGAAGGATATTAGAGGCGCTAGCACGCTGCCGGTGTTGGGGCCCTATTCGTGTGGATACCAGTAGAGGGAGCTGATATGAGTAGTTAGCTCCTCAAGATTGAAAAGGCAAAACTCCAAGAAGAACTAGTTGACATGTTGATGTTGGGGATGGTTAATCTCATACTCATAGAGATTGATGCTCTTTTAAGAAGAATTAGTGGACATGTAGATGCCGGGGAAATTATTTCAGGAGCAACCAAACATGGAGATTTGTGAACTCGCAATACGTTGATGATTGTGGGCATTCAAACAAACATGAATAAGGTACGACTCTTTCTAACTTGATTTAAATGCCGTTGATAGATCCGCAATTGGGATTGGTAAACTTTTGCAATTTTAAATTTTTTTTTTAAATTCTTCCGCTATGTGCCTACCAATCCCAACAGTGATATCAGAGCCAGGTCAATTGTGCATTTAAATTGAGTTTTAGTGCTTTTTTTGTACTTATATATGTGATATATAAGTTGAACATGATTTTAGAAGGGTTGGATTGAAAACCTAAAGTTTGAAGTTATAGTAGTAGTGCTGCCAGATTTTCGTTTTTTAGAGGCAGTGTGATTGTGACAAATTTTCGAATGACCAAATCTTATCCAATAATCCTGAAACTTTCCAGAATGAAAGTAGGCATCCTAAGCTTTAATTTGATATATAATATGTGTGATTTGGATCAGTACATTAGGAGATATAAATTTTAGAAGTTAGGCTTTGAATCTTGAACGTTTTCTCTGGCAGCGATGAATAATTAGAGTTTCAGGAACAGTTGACATATAATATTATGAAATTTATATTTTTCGTCAAAAATAGACTTAATAATGGTCAAATAGAGCTTTGAACCACTACAATTGGATTTTTCTAGATTTAATTATGATTTTTCAAATTAAGATGAAAAATCTGACAGCTTAGTGTGACTGCCATAGCTAACTGTTCATAGCTCCATCACGACATCTATTGCTTTGCATATTGTATGAATTGTTGATTTTGTGGTTTACTTCTCAAAATTGTTTGGGTATAGTGAACAACATGGCTTTAGTTTTACAAGAGTTGTAATATTTAAATACAGCCTGCGTGCTGTGCCTTCCTCTAAATAGTCTCGATGTACATTCTCTTCTCATCTCACTCCCCTCGTATGTTTAAACGAGGTTTCTCTCAATGTATTTCTTTTTCTTATTTAGAGAAGTCCTCTTATTAGCTTGGGAGGATTTTAGGGTAGGCGAGCCATGTTGTGTCATGTTTGAATTATGCTCTTGAGTAGATCATGGCATACATACTTTTGCATTTATATATATTTATTTGTATGAGATACAACCATGGTTGCATTCATATAAACAAAAGTAATTGAATAATCCCTCTAACTAAAATCTTAAGTCATAATGCCGTAAATTAATGAAACTTGTTAAAACCTAGATCGCTCAATTATAGGTTCCACCAAAGTGGATGCATTTGAGTTATCTTGGTGAAACAAGCGTGAGTAATGGTGCTACTCACAATGATTCATTATTGTTTTGACTTAATTGAGATTAGCAAAACGGTTTTGGGTCTCAAGGCATTAGATGGGATTAAACATGCTGGATCATATGATGATCGAATCCTATAAAGATCTAAGAGTTACATATGATGTAATTGGTAAAAAGGTTACCTACCTAAATAATTTGAATTTAAGCGTCTTACCAAAGCGGACTTAAATTTCAGCGAAATATGGATTTTAGCCCACTAATTATTATATTGAGGGTTGTTAATTTAGTGGGAGATTACTAGATAACTTTGCATATTTTAATTGTAGAATCATGTCAACTAGTAATACTACTACACTATCACTGCGATCAGTCCTTGAGAAGGACAAACTCAGTGGGACAAACTTTCTTGATTGGTTTAGGAACTTGAGAATTGTTCTCAAGCAGGAAAGAAAGCATATGTCCTAGATCAACTCATTCCTAAAGAGCCTGTAGCCAATGCTCCAAGAGCTCAAGAAGATGCTTATAGGAAGCATAAAGATGACTTTATGGATGTAGGTTGCCTAATGCTTGCCACTATGGTTCTAGACCTCTAAAGAGATCTAGAACTTATGGAGGCTCATGAGATAATTATGCATCTTAGGGAAATGTTCCAGCAACAGGCAAGGCAAGAGAGGTATGATACCACAAAGCCTTACATTCCTATAAGATGGCTGAAGGTACATCAGTTAGTACTCATGTGTTAAAGATGAAAGGCTATATTGATGACCTTGAGAGGCTTGGATTTCCCATAAATCAGGAGTTAGCTACAGATTTGATCTTGAACTCACTCTTAAAAGTTATGACCGATTTGTCATGAACTACAACATGAACAATATGGAGAAATCGATTTCTAAACTGCATGGGATGCTCAAAGCTGTTGAGCATAACATTTAGAAAAGCCCAACTTTGTTATGATGGCTCAGAAAAGAAAGGGTATTAAAAGGAAAGGCGAGGGCAAGGGAAAGGGTAATGGCTCAGGAGGTAAAACCAAAGAGTCAAACAAGCCCAAAACTAAGCATGCAGCCAAGAAGGTAAAGCCTCCAAAGGAAGGAGTATGCTTCTTCTACAATGAAATCGTTCATTGGAAGAGGAATTGCAAACTCTACCTCGAAGATCTGAGAAGAAAAACTAAAAGGATCAGGTCAATCAATTTGAATCCGACTTACCTATGGCATTGTCATCTAGGCTATATAAATGAGAAACACATTTCTAAACTCCATCAAGATGGATTTTTTTTTAATCATTTGATTTTGAATCATATGATACATGTGAATCTTGCTTATTAGGAAAGATGACAGACGCACCTTTTATTGGGTATAGTAAGAGGACCACTGATTTATTGGGCCTCATATATACAGATGTATATGGACCAATGAATATAGCTGCCAGAGGAGGTTATATGTACTTCATTGCATTTATGGATGATTTTAGTAGATATGGATATATCTATCAAATGAAACATAAATCTGAATCTTTTGAAATGTTCAAAATATTCCAAAATAAAGTACAAAAACCAACTTGGCAAAATAATTAAAGCACTTTGATATGACCGAGGTGGTGAATATTTGAGCTAAGAGTTTATTGACCATCTTAAGAGTTGTGAGATAGTCTCATAATTAACTCCTCCAGAAACACCACAATGGAATAACGTTTCTAAGCAGAGGAATCGAACATTATTAGATATGGTTTGATATATGATGAGTTAAACAGATCTTCCACCGTTCTTTTGGGGGCCATGCCCTAGACACAGTTGCGTTCACACTAAACGTGTTCCATCTAAGGCAGTTGAAAAGACACCATATAAGATATGGCCTGGGAAGAAACCTAGTTTGTCTTTCCTTGAAATTTGGGGATGTGAGGTTTATGTTAAACAATAAACCTCTAATAAATTATCACACAAATCCTCAAAGTGCCTTTTTGTGGGGTATCCTAAGGAAACTAAGGGATACTATGTCTATAATCCCACCAATAATAAAGTGTTTGTTATCCAAAATGGTATCTTTCTAGATAGGGAGTTTATCTCTAAAAGAACCAGTGGGAGTAGGGTACATCTCAAAGAAGTTTGAGAGTCACAAGATAGCCCAGAACCACTGATGGAAAATAGAGAAGACTCACAACAAGTTGTTGAGCCTGCTTAAGTAACATAAGGCCTACGAAGCTTTGATAGGACATGACATCAGCCTCAGAGATATGGATTTCTGATTACTAGAAGTCGTAATGTGTTGCTCATTAAGCAGAATGAGCTAACCACCTATCAAGAAGCCATAATGGGACCACACTCTAAGAAATGGCTAAATGCCATGAAGTCTGAAATGCAATCCATGTACGACAATCAAGTATAGACCTTAGTCGATCCACCTAAAGGTGTTAAAACCATCAGGTGCAAATGGGTTTTCAAAGAAAAACCGACATGGATGGCAAAGTAAATGTCTTCAAAGCACAACTGGTTGCTAAAGGATTCACTCAAACTCATAGTATAGACTATGATGAAACCTTTTCCACAGTTGCAATGGTCAAATCAATCAAAATCCTTCTTACCATTGCATCATATTATGACTATGAAATATGACAGATAGACGTCAAAGCAGCCTTCCTTAATGGAAAGCTCATTCAGGATGTGTACATGACACAACCTAAAGGTTTTGTGCGTCTAAAGGATTCTGGTAAGGTATGCAAGCTTTAAAGATCCATTTATGGATTAAAGCAAGCATCTCGGAGTTGGAATCATTGTTTTGATGAAATAGTCAAAGAGTTTGGATTCATTCAAAACATCGATGAGCCTTTTGTTTATAAGAAGGTTAGTGGGAGCACAATTGTATTTCTAGTGCTTTATGCAAATGACATCCTACTTATTGGGAATGACATTCCTACCTTGCAGAGTGTCAAGTCTTGGTTAGGGAAGTATTTCTCGATGAAAGACTCAGGCGAAGCCACTTATACCCTAGGGATTAGAATCTATAGAGATAGATCCAAGAGGCTAATAGGCCTAAGTCAGAGTAGTGAGGGTCGTTGGACTGCTGTCAAGAATATCTTAAAGCACCTGAGAATAACTGAGGACTTATTCTTGGTATATGGTGGATTGGGTGATGAGTTCTATGTAACTGGTTATACAGAGATGATCTTAGATCGCAATCTAGATATATGTTAATTTTAAATAGTGGTGTAGTAAGTTGGAAGAGCTACAAGTAGAGTACTGTAGTAGGTTCTGCAATAGAAGTTGAGTATATAGCAGCATCAGATGCAGCTAAAGAAACTGTTTGGATTAAAAGTTTGTTATTGAACCAAGGGTGGTACCTACCACCCAAATCCAATAGATTTGTTTTGTGAAAATAGCGAAGCTATTAAGGACCAAACGTATACTCAAGGGATTTCATCTTATCATAGAAAACAATGATAAAGGTGATATAAAAAATATACAAAGTACGAGGAGAAGACAATGTTGTTGATCCTCTTTTTAAGTAGCTTGCACAAGCAAAGCATGAGCGTCATGTTAGAACAATGCGAATTAGGTAAACTAATGATTGTACCTAGTGCAAGTGGGAGGATGTTGGAAATTGTGCCCTATGGGCCAATCATTGTACTTTGAATATTGTCATTCAATGAATTTCTCCATTTGGTTATCACATTATTCGCATGTTCACTGTGATAATTGTATCCTTGGATAAATCATAATGATTGTCCTAAATGTCCCTGGTCGGTCATCTATGTGGGAGCAAAGATGAAATAAGACCAGTATGACTTTGATAAGGTATGGGGATACTAATCAAAGTCTTAGGCACTTGTAGGAGTATAAGGTGCTGGACCGACCCGCTATGAGAAAGCTGCATGGATCAAGTCATAAGCTTGTCTCATGTATAACCATGTCACAATGCCCTTTGACCTGAGATCATCATGGATTCCTACATGGGAGTCACTAAGCTTTGACTTAGTCAAAAGTCACCTTTAACCGGGTGGTGATAAAGGCTACAATCGGGCTTAATGGTTTTCATGTAGAGGAATGTGAATGGTCAAGATGGAATTTGTCCCTTACATTAGTGAGAGATATTACTGGGCCCCTCGATGAGTAAGTCTGAGAAATGTATGGCCATACTACGATGGAAAAGAGTTTCTACTTCTATAGTCAGACTACTCAGGGATCGAGAAAGTAATGGTCAGGAATAGGAGGATGACATTCTCCATGCCTCATCCTTGACCGAAATATCGTGTGACAAAAGGGACATGATATGGTTATACGACAGGTTATATCGTATTGTCGATCCTCATATGAATTGGGTAGTCGTAATGTCTTGCTAGAGGCCGCTTACGACTTGTGGGTTAGTATAGTCATTGGCCCACTGCCAACTTCGTTTGGGCCTACAGGGTCGCACACAAGAATAGCCCAACACGAGCTATAATGTCCAGATTCATTGAATCTAAGATGCGTCTAAGATTCAATGAATACAATATTTAATCTAGGGTGAATGAATTTAAATATATATTTATTATATACACATGTTGTGTGAATATTTATTTGATAAATATTTATATGTGTGTTATATATATATATTTATATTTGGAAAGGAATATTAATAATATTATATACACATATGTATTTTTGAAATACATAAATACATATATAATATATATTATTTGATAATATATATTTTATATATATGATAGTATTATATTATATGATCATATGATAATATTATATTATATATATATAATATATATTATTTGATAATATATATTGAATATATGATAATATTATATTATATGATGATATTATTATATTGTGTATATATAAAGATATTATATGATAATATCTCATATTTAATTTATGAAGATAAATTAAATTCCATTGGCTCTTTATTCTAATTAAATAAATAGGTTAAATTAAAACTGTTGGACAGATTTAATTAAACCAGGCTTATTTAATTAGCTTATTAAAACAATTAAATGTTAATTGATATGATAAGGGTTTTGAAATTAATTAAGATTAATTTTAAAAATCCAATATCCATCATAAAATAGATAACCCTACTAGTTATAAAATATGAGAGCTAGGGTTTTCTACAGATGATGAAAAACTAGAGAGCCACAAGAAAACCCTAGAAGGATATTAGAGGCGCTAGCACGCTGCCGGTGTTGGGGCCCTATTCGTGTGGATACCAGTAGAGGGAGCTGATATGAGTAGTTAGCTCCTCAAGATTGAAAAGGCAAAACTCCAAGAAGAACTAGTTGACATGTTGATGTTGGGGATGGTTAATCTCATACTCATAGAGATTGATGCTCTTTTAAGAAGAATTAGCGGACATGTAGATGCCGGGGAAATTATTTCAGGAGCAACCAAACATGGAGATTTGTGAACTCGCAATACGTTGATGATTGTGGGCATTCAAACAAACATGAATAAGGTACGACTCTTTCTAACTTGATTTAAATGTCGTTGATAGATCCGCAATTGGGATTGGTAAACTTTTGCAATTGTATTTTTTTTTTTAATTCTTCCGCTGTGTGCCTACCAATCCCAACAGAGGAAACAATTGGATAGATCATCGGAAAGGTATATAGGTAGTGACTCTTTCTCTTATATCATATATAATGCTTTGTATGTATGTCCTTATCATCGAGTTAAGAATGTTAAGAAAGGGACAATGAGTCCTCAAAGTAGTTTGCTTTGAATTGCCAAGCACTATGGTATTTAACCAGTAAGGTCCTATATTTGCTTTTATGGCTGCATATTGTTTTGAATGTTATGAATGATGGTATGCGATGATTGTTTTACATGCTCTATGAATTTATATATAATTTGAGAAAATTGTTACTACTGAGATTAATATGAATCTCACCCCTTTCCAATAACTAACCTACAGCAAACACAGCGGCTCGAGGGGCAAGAAGGTAATCACCGACAACTAAATCTTGCAAACAGAGGACTCATATTTTGTTCGTTATCTATTTTGGAGATTGTACATGTTGTATATAACTAAATTGACATATTTGCAATACCAATAGTAGTAGAAACATTAGCAATCTCGTAACTGACTAGTAAACCAAGAGTTGTATATTGACTTGGTAACTAGAATAGAACTGTAAATTGAAACGGCAAGGGCTCTTTATCTGGATCTCGTAAATGAGTGTCTTGCAAAACATCTATAAATGAAAGAAATTCATAAAAGTATTAAACATCTTCGAAAAACCCATTCAATTCCAGGATCGAACCTTGTCTTGCAATTGGGACTCTTAAACATTTATAAATGAATATTGCTTCAGAATTAAATCTGGGTCTAACAATTTGATACACTATGTATTAAACTTATTTGTTAGTCCTTGCAAGCAAGGTATTACACATGAGCAATTCTTCACCTATCCAATATCAACAAGAGGACTTGGCAAGCACACCAACACTAACCCAAGTTGTAGTATAGGAATAACCATGCTGGAAAATTACAGGAGTGCTACATATGTCACAACATAGGACATCTTGCAAGAAAGACTAGTCTATTTGGTCAATGGCAAAGGAGAAAGATAAATAGCTATTTGTCTTTCTTTATTAAATACGGATTATAAAGATTCACATGGCTTATTCATGATATTGTTTGATGCAATTAGTTTCTCTTAAATTAAGGGTTTTTTTTTCAGTTTGAGGAAACATGACATTTCAATCATGGTTAGAAAGTGATAAGAAGCATAATAGAGTTTGAATTTACTAAATTGATAGTTAACAAGAGAAATTCTACTGCCAATTAGGTGAGTTGATAATTATCGTGCTGTGTTCTAGTTTTAATTAGAACAATTGATGAAAGATTTAGGGAAAATTGTTCAAAAATACTTCATTGGAAACTTATTTACCAAATGGGACATTCGCGTGCAAACAATCTTCCAGTGTACAAAAGATCTTCTCTTGTATTCAAAAATCTTCCATTTGTTTAATATATATTCGCTATGTATGTGCAAAACTTCCCTTATATGCAAAAAAGTTTCCTTAGGTCTCATTTAGTAAATAAGTTTCCAATGAGGTCTTTATGAGCAATTCTCCATAAGATTTATTATGGGACTCATGACGGTTTGAATAGTTTCAAATAACAACATGAATATGGATGAAACCATAATTCCCTATTAAATTATAAACAAACTTCCTCTTTCATTCATGGAATCACTTCAAAAAGAATCTTACAAAGTAAATCTCTCTTGAGCGATTAGGGGATTATCTTCACTTAGAAGATAAGTATGGTGAATGATCTATGATACAAAAGGCACCAAATGCTTAAGAGAAGGCACGAGTAGTGGAGGAAGGATAGTCTCATAAGACCTCATAGAAAAATGAGAAAGAGAAAATTATAAATTTTATTTACATATTTGACTATGGTAAATTTAATAATAGAAAATGAATTATGATTTTGCTAGTGACATGTTAATAGTTTTGATTGTTATGTTTCTTCATTGTTTAACTCTATCCATTGTGATATTCAATCTACTATTGCAAGGTCTCCATTTTATTTTGCAAGAAATTGGCTGGTCAACCCAACTTGCATCTTGAAATTCAATAACTTAACACATATTTAATATACATTATATCTTATGAGAACAGAGTATAAATCTTACATATAAAATTTAATGATTTGACCTATAAATATGACAAAACATTATTCTCTCTTGCCTAATAAATAAGACCAAAGGAGTATAATGACATAAAATAAAGCATAAATCTTGCATATAATCATCATTACCATAATTTTTACCATGATATAGGATGGAAAGAGGACAGGGCCTCTGTCAGGCAGCCTAGCCTAGCCTGGTTGAGGTTTGTAATAGAAAACAAAATCAAACAGGCCACTTATCTTGCTCGTCGACATACAAAGTTCTGAACCTCCTAGCATTGTATCCCTCCTGTAGAAACCAGTCAAAATTATTTTTTTTTTTTTTAAAAAAAAGGTATTGTATGAATTACCGTTACTTTAGCTTCAATTGTTAACATGTTAGCACACACCACTCTGAGAAAGTTCAGAATTTTAAGCAGTGAAAGATGCAATCATTAGATTCTTGTTTAAGAACCTACGCAAGTGATGAAGTCCAATGAAGCGCCTGTTGCGGCTGAATGTTGGGTATTTCTTGCATATGTTTTGGTCAATAAATCTCAGAAATATGATGAGACAAGAACAATAGAAGTTGGTTGTAGTATTGCTATTCTCAACAGGTAACAAGCCCACGTTTTCCTGACGAGATCCACCTGCATTTGATGACCAAAATAAGGTCTCATAAGTAGAATACCTTGTTGGACAGTTGTAGAGTTTGTTGTCTCTAGGACACCACCATTCAACCAATGGACGCACAAATAACAAAATGATCTATTAAATGGAATAAGGTTCTGGTTCTCAAAACACAATTCAGTTAAGCTCCCAATTTTTTCCCAAGTTCTTCAACTGTTTTATTTCAAGACAAATGTAGCAATAAATTATGATAGCGTGTGTTTCATCTACTCATCACCAACTTGTATGACGTGGAATCGTTCAATTCTCTTTCTGCACTTGTTATTCTTCTAAGGGACAAATTTTCACCAGTAGTCATTACAGGAGCACACACCATCTTTAAAATGGTGAAACCGGTTTCTATCTCTTGCAATTATTTCCCTATTGAAGATCCTTGATATTAGCTTTGTAGCCGAGTGACAATTTCCACAAACCCGGAGATTCTTCACAACCCTAATTGTTGTCCCAGGCTTTGTGCTGATTAAACCAAAGGCAATAGCCAACTTCTCACTATGTTGGCTCAAAGCCCCTTCTTTCCACTCCTCATCCATGTCGTACAGTACCTCAGATGTATTAGGAACAAAACCTGAGGCATCTAAAAGCTTATCCATCTCATTCAACATCTCATAGATGTTTTCACTTTGGGGGTGACTTCTGTCACCCACAAGAAACTCATGAACAAAACTATCAATCTCAATAGAGGTGCAACCAGGAACTTTCTTCATTCCTCTGTCATTTACTCTAGTTCTTATTCTTGCTACATCATCCCATCTTCCGGCTGCTGCATACATGTTTGATAAAAGCACGTATGCTCCTGTATTTTCAGGTTCTAATTTAAAGAGGTGATCAGCAACATATTCACCTAACTCAATATGTCCATGAACCCTACATGCATTAAGCAGAGAACCCCAGATAGCTCCATCCGGCTCCACTTCCATATTTTTAATCAGATTGTTTGCTTCTTCAAATTTCCCTGCTTTAGCTAGGAGAGCTATCATGCATCCATAATGCTGAAGCTTTGGTACAATCTTATAATCTTGGATCATTGATTCAAAATACTGGTATCCAAGATCCACCAAACCACCTTGGCTACAAGCAGATAAAACTCCAACAAATGTGATGTCGTCAGGTTGGAGTTGCTCATTGGCCATTTTAGAGAAGAGCCTTAGAGCCTTTTCTGCATGTCCATGCATGGCTAAGCCTGATATCATTGCATTCCATGAAGCAACAGTAGTACAATTCATACTTTTGAACACTTGTTCTGCCATCTCAATGCAACCGCATTTCGCATACATGTCAATGAGACTCGTCTGAAGAGAAACATTGCTTGTGTTCTTAAAGTCTTTATCTATATATGCATGAATCCATTTGCCAAGGTCAAGAGCACCTAGGTGAGTGCATGCTGGAAGAATGGCCAAAAAAGTCACGTCATTAGGCTTTATGTTTGATCTAAGCATGAGATGAAAGAGTGACAAGGCTTCTTTATATAGATTCATACGAGAATAACCACCAATCATAACATTCCAAGAAATCAAATCTCTTACAACTATCCCATCAAATAATTCTTCAGCAGTATCAATCTCACCACACTTCGAATACATATCAATAAGAGCATTGGTTAACTGAAGGTTTGAACTAAGCCCATGTTCCTTAATCCAAGAGCTTATCCATTTTCCGAATTCCAATGATCCTGATTGAGCACAACAAGAAAGAGCAGTCACCAAAGTACTCTCATTAGGGGACACATTTGCTTTTAGCATCTCACGAAAGCAAGAAAGTGCTTCTTCAAAGCGATCACTTTGAGCGTAGCCTGCAATCATGGCATTCCATGACACTACATCCTTCACTGGAATTTCATCAAATAACTGCCGAGCATCATCCACATAGCCCTCTAACAGATACCCAGAGATCAATGCTGTGAAAGAAACAACATCGTGTACCATATTACTATCAAAAACCAATCTAGCATTATCCAAGTCCCCAATCCGAGCATACATAGTAATAAGCGAAGTATGCACATGAGCCTCCGACGCAAACCCACGTTTCAAAATATGAGCATGTACTTGTTTCCCTTCACAGATAGCCTTGATTTTAGCACAAGACTTGAGAAGAAATGGGAAAGTATAAGAGTTTGGCTCTACGCCTGAATTCATCATACGAGCATAAACTTGTATGGACAAAATCGGAGAGGAGCTCAACCAGTGACCTCGAATTATTGTGTTCCACATGATCAAGCTTGGTTTTTCAATAGACTGAAACAACGAGAGAGCATAAGAGAGATTGCCAAAAGGCGAAACAGCACAGAATTGGATGAGCTTAATTTGTGCCATGGGGGTATTGTAGAGGCCAGTCTTGATGGTATACGAGTGAATTTGTTTGAGGATTTGAATGCTTTTGCATTTGGATAGGAGGTCAAGCGATGGCTGGTATTGGAGGAGCTTGAATGGAGGATCGGAAAGAGTTTCCACGCTCCCACCCAACACCTATTAAATATACAAAAAGGGTCGAATCAACCTACAATACCCGATTCCGCCAATAAATAATGATAAGAAAAAAGAGCTGAAATTTTCATGGAACTTCAGTTCCTGGATATGTGGACTTTCAATTCGGTCCTCCCCAAATGACTTCATTAACTTTAGTCACTCCATGATTAAAATTCTTAAATATTCTACCTACATCCGAGATGAAACACCAAACCTAACATAACGCTGTTTTCAAAATTGTTTGACACTTCTCGATTCAGATTAAATTTTGGACGCAAGCAGATGAAGGCCCAGTCTCAATAGCTGAGGCATTTTGAGGGGAAAAACACAACTAAAACCGAAAAAATTATTCCTGAAGAGACAAATGGAAATCTCATCGGAATTGATCGAACAAAATAAGGTTCCCATAGGAGAATACCTTAAATGGTTGAGACCCATATTTATCGGCAAGGAGTTGAGTGCTAAAGACAAAGGCGTTGACCGAACATGGCATAGCTCTAGCCTCGGTTTGCAAGTCTTCAGCTTGGTCCGCTGGAAATGCACGGACCATGACGGAAGAGGGCCCATCTCTGATCGCAGGCATGACGGAGCTCCGGGCAGTATCGATCAGAGTAGCTCGAGGTGCTAGCTTCAGACTTCGAAGGATACTCCGGCCACTGAAGGAGCTTCTTGTTCCTAGGCTACTGCGTTTGCGTTCGGGTGTCCTTGAGGGATCCGGTGGTGCCACGGAGGAAGAAGGTGGTGCAACGGCAACTATAGTCATGGCTCCTCTGTCTCATTCTAATTGGAAAATCCATTTCTGATAAGGCTCCATTCTATTGACAGAAAACGTAATGACCACTAGAAAATAACAGGGAAAATTCGAGATATAGGATTTTAAAATATTGTGTTTTTATTAAAATATTCTTCAAACATTTTTTTTAAAGGAAAGAAACCACGCTAGTTTTTTTCTTAAAGGAAAGAAACCTCACCACCTCTGTTTTCCAACACCACTCCACCGGTGAGCATCTGTCAGCTGGAGCACTATTGGTGACAATTTGAAGAATGAGGTTAACTAATTAAATATTGGGATTGATTACTTAAATTTTTTTAATTTTATTAAATATTGTTAATAAATTGAATAAAGACAATAACGATTTGAATATAACGATTGGTAATTTTTTGATAAAAACATAATATTTTAAAAATTCACATTATTCTTTTAAAGTCTATTTATTATTCCTATGTATTAACATATTTTTTTAAATTTTATGGTATTTATGTGTCTTTTTAACAAAATATTTTATCCAACAATTTATTTTCACATTATTTTTTTTTGGATAATTACATTGAGATTCTAAATAATAAGAAAAATGAAAAAAGTTTCTCAAAATCGTAAAATGAAAAAATAGTCTTAAGAAGTTGTCAATAAAGACCCCTCAAATTGTTAATAACCAACACCTGAAGTTATCAATGGGACCAATTTTTCATTTTGCTATTTTGATGAATCATTTCTTTATTTTTTTTTTTATTTAAGACCTCAATGTAATTTTTTTTTTTGGTTACGTTATTGGATCTTGTTCCGTGAAGATAGAACTCATCATATTAAAATATCCTAGGCACTGGGCAGCTTCTAGAGGTGTACGGACAAAAAATTATAAAAAATGTTCATGAACTTTCTTTTTCTTCTGTGCTACCACTTTTCTCGTTTTTATAATTCCTTTTAGGCCAACTCCTTCATTTTATAATTATACATTAATGATTAATGTGTTTGGAAATAAAAATTATAAATATAAATGTATATACTAATATACATTAATGTCTTTTCAGCAAAATAATTTCGGATAAATTTATTTACGTTATTCGATCTTGTACCCTTAAGATATCTCATCATATTAAAATATCATGGGAACTGGGCTTCTAGAAGTGTACGGGACCAAAAAGTTGTA
The DNA here is from genome assembly GCA_037074505.1 of Albizia julibrissin. Classification (NCBI taxonomy): domain Eukaryota; kingdom Viridiplantae; phylum Streptophyta; class Magnoliopsida; order Fabales; family Fabaceae; genus Albizia; species Albizia julibrissin. The sequence goes on along the minus strand of CM073481.1, from coordinate 29,893,516 downwards.
AAAAATGTTCATGAACTTTCTGTTTCTTTTTTCTTTTCTTTTTTTTTTTTTTTGACAAGATGTCAATGAACTTTCCCATGCTACCACTTTTCTCATTTTTATAATTACTTTTAGGCCAACTCCTTCATTTTATAATTATACATTAATGTGCTTGGAAATAAAAATTACAAATATGAATGGTGTGCACTTTAAATAAGAAAATAGAAAAATCTCCACACGGGGCGATAACTCTATTACGATCGACTTTTATTCGTATATTAATCAAATCTCTCTTGTAAATTAATCTGTTGTTATCAAAATCCATCAGAACATTAATCAAATGTCTTCATTAAGATTTTTTAATGCTTTATTTTAATCATATCTTTCAGAGTTGAATTGAAATTTAAATGAGATTACTTCAATTTTCATAATTAATTATTCTAACTAATTCAAACAAAATAAAATACTTGATTAGCATGAAATGTAACTTGTATAAACAAATTTTGAGCACTCATTTTACAGAAATAATATCAAAATTTCAGTGATGATACTTTCTATAAAAGAAAAATCAGTAAGTGTTGCTATGCTTTTATCCAAGTTGCAAATTATAGTTGGGAAAATGACTCTGAGGTCCCAAGGGACCCAATTAATAGCAAAAAAGTCTCAAAGCAAATTGCTCTTGCAGAAAAGTCCAGGGACTTTTCTGATATGAATTCCCAAAGCAAAAAGACCATTATGCCCCTGATAAAAATTAACTGAGTGAAAAAGAACATTCAACGAACTCAGTCTTTTGCCTCAAAACCGCAATTTCTAGAACAACACTCCTTTGTCTCCTTCATTCATTTCCTGAACTTTCTCGCATGCTTCATTCTGAGACGAACTTCTCCGGCAACGACCATAGAAGAGACCGGCAAACCTACAATTCTTGTCACAAACAACGATGGAATCCATGCGCCTGGTTTGAGACCTTTGGTTCAGGTTCTCGTCACCACTAATCATTACAATGTTCTGTATGAGATCGGTGCACCTCCTGATGTAGTCAACTCGGTTTATTTTTAGCAAATGATTGAAGCAATTGCTTCTGGGGGCTCAGGTGTTAACAACTTGTAAAGCTTCATTTACAACCTTTTCAGTTTCCATGCTTACCATCAGTTGAGTTAATCTGGAATTGGCTTACGCTGTGTTTACAACTTCCTCAGTGCGTTTTAACATCTGCGACAGCTTCATTTACAACCTTATCAGTTTAAATTGTTAACATCACATGGACCAACTGAGGAACGGCGTATGATGGGTTTACAACGTTATGAGTACGTGTTAACAACTTGTAAAGCTTCATTTACAACATTTTCAATGTCCATGCTTACCATCAGTTGAGTTAATCCGGAATTGGCTTACGCTGTATTTACAACTTCCTCAGTGCGTTTTAACATCTGCAACAACTTCATTTACAACCTTATAAGTTTAAATTGTTAACATCTCATGGACCAACTGAGAAACGGTGTATGATGGGTTTAAAACGTTATGAGTACGTGTTAAAAACTTGTAAAGCTTTATTTACAACCTTTTAAGTATCTATGCTTACCATCAGTTGAGTTAATCCGGAATTGGCTTACGCTGTGTTTACAACTTCCTGAGTGCGTTTTAACAACTCAGACAGCTTCATTTACAACCTTATCAGTTTAAATTGTTAACATCACACGGACCAACTGAGAAACGGCGTATGATGGGTTTACAACGTTATAAGTACGTGTTAACAACTTGTAAAGCTTCATTTACAATATTTTCAGTGTCCATGCTTACCATCAGTTGAGTTAATTCAGAATTGGCTTACGCTGTGTTTACAACTTCCTCAGTGCGTTTTAACATCTGTGACAACTTCGTTTACAACCTTATAAGTTTAAATTGTTAACATCACATGGACCAACTGAGAAACGGCATATGATGGGTTTACAACGTTATGAGTATGGTTAACAACTTGTAAAGCTTCATTTACAACCTTTTCAGTGTCCATGCTTACCATCAGTTGAGTTAATCCGGAATTGGCTTATGCTGTGTTTACAACTTCCTCAGTGCGTTTTAACATCTGCGACAGCTTCGTTAACAACCTTATAAGTTTAAATTGTTAACATCACATGGACCAACTGAGAAACGACGTATGATGGGTTTAAAACGTTATGAGTACGATTAACAACTTGTAAAGCTTCATTTACAACCTTTTCAGTGTCCATGCTTACCATCAGTTGAGTTAATCCGGAATTGGCTTATGATATGTTTACAACTTCCTAAGTGTGTTTTGACAACTGCGACAGCTTCATTTACAACCTTATAACTTCATGAGTCCGTTATAACTACTTTGAAAGCTTTATTAACAACCTTTTCATTTTCCATGGTTAACATCAGATGAACTAAACCGAAAATTGCCTTATGTTGTGTTTACAACGTCATTTGTACGTTTTAACAACTTGTAAAGCTTCATTTACAACCTTTTCACTTTCCATGTTGTAATATCATATGAACTAATCCAAGTTGGCTTATTATGTGTTTACAACTTCCTGAGTGCGTTTTAACAACTTTTGAAGCTTTATTTACAACATCTTCAGTTTCCATTGTTAACATCAGATGAACTAATCCAGAATTGGCTTATGATGTGTTTACAACTTCGTAAGTCCGTTCTAACTACTTCAAAAGCTTTATTAACAACCTTTTTCAGTTTTCATGGTTAACGTCAGATGAACTAATCAGTAAGATGACATGAACCAAGTCACATGTACAGCTTATTTAGTACATTAAGATGAGATGAAGCAAGTCATAAATGCCATTGTCATTTTTTTACAACTTGTTCAGTTTGGTCTAATAACATTTTTAGTCACATTCACAACATCATGCGTCTTCTTGGCCTATGGTGTCAGTTGACATGACATCAACCATATCAGAAAATATGGTTTTCTTCTTTACAACAACTTCTGCATATCTTCTTGGCACATAGCAAAAGCATCCCGTAATAATAGACATGAATAATAATCAATCTTGAAGAGAAAGAGAGCAAAGGCATCAAGTCAGAAAATTTCAGTAATAGTGGTACTATGGAATCTTTTTCTCACCAAACTCAAACGGGAAATCATGACGAGGATGGCCCATGAATTGAATGGTTGAAAGGAAAAAGAATAGAAAATATAAGGTAAAAAAGGAGCAGGAAAAAAAACAGAAATGTTCACTTGATGATGAGCATGGACACTGAACAAGTTGTAAATACATCAAATCACATTTTCTGACTTTATTCATGTTAGCTTAGCCAGTAGCCCATGAAGACTGATGATGATATAAATATAACTAATGAAGTTGTTAAAACCTACTAAATAAGTTGTAAATACACTAAATCACATTTTCTAAAGTTTCATAGGCAGTCATTAAATTTCAAATGCCTCAAGGAATTATTATGTAGTTGTAAATATAACTCATGATGTTGAGAATATGACTGACTCACTTGTAAAACGTGGCAGGATATGTTGTTTAAAACCATATAAACAGTAAGGACATATGGTTGTGGAACTGAAAGTGCATATTGCATAATTTGTTATAACTTGCCACAAACAATTGTTATTGTCACAACAAACCTTTCCTTCAAAATAACATAGAGCTAACAAAATACATATTTACATAACAGAAAAAGGCTTTGGTACAAAATAATAGAACAAGTCTTATGTCTCTTTTTCTCCTCTTGTCTTATTGGTTTCCAGCTACAATAAACAGAACATTATGTGTATGTTTGTTCCTCTCATATATTACAAGCCACTATAAGCAATATGCCTTCTTCTAAAGGAGTTTCTGGGACATATGGTTATGGTGATGAGCCTAATAAACAATGTTCATCTGTTGTGCCTGAGATTATTTTGACACCAATACTCATAAGTGTTCAGCTTCTTGGTCTCCATCAGCATCTTCGACATCATTGTCATCATCTTCTTCAGGTGCATCTGGTAGAAAAACTTAAAAATTGTTTTCTAAGTGGTAATGTTTAATTAGGTGCAACATAGCAACGACAAATTTTTACCATCTTAAGTACAACTTACTTGTAGCCAGCGACATGACTCAAAATGATCATATTGAGCTCTCCCACCTCTATTTGGATTCTGACATCAAATGGTTAGGCATCAATCACAAATAATTAATTGGAAAAAATGCAAAAACAGATGAGAAAAGTACTTCTATTAGTACATAAAGATGGGACAAAATTAACAAATCCATAAAGCTGAACGACACATGAAGCAGGAAAAATACCCCACTGATAATAATGCACCACTGAAACAGAAAATAAAAAGGATTTAAAACATCCTCAAACTTATATTTTCAGCTTGTTTTATTCTCTTCCTACCAAGAAACAAAGCAAAATAAGTGAAACATGAATGAAATGATAACAAAATAAGAATGTATAAAAAATTATAACTCATAATGACATAACATCTTTCCCATCATAAAATGAGCCTTACAAGTGAGCAAATATACAAAGCAAAACCATTTATAGCAGGAGTACATACAAACCTTGATAAGAGCTGCCTTATTTTCATTCAGAGAATAGTAGCATGATGCAATTTTGAACTTCACATGTTCATCGATAAAAAAGGGGGAAAACAATTTGAACATGCGATTCTTTTAAAGTTTTTACAAATGAACTTCAACAGAGATCAACTATAAATAAAGGGAAGTAAATTACTTCACCTTATTTTCATTGCTTGCTGATATGTTGTAAGAATTTGGAGAGGAAGACCTGTTTGATGACAGAGAACTCCAAGATGAGGGAGTGTTTTGTTTGGGAAGCATCTTATAGTATTGCAAAGCTTGCTTGTAGTTGTGCTACTCATCATATTTAATCTTCCTTCTCATCTTTTCCAACAAATTACATTTACATCTACGAAGACAAAAAAACAGCTACAACACATAAATAAATAAGGTTGCTAAGAAGGGGGGGAAACCAAACATCTAAGAGCACTATATATTTATGCCTTCTACACTATTTCAATGCTCCAAAAGTACTGCATCTCAGTCACAAATCACAAGTTTGATGCCCAAACATAAATCTTGCATGACATTACTTCTCATAATAAATAGCTCATTCCAACAGCTCTTTGAGTTAGAAAAATGAACATGTAAATCTATCATATTTTTGAATCTGCTTTAACTCCAAGACACTAGCATAGAATTGAAATTATAAAAGTTCAATGCCTCTTTGCGACTTGGCTATGTAAATTCTATCTCTTCTATGGAGTAAATTGATTCTAACATAAAATTCAATTGCTTTATGATTCTCCAATAGCCAAAGAAACACAAACTAAAAACTTGAGAGGTAGACAAACAATCACACATTTGCTTCAGAAAAATAAGACAGTCCTACCATTTATAATAAATAGTAGATAGTCTATAACCTAATTGAACAAAATAAAATAAAGAGGACTACAACATTGATCGGCTGATTGGGATTGCCATATTGGAGAGAACATATCCTCCCCTAAGAATACACAACACTCAATGTTCTAAAAGAATGTCGCCCTTGTCTACAAATAAACTTGACACCGGGGGATTATGGAATCTCTCTAATAACAATGTTGTTTATCAGATGAAATTACAATCACTTTAATATTAAGCTCTTATGAAGCTGACTAAACATCATCATCATTTAAGTTGGCAATTGCAATTTTTCCTACCAATCATCATTATTGTGCAGGCATACTTAAATTGAGGGAAACCTGTACTTCAAAATCTTGAAATTCCACTAATTCCAAGCTTGTGAAAATTTCCTTATTTTACTTCCACTAAAATTTTGGCACACAGACACGAAGAATAAGTTATAACAATGACCATTATAGTGATTTCAGCAAGATAAAGAATCCAAAACAGATAGTTTCAGTCCAAAAAGCTACCAACCAAATACGATGCACTCTGGGGCAAAGGAGGAGCAACGACGCCAGCACTTTCAGACCAACGACGGCTGCTGCACTTTCAGACGAGCGACGACAGCTGCACTTTTGGATGAGCGACAATAAAACGAGTCACTATGGGGCTTCGGATGAGCGATGGCCGAGAGCATACGCGGGTTCACAACCAAGAACCTAAAACCTGTTGCTTTTCCAATGTTTTCAAATTTGAGCACACTGGTTTTCATTTAAACAAAAAGGGTAAGATGGTCTTTTTGTATTGTTAATTCATATCAGAAAAGTCCCTTGGGACTTTACTGTCATACCAATGTGTAATGGGACTTTGTTGCTATTAAATGGGTCCTTTGGGACTTGAGAGCCATTTTCCCATTATAGTTTACATACGAATAGAGAGTCTAGGACAGACTCCCGTCGTTTCACGGGGGGAACATTATTTTAAAGATTTAGTAGTTAAGTACATGGCAGAGTAATCTGTGATGATTAAGCATGACACAACGGGTTTAAAGAAAAGAGACTTACTATCCGCGTGGAAGTATGGCCGTAATGATATGTTGTAGTCGAACAAATTGTAACTTTGAATAAAACTATTTTGTGGTGATAAATATATGTATATTCAACACGACAATGACAAGTTGTGTGATACCTCATTTCTTATAGTATCAGATGAATATAAAAGAGTAGTGAAATCATTCGTGAAATCAGGATTAAGTCATGGATTAAGAAATATCGAAAAACTTTCACAAATTCTAAACCTATCTCAGGGCTTGAACCTAAGATTGAAAAAGATTTTTGAGGGTAACAAAATTTCTTAAACCATTTTCACAAACATTCACTAACTCATTAAGTCTCACCGCGCTCTTCTTTTTGTTTTATCAGAATTTGTAAGTGATTCTCTACTTAGTTCTGATGTTCCATACTTTAATTATGTTTCATTAGCGATCAAAAGTGTAACATAACTAAACCACCATTCTCTAAATCGTCTACTGACATTACTAGTTTAACTATTGTAACATGTCAGAGTTACAAGCTATTTATAATATATACATATCCAAAATATGCAAAGTACAACAAACAACCAACAAAAAGTGAAAGTCTTTCACGTCCTAGCCTCTATCCGTCCGCATTTACCTTTTTTCTTACCCTTTGAGTTCTCTCCCTACACTGTAAACGGTTTTATGAAAAAAGTGAGATTCAAAAGAATCTCAGTAATAACGTAGTGCCAATCATACAGATATAACATCACAGAGCATGCTTCACAGTCATCATATAACAGAATTATCACAACATCATTCAGTGCATCACATGCAATTCATAAACTACCGTAGCGCTAGACAAGTTATTAGGCCCTGAAGGATACCCGTGCAAAATAGGCCATGGGCATTCACTCGTGCATTACTAAATATTATATTGGCCTGAGTGTCCACCCGTGCAAATAGGCTCCAGGCGACTACCCCACATAATCAGAATATTTTAGAAAATTCATGATTATTTCACACAACATATAGTGCATATTATAAACATACGAAATATAAGTTACTACCTGACTACTTCCTTCGAGCAACTTCCACCGGTTTGTTTGAGTTCGGGCAAGTCTTAAGCTTCGAACGACTGTTAGGTCCTATAATTAGAATTACGGATAATGAGTCATTACTCAATCCAATCTTTTGGTATAATGTAAACTAAACTATTCTTGGTTTAGCTTGTTGGTTATCATTTGAGTCACTTAGGTAGTCCTTGGAAGCCCCAACAAAGGCCTATGAGATTGGGAAACACCATACCAATCAACACCTCTTGAAAAATATGAAATATTGAAAATTTTGGGTCTTGTCCGCGGCCAAAAACATGTCAAACTTTTTTCAGCCACAGCCAAGCAAATCTGCTGGTTGTGGCCAAGAATTCTCTGTTTCTTGACTGAACTTCCAAAAATCATAACTAAATCTAGAAAAATCCACAAAATGTGCTTCCAAGTTCTATGTGATTCTCTTTAAGTCTAATGTTAGAGGAAAATATATACATAAGATAAAAGAACTCCCATAAGTACAGTTTTCCATTTTATTAGACCATGCTCCAGAAATATCTTGTTTTGAATGCCCAAACTTTAAAAACTCATATCTCCCAAAGTAATTATCCAAAAATTACAAAATACCATATTAAATTAAAGCTATATGTATCTACTTTCATTTTGTAAATTTTCAAAATTTTTGGATAAGGTTTGACCCTTGAAACACCACGCACAACAACATTGTTCAAAATAAGGCAAATTAACATCATGAACAAGCATACTTCATAAACTTCCAAATGGATATACAAGCTTCCAAAAATCATTGCATACCTACAAAATTTTTTCTTCTAAATCCAATAGAAGCATCAAAATTATCAAATTCTTACTTCTTCATCAAGCCACATATATAGCAGCAAGTTTAGGTTCTTAGGTGACTTATGTTGTTTTCTTATTTTCTCTTATTAATCACTTCCTTGCTATTTCTAATCACATGCTTAACCATTTAAACACTAAATGAACATGTTTTGAAGAAGTTTAAACAGAAAGATCCCTTAGGGTTTCATCATCCAATCTTAACAAAACAACCAATTCCAAGCCAATTACAACAACAGAAAAAGCACAAGAAACAAGTTTTGGAGTTTATCTCTTGATTCTTGTTGCTTCTCTCTCTAAAAATGTCACCCCCCTCTCTCCCTTCTCTTTGGATTTTTCCTTGAATCCATGAATTTGATAGAGTATAAGACATTAGGAAAGGTTATAGAGTGATTAGGAAGCTTAAACTTTAAGATTACAACTTCCTTACCTTAGATTTTGGAAAACCCTAAGCTCTTCCTTGTTCTTGAGCTTCCTTCGTTCAGCTGCTCTCACTCTCTCCTTTGGGTCTATTTTGCACGAGAATGATGATGGAAAGATGAAGGAATATGACTTAAATGGATTTGCTAAAATAAGCTTAACAAATGGTAGCTTTCTATTGGTCTTTACTTTGACTTTCTTCCATTATTTCATTTCCCTTTTTTTCCTTCTTCATCCACCGAAATTAATGAGAAATGAGAAAGAAAATGTTGATCTTGAATTATCCCATATGTCATCTAAAAATTGTTGACTTTTGGGCTTTTGACTTTTTGACTCTTTAACTTTCCTTGATAATAATTCATAAAAATAGGCTTATTAATTACCAAGTAGCCATTTTCCTCTTTTAATTCCCATTTAACTAAAATTATTGGGAATATTAGGGGAAAATATTTATCTTCTTGTTTTATGACAAAATTATCATTTTGCCCCTACGTTTTATGATTTATTGAAATAAATCATTTCATACTCTTTTCCTTTGGTTTGGACTAATTTTGACACTTGTATGAAGCCTTTATTTGTGTCATTTTATGCTCAAATTTTGGTTACAATATTAGGCCTTTAAGTAATCATTAATTGCCTCTTTGGGTCTTTACTTGGTTGAATTATATGTAACCGGCGATTGAAATATTTCTGTAAATTTACACACATCATAATTCACTATTTTATTCCACAAAATATCACAAATATACATATGAGGAATATTGGTGATAAAAGTAGGGTATTACAAGTTGACAGAGGGGAAATAAACAAACATGACATATCACTACAAAAAAACTGTCAATTTTTTACAGAATTTGAGACAGAAAAAAATTCCGTCTCAAAATTCGTCCAAAAACCGTCACAAATTTTCTGATGGAATTTCCCACTGATAAAGTCCGTCGAAAATTCCATCGCAAATCAGAATTTGTGACAAAAATTTTCCAAAAAAAAATCGAAATTTGCAAAGGAAATTTCCCACATAAAAAGTGTGTCAGAAATTCCTTCTCAAATTGAAATTTTCCACATAATTTTCCATGGAAATTTTCCCATGAAAAATTTTCATCGCAAATCCTAACATAACGTTTTTGACGGAATTATTGACGGAAATTTCGTGGGAAAAGTTGACAAAATTGGTTTGTGGAAAATTCCGTTAGAAATAGGTATTAATTAATTTTTAAAATTTTTTTATTATGATTTATTTAATTAATAGTTAATCTATTTATTATGTATTAATTATTCTATTATCTTCCCTGCATTTCTTCTTCTCACTAATTTTCAAGTTTATAACTTTCTTGAGAAATCTTTGTTTGGTTGGTAGGAAAAGCGAAAAAAAAAAGGTTTATGTTAACCAACGTTTTTGAGAAATGATCAGTTCTTGAAGTTGCATTGCAGATTTTAAAATCTATCAATGAGCTTTTGAGAGAGTTTCAGAAATCTGAATTGATAATTCTTGAAGTTGGATTGTAGATCTACAAGTGAGCTTCACCATTTTAATCCTTATACCTAATTTTTCTTAATCTTCTTGATTGAGAGCATAAAAAGATATAATCAGTGCATCTGAAAAAAAAAAAGAGAGGGAATTCACATTTATTAAGAGTTTAAATTTTAATTATTATGAGAATCATATGAAAAATTGAATTCATATCATATACAGTGCATTTTGTGCCAACATATTCAAAGGATTGATTTTTAAAAAAATTCTATCAATACATAAATTCTATAACCATTACTGATAGAAAGACCAAATATTAATTAGTTGTGTGGTATGAATTGAGTTTGGGAGAACCATAACAAGCTCCAAATGGGAATTCCGTCAGAAATTTCATCGTAAATCCTAACGTAACGTTTTTAGCCAAATATTATTGCTTTACGATTTTATACCTCTATATATCAACATTAATATATGCTAAATTAAATGATTTTTTTTGTTTTCTAATAGAATAATAAAAAAATAATTCAAGCATGCATGCCATGATAGTATTATTGAAATAAAACTCATTTTTACCAATATTAGCTTAAACTAGAATGATTTTTCTTAAAACATAAATGTTATTTTTTAGAAAATAATTTAGTTAATATTTCAATTTTTAAGTTTTTTATTATTTAATATGAATTAGTAATATTAATTACTATTTTCTGACAAGTAGCGTATAAATTTCATATACTTCTATGGATATTTTAGAAAAAAAATGCAAAAGGCAATTAAAAGTTCATAAAACAGTTTACATCAATACAAAATGTTCCAAAAAACCTCTGTGTACGTGGGTGTGTGAAATATAGTAAAATGTGTACTTAATATATTTACTTAAAATCATCTAAAGATCGTCAGAAATTTTGTCAGAAAGTTTCCGACGGAAAACGTCCGTAGGAAATTCTGTCACAAATCTAACGTAACATTTTTTACAGAATTACAGACAGAAATTATGTCAGAAAATTTGATAAAATTGATTCGTAGAAAATTCCGTCGTAAATATGTGTTAATTAATTATTTTAAATTTTTTATTATGATTTATTTAATTAATGATTAATCTAATTATTATATATTAATTATCTTATAATTTAAATTTTAAATTATTATTAAATTATAATATAATTTTCGGAAAAAAAAGTATTAAATTATAATATAAATAAAAAAACATTATTAATATTGGGATTGATAGGCATACAATGGAAGAATTAAATTTAAAATTGTAAAAGTTTTACAATCCCAATTGCGGATCTATCAAAGGTATTTAAATCGAATTAGAAAGAGTCGTACCTTACTCATGTTTGTTTGAATGCCCACAATCATCAACGTATTGCGAGTTCTTAAATCTCCATGCTTGGTTGCTCCTGAAATATTTTCCCTGGCATTTACATGTCCACTAATTCTTCTTAAAAGAGCATCAAACTCTATGAGTGTGAGATTAACCATCCTTGACATCAACATGTTGGCTAGTTCTTCTTTAGAGTTTTACCTTTTGGATCTTAAGGAGCTAACTACTCAGATCAGCTCCCTCTACTGGTATCCACACGAACATGACCCAACACCGGCAGTGTGCTAGCGCCTCCAATGTCCTTCTACTGTTTTCTTGCCGCTCTCTATTTTTTCATCATTTGTAGAAAACCCTAGCTCTTACCTTTTATAACTAGTCAGGGTTATCTATTTTATGATGAATATTGGATTTTTAAAATTAATCTTAATTAATTTCAAAATCCTTATCATATCAATTAACACTTAACTGTTTTGATGAGCTAATTAAATAAATCTGGTTTAATTAAATCTATCCAACAATTTTAATTTAACCTATTTATTTAATTAGAATAAAAAGCCAATCGAATTAGATTTAATTTATCTTTATAAATTAAATATGAGATATTATCATAAAATATCTTTATATATACACAATATAATAATATTATCATATATTTAATATATATTATCAAATAATATTATATATATATATATATATATATAATATTATCATATATATAATATATATTATCAAATAATATATATAATATATGTATTTCAAAAATACATATGTGTATATATAATATTATTAATTTCCTTTTCAAATATAAATACACACACACACATAAATATTTATCAAATAAATATTCACACAACATGTGTATAATATATATATATATATATATATATATATATATATATATATATATATATATATATATTATAATTCATCCACCATAGATTAAAATATGTATTCATTGAATCTTAGACGCATCTTATATTCAATGAATCTGGACATTATAGCTCCTGTTGGACTATTCTTGTGTGCGACCCTGTAGGCCTATACAAAGTTGGTAGTAGGCCAATGACTATACTAACCCATAAGTCGTAAGTGGCCTCTAGTAAGATATTACGACTACCCAATTCATATGAGGATCGACAATATGATACAACCTGTCGTATAACCATATCACGTCTCTTTTGTCACACGATATTTCGGTCAAGGATAAGGCATGGAGAATGTCATCCTCCTATTCTTGACCATTACTTTTTCGATCCTTAAGTAGTCTGACTATAGAAATAGAAACTCCTTTCTATCGTAGTATGGTCATATATTTCTCAGACTCACTCATCGAGGAGCCCAGTAATATCTTTCTACTAATGTGAGGGACAAATTTCATCTTGACCATTCATATCCTCTGCATGGAAACCACTAAGCTCGATTGTACCCTTTATTATCACCCGGTTAAAGGTGACTTTTGACTAAGTCAAAGCTTAGTGACTCTCATGTAGGAATCTATGATGATCTCAGGTCAAAGGGTATTATGACGTGGTTATATATAAGATAAGCTTATGACTTGATCTATGCAACTTTCGCATAGCGGGTTGGTGCAGCACCTTGTACTCCTACAAGTGCCTAAGACTTTAATTCGTATTCCCATACCTAATCAAAGTCATACTGGTCTTATTTCATCTTTGCTCCCACATAGATGACCGACCAGGGACATTTATGACAATTATTATGATTTATTCAAGGATACAGTTATCACAGTGAACATGCAAATAATACGATAACTAAATGGAGAAATTCATTGAATAACAATGTTCAAAGTACAATGATTGGCCCTTAGGGCACAATTTCCAACAATTAATTCATATTTATTATATATATATATATATATATATATATATATATATTCGATAATATATTATATACAAATAAAAATAAAATATATAATAAAATGAATAAGAAAAGATATTAATAATAAACATTTAGATATAATATTTACGTAAAAAAATAGAGAAACTAAATTGTAATGATTATATATATATATGATTTTGCATTTAAATCACACAGGTTCTTCCTAGCTCAATTGTCAAAGGCACTGGCACATACATGAGAGGTCATGGCTTCAAATCTCAACTTGATCACAAAATGCAACCAAGTTGTGTTATCGACACGTGGCGGGCGACGGAGGGCGACACGTGGCACATGATGAAGGGTGACATGTGGCAGTTAACTGGGACACGTGGCGGTTGACTAAGACATAGGCGGTCGGAGGCGAGGTGGCGGTGGCCGGCGATAGCCTCTACCGGCCAGCAGTGGCTGCTACCCAGAGGTTTCCATTGAAAAATGGCATAGGCAAATTTTCCATGGAAAGTTCCCTCGCAATTGGCAAATTCCTTCGCAATTTTCCACAAAATTTACATGGAAAATTCCCTCGTAAGTGCCACGGAAAGTTCCGTCACAAATTCTCTCGCAATTTGAGACGAAATTTGTTCCGTCACAATTTTTCTCGCAAGTTGCCATGGAAAGATCCGTCACAAATTCTATATCAAATTACGAGAAAATTTTTGTCCAAAAATTTGTCGCAATTTGAGACAGAAAGTCATATTCCGTCGCAAATCAATTTGCGACGGCACTACTTCCGACGGAATTTTTTCTGTCAGAAACTCTGTCACAAAAAACCTCCATTCTTTCACAAATTCCATCAGAAAATCCGTCGGAAATTACCTATTTTTTTGTTGTGTATGGGATTCTCAACACTCATATCATCAGCCATAAACCATAGCCTTGACAGAAATATGCATAACTCAAATGCAGAACAATGGGGTCCCAGATATCTACGGATTTCAAACATGATAGAAAGTGAAAAAAGATGACAAAGTAACCTACATCCATACCAAATGGGATTTGCAATATAATAAACATTATCGACGCAAAACACCAATACATATATTATAATAAGTGCCTGTTTGGGAATACAGTGGAAAATTTACTTTTTTTTTAATGTGGCTTTTGTAGAAGCCAAATAGAAAAAAAGTTATATTGTTAATGTGATTTGTGTTTGGATTGGCAGTAGGAGAAGTTGCTTTTTTTTTCTAAACCCAGTAAAAAAAGCCAGAAGCTACTTCAATGAGCTTCTAAAAAAAGTAGCTTTTTTTAAAAGACCAGTGAAAGCTAATGTGTTCACAAACGTGCCTGCAGATGTCAAATATGTTTTTACCCTTTAAATAAATTGTTTTTCCTTCCCAATAAAATTTCAAACAGACCCTAAGTCGTTCATTTACATGGCTAGGAAACGGTCCTTCAATGCACGGACGACAGGGATGTCAGGACCTTATAAGTATTCTGCGGCATCTTGAAATGACCAAACAGTACGAATTCTTGTATTAAAAAAAATCACAACAAAGGTAAGAAATCTACAACATCGTGAACCTTAAGTATAATAATACTAGAATGTTAGATTTCAATCAATCTGTGAGAATAAACTAAAGAACACCTTCCTCCAATAATAACTCTACAACCTCAATGCGTTCCTTAATACAATCAACTGACAAGCCACGCACGGATAATACAATCAACTCGTTTCAGTTGCCTTGAAATATAAAAAAAAAAATTGTATCACTGTTTCTGCGATAAAAAAATGTAAACATAATATTTGGGATAGATTTAAAGAATATGCACCACTCAAAAGCAACCCTGTAGCATTCAAGAGACAGCACCAACTCTTTCTCTCACACCCAGACGCTTCACGAACTGTACTACAGTACTACGCCGAATGTAACCACATAGGGCTGGAATAAAAAAAAGAAAGTTGATTCAGATTAAAAAATTATCGCCACTTGCATTTTCCAAAAACCATTATAGGAACAACAATATTTTGAACTTCATACACTAGTGTAAAATAGGCTTTTTAGACCGCATCATTTAGACCGGTTATTACGGGTAAGGTTTAAAAGAAACGCGGGGTGGCAATTCCGTAATTAAAATCAATTTTTTAGACTGGTTGTTAAAAACACTGGTCTAAAAAAACTTATTTAGACCGGTTATATAAACAACCGGTCTCAAAAACAAAATAATTAAAATGAATAAAAAAATCACGTTATTATTAAGACCGGTTATTTAAATAACCGGTCTTAAAAGTCAATAATTTAAGACCGGTTCTTAAATAACCGGTCTTAAATATCTAATATAATTCAAATTTAAATCTATGTTGTTAAAATTAATTATTTAGATCGGTTGTCTAAGGTTATTTAGACAACCAGTCTTAAATTGTGGAACGTTAAGACCGGTTATTTAAATAATCGGTCTTAAAAGTTTAATATTTCAAACCTAACCGGCCGCGAAGCTCATTTCATCAGCACATTTCATTTCCCTCTCACTCTCCTTCCACAATCGCGAAAGTTCATTTCAGCTCAAGTCCAGGATTTCCGGTGATATTCCCCCTTATTCTCCGGCCACTGCTCCAGCCGCCGCCACCGCTTCCACCTCCTTCTCCATTTTCTGTTCTGTGCCGTTTAAAAATACTCCCTCCTTCCCCGTTCGTCTGCCCGTTGCTACGAAGAAGTCCGCCGTGAGTACCATCGTGAAGGCCTACTGAGCTTCTTATTTCACCAGCCTTTATCTCCCTTCGGCGTGTTTTCCAGCCACTGCAAACCCTCTCCTCCTGCGCCTCAAGCCACGGTCCAAGGTTACTTCAAACAAGTAATGTCTCCTATCTCAATCCATCGTATAAATAGAAATTTAGTATTCACTGTCTATCCAAGAAGAATCTCTACTATAATTGAACTAGAAATTAACACATAGGTGGAGAAAAAAATGACATTTACTCTATGGAAATTAATTGGTGAAGCTTAATTAACGGTGGCCTGAATTGGTGTGATTTGATTATTTGAGGATTAGGGTACTGATAATTGCTAGTTTTCATAGTCTCTGGAATGCTTAAGTTATTGTGTCAAATTTCCTGGCATGTATGCTCATGAATGGCTGATTAGAAAATTGTTACATAATGTTCAGTTAGTTTTGAAACTAAATTTGAGAGGTGATTTGAGGTTTAGACTAAAGCAATTCTTGTGTATATGGTCTAAATTAAGTCCTGAAATTGCTAGTGTATGTTGATACATTTTACATATTACTTGAAGAAAATGGAACATACTGCAATTATATCTTATGCGGAATTCTAATGAAGAATTCTGTTAAACTAGATAAATTGATGAGTGTAACCTTTTCATACTCTCATTATACTCCTGCCTTTTCCAGGGGAGTTAATATGTAGAAGAGAAAAACAAAGTGTTGAAATATATGAATCGTAGTTGGATAAACGCTAAACGGACTAGTGTTGAATATGATAATGGGGTGAGGGATTTTTTGGAATTTGCTAGAAGAAATTCTGGTAATGATGATAGTGGGATGTTCTATTGTCCTTGTGTAGAATGTCTGAATGAGAAGCGACTTAGTGTTGCAGATATATATACACATTTAATTTGTGAAGGATTTTGTAAGAGTTATACAGTATGGGTATGGCATGGTGAAGAAATAGAAATTTCAAGCACAACTCAACAAGGGGGGTCGCCTTTAATGATAATGACATGGTTCTGAATGATCGGATAGAGGATATTATTCGTGATGTAGGAGAAGAGGCTTTAGAGCAATCATATGCATATGGTAATATGTGCAGTGATACTGAGAAGCCGCTGTACCCGGGGTGCACAAAATACCAATTGTTGAAACCTGTATTGAAATTGGTAAGCTTGAAGCACGGCATGGATGGAGCGACAAGAGTTTTTCAGAAGCACTTGAGGCCTTCAAGGACATGCTTCTAGATGATAACGTGCTGCCTTGCCGATACTATGATGCTAAGAAAATACTGTGTCCACTAGGGATGAAGTATAAAAAGATCCATGCATGCCCTAATGATTGTATATTGTACAGAAAAGAGCATACAGAGAAAGAGCAGTGTCCGATATGTGAAACCCCCAGGTACAAATCAAATAAGGCCCCTGCAAAAGTGTTGGGGTATCTTCCTATCATACCGAGGTTCAAACGGTTGTTTGCTAATAAAGTTGATGCCAAAAATTTGAGATGGCATGCGGATGAGAGGATTTCTAATGGAAAGCTTCGACATCCAGCAGATTCTTCTCAGTGGAAGAAAATTGATCAGTTGTTTCCTGACTTCGGAAAAGAGCCTAGGAATCTTAGGCTTGGGCTTAGCACGAATGACATGAATCCTTACGGTAGCCTAAGCAGTATACATAGTTCATGGCCTGTTCTGTTGGTAATTTTCAACTTATCTCCTTTGTTATGTATGAAACGAAAGTACATCATGTTGTCTATGTTGATTTCAGGACCAAAACAACCCGGAAATGACATAGATGTTTACTTAGAACCCTTGATCGAAGACTTGAAAGAGTTGTGGGACGAAGGTGTCGACGTTTTTGACGCGAACAAGAAGGAGATGTTTAAAATGTGAGCCTTGATCTTTTGTACTATAAACGACTTCCCTGCTTATGGAAACTTGTCAGGATATAGCGTTAAAGGCCACAAAGCTTGTCCTATTTGTGAAGAAGGCACATGCTACCATCAACTTCAATATGGAAGAAAGACTGTTTATCTTGGTCATAGGAGATTCCTTAGACGGGGCCACCGATATCACAGATTAAAGAAAGCCTTTTTTGGTGGCCAAGAGTTTGAAGATGCTCCAGAGGCTTTGACTGGGGAGAAAGTGTATGAAAAGGGAAAAAATATCAATGTCATCTTCGGTAAGACTTCAAAGAGTTGAAATGAAAAAATATATGAAAAAAGAGGTCTGTTTTCTTTAACCTTCCATATTGGCAGAATCTTGATGTCAGACACTGTATTGATTTCATGCATGTAGAGAAAAACGTGTGTGATAGTATTGTTGGGACACTACTCAACATACAAGGAAGTTCTAAGGATGTCATTAAGGCAAGATTATATTTGCAAGAAATGGGAATACGGGCAGACTTACATCCGATGCCACATGGTAAGAGAACTTTTTGTCCTCCAGCTTCTCATACTTTGTCCAAGGATGAGAAACAAAGTTTTTGTGAGTGTTTACATGGCATCAAAGTTCCCTCAGGTTATTCTTCAAATTTTAAGAAGCTTGTGTCTATGAAAGACTTGAAGTTAGTAGGGCTGAAGTCTCATGATTGTCATGTCTTGATGCAACAACTACTCCCAGTGGCTATTCGAGGCATCACCGAATATGATCTTCAACACATATTAACCAGACTTTGTTTCTTCTTCAATGCTATTTATAGTAAAGTCATTGAGACGGAAATGTTAGATGAATTGGAAGATGAAGGTTACCTGATCTTGTGCCAGCTTGAG
This sequence comes from Albizia julibrissin, assembly GCA_037074505.1. NCBI lineage: Eukaryota > Viridiplantae > Streptophyta > Magnoliopsida > Fabales > Fabaceae > Albizia > Albizia julibrissin. The sequence goes on along the minus strand of CM073481.1, from coordinate 29,874,686 downwards.
AAGCGTTTTGTTCCTTCCTTTTTTGACATCATGGTACATCTAGTAGTTCAATTAGTGAAGGAGATAAAATTGTGTGGGCCTATCTATTATGGGGTTATTGACGAGATTTGGGTGGTTGACTATGTTAAAATTAAATTTCCCATTTTCAAATTAAATTTGGGTTGATGTCAATAATGGTGTGAGGATCGATAAGTCGGGGTTTACATTAGTTGATCTGAACAACATAAGTTTAGGAGATTAACCTTTCATTATGGCAGATCAAGTGAAACAAGTGTTCTATATTATTGATCAGGCAAATAAAATGTGGTCTGTAACTCTCCAAGGAAAAAGGGTCGTCGATATTGAAGAGGAAAGTCATTCAAATTATGATCTTCTCGAGACCCCTTCTTTTTCTAGGTGTCTTCCTGCATTGAACGAAGAAGAAGCTGATAATGAACACGGCACAAGAAATGATCATCGTGAAAGGATATGGGAGGATATCTCTTTATAAATCTACTTTAAATGTTAGCTATCTATTTAAAGTAATTATCGTTATAACTTATATGCAGATTATATATATAGTTATTTTATAACTTACTAACTCAATAATTTGTCTTAACAATATAATGATGGATTCGGTGCATCCTACAGCGGAGGATCAGGTGTCACCTACTGCTCAGCACAACGAGCCTCAGAGTGTCAATCAGGGGTAGTCATCGGGTGAGCCGAGTCACCAGCCCAGACAGAGGGGCAGGACGGCCACACGCTTGAGGGATGTTTCCCTGAGTCGGTCGGCCAGGGAGAGGATACCGATCCAGTTCGATCAATACTGGAAACCGATCGAGCCAATTTCCAGTCGTTATAGGAGTTTTGTCGGCCTCCTCGCACAGAATAAGCCTAGAATATTGATAGAGGAGTGAAGGTAATGTCGACAAAAAGGTTAAGCAGCATATTTGAGACACTATTCAGGTATAAAATTCCCTCTGTATGTTTCTTTTATCAAATTCTTTTCATTATTGTCACTAACTCCTTCAATTCATGAATAACAACTCACCTACGACGTTCCTCAGGGTGAGATCTTGTATCACTAGACTATGACGTATTGTTGTGAGTGCTGAAGGAAGTTCAAGATGAATCTGGCCAACAATTACGTGCATATCGAGGTGCCAGCTGGTAAGCCTCGTTCTACTCCTTACAGCAAGTACTCGTACATCGATGAAGCGACATGGCAGGAGTTTTTTAGGCTTCGGACTACTCCAGAGGCTTTGGTGAGTTAACTTATTTTGTACTTTATTTACTTATCTTTTGACTTTACTGTTTATAACCTTTTTTCCCATTTCTTATTCACAGGAAAGAAGGCAAAAGGCACAAGAGAGTGGCAGGAAGAATGATTGCCCCCACACAATGTCTCGTGGGGATACGCAAAGGCTGAGAAAGACTTGTTGGCGGCCAAACAGAGGAGATTGGAAGAAGCATCTCAATCCGATCCTTCTGTTCTGCTATCTCCACCATCTCCGATACGGCGCGAAGAGTTGTGGTTGCATGCTCGCTGGAAGAGTGGTGGATCCTATACGAGTGACCAGTCTCGTATAGTCGGTGAAAAAATTATAAGTATCGTTGTTCTTATTAACTGTTTAATAAACATGTTTCATTACTCATGTGTGTTTTTTGTATATCTCACAGGAGGAACTTCAAAAAAAGAAAGCCGAGGGATCCTTCAAGTCGGAGGGGAGGAATGACATTCTCACAGTTGCTATTGGAAAACATGAGCATCCAGGCCACGTCAGGGGAGTTGGAGGAGGGGTGGGTATAAAGGATTACTTTGGATCCTCCTCACACAGTTCCTCCTCCAACGTGGTCACGAGAGACGAATTGGAGCGTATGTTGGCTACTGCGAGGGCGGAAGTAAGGGCCGAGGCAGAAGCATCATTTGATGCACTATTGGATGCTCGGTTGAGCAAGATGAAGGATGAGGTATATGCCATGGTGAGCATAAGACAAGATACCTCTTTTGTCCAGGCACAGTCGCTCGATCGTCATAAGCAGAGCACCAAAGGGAGTTGTTGCAATGTGGGACAGTCATCAAAGGGTCCTGGAAAGGACAATGCCGAGCCTTGTGAATTATATGTTGAGGATTCTCTGAGATGGTTAGTTGTACGGGGGAGTGTGCACAACCTAGGATCAAATGTTCACCACCTCCAGATGATAGATGATCAGGTTAGGGTGTCAGTTGAGGAGGTTATCATCGCAGACGCACCTGTCCCTATCCCTTCTGAGGAGTTCAAGATTGTGGCCGATGTTTTGAGTACCTTCATATCATGGCCGAAGAATCTTATTTCTGTTGGAGCTGCGGATTCCCCGATCAGAGCCCCAAGTCTAGCTCCCTTCCCTCGTGAAGTTTCACAGCCTCCACCACTGAATGTGATGCAGCAAGTGATTCTGATGGCATTTGATACATCTTTCCCGGCAAGAATTGGCCTATGGATTCTGTTGTTGGTCCGTCAGGGGCGGCATGCTATCTTGAGAGGGATGATTTAATGTCTATGGTCGCTCCTAGACAAAATCTTACGATTGTGATTGTCCAGCTTTTTTTGATGTAAGTATCTTCTTCAATTGGAAGTAAATATGTTAAAAATTACGCTGTTTAACTTTAATTTGTGTGCTTTCATTTTTTTAGGTACATGAATCGTAGGTTGGTTTCCTCTGGGCAGAGCGTTAAATTTGGATTCATGTGCGAAACTCATGCCACGGAGAAAGGGACCACTTTTGTCATCAGACATAGATATTTATCACAGAGGCTCAGTGAATCAGAAACTGACTGTTTCTTGGTTCCTTATGTGCATGGGTAAGAAACATCAAATTTATATTCTAAAACACATATAATGCTTTATATTTGCTTAACATTCATCTCTTTTTTTAAGGGATCATTGGAAATTGGTTATTCTGTGTAAGGCTAGTTACATAGTAATCCTCTTATGCTCCCTCCACTTCAAACCGGGGAGTGACTTGAAGAAGACCATAAACTCGTAAGTTTTCTTGCTTTATTACCTTATGTGTGCAAAGTTTGTTTGCATAATAAGTAATCTTTGTGATTTTGATCATAGGGCTATGCGGACTTTCCTACACGCTAAGTGTGGTAGGCATGTTCGTGACTTAAAAGACCCTACATGGATCACGCCAAAGGTTAGTACATATTTGTTTTCTTTAAGATGCATTCCATAAGCTATGCTTTTATGCTTGCTTTGATGATATCATGTTCTTTTTCAGACCCGTAGGCAACCACCGAGCTCCAACTTATGTGGTCTTTATATGTTGAGGCAAATTTACAATATTATCAGCCTAGGCACGGCTGACTTTACCGAGGAGGTAATAAATGTATATTTCAAAATTTTTTTATTACTTTATTGTTTTTAAGTTAGTAAGTTAATGTTTTGTTTGGCTTCGGTGTTACACATACATATGTTTGATCTTGCTGATTCCTTTCCAGAAGAAGATATTGATTTCATCCGAAAATGTATTGCTGAATTAATCTATGAGCTTTTACAAGATTAATAAGTTTTTGAATCTGATCCTATGTTGTTCTAATAATACTTATGGTTTTCATATATATCTAACTTGGTTTATATCTCTGTTCAGGACAATTTCTTGGATATTGGTGATACTAGTTGGTTGTCGATTCAGGCATGAGATCACTATTGTAAATTTTCCTCCACTTTTTTCATTTCTCTATAAAGCTTGGGAATTTTTTCCATATAATGAGAAATATTTCTTCTCCTGCTTCTCTTTACAAGCTTTGGGATTGCAAGTTCACACAATGTCGCGATTTTCCTGCTATCATTGTTTAATTGTGGTGCTGTGGTTCAAAATGCCTGATAATTATAAATTGTTAATATTGTATTGTTTCAGAGAATTGAATAAGTTGATCATGTGTTATTGGTAGTCATTGGAATTGAATGTGTTTGTTTCCAGTGATTTTTTTCATAATGTTCATTATGTGATTGTTGAGAGTCGAGGGTTGTAAGGGCTAAGTGTTTTTCCCTTGAACAAACTGACATTTATAGGTTCATACCAATTACGATATCTAAGGTCATATTTAACAAAAGAGGGAAAGGGGAACTAATAAGGATTTTAGACTTCATGATTCTAAATTTGGAGCAAGTTTGCATTCTGAGAAATATCAATTGTTTCTGGAAATAAAAATGTTGTTGTCACTGCTTCTGATGGTCAATATATATATGCATGTATTGTTGCTTGTGTATGTAATGTGGCACAGAGGGGATTGTCGTTGAATATGGCTTACTGGCCGGGGTAAGATTGAAACAAATAAAACAAAAAGAAAACACACAATTTTTAGACTGGTTCCAAATAAGAACAGATCTTAAATATGAATTTAAGATCGGTTAAATTGAAGACCAGTCTTAAAAGATTAAACTTTAAGAGCGGTTCTAAAGCTAACCGGTCTTAAATTGATATTTAAGACCGGTTCTTAAGGGAACCGGTGTTAAAGAAGTAAACTTTTAAGACCGGTTCCCTTAAGAACCGGTCTTAAATATCAATTTAAGACCGGTGAAAGTTAGAACTGGTCTTAAAGTCCTATTTTTTAAGAACGGTTCATAAAAAACTGGTCTTAATAGTACTGAAATTTTCCTACCCTTTCCGTTAGTTAAACTTTAAGATCGGTTGTTGTAGAACCGGTCTAAAAAGTTAAATACTTTTTAGACCGGCTGTATCAAGACCTGATCCAAAACCGGTCTAAAATGTCTTTTTTAACCGGTCTAAAAAGTGATTTTTGTAATAGTGGATCATACCAACAAATCTATTGTCTCAGGGTAGAATATTCTCTACACCAAAGCAGGAAATGACTCTAATCTGTTTGGCAGGAGGGAAATGGAGGGGACGAAAAACTTTTATGAGTTAGATTTTAAAAAATTGGAGAAGTTGAGTTATAAAATTTAATAAGGATAAGATGTAAAATAAAAAAGTAAGAAAAATTAACTAAAAACTTCCAACCCGCTTTTTCAATTTTTTTAAACAATATGATGGCAGATGGGGAGAAGTTTCCTGAACTACATTGTTTTTGTCAAACACCAAATGAAAATAATCGTGCACGTGTTCTCTACCATGGTCTACAGTCATTCCAGTAAGCATGCTTAAATGCTCGATGCTCAATCAAACTCTAAAGGAATGCGTCCATAAACTGATTAGAGTGAAGGAAGCTGAGTATAAGGGTACCCTATGAAACACAAAAATAATCGTTAAGAGTGAACGATATAGTGCATGTTTGTTTGGGCGTTTTTCCCATTTAAGCCTGATTCAATAGCATATAAGCTTGATAGACACTATTGAGTTGTTTGGTCCATTAGGCTTAAAGATTGATAAGCAGCTTATGACAAAAGCCACTTGCCCTAGCTTTTCCCACAGCTTAACATGGCTATTTAAAATTTCAAGACAGAATTTATTACCGTTATTCTATTATTAAATGCGTCTGACCACCTATTATTCTATTTTTCATTTCTCTCTCTTCTCCTATCTTCTTCTCCGTCGCGTCTGGGTGAAGAAGAAACAAAGCAAACTCTCGGCACTCTCTCTCGTAGCTTGTAATACCCCATTTTTCACCAATACATTAATGTGTATATTTGATGTATATTTAGTGGAATAAAATGGTGAAAAATGATGTGAATGAATTTATGTGAATTTATGGAGAATATTTCAATTGCTGGTTACGCGTAAATTGACCGAATAAGGGTATAAGAGACCGGTAAATGCCCAATATGGTAACCAAAATTCACAAAATTTAATGATATTATTAATGGCCTCATTTAAGTGTTAAAATAGGGTTTAGCAGAAGAAATGGGTGGAAAATGATTTATTCCGGTAAATCATTAAATGCAGGGGCAAAACGGTAATTTTGTCGAAAAGTGAAAATAATTATTTTTCCTCCAATTCTCAATGATTTGTGCTAAATGAGAATTAAAAAGAGAAAAAAGACTAGATGATCATTAATGGATCAATTTTGGTGAATTACTGTGAAAAATTGTCAAATAGTCAAAAAATCAATGACTTGGTCAAAAAGTTACATGTTGACACAATGGGATAAATGGAGATTCAACTTTTCCCATATTTCCCTGCATGATTTCGGATGGAATGAGGGAGTAAGAAGGAAATAGAATTAATTGGAGGATAATTACATTTATGGACCAATGAATGCATGCCAAGTGTCCAACTTAATTAATCATGCCTTATATTATACAATTCTCATTCTCATCAGCTCATTCTCGATTAAACTTATCAAAGAAGAGTGAGAGAGGGCTGGAGAACGAGAAGGATGACGGAAGAGAAGGAGGAGCTAGGGATTTCCAAAGATCAAGGTAAGAGACTTGCTACCTTGTGATATAAGGCATCTAATCCTTATATGATCTCTTCTCTTCATCTTCCTACCATTAAAACTCATGATGATCAGCTGAATCAAGTGCAGGAAGGAGGAGTGAGAAATCAACCTAGAGAGAGAAAGTGAAGAAAGTCAAGAGGTAACTTCCCAAACTTGTTCCACTTGCTTGATTAAGGTTAATGAAGTTGTTTTGGGCTTGATTATGGTTCATTTGATGTGAGATAATTGAGAAAAACTGAAGTGAACAAAATGTGGAAATGCTTCTAAATCAAGTCCAATGAATGCCTAATCAATTAATATTGCGAGGATAAGTAGAAAGAAGACAATTAGGCTAAAGAAAACGAGAATCCGACACAACTTTTTGGGAATTTATTTTCCCTTCCCTGTGTTGGACGTGATGAATGAATGGGAATTTGACCAATTCGATGCTTCCATTGGATTCAGGAGGCCGGATTATGTAGGGTCTATGTTGACCCATAAGTGAGAAAAGGCCCGGAGAGCAAAATGACAAAATTGCCCTTTCTAAGCCTTATTTGAGGGCTGTCAAGGGTATTTTCATCATTTGGGATTGATTTTGGCCAATTTGAGGTTGGAAATGAATTCTACATGCAAAAATATGTAAGAATGGCCTAAATCATGATTTTGGAGAAAATACTGATAATGAGGACCAAAAGGGTATTTTGGTAATTTGGCACTAATAGGCTAAATTTACCAATGAAATGAGTTTGGAAAGGTTACGTATGAGTAATAACTCATTTGTAATGTTTGGCGATTTCAGGACTTGACAACCGGGTTGGCCTCAGTAGTTGCCCGAGCTTGTACCAAATGGGAAAGTTGCATAAAAAAGCAACCAGGTAGTAACTGTCTTCATATAACATGACATGCATATGTATTGTTTGTTATCATTATCAATATTTCTAACATGTTTAGATTGAGCGGAGTGATCACCCGGGGCCTATCGCAGGTCGGGTTGACACTCACGTGAAATGTTCATAATTGCACAGCGGGACCCGGGGCCTATCTTTGCACGGGTACCCCTCGGGGCCAAGAGAACCTGTCAAGCGCAATGTCGGTCATGAGGTTGTATTGTATGCGTTGTGTACAGGCGCCCTTCGAGGTTGAGAACCTGTCTAGCGCAAAGTCAGTTTATGAATTGCATGTTTGCACTGAATAATGTTTGATGATTTTGTTGATGATTTTATATGAGTGAAGCATGATTGTGTGTGTTATCTTATATGTTTAATGACATTACTACTGAGATTCTTGTGAATCTCATTCTTTTTCCAAAATAAATTTTCAGTACAGGGAGAAAGCTCGCGGGGCAAGGGAAAGGTAAAGGATGATGAGTCGAGGCCGAGCAGTGGATGAGCTAGTTTAGGTTGTCAAGTTTCCGTTATGTATTTTAAGAATAGTGTGAAGTTGTGGTTTGTATATGAAATGAAGTGAAGAATGAATATGAGGGCTGTAAGATGAATTGTGTATGAATGTGTTTATATGTGAATATTTATATCCAGTAGAGGCATTGTATAAAGTTTCTAGCATTTTGTGCCACTCTGATGTTTATAGTTGGTAAGTATTAGCTAATTAATACTCTACCGTAGTGTTGGGAAATAAGGTATCACATAGCTGATCTTACTCTCTCGGCGGCCAGGGAAACACATTCCAGCTTGATCGTTCCCTTAGCCGTCTGTTGTGGGTCATTATTGGAGGTGGCGGTGATCCAGACTTCAGAGACCTTCTTGTAGCTGTTTCTCCTATTGTACCAGTCCAACAAGTGTTGTGACGTCCGGCGGGAAGGTTATCAGTCTGACGGTGGCCGATCTTTTTGTGGTTGGCATTTTGGGTGACTTTGCTCAGGGTACTAGAATAGATCTACTCTCTCATTGCTCAGCGTTTGGTCTATGGTCGGTGACCTGAGATCCAGTTGGTGGTCCTGCATTTATTCGCCGGCATTGTGTTCTTCTCCGTGGTGAGGTTTAAAGCTTGTTCTTCTCTGGTCAATGTTTCTGGACTGCTACTATTTCTGCCATCTGTTTTTTCCCCGTGTGGTGCAATCTTGCTCTGGTACTTTGGTTGATCTGTGGTGGCATTTTGGTTGATTACAATTGGCATAGACTTTATTTTTTCATGGGGTTTTTTTGGGTCTGGTAATGTGTCATGTTCTATGAATTTAACCTTTCCTCTAATTCATCATCCCTCTGCTTCCTTCCCTGATCTGTATGTGAAACAGAGCTTATTTTTTTGGTTACTGGTTTAAAGTTTTTGGATTATGTCTATCCCTTTCCCTTTGTTTGAGGCTGTCCCTGCTTGTGAATCTACTGTAGCACACAGAGTTTTCCTTTGTATGTAGTAATAAGAATCATAGGTTAAGAATTTTGTGCAGGCTGTTCTTAGGTAATGTACTTAATTTATTATCTATTTGTTATGAAATTTTCTCTTTATTTTATATCATTTGTGAGGATTTAATGTTACTCTCTATGCTTTTCCATTTGGTTGCTACCATCTGATTACTCTCATAAAAGTTGACAAGTAATATGTTAAGTTAAATAACATAGAGATTACTTTCATAATCATTAAACCACCAATCCGTATATGCAGAAAATGGCCATGCTTATGCTCTTTTAGTTCCTTTTTTACTTGTTTCGATATAGGAGTATTGGTGTGGGCCAAGGAAAATAGGTCTTCATAACTTTTTAAAAGATTATTTTCAAATCATATGTTGGAATGAAATCCTTTGGCTTTTCTGGTAGGACCCCTGGGTTTTCTAGAAGAAATTAAACACATGGCTGACAACATTTCTTTCTGTCGCTTATGACCTATGAGCTTCTCATTGCTGTGGATCGACAATCTGAACGATTAAGCAAAATTTGCATTTCCTTTTGTCTTAATAAACAACCCATTCATCTTACTTCTCTCTATACTTTGTACTTGTTTGTAATATCATTTTGTTTATTACATGAGTTGTGTTATTCTAGTTAGAGAAGGAAATAATCATAATTTTAAGTAGAGGTGAGAATATATTAGTTTGGATGATAATCATCATTATTGGATATCACATGAGTTGTGTTATTGGGAATAATCGTGGGCTAAGGTTTTTTGGTGTGGCTTCGTGGGCTAAGGTTATCTTACACTATTGGAAATAATTGAGCTTGTGGGTATGACCTAATTTTGCTCACTTTTTTTTTCTTAGCCAAAAATAGAAATCTAATTATCCTAAAATATAGCACATATGGAATATCTGACAAAATAGGGAGGGTATAACTTTATTTTAAAAAGTGAATATTATAATTTAAAACAAAGGGTTTAGATTTGTTTCTATGTTTGTTGTTCCTGTTATTTTTTATTTGTTGCTTTTTGTGCACTTGACGGTTGTTTATCTTTATAGGTTAATTTTTTATGTTTGTTGTTCCTTATTGTTTGGTAACATATTGTAGTCTACTTCAATGTCGTGTAATTTGTGTTCATAATTTAGGGAACATTTTAATAGAGTAGGTGTGAAACTTTGTCATAGAAAAAATGGATAACAAAGCAGTCTGGGATGAAGAGACAACTGGGATTTTCATGCATGCATGCCTTGATCAAGTGTATAAAAAAGAACGGATTGGGTTGGCATTTACGAAAGATGGGTGAAAGAACATAGTCTCAATGTTCAATGAGAAGACGGGAAAATCATATGACTAGAAACAGTTGAAGAATAGGTTAGATATATTAAAGAAGGATTTCAAGATATGGGATTCATTACTGAAAGAGACTGGTTTGGGCTTTGACCTCGCAAATAATAGGGTAACAGCAACCGAGGATTGGTGGACTAAGAAATTACAGGTTCAAAATGACTAAAATTACTTGGTTTTATTCATAACAACATGATATGTTAGTTGACTAAAAATTACTTGGTTTTAATTAAAAAATTGACTTCGGTTAGCTGGATGCATGTAGGTTAAGCCGGGATACAAGAAGTTTAGGCGATCAGGCCTTAAGTTTGAGAGAGAACTAAGAATTATATTTAAGGATGTCATGGCTACTGGAGACCATATTTTGTCACCCTCTTTAACACAACCTCAGACGAACCAGGTAGAAGGGAACGATGTGTACAGACCTGCAATGGATGAAGAAGAAGGCTCTGGTAATAGCGAGGACGAGCATTTCGGTGTTGACCCTGTACTTAGTACATGAGTCATAGATGAAATGGCCAGCATCGGATTAGCCACATCAACACCATCAGACGCTGGTCCAAGTGCATCTGATTACCTATATGAACGGAAGAGAGGTGAAGGGTCCAGTAAGTTAAAAAACAAAAAGTGCCGGCCATGACGCAAATAGTTGATGCTATAAGTCAAATTGCTAATGTCACTGTGGATAGAGCAGCAGCCTTAACAGGGACTGAAAAAACTAGCATCGGAGAGGTTATGAAATATCTAATGTCCTTTTGACGAAGTGAAGTATTACAGAGCCTTTGGAGTCCGGTGTATGAAGGCTCTGGAGACCAAGGCACATCGGGAGTTTTTTGTGTCATTGAAAGGAGACCCTGATTACTTGCTTGAGTGGCTATATTTTATCATAAAGGAGCAGTAGCTCCAATTATACTTTATATGTGAATGTTTGACTTGAGACAATTTTTCTGTTTTATTAATATTTCAGCTTAATTGACTTGTTGTTTAGAATGGTTTGATGTAGTTTCTATTTGTATGCTAATGTTATGTTTTGTAATCATCGTGCTTACACCTCAATTTAACCACAATCACAGGTACGTTAATGGCAAATTGTACAACCAAAATAGGTTGCAAGGGATGGAGGAAGATGAAGATAACGACGATGCTTCAATTATTGACGTTGACTTAGCTTCGTATGCATAATTATGCGCATTACTTTGTCAATTACTGTTACCATATTTGTCTAGATAATCATGTAGAATGAGTACACAAACAAGTCACCATTGGGTTCAACAAATATTACGAAGTGAAGGTTCAGAGTGTCATAATATTTTTAGAATGGAAAAACATATATTTTATAGCTTATGCAATAAGTTTGGTGAGCATGGGTTAAGATAATCTAGGAATGTAGGTGTCGAAGAAATGGTTGCAATGTTCTTACTCACTATCGGACACGGAATAGGAAATAGGCTGGTACAACAAATATTTCAACATTCGGGTGCAACTGTTATTAGGCTTCTACATACAGTTTTGGAGGCCTGCATTAATCTTGCAACCGAGATTATCAGGACACTTGATCTCGAATTCTGTGAATATCATCCAAAAATAAGCAACGATGATCGATATTACCCATATTTCAAAGATGCCATTGGAGCTATAGATGGTACTCACATCAGGTGTGTGATAAGTGGACCGGGCCGTGATAGATTTATTGGGAGAAAGGGATATCCCACGTACAATGTTATGGCTGTTTGTGATTAGGATATATGCTTTACGTTCGTGTTAGCGGGATGGGAAGGTTCAACACATGATGCTTGTGTGTTTCATTCTGCTCTCTCAAATCCAGCCATGAATTTTCCACGTCCACCACAAGGTATATTTTCGTATACTTCAATTACATTTCTTTGTCTTCATTTCACTTTCAAAATAATCTCACATTTACAATTATTTTAAAACATGTTAGACAAATATTATTTTTTCGATTCTGGCTACCCAACATCAGTTGGGTTTCTTGGTCCATACAGATCTGAACGTTACCACCTCCTAAAATTCAGGAATCAACGGGGGTTTCGGAATCCTAATGAGGCCTTTAATTTTTATCATTCAAGTTTGAGGTGCACAATAGAAAGGACTTTTGGAATATGGAAAAATAGGTTTGAAATCTTACAAAAAATGCGCAAGTATAGCTTCGACACGCAAGTCTGCATTGTCTGTGCCACAATGGCTATACACAATTTCATTAGAAGAAATTCCCAAACATATGTGAACTTTAGGGATGTAGAAAATGATAATTTAGTTGATATAGATAATAGTCAAGATCAAGAGCCACCATCGACAAATTATCTTCGGACATCTTCAAACCGAATGAATCATGTTCGTGACATCATCAGGAACCTAATTGTACGAGACCTTTGAGATTATTAGTTCTGTTATATTTTACTGTATCAAAAACTCTAACTTTCTATCATTTCTAATTTATTTTCTTTTTCATTGTAATTTAATTATGTATTTTACCATTATAAAATTTTCAAAGTTAATTTTTTCACATTTAATAAATTTTATATTTTTTTCTCTTAAATATCATAAAATTCACTTATGAAAAAGCCTAACCAAACATCTTTCATTTTCATAAAAGAACTTATGCAATTGCCAATCCAAACATAAATCACTTACACAATCTGACTTTTCCATAAGTCAGATTGCAATAAGCTCTTTTTTCCACCGTTATTCCAAACACAACCATAATTGTTTGTTTGAATTGGGCTTATTATAAGCCCGATTCACGTAAATCAAGATAAACCTCCTCCACATAGACCGTAAAGTTACCTTGTAGACCGTAAAAGCTACCTCGTAGACCGTAAAAGCTACCTTGTATTCTGTAAATCATGATTGAAAAGCACTTATGGAGGCTATCCAAACAAGCTAATAAAATTTACAGATTAATAATAACTAAATACTGCAATTTCAAACCGTTTCATCAAAGAAGACAACATTTACGCCAACAAATTGCTCGTTTGGAATAGCGATTGGAGTCTTCAAAAGTAGCTTTTCAATCGTGATTTATGGTATACGAGTATGTAGAAAGCACCGCCTCATTTATACTCTCATCAATGAAAACTCTCCCAATCACCTGAAGGGCCATACTTGATGCAGCCTTTTCTTGCATTTTTTCCATACCTCACGCGTTCTCTCTCCCCCTATTTAACTTTCTCCATCAATTACAGTTCCTCTCCCGCTCTCTCTCAATTTTATTCTTTCTAAACTTCCTTCACTCTTTTCAAGCCTTAAAAAGAGGCTTGAAACATTATAATTGAGAGAATTTCTTCCAATAAATTATAGAATTACTCCCACCGGTCCTTTTTATAAGGAATAATTACTAAAATCACGTGGTTCTACTAGTATAAAATAGCCCTTTTAGACCGCAACATTTAGACCGGTTATTACGGATAAGGTCTAAAAAGTATGACTGGTGGCAATTTTATAATTATAAAGAACTTTTGAGACCGGTTCTTAAAATATACGGTCTAAAAGATATTATTTAGACCGGTTATCCAAACAACCGATCTAAGAAGATTTAAATAATTAAAATTTAAAACAATTTGAGATTTTTTAGACCGGTTATAACTAATAACCAGTCTAAAAGATAAAATATTTTAGACCAGTTATTTCTTACCGGTCTAAAAGATATGGAATTAAAAAAATAATATTTTAAAAAAATTTTGATACCTTTTAGACTAGTTGTCACTAATAACCGATCTAAAATATATTATTTTTTAGACCGGTTCTTTATTACAACTGGTCTAAAAGATACGGAATTAAAAAAATAATATTTTTAAAAATTTTGATACCTTTTAAACTGGTCTAAAAGATGGATCTTTGAATCCATAAATCAATCGCTCTCAAGCCCTCTCTTTGTTGTCACATTTTTCGTAAGCTTCTTCTCGCTTCACCCTCGCACCTCACTCTTTAGTCTCTGTCCCACGTCGCTCCTCGGTCACTGTCGCATGTCTCCATTGGCTTGCCCCGGTTACACAGTTGACATAAAATTTTTGATACTTAGAATTCATTTTCAAAACTCTCATTCTATTAGAACTCTATTCCCTAAACATTTAATCAATTTCTTCTACCATGACCTAGCTCTCTAATATTCGCATCTTCATTGTCGCAGTAACCTCACTTGCTCTGATCTTCACTACTGCGTCCTTCCTTGTTCAGGTTCGTTTTGGGAGACTGAGCCACACTACGGCTTATTACGCATGAATGACTGCTGCTTTAAAGGTAACAAATTTCTTATTCAACCCATTTGATTCAATTGTTTTAGATCAAATACTTTTCCCTCTGTTTACAGACTATAATTTTTACTCTAAATAGATGGATTCATTTCGTTGATTAAGTTTGGTGTTCGTGATAAGGTGGAACCAGTTTTGAGGGATTTATGTGCTCACAGAAGCTCTCTAATTAAGGCCCTCATTGATGATATTCCCTTCTTTATGTATTTAATTTCCCTGCTGGTTAGTTCTTTCATCATGTTCAACTTCATTTCATTTCCCTCTCAGTTTCAATCGTGATATGCTTCTCTTCTGTACATTTTGATGAGTTATTTGACTAATGTGATCCATAAGGTGAGTTTTCGAACACCCTATTATGTATTGCCATTTTTGTTACTTGAAACTTAGCTTCATTTTTTTCAATTCGTGAAAAGGGTGGCAAAAAAAGTAAGTATAAGCATTCCAATCTTGGCATTTTTAGTTTGAAGCTCTTTAACCATTCCACAGTCAATTTCGCTCACTTAGCATTTTGTGATAAATTATTTTTAGGAAAAAAAGAAAGAAATTATATTACAGGATCTTTGTCAACACTTGTATCCATATTTTGTTTCCTTTTCTTAGGTTGAAATCGCCTTTACTTAACTATTATGTTCATGAGTATTAACAAGTTAAGCAATCTCTGAAAGCTGGGTTTTAGCATCTTGTCTATGATGATAACTATGACATTAGAATTGGAGACCATTATTCATTGAGGCAGATATGTTATTATTAGTTTATTTAGAGGTGTGCAAACTTCCACTTTTCCTTGGATTTAGTATATTACTGTATTGTGCATTGTGCAATTTGTACTACTTGTGTTTGTTGTTTTAGCCTGATATGCAACTCTCATTTGAAAGACCTGCAATAGTTCTCCTCCTCGACATATCTGTAGAAAAACAAAATAGCTCCCTGGTTTATCTATCATTAAAGGAAGATTTTCTCTGTAAAATATGCGTGAAACTTTTAGCAAGAATGAAGTTTTTCCTAAATTTAGTTTTTCTTTCCCCGAAGCAAGACTGTGGATGAAATGAATTATGTCTTCATTTGTATAGCTGTACATATAGTTGTATATTTCTTACAAAGTCAGAGAAATTCTTACTTTATACTTTCTTCTTGTTTTATTTTTTTTTTCAGGAATAAGGTGATTCATATAGCTCACCCAGAATTTATGTAATAAAAAAATTATAAATCATTTTTTTGTATTGGAGCTTATTTCTTAAAATAATCTCCAATACAAAAAAAGGCCTTATTTATTTTTTTAAAAAAAATTTACTTTTTAGACCGGTTGTAATTACAACCGGTCTAAAAGGTGACTTTTTAGACTGGTTGTAATTATAACAGGTTTAAAATGTGCACTTTTTAGATGGGTTCTAATTACAGCTGGTCTAAAAATTTAGACCGGCTGTAATTAGAACCTGTTTAAAAAGTATCAAACATTTTAGACCATCTATATCTAGACCTGTTTTAGAACCGGTCTAAAAAGTGATTTTCACCCGATCTAAAAAGCGATTTTTGTATTAGTGTTCAAAATGCTATTTAACAACAATAAATATGTAAAACTCCAATTTTGTACATTTCTTTCCAATTATATCCTTATTTAGGAAGAGAGTATATGAGTGATAATGGATGCAAATTTATAGTAGAGAGATAATAAGTAACGTATATCTAATGATGGTAAAAATAAAATAAAAGATCAGTTAAAAATTTCAGACAAAGTAGATTTATTTCTTGTATTAAGAACCACCCCTATGAGAGAAAGCTCCTTATAAAAGGGATCAGAGGGAGTATTATGTTCCATCCGATTCAAAATATAAGATAACAATTTGTGAAAGGGTGTAGTTTTTATATGAGCTAAAATTATTTATCTTACCATTTAATGCATTTTTTTTACCACTAATTAATTATACATCTCTCTCTTATCTTTTTTTCCCGCTCATTTGTACATAAGTTTGTTTTATATAAATAAGATTACATTTTTACATATTTATTGTCTTTAATCAATTTTAACAAACTTTTCAAATTGAGCAATTTAGTTATTTTAGGTTTTTAACTATATATTTTGAACCAAAAGGAGTACAAAACATATTAATTTTCTTAGTTCGAGAAATGGGGGACAATACTGACAATATTTTAGCAATGAAATTTAAATATACTTATTTGATTTTATTTATAAGCCACTCTCAACATACTTATTTAGAACAAAGAATTCTTCAATATTATCAACTATTGCAATAAAATTTAACAACTTACTAACTTTATCCATATTTAATATTCACTATGCCCATGAACAGTTTACACAATAATAAATGAAGAGAAAAGTTATAATAAAAAAATTTAATGATACATAAAAATAGAAAAAAAAAGCTTCTGTAACATGAAATTCCCTACATTTTAATGTTTTTAGACTCCTAGTAAAGCTTAAAATGGGTGAAGAAAGTTCCATACATGATAGAGATTAAGATTTAAAAGAGAAAGGATGAGTGGTTTTTTTTTGGAGCAAAAGAGAGGGTGAATGATGTTAATAGACGGAGAATGTATAAGAAGATGAATGTTGATTGACGGAGAAAATAAATTTAAATATGGGGAGGGAGAGTGTAATACCTTATTTCCAATAGCCCCATATGAGTGCAAAGG
Organism: Albizia julibrissin; assembly: GCA_037074505.1. Classification (NCBI taxonomy): domain Eukaryota; kingdom Viridiplantae; phylum Streptophyta; class Magnoliopsida; order Fabales; family Fabaceae; genus Albizia; species Albizia julibrissin. The sequence goes on along the minus strand of CM073481.1, from coordinate 29,857,728 downwards.
AGTAGTGAAATTAGTTGTAACCCAGGATTCGAACCCAGATTACCCAACTTCTGAAAATGTTCACAAATTCTCAATTTCAACTTAGGAGTTGAGATTGGAGTTGAGAGGGTTTTTCAGAGAAAAAAAAAACGTTTCAATTAATTCCACCAGTTTTACTACGTCACTAAGTCTCATTGGCTCTTAGTTTCATCATATTAGAGTGTGCGAGCGATTCTCTGCTTAAGTCTCACATTTTATACTTTAGTCATAGTTTATTTTTGTCCAGAAGTATTAACCCAATATAGATTACTATTCATCTATAGGCTACCGACATTACTAGTTTTCTATTGTACTATCGTCAAGGTTACAAAGTTACACACACCTTATATAGATCAAAATATCCAAAATACTAAAACAGACAACCAACATAGAAAGTAGATCCTGTAACTGCATCCTCTAGCTGTCCACGCTTACTCTCTTGCCCTTTGAGCTACTAGCCTGTAATGTAAATTGATTTATAGAAAAAGGGTGAGATTCAAAAGAATCTCAGTAATAACAGATGGTCAATCATATAGATATAACATCACAGAGCATGCCACACAGTTATCATATAACAGAATCATCACCACAACATTCAAAGCATAACATGTAATTCACATACCATCGTAGCGTTAGGTATATCACAAGGCCTTGAGTGTTACCCATGCAATCGGCCCTGGGCATCCACTCGTGCATCACAGAATGTGCCAGACAATTGATGATGAATCTATAAAACATGGAGTGTATCTTATAACATATAAAAGATAGAGTTACTACCAGGTCGTTTCCTTTGAGTGATATCCCATTGTTTCTCTAAGCTTGGGCAGGTCTTAGACTTTAGAAAGCGGTCAAGTCCTATAATTAGAATTATGGATGATGAGTTATTACTTAATCCAATCCTTTCTCAGTATAATGTAAGTTAATTTATTCTTGGTTTATCTTGTTGGTTGTCATTTGAGTCACTTAGCTAACCCTTGGAAGTCCCAACAAAGGCCCACAAAGGTTGGGAAAGACCATACCAATCAACACCTCTTGGAAAATATGAAATAGGGAAAAATTGGGGTCTTGGCCGTGGCCAAGATAGGTCAGAAACTTTTTGGCCACGACCAAGAATACCTTGTTTTTTGACCGAACTTCTGAAAATCATAACTAAATCTAAAAAAATCCAAATGAGGTGCTTCAAAGTGCTACGTGACCCTACTTTAGTATACTTTTAGGTAAAATATATCCATAAGCTAAATGAAACCATATAAGTACATAATTCAACTATTTTAGTCTACTTTTAGGTAAAAATATATCTATAAGCTAAATACACCCATATAAGTACATAATTCCATTTTATTAGACCCTGTTTCAGAATTGCCAGTTTTTCATGCCCAAACTTCAAAAACTTATATCTCCTAATGTACTTATTCAAAAATTACAAACTACCTATAAAATTAAACTGCTATGTCTCTACTTTAATTCTGGAAAGTTTTAGAATTTTTGGATAAGGTTTAACCTATGAAATATCTCAGACAATATCACTGTTCTAGATAGGGCAGATCACAACATGTGCATACATATTTCATAAATTTCCAAATTGATATACAAACATCCAAAATCATGAACACTTGAATGCTTACAAAATTTTTCCTTCTAAAGCCAATGGAAGCATCAAAATTACCAAATTCTCATTCCTTCCTCACATCATCTACAGAACAGTAGGTTAGGGTTTCTAGGAGTAACATGTTGTTTTCTTGTTTTCTCTTGTTTAATAACTTCATTTATACTTCTAATCACATGATTAACCATTTAAAAACTAAATGGACATGTTTAGAAGAAATTTGGGTAGCATTCCTTTAGGTTTTGCTTCAACCCAATATTTAAAAACAAGAGAAAACAACACAATATCCACCAACAACATCTAACAAGGAAAGAGAAGCAAGTTTTAAAGTTTACCTCTTGATTCTTGTTGCTTCTCTCTCCTCAACGTCTCTGTCCTCACTCTTTACACCCTTGATTAAGCTTTCTAATCATGGTTTTTAAGGAGGAGAAGATGTAACATACTGAAATATGAATAACAAGAACTGCTTGTAAATGTAATTAGTCAGAAGAAAATTCATCGGTGCCAGTGTTGTGTATACGGTGTTATTTTGATAAAGAGGACACTTAGCAAGATTTTATTGGTTGTCATAAAGTAATAATTAAATGAAATAATCTTACTTTGTGTAGGGACCATGAAGGAGTACACCTCGTAGGTGAACCCGGGGAAAATTCCCTGACTTTCCTTTCCCTGATAAAGTGGACAGTTAGGTGGAGGGAAGAGATAGGGATGGGTCCCATATAAGGGAAACATGGCATCATCTTAAGGAAGAAGAGAAAAGGTGTTTTTGACTTTAATGTGTTGGCCGAATAAGAGCGTGACACTTGTTTCCTCTTTTTGACAAAGTTACTTTATCTTTTGAGTTGTCATCACCGGAGGGTGCCACGTTGGCCCAAGCCGGGGAAATCCACCGGACTCTGGTCTGGTCACCCGACTAATTTTCCCGAACACTGAGCTCAGGAGCTGAGGAAAAATCATCAGGCTCTCATTTTCCCTGACCATTAGGACAGCTCAAGACCCATTTGATTAAAAGAAAGGATACGTGTCACCGTTTGGCTAAATCACCGAATATGTGGCACCATAAGATTTTGACACATGTTGGAACACCTTTATGACTTTCTTTAAACTCTATTATTTCATCTATCATCAGAAAAAATAGGAAGAAATCAGAAAAAACGTTGAGAAATAGTTAGAGGAAAGAGAAAACATGAATAGTGAATGTTCTTGAGTTCAATCCACCGAAACACTACCGAATCAGTGTTTTCTCCTAAAATTTCCTTCATAAACCTTCTTCTACTCATCCTAAGATTCATTTCTACGGTTTCGTATTTTCATTTAGAGGTATTTGGTGCCATCTCACCAGACGAAGTACTGACGGATTTCCGAACCGATTGTGGAAACGTATAGAGGTAAGCGTAAGCTTCATTTTGAACCGATTGGTTTGTTGTTTGGATGAGTCTTCATGAAGGTTGGGGTACTGTTCATTTTCGTCCAAAAGGAATTTTAAAGGAATAATCATGGTTTAATCATGTATTTATGGTTAAATGATGATTTATGATGATATTGGACTAAGTTGTTCAACAAAATTCTGTTTTGGTAATTTTGCTGAAAATGATTCTGTCTTGCCAGTGGGTTTTGGGACTGAAGCTTTATGATTTTGATGATTTTGATCATTCCATTGAATTCTACATGAAAAATTATGTGGAAAAGCATGTACTTATAATTTTTGGATAATTATACAAAATTATGGAATTTTTGAAAGTTAGATGACCCTGCTGTTAGACTTGTTTTGCTGGAGCAGATTTGTTGCGGTGCGTGTTTCAGTAACCAAAATTTGTCCAAACCTTATGAAATTTTACATAATGCAAGTAGACATCCTGAGGTTTAATTTGATTGGTAATAGGACTCAATTGGACTAGTGGATTGAGAAATATGATTTTTCAAAGTTTAAGATTGATTCTGGAATGGAATCTGTGGCAGATTGGGTTTGACGAATTTTCTGGAATTGGGTGGTTATAATTAGTGCCTTGTAATATTTTTTTTATACTACGACTTGAATAGGATTGAACAGAACCTAGAACAAAATCATTTGGAGTTGTGTAGAATTAATTATGAATTTTCAAAGATTGAAGAAAATTCTGGCAGATTTACTCAAATGTGCGAAAATAAAGGATGCAATGGTATTATGTAATTGTAATGAACTTTAAGGGTAAACTAACCAACTTGATATAGTTGAACCATTTTTGACTTTGATTTTGGGTTAGTATTCTAACCTTAATGACAACCGACTTGAGTATTTGGATTATACAAATATTGGACGAAATAATAACTTGTCGTCCGTAAATTCCATTTATAGGACCTAATACTGTTCAAATTTTAAGATCTGCCCGAGCTTAGTGAAACAATTGGATATTGTTCAAGAGAAGCTATCAGGTAGTAACTTTGTCTTTCATATATTATAAGATACATTGTATGTGTGTAGTTTCATCATGAATTGTCTGGCACATTTTGTTTATGCGGGGTTGTCGCCCGGGGCCTATTGCACGGGTTGACGCTCAGGCCATTGAATTTGTTTGTGATGCACGAGTGAATGCCGGGGCCTATTGCACGGGTAACACTCGGAGCCTTGTGATATACCTAGTACTATGATGGTATGAGAACTACATGTTGAATCGAATGATTTTGTGATGATTCTTTTATATGATGACTGTGTAACATGCTCTGTGATTTTATATCTATATGATTGACTACCTGTTACTACTGAGATTCTTTTGAATCTCACTCTTTTTCTATAAACAAATTACAGTACAGGCTGGTAGCTCAAAGGGCAAGAAGGTAAATACGGACAACTAGAGGATGAAGTGGAAATATTTACTTTCTCTGTTGGTTGTCTGTTTGGATATTTTGGACATGTATATATTGTATAAATCGGTAACTATGACAATAGTATAGTAGTTGAACTGATAGTACTTGTAGCCAGGTATATGAATGGTAATGTAATAAATAGATAACTTAGTTACATAACACTTCCTAATCGTTAGAGAAACATTAACGATTGAATACAACGTGAGATTGAAGCAGAGACACGCTCGTATACTCTGATAAAATGAAAGGAAGTATAAATGAGTCTAAATGAGACAGTGAATATTTGTGAAAAATGTTTGAAAATTTTTTATTCCATATGAAAAACCTACTCAATCCTAGATTTATCTACTAAGATAATGTTGGGATTCATTAATGTTTTTTAAGTTTATTCAGTTTGGAATTAAATCCTGACTTCACAATTTATTTCACTACTCTTTTGCACTCATCTGAAATTATTGGAAGTAAGGTATTACAGAAGAGGTTAGGAGAGGTTATAGAGTGATTAAGACACCGATGGAAAAATGATTTTTTGGACCGGGTAAAAATAACTTTTTAGACCGGTTTTAGATGAGGTCTTGATACAGCCGGTCTAAAAAGTGTGATACTTTTTAGACCGGTTATGCAACCGGTCTAAAAAGTGTGACTTTTTAGACTGGTTGTTCCAACAATTGGTATAAAAAGTGTGATTTTTTAGACCGATTATTTGAATAATGGGTCTAAAAAAGACTTTTAAGACCGGTTATGTGGATAACCGGTCTAAAAAGTCTAAAAAGTGTCTTTTTTTTGTGAGTCTATTGATTATGTTAATATGCTTAATCTGTACATATCCTAAAAGTATACTTCCAAGGTCATACTTATAGTTACTAATCACGAATATATCTTGGTGGAGTCATGCCTGAAGAACACAATAAGCACAACTCAGAAATCTTGCAACACCCAGTACAAATACATAATGAGCTGTGAATGGCTCAACAATATGAAATAATATTAAGAAATAAGTTAGAAAATAAAGTAATTAGAACGCAAGTTGGAAGATAATTTTTGTTTAAGAAATTTTGTCGGAGAATAAATATTTAGAAACAAGGAAAATGACAAAAGAAAACACTAACCTCAGCCCCTAATGAAGAATCCAATTTGTAAACTTTCTCAGATGTCGCAATCGTAAACCTGAAACAAATATGACTATAAATTTTTGTAATAGAAATTGATCTGAAATATATGACGGTATCTACTCTGAAGTATGTATAAAACTAATTAAGTAGAGCGCTTATCTTAAACCAATCGGAGGGAAGAAAAGCTGAGCTTTACGATAATGGATTCCACCGTACCTCTGCATTGATGGTGGAGATGGTCAAGGATGGAGGAGTGATGTGGGAAGGAGGAGCTGCTACGGCACGAGGGAGGAGTGTATAAGAAACTTGATGAGTATCAGATTTCAAAGTTGAAATTAGGCACGAGATAAAGACGCGAGAGAAGATTTTAAATTTTAGGGTGGACTTTTAAGACCGGTTATTTAACAAAACCGGTCTTAAAAGTGTTCACTTTTAGACCGGTTATAACTAATAACCGATCTTAAAAATAAAAAAAATTATTTTTTAATTTCGCATCTTTTAGACCGGTTATCATCAACAACCGGTCTAAAAAGTTTTATCTTTTAGACCGGTTATTAGTGACAACCAGTCTAAAAAGTCTTAAAATTTTTTAATTTTTAATTAATTTTATATTTTTAAACCGGTTGTTTGGATGTACCGGTTTAAATAATATCTTTTAGACTGGTTATTTTAAGAACCGGTCTAAAAAATTCTTTATAATTACGAAACTTCCACCGGTCATATTTTTTAGACCTTATCCGCAATAACCGGTCTAAATAATACGGTCTAAAAAGACTATTTTACACTAGTGAGAGGCCAAAATCACAAGATTTAGCAAGTTCTTACCTTGGATTTATGGAAACCCTAGCTCTTTGTGCTTGAAGCTCTTGAGATATGGTTGAACTCTCTCTCTCTCTCTCTCTTTTGGGTCAGTTTTTATGAAAATGAATGGAGGAAGATGACAGATTAATAACTTAAAGAATGGTCCAACTTGCTTTATAAGTGCTCAATTGCTATTGGTCCAAAATTGTGGGTTTTTTGTATAATATCACAAAATAATTGCATTTCCCTTTTCCTTCACTTTGTTAGCTCAATTACTATTGGTGAATTTCCCTTTTCCTTCACAAAATATTGCTCTTGAATTATCCCATATTGTCATCTTGCAATTGCATATACTAATTGGTCAAACTTGGTCATATGATTTTACTTCTTGACTTTTTAACCTTCCATCTTGATTCAATTTTAGACCATGTATTTGATTTCTCCAATATTCTCTTTGCTTGACAAAACATATCAAGGAGAAAAGGAAATATTAATTTCCTCTTCCATAATTAGAAAATGACCATTTTGCCCATACATTTATATTTATTTTCGCACTTAATGCAAAACTGAGTAGAATTTTCATCAAACTTTGAAAATTCATATATAATTGTGAAGATGTCCAATTGGGGTGATTCTAAAAGCTATGTAACTTATATTAAGTCTATTTTAAAGAAAAAATATAACCGTAAGCCAAATGGAAGCTCATCATTCCAAGAATTCTCATTTTTGGAAGCTGGCACTGAAAATCGCCAGCTTCATTGGGCTAACTTCAAAAATACGTATCTCTTTGTGTACAACTCCAAATAACTCATATGACATATCAAATTAAATCTTGATAAGTATAATTTTGTTATGAAAATTTTCACAATTTTTGGACATCATTTGCCCATTGAAAAATGTCACACAATTATGACTGCCACACCAGAAAATTCACGGGCGGCAACACTTCAACTTCTACAATTTTTGTTCCCACATATTAATGTTGTGTGTGACCTCTAATTACATTATTTTGTCATTTATCAAGCTCTTTAATTCATCATAATATTTCCTTTAATACCCCAAGGGTATAAAGGAATTTTAGGGAATACAATTATGTCTTATTGGGACACTTGCTAAACTGGGGCTTAGCAGTCCATTTAATTCAAGCTTAATCTCAAGCCTCTTATCCTAAAATTTGGGATATTACAGAGAGAGTGTGAGATATGGAAAACAGAGAGGAAAAGGTTGCAGCAAGTATAGGCTCTACGTGTGATTTGGAGAAATTTTATTGGTGATAGCATAAATGAGGTGGTCACTCAGTGAACACAAGAATTTCTCCAATTATAGGACACAACTCCCGTATTTTTAGAAAGGGTTAAAGGCCATTTTTGCCTCGGAAGTATACACGTAGGGTCAATTTTAGGCCGGAAGTATTTTTGGGAGCAATTTTAGCCCGAAAGTTTCAATTTTAGAGCAATGTTACCCTGACCGTTAACCCCGTTAAGTTTGACCATTAGTTGACCGAACCAGGGGCAAATTTGCTTCAAAATGAAAACTTCCAGGGCAATTTTGTTGCCCATGTCACTGTTGTTAAGGTGCATATTTGCCTTAGAAGTTTTCATTTTCGAGGAAATTTGCCATTGGTTTGGTCAACTAACGGTTAAACTTAATAGAGTTAATGGTCAAGGAAAAATTGCTCCCAAAAATACTTTTAGTGAAAAATTGGCCCCCGGTAAATACTTCTGAGGCAAAAATAGCCTTTAACTCTTTTAGAAACGTCTTATAACTATGACAATTAATGATATTGATGTTTTACTTCATTTTTAAAGTTGAATTAAAATGGACTTATAAACAAATTTTTAAAAAATATGCTATATTAAGTTTTAATTTATTTTTAAAGAATAATGTATTGCAATAAATTTTAAATTAAAATTTAAGAAGTTGAAGAATTATTAAACATGTTATTATTTTTTTTCTGTAATCAGAAGCACATGTAATTCATTTTACTTCTAAATAAATCATTGAAAGCATATTCTTCTTCCCTTACTATGATCACATAGCAAATTTTCGTGAGTTTCTGTGTGAAACTCACGTATGATATTCCCAGGCAAAGATACGTGCTTTGCAACATATAATTGAACATAAGTATTAGTTCTGTCAATTGAAGATAAACTATATAAATAACACTTGATGATGATTAGTAAAAATGAAGATGGTCAGGAATAACAACTTACGCCTACTACCCTCTGTAAGATAACAAATAATAGTGGGTTTCCAACTAAAGAAATATAATTTTTCGTAAGTATTGACCAAAAAGAATTACAACACTACTACAGAAAACACTTTTAACGTCCCTTTTTTAGCCCTTTTAATGTCCAAAAAAAGAGGGACGCCTATACCAGGGACGTAAAAAAGTCAGGATACGGCGTCCTTTAAAAAATGGACGTCTAAAGTTTTTTTTTTAAAAACAAAACTTTAGACGTCCCTTTTTAAGAAAAGGGACGTCTAAACTTTAGATGTCCCTTTTTTAAAAAGGGACGTCTAAAGTTGTTTTTTTTAAAAAAATTCGCTTATATTTTTCACTGCCTAACAATTATAACCTACAGAAACAAGATCGAACAGTTTTTCATAAACCAAAATGACCTTACAGATTAATATTGGTGAAGGATGATAAATCAAAATGAATCTACAATGAAGATAAATCTAAATCTTAACACAACAACATACATATCAATAATCTCAGTTCAAAACTTAGCCTATAAAAAGAAAAAGTAATTATCCATACATTTTGGCCACAGTAGGAGAGGGAGGATGGAGGCCAACGGCGGGAGAGGGAGGGAGGAGGAACCAACAGCATCAAAGATCGAGGAAGAACAATGGCGACGAGCTTTAACAATGGAGAGGAAGAGAGGAAGATGGTAGATGATGGTGGTGGAGATAGAGGAGGACGGCTTTAAAAAAAGACAACGATAATGAAAGGGAGTAAGAGAGAGAGTTATGGTGGAAAATAAGCTTCAAGAGAGTGGTGGAAGATTCAGCTTCGAGAGAAAATGAGAGTTTTGAAATTTGAATCGAGGAAGCTAGCTTGCGGAAGTAGACATAACCTTAAAAAGAGTTATGTCAGTATCAATTTGAATGATTTACGTTATCTTTAGACGTCCCTTTTTGAATTTGGGACGTCTAAAGTAAAAAAAAAATTGACTTTAGACGTCCCTTTAAAGGGACGTCTAAAGTCTAAAAAAAATTAAAAAAATTAATTTTTTTTACTTTAGGCGTCCCTTTTTGAAAAGGGACGTCTAAAGTTAGACTTTTTGAAAAGGGACGTCTAAAGTCCACGCCTAAAGTCTAAAAAAAATAAAAAAAATCAATTTTTTTTACTTTAGGCGTCCCTTTTTGACGTCCCTTTTGTTTATCAACGTAAAAAACTTTTTTTAAAAAAACATTGTTTATATTTTTGTCTACCTAACAAATTCAAAACTACAAAAACAGGATCGCAAAATAAACCACAATCTCCTTACAAATGGTAAGGAAACATCTAGCAGTAGCTACTTAACTCCTACTACCATCTATGTACAAGAATGACCATAAAGTGTTGTGAAAATGTTGTCTACTACACAATTATATATACTAAGTTGTCTACTACACAATAATATAACTAAGTTGTCTACTACACAACTATACTAACTAACATAAACATACACTTTTACTGACTTATGTGTTGAAGAAGCCGTCCAGCCAAAAAGTGTCCTATCAAATTAATGTCTTCATGTAAGTAGGCAGATTCATTATCAAAAATATGGAAATTAGAAAATAAGATTAGATAAAATCAATGAAGTGAAAGAATTAATTAGCAATTCAATTACAATACCCAAAATATTATCATTTGATTACATGTAGAAAATCACTTATAACTCTGCTCTAAATAATGTTATACATGTAAAGGATAACGTAGTGGCCCCTGGTTGTCGAGAGCACTATAAATCAAAAGCAATTTGTTAAAATCAATAAAGTCATATCTAAAACGAACATCAATGAAAGAACTTGAATTGAAACAACATACTTTCGGATAAAACCACTTTGAGTCTCTAATAGTTTTACCCTCGTGTGACCCGCCAAGGATTCTATATCTCTAGGTCGTACTATTATTAAAATGTAAAACCACAAAAATTAAAATAATTCATTTAAGTTGAGAATCAATGAAATAGAAACAAAATAACTTACGTATTGAAGACATATTTTGTTTCATTGTCTGGCTTTTTACCCAAGGAATCAAACCAATAGACGATGTTAATGCGATGACAAATAACACACAAACTCCAACGTAACTACAACATATAGATTAAAATGAAGTTAGATGACAAGACAATTATTTGTTAAAATTCTTAAAAAATCAAAATTAAAATACGTACCCTTGAACAATTGGTGCTAGATAACAACAAAATTTGGTCCTCCCATTGCGTAGCCTATATAATGCGTCCTTATTTGTAAAGTATTACTATCCCTTGTTGTATTTTCTAGACATAAGAATCCGTATAAATCCTATCTTCACATCTCGATGCATATGTGGTAGAAGGACCTAAAATAGAAATAAAATGATAAATGAATTATTAAACGTATGAAACCAAAAAACCACTATATTAATTGTAGGAAAAAAAAACTAACCTGATGACAAGTTTCGCCTATCATGCATCTATCTCCTCCAAATGGATAAACTCCTTAAGATCTTTGTTGTCAATTATGAAGGGATACGTCAATGTTAGGCCCATAATCCCTAGAGTCATCTGCAAGTCAACCTGACGAATACCTTTTTATAGCTGTTGTAGTCGTGCCAAGAGGGGCCATTTCACAACATCTTGCTCATCCTATTATTAGAACATACAAATATGATTATTAGTAGGATGCCAACATATGTCAAATAATATGAAGGTAGTTACTACTATAAGAGGTGTTGCTGACATGTCAATAAGATTTTGAGGCCAAAGGATGAAAGATCCTATTGCTTGACCCAGCGTGGCAACCTCTACGTTAGGGATAGGGACGACTGCACCTTCTTCCCCCTCTCGAACACATGTCATAGTCACTCTACATAAATGCTATGGAATTTACTTATGATGGTGGGTGGTAGCTTGTGTGTGAACGAGAGGATCGGCAACAACACTTAGCAATGGGGCATCCAAATAGAGGATGCCAGGTTCTCCCAGCTTTGGAGTAGTAGAAGGCTAGCCAAGGGGTTCCTCCTGTGGGTTATAACTTCCTTTGGTACTAGGGAAGGGTGGGGATTCCTGGGTTCTACGCTCCTCATTTTCCCTCTCCGATTGAAGCATAGATCGTGTAATACCTTATTTTCAATAGCCACGTATACATCAAATGTATAATTACACATAACCACCACACTCTTACATCAAACAACGAATAGTAGTATCTTACACTACGATCTTCACTTCACCTTCATATCTCCTCCGATGCATATCTTCCTGCATTCTTCACCTGTCTAAATGGTTTGTTGGGAGGAGTGAGATTCGAGAGAATCTCAGTAGCAAACATTACCACTATGCATGCCAGATATATATGAATGCATGACATGCTTGCCTACACTATTTCATGCCAATATAATGACATACTGCATGCTCGATGTTATGACATACATATGGCCATTGCACAAATATAACAAAGCTTCAACCAATCATACATGTTCCACACAAATAGGCAAAGCAGTCACATAATCAATGCAAGACATACATATCACATACATGCAGAAAATGTAAGTTCACTACCTCTCAGACTTTATGTCCTTCTCTTCTTGTCCCTTAATCCGCCAACCATTGCTTCTTCTTTGTCACTTCATGGCCCTAGGCAAGTGATAACATCATTAGAGCCATGAAAAGTGAATACCCAATGGCCCACATTAGCCTTATAGGCTTACTTTCACCCTTGGAGTTCATTCCAATTATATTTGTGCCATTAAGTCTTAAATTCACATAAGACATAAAGCTGATAGATTTTTCACCAAACTTTGAAAAATCACAATTAATTCTATATAACTCCAATTGAGGTGATTCAAAGCTCTATTTGAATCCCTTTAAGTATAAATTTATATAAAAATACTTTGGTCTGACTATTATTGTCATATATTTCCCAGAAATTCGGCAAGCAAGCACTGTTCCAGATTTCATTGAAGAAACAGGGCACAACTTCAAAAATTCATATCTCCTAGCATACTTGTCCAATTAACCATTATAACCTATCAAATTAAAGGCATATCTCTTTAATTTTAGGTTGGAAATTTTCATGGTTATTGGATAACATTTGATTACTCAAAAACTTGTTACAATGACACTGCCTCCAGAAAACGAATTTCATAGCATCTACTCCACAACTTTCAAAACTTCCAAATTCATATACAAGCATCCAAAAATCATGAACACTTACCTACACAATTTCACTTTATAAATCCAATGGAACCATGAAAATTACAAAATTCTCACTCCTTCATCACGTTCTGTTCAGACCAGAAAACTAGAGTTTTCTACAACAATTCACCAAAACAGAATTTTGTCCAACAACTTGGTCCAATATCATCATAAATCATAATCCAACCATAAACACATGATTAAATCATGATTAAACCACTAAAAATAGAACTTGGTCAAAAATGAACAGTACCCAACCCCACAAAAACTCATCCAAGTAACAAATTAATCGGTTAAAAAGGAAGCTTACGCTTACCTCTACCCGTTTCCGCAAACGGTTCGAAATTCTGGCAATACTCAGGCCGGTGAGATGGTGCCAACCACCTTTAAATGAGAATCTGAAACCATAGAAATGAAGCTCTTAATGAGTAGAAGAAGTTTCCTGAAGGGTACTTTGAGAGAGGACGCCGTTACGGTAGAGTTTCGGCGAATATAATTTTCTCTCTCTTCTCTCTCTATTTCTCATCTAATCATTCTCTCTCTCTTTCTGGTTCTTTCTATGTGAAAAATGAGGAGGGAGATGATGGATTTAATGGATAAATGATTCAGCTAACTCATCTGCCACGTGTCAACACCTGATTGGCCCAAAATTCCAATTTTCGCATTTAATTGCAAAACTGACAGAATTTTCATTAAATTTTGAAAATTCATATATAATTGTGTAGATATCCAATTGGGGTGATTTCAAAGGATATGCGACCCTTATTGAGTCTAGGTTTAATAAAAAATATAAAATTTAGCTAATTGGAAGCTCACTCTTCCCAGAATTTCAATGTTTGGATGTTGCCCCAGAAAATAGTCAATTTTGCTGGGCTAATTTCAAAAATTCATTTCTCTTTGTGTACAACTCCAAATGACTCATATGACCTATCAAATTGAATCTTGATAAGTATACTTTAATTATGGAAAGTTTCATAATGTTTCACCATCATTTACCCATTGAAACATGTTACACAATCATCACTGCCATACCGGGAATTTTACGGTAGCAAAATTACTTTGTGTTCCATTTTACTATATTGTGTTTGACTTCCAATCACTTCGTTTTGTTATTCTCCGATCTCTTTAGTTCACTAATATAATTTATTTTAATATCCAAGGATATAAAGGAATTTTAGGGGAAATAATACCATGTCTCACTATGACATTTACCAAACAGGGGTCTAGTGGTCTCTTTTAATCCAGGCTTAATCTCAAGCCTCTCTTGTCCCAAAATTTGGGATATTACAGATCGCATTTCACTGCATAGCTCTACCAACAACTCTACTCAGAGCTTGTCGCGAAGTTTGACCTTAAGCTCTTGTTTGAGCTTAGTCACAAGCTCTCTACTGGGTTCAGCTTGTGATGAATTATGTGAGGCTCATCCAAAAAACTTCGTGACACCAACTCCCCTTGTCTCCCCTAGAACATGACCGGGGGTGATCAACCTTCCCAATCAATGTTGACAATATGTCCATCCGTTCGCTATGAGTGAACGAACCTTGGCTGCTCTGCTCTTCGAGTTCATCCTGTAGCATACAATTTATCATAAAAATTAAATATTAAATACTAAAAATAAGGAAAAATTTCATAATTAAATACTTATGCTTTAACTACTTACAATCCTTATGGAAACCTAAGCAACGTAGGATTTATGAACTTCATATACTTAATCCTTGTTGCTTTCCATTTTTTGTGACGCGGAGGAGGAGTTGGGGGCCTACACAACAACACTAGGATCTGATTTGTTTACTTCCTTCATTTTCTCCAACTCTTTTGCTATCATCCTCTGCTCAAGCTTCCAATAACCACCATGAGACATGCAATGCTGATACTAATTTCCTGCTTGCCTCTCTGTATTTGCTGCACTCACTTCTTGTGAAAGGAAAACAATGAAAAATGAGTCAATAATATCAAGTATATTCAAATAAAAAGTTCTATACTATGATGAAAGAAAATTTACCAAAAATTCAGGAGCTTCCCGTGATGCCACAAAAACCTCCAGTCCTATAGAGGCAAATATGAATATTCTTGACATGGGTCCAAACCTCTCTTTCCCCCTCAAATATGCCTTTGTGTGAGATTGCTTTTGAAATCTTTCCATAGTTGATGAACCTCCTCCATCTAGTACTTGTACATCTCCTAGTGTCTTGGACATCGAATGTTTGCTGTAGAAATAAAGAAAATTATATTTGAAGTGATAGGAATAAAGATCCAAATGCAGATGTATCGAAACTTATACCAAAATTTGTTGCCCAATCATGTCTTTCATTTTCGAGGGAACCAACCTCTAATTTGTTAGAGCAAGCTTTTCACCCAAGAGGGGGGTGAATTGGGTGATCAGAGAATAACCAGATACTTAATAAAAATTATGAAACTTTAAAGCATAGTTATAAGTAAGAAGAGATATCACTGAAGTGGACACATGAGTTTATACTGGTTCGGTCACAATCACTTGACCTACGTCCAGTCCTCAGAAATCCTTCTGAGCCTTTCACTATATCTTCCAAGATTCAGTGGGTTCTTGGCACCTCAGTACAATAACAAGTTCCTCTTTGGACACTCGCTCCCCCTTACACAAGGTAATCTCAAATCCCTACTTAAGGTTCCTTAACCTTAAGTTATCACTATTGGAAATAAAGTGTTTTTGACTGAAAAATCTCTCTCAAGAGTATATAGATGAAAAATGAAGTACAAATGAGGAAATAATCAGAGACAAAGCACTTATGAGTATATGGTTTGCAGCGAGTTCAAGCGTTATGCACACTTCTTAATTTTTCGAATGTCTGGGCTTATATTTCAGAAGCTTTGAAGACTGTTGTGAATTTTCCCATTGATCGATTGTGCTTCTGACAGATGTAACAATATTATTTTTCTTTTTACACGTTGAAAGTTATTTTTGAATATTGCTGCTGCCTACTATTAATTGTAGTCGACTGTTGTTTAGTTACTTGTCATGTGCGTGGTAGTGAAGTACACCTGTAATACACTTAGGAAAATGATCGTTAGAAAATACTTTGAATATCACTGGAATGATTGTGATTCACTGGGAGTGATTTTCTAAAAATTAAAGAATCATTGGAAGTAAACTTGTTTTCACTGAAGATGATTTTTAGAGAGTGTTATTCTACTGGCAGTGATTTTAACAAAATGATATACCACATGATATTGAAAGTAATTTGGATCAACTAGCAATAATTATTAATATAAATATCTTACTTAACAAAACTTATTGATTTCCGTAGAAGTGGTTGCAAGTGGATCACAGTAACTGTCTGAGAGTGAAACTGATAAAATGACATATCACTAGAGTGAATTTAATGTCACTGGAAGTGATTTGGAAAACATTGAAATTTTTTGCAAGTGATTACAGATCCACTGGAAGTGATCTTGAGATTTCATATATCACTCGAGTGAATTTAGTATCACTGGAAGTGATTTTGCAAACAGTGAATTTTTCTTCTAGTGATTTGTAATCCGCTGAAAGTGAATCTGGAAAATTTAAGGATCACTCGAGTGATCTGTATATCACTGGAAGTGATTTTCAAAATAGTGAATTTTTCTTTCGGTGATTTCAGATGCACTGGAAGTGATTCAGCAGAAATCAAACATCACTCGAGTGATTTGAGATCACTGGCAGTGAAATCCAGAACAGTGAATTTTTCTTGCAGTGATTTTCAATCCACTGGAAGTGATTTTGCAGTGATTTCATTATAAATTCTTGCTTTCCATGAGATCATATAGATAGCTGCAAAAACAAGTACAATCTCATTAAAAACATATTCTCATTAGATCAGATTCTTTTGACAAGTACATAGTCAATTCAGAAAGCATACTGAAACTATACTACATGATAATATGAACATAAACAAAAACTACATAATGATAATATGAACATAAACAGAAACTATATAATGATAATATGAACATAAACAGAAACTACATAAGAACACATATGATCATAAACAGAAACTACATAATGATAACATGAACATAAACAGAAACTACATAAGAACATATATGATCATATCAGTTCTTCTCCCACTTTTTGGCATCATCAGAAGTAAAAGGAGAGGCAGAAGGTACAGATGGCTGGGTAGATGGAGAGACAAAGAAGGATCTGGGTGGAACATATGGAATAAGTGAAAGCTAGTCAGGAAACTGGAAGGAGAAGGTCGTAGAAGAGGGCTCAACATGAGTGGTGTTAGTGGAATGAGTAGGCCCTATGATCTCTATAGCAACATCTTCAATGATAATCTCCTCAATAAGAGAGCTGAAAGAGGTGTGGTGTAATGAAGATGATCGAGTCTGGAGGATAGGATCACCTTGTGGAAGATCACCAGCAGAGATATGGTCAGAGATGAATGATGTGGAAGGTATAAGAGGAGGAGTGTCTATAGGAATGATAGGAGGATCAGAAAGTGAAGGATCTGGAAGTAGAGGGTCTGAGGTAAAAGGTACATATGTGGTAGCTGGTGGAAGGTCAGTAAAGGGAATGTGAAGGTGAGACCTGAGTGCATCCTCAATCCTCTGGATCCTCTGTGTTTGATCTGCCTGGCGATCAAAAAGAATATTGAAGTTGTGGTTCATTGCCTCTACTAACACTTTAACTTGGTAGTTGACTTGGTCAATCAATTCGGTGTTAGACTTCTTCAACTGAGATACAGCTGACTGGATGGCATCCTGAATATATGTCTGAATGGCAGCCTGAGTGAAGGAAGGACTAGGAGACACTGCTCTAGATGACTGAGCCTCATTCATCTTGGAAGGTGAAGGGTCTATCTTCTTAGTATGAGGATCTCTTTGGCTTGCCTCAGGAGGTGGTGAATGAGGTCTCTGAGTCTATGAGGAAGCTCCAGCTCGAAGAGTGATTCCCATTCGTGTCAGATGAATCTTTCCAAACTTAGGAATCCTCACTATGTCCCCCTCAGGTGTCAAGTGCCAAATGTTGTGCATAGAGAGGATGTAAGACACAAGCTGAGGATAGGGAATCGTAGTAGACTTGGAGGAGTGAAATCAGAACCTCTTCATTTCTTGAAAAATAAGTTCACCCACATTTCTCCTTTCTTTAGTCATAAGAGATGCCATCATCTGAAGATCCTTCCCCATAATGTGAGTAAAGTTCTTTGCCTTGTTAACCATGCTACGGGAGTAAATGTAGAACAAGGCTCTCTGATCATTGGTTAGGGCTACTGGAGAAGTAGGTAAAGGCACACCGGGCTGTCCTAGTCTAAAGATATCAACCAACTCATGAATATGAAAGACTCGGGGAGGGTTCATAGGAACTTCCTCTATGCCTAGGTAAGTGTTTATGAGATCTCCAGACAATAAGACTTTTTGGTCTCTCACATTTGTCTCAATTCTTTCTACAATAATGTTCCCATGGCTATCCTTCACATCGGCAATTTTCATATTACAGTAGAAATGATTAACAACCAAGGGATTGTAAGACATTCTCCATGTTAGCCATAGTTCATATTGCTTCAAATATAGAGATAGATCAATATGAAATTCCTTTTTGAGCTCAGTCAAATCTACCCCAAACAACAGGACATAAATCTCTCTTGGAAAATTGGGAAGTAAACACAATGGAGTTTAAAATCCTGAGATTACTCGTATTAAACCTAGGAGGAGGATTAAGAAGTTCAGGAGCTACTTCAACCATGGACCCAGAATGAATCCGACAACCAGAGGCTTGAGATTTATACTGAGACTTCTGGGGAATAGAAACAGCAAGAATATTCACAGCGCGATCAATTTTTGTTTGCAATGTAGAGTCTTGGATGTCTGCTTCTCTTTTTTTCTCTTTCCATTTTCCCTTAGAACTTGCTTGAGACCGTGTAACCATCCCAGTAGGTTCTTCGATATGAATTCCTTTAGGTTTTTGGAACAGCCTGATCATCAGGTTCTTGTGGAGGCGTTGTTCTCGGCCTTTTAGACAGAGGAGAGGAAAGAGGAGATTGACCAAGTCTGTTGGTTCTGGCCATTTTCGATGAGTTAGGGTTCTGTCAGAGGTTTCTGAATCAGAAAGGGAGCGGATTAAAAGGGTCTGACAGAGAGTGATTTATCGATGAAACAGAGAGTGAAATTTGAACTTTGATTCCTTGGGTTTCTGGGTTTGAGAGGTTTTCGAGGGTTAGAGAGTGATTGAGTGAGTGCGAGTGATTGAAAGAGTGAACTGAACAGTCAGGGGAGGACAAACTGATATAATCATAATTTTAACATTCACTCGAGTGGTTTTTGTTTCCACTCGAGTGAATTTTAAAAATCACTCGAGTGAAGTCCAAAATTACTTAACAGAAACTCAAAAATGCTGTAACTGCTTACCTCACTCGAGTATTTTGATCAAAAACACTTGAGTAACCTACCTGTAGTGACATTATCAGTCTGATCACTTGGTTGCAGTATTTTTACTATTCACTTACTTGAGTTAGCCTTTATCATCACCCGAGTGTTTTCCTCTTTGTTTATCTCTGTTATTTGAAGAGAGTACAGAGCATCCTGCAAAGCATTTTTATAGATACTCCGATGCTTAAGGAAGTTATAAAATCATCAAAACATTATGAAATCAATATTTATAAAGACTAAACAACTTACAATTCATTGGGATTTACCATTCCCAATTCCTTTCGTATGTACATGAATTGTTCTCGGGCGAGAGGTTTGGTGAAAATATCTGCTAATTGCAAATGTGTTGGTATGAACAACACCTTGACATCTTTCTTTTGAATATGATCTCTAATAAAATGATGTCTCGCATCAATATGCTTGGTTCTTGAGTGTTGTACAGGATTTTTCGCCAAACTTATTATACTGGTGTTGTCACAGTAGATGGGAATTTCCTTAAGATAAATGCTAAGATCCTGCAATTGCTGTTTTAGCCACAATACTTGTGCACAACAGCTTGAGGCTGCTATATATTCTGCTTCCATTGAAGATAAGGATACTGTAGTTTGTTTCTTACTGAACCAAGAAACAACTGCACCTCCAAGGAATTGGCATTGCTCACTTGTGCTCTTCCTATCTGTTTTATAACCACCATGATCAGAATCAGAATAGGCAACTAGATATTCGTTACCTCTATTGGGATACCATATACCATATTCTTTTGTGTCTGCCAGATATTAGAAAATTCTTTTCACTACTTCAGCATGTGATACTTTGGGGCACGATTGAAATCTCGCACATAAACCAACACTAAACTAAATATCAGGTCTGCTGGCTGTGAGGTAGAGTAATGATCCAATCATTCCTCGATATTGAGTTATATTGAAATCAACTCCATTTTCATCAGCATCCATAAGGATCGTTGAACTCATAGGTGTATCTGCACCATTAGCTTCATCCAATCCAAACTTTTTGAGCAATTCTTTTAAGTATTTAGTCTGTAATATGAATATTCCATTCTTTCTTTGTTTAATTTGTAAACTCAGAAAGAATGTCAATTCTCCCATCATAGACATTTCAAATTCTCCCTGCATTATCTCAGAGAATTCTTTGCACATGGAATCATTAGTAGCACCGAATATAATATCATCAACATAAATTTGAACTACCAAAATATCATTTAGTTTTTGTTTTATAAACAATGTTGTATCAACTTTTCCTTATGTAAAACCAAATTCGATGAGAAATTTGCTAAACCTTTCGTACCAAGCTCTAGGAGCTTACTTCAAACCATATAAGGCCTCTTTTAATTTGAAAACATGATTTGGTTTGGATATGTCTTCAAATCCTGGAGGTTGTTCTACATAGACTTCCTCCGTGATGTACCCGTTTAAAAAGGCACTTTTCACATCCATTTGATATAATTTGAATCCTTTGATGCACGCAAAGGCTAAGAGTACTCGTATAGCTTCCAATCTTGCTACAGGAGCATACGTTTCCTCATAATCAATACCTTCTTCCTGATTATAGCCTTTGGCGACCAATCTTGCCTTATTTCTGACAATAGCTGCGGATTGATCAAGTTTGTTTTTGAATACCCATTTAGTGCCAATAACCGAATGATCTTTAGGCCGGGGTACAAAATCCCAAACTTGACTTCTTTCAAACTGATTTAATTCTTCTTTCATTGCTAACACCCAATCATCATCTGTTAGGGCTTCATCAATGTTAGAAGGTTCTAATTGAGAAATGAATGCAGAAAAGCTAACTTCGTTCAAAACTTTGTTTCTAGTTTTAACTCATTCATTCACTTCTCCTATGACTTGATCTAGAGGATGACTCTTGATATATTTCCAGGCTCTAGGTTGTTCTGGTTAACTTGATTCAACTTCTTTTTCAATATTATCAACCTCTAGATTGGGAGAGTTAAAAGAAGATTGGTTATTAATTATCTCATCGTCAAGGCTTTTACTAGATGACACATATTCATCGAATACAACATGAATTAATTCTTCTACTACACATGTTTGTTTATTAAAAACTCTAT
Source organism: Albizia julibrissin (assembly GCA_037074505.1). NCBI lineage: Eukaryota > Viridiplantae > Streptophyta > Magnoliopsida > Fabales > Fabaceae > Albizia > Albizia julibrissin. The sequence continues at coordinate 29,836,485 of CM073481.1, read as the reverse complement.
ATGCTTTACTTTGATTTGAATAGACTAAGAAAAGTCCCTCATCAGCCTTAGAATCAAACTTTCCAAGATTATCTTTACCGTTGTTATGAATAAAACACTTACAACCAAATATGTGTAGATGAGCGAGGTTTGGCTTTTGTCCCATGTAGAGTTCATATTGTGTCTTTCCAAGTTTGGTTCTGACATATGCTCTATTTGATATGTAGCATGCGGTACTTATAGCATCTGCCCATAAGACTTGAGACACATTCTTTTCGTTGAGCATTGCTCTAGCCATTTCTGTAAGAACTCTATTCTTCCTTTCCACGACTCCATTATGTTGTGGAGTTCTTGGTGCTGAAAAATTGTGATCAATGCCATTTGTATCACAATATTCTGCAAAGGCTTGATTATCAAATTCTCCACCATGATCTGTTCGGATGACTGCAATCAACATACCTTTCTCATTTTGCACTTTCTTGGCAAAGGAAATAAATTTACCAAAAGTTTCATCTTTGGAAGACAAGAATATATTCCAGGTAAATATGGAGAAATCATCAATGATAAGTAAAATATCTGCACATTTATTTTCCCTTATATGAAGCATTTTTTGGATGACATTTGAGCTTAATGTAATGAATTTGGGTGTAATTGATAAATAAATAATGATTTGACATAAAATAGAATTCATTGGAAAATACTAAATTTTGACCTTATTTTAGTTTTTAGGCAATATATGAAGCTTTAGATGTCGGATTGGGACGTTCTTTATATGGATAGAAATCTGAGAAAAATTTCTACAACTTTTATGTTGAGGTGAAAACCCAGTTCTATCCTTAAGAGCTCTTAATTGTGCTTAGAATTTGAGCACGTGATTCTGTCTAGGTCTAACCTTTGTCTACTAATTTGACCATAACTGGAGACACAAATGTTGAAATGAGGAGCTCTCACATGCGTTTTCAAGCTAAGATCCAGATCTACAACTTTCATGAAGACAACAAAGTTAGATCCCAATGTTTTAATTTCCAAACATTAGCTGCAATCAATGAGCAAGATGGTCACAAAGTCAATATTGGTGGCTTATAGTCAAGATTTTTACCTAACATGTGGAAATTCGTATACTCAATTCATCTATAAATAGAGGAGTTGAAGGTACAAGGGAGGACATCCATCTTAGAGTTTAATTTCATGCATTTTTATTGTTCTTGCATACCTCCTACATGGAAGGTTTAGGTAGTCCTCCTTTATGGATGGTATAGGTTGCCTCCTACATGGAAGGTTTTACCTTTTATATGGAAGGCTAGATTTTTCTATTTTCATGCATCTTGTAGTTGTATCTTTATGTTTTAGAATTTCATAATCATGTTTTCTGCAATATTTATGAAGTTTTCAATTTATTTTGGTTTTGTTTTTAATTTCATCATGAGCTAAATTTTCATTTTCCTAGGGTGATGACGTAGCTTACTAATGACGGGTTGAATCTTAAGTAATTAAATCTAGTTTTAATTTTTCCTTCATGATTGAGTTTTAATTATTGTTCTTAATGCTTTCAATTGATTGGCTACCTTTTGGATGATCTCAATATGCATGTTGAGACCGGAAGGAGATAATATGTGTGGATCCTATAAGTAAAACCATAATTTTTATATGAAATAGGAATATATTCATATGGGTTATGTAGTCTTAATTGAGTTCCATAAATCTTAATGCATGATTGATTGCTTAAATTCATATAGGAATATATTGGGTTAGCAATTAATTATAGAATTACTTGACCTTAGAAGATGCTAGTAATTAAAAAAGGGAAACTTGACTATCAATCATGTGGAATAAATTGGACTAGAATAGATAAGTGATTCAATCCAAAGTTTGCTAAGTGAAATCTAATCCCTAGGGCCTTTTTCTCATATTTGTCTTTATAACAATTGTATTTTTATTTAATCATTTTTATCTTGCAATCTCAACCACCAACTAATCGATCGGCTAAATAGTATTAAAATTATCAATTTTGGTACTTAGTGATCAATCCTCGTGGGAACAATACTCTACTCACCTCTATATTACTTGTTTAAGACAATGTACACTTGCACTTCTAAATACACCATCCTACACTTGTAACAAGTTTTTGGCGCCGTTGCCGGGGATTGTTGTCATTAATATTAATACCAAGTAATTTTAATACTAATTTGGTCGTTACATTACATTTGTTTTCTTTTTGGTTTCTTGTGTTTCTTTTCAGGCTTTTGCTTAGTGCATGACAAGATAGAAGAAGACTGAATTACAACCTTATGATTCGGAGATCGAAAGAACTTGTCGAAGAAATCAGAGAATTCGAAAGCAGTCTACTTCAATCAATCCGATGGCAAATCCAGAGGGAGAAACAATAGATACCAAAACACTCTGTGACTATGCAACACCAACAGTCATGGAGACAACTTCTGGAATCAGAAAACCGCCAGTAGCAGCTAATAATTTTGAACTCAAGCCTGCAATTATCCAGATGATGCAAGCAATTCAATTCGGTGGTTTACCAACAGAAGATCCCAACACACATATGCCAGCTTCCTAGAAATTTGCGACACATTCAAGCATAATGGTGTTACTGATGACTCCATTAGACTTAGACTTTTCCCTTTCTCACTCAGGGATAAGGCTAAGAGCTGGCTATACTCTCTACCAGTGGGAAGCATAACTAGATGGGATGCCTTGGTGCATAAATTTTTGGCACAATACTTTCCTTCAGGAAGAACAGCTAAATTGAGGAATGAAATTACCTCATTTGCTCAAACTGAACTTGAGAGCCTCTATGAAGCCTGGGAGAGATACAATGAGTTATTAAGAAAATTTCCTCATCATGGGTCACCAGATTGGTGGCGATTGCACTCATTCTTTAATGGGATGACTCATACAACCAGAATTCTTGTAGATGCTGCAGCTGGAGGATCTTTTATGGGAAAGATCTAGAAGATGCTTACAATCTTCTTAAGGAGATGGCAGCCAATGCATACCAATGGCCTTCTGAATGCCATGTTTTAAAGAAAGTGGTTGGAGTGCATGAGCTGGATATCCTTACAACTCTGTCTTCTCAAGTTGCATCTATATCCAAGCAAGTGAACTCATTGACAAGTCAAGCAAATGTAATCAGCACTCTTCATGAAATATGTGATCGTTATGGAGAACCTCATGTGAGCACGTAATGTCAAGAAGGACACCCATCCATGCCTTCTCAGTCTGAGCAAGCTCATTACATTGGAAATCAAAGAAATGATCCATTCTCAAACACTTACAATCCAGGTTGGCGGAATCATCCAAACTTTAGCTGGAAGAATAATCAAAATGTGTTCAAGCCACAAGGGAACTACCATCAACAAGCTCTTCAACCACCAAATCCACCACAGCAGAAAGTGAATATAGAAGATGCATTGGCTCAACTAACCATGAATACATCTTAATTCATGGCTAGGACTAACACAACATTCAGAAGCCAGGAGGCCTCAATAAAGAACTTGGAGATTCAGATAGGCCAAATTGCAAATATGCTGAACTCCGGATAACTAGGTACTCTTCCAAGTAGCACTGAAGAAAACCAAGAGAGCATGTGAAGGCAATTTCCTTAAGAAGTGGGAAAGAATTAAAAGATCCTATAATACAACAAAAGAATGACAGAGCGGAGAAAGAAAATGAAGAAGAACAGAGGGAGGAAGCACAAAAACCTCAAGAGGATGATGTGATACTAGGAAGAATCTGTTAGATATGATTAGTTTTGAAGATGCCAAATATAGATGTCAAATATTAAGAGAGCAAAATTTTGCATAATATACTTGTCTCTTACCTTGACTAACTACTATTTAATATTACATATCTTGTAGATTAGTCAAGCAATGAGAGAAAGAGGTTGAGGAATGGAGAGCTTGAAGAATTAATGGGAATATCAAGATTCAAGCTTCTAGAAGAAATACTGGATGTTTCTATGCTCATAAGGGAATTAAGAAATTACTGTAGGAGTTACTGTTTGGCACTGTAGCATTATCACTGTAGCAATACGGTTACTGTAGCATCGAGTGATTTTAAGAATCACTCGAGTGATTCTTAAAATAGTAAAAATCACTCGAGTGATTCACTAATTCACTCGAGTGATGTTCAACGTTTTATGCTCTGTTGTTCGTCCAGCTGCGCGAGGCCTAGTTAGTCAATCATATCTCCCAAACTACAACTCCGATTGAGACCAAACTAGTTGCATATGAAAATAGAATCCCAATACGTCATTTTGACATTAGAAACAACATTAAAGAATCTCATATGAAGGAGATATAAGTGTTTAAATGTGGCCTTCATATCAGCGTCACTTTCTAGAACAGATTTGGTATTTTGGCCATAACTCTCAAACCACATATCCAATTGAGCTGAAAATGGTACCATATGAAACTAGAATTCAAGAGCTTTCCATTGATATATAATATATCAATTTTGGAGTTATATTCAAAGAATTATGTCATCTGGAAGTTTACCTCTGTTTGCTGAAGAACTGAAAACACAACAAAGAGTTAAAGTGATCTGAACAACAGATCACTCGAGTGATTTTTAGTAATCACTCGAGTGATATGCCAGAAATTGCAGATCACTTGAGTAATTCCATAATTCACTCAAGTGATATGACTTTTTCCACATATCACTTCCAGTGGCGCAGAAATCACCGGAGGAATTTTTCACTGTTTGCAATTTCACTTCCAGTGATACCGAAATGACTCGAGTGATATGAGATTTTTCAGAATCACTTCCAGTGTGAGCCAAATCACTACAAGAAAAAAATCAATGTTCTGAATTTCACTTCTAGTGATCTCCAAATCACTCGAGTGATATCTCAGTTTTGCCAAATCACTTTCAGTGCGTCTGAAATCACTGGAAGAAAAATACACTATTTTGGAAATCATTTCCAGTGATGTCAGATCACTCGAGTAATATTTAAAATTTCCAGATTCACTTCCAGTGGATTGAAAATCACTGCAAGAAAAATTCACTGTTTGCAAAATCACTTCCAGTGATGCCAAATTCACTCGAGTGATATATGAAATTTTCCATATCACTTCCAATGGTTGCTGAATCACTTCTGGTGAATATTAAAATTCCTCAGATCACCTCCAGTGCCTTAACTGATCATTTCCAAAGAATACCAATATGCACCAGATCACTTCCAATGAACTGATATGCTATTTTCTCTGTTTCACTTCCAGTCTCAGATCACTTCCAGTTAATGATATGCTTACTCTTACAAAGCCACTGCCAGTGAAATGCTTCTGTAAATCACTTCCAAAAAAATGACAGAAACAAGGAAACATCTCAAATGATTTTATGGTACACTCGAGGGATGCTGATCATTGCCAGTGGAATATTGCTTTGTCAAGATCAATGCCAATGGAATATTATTTTATCAAAATCACCTCCAGAAGATGTCTGAACATTCTAAGTGACGTACATCAAGTTGAAGAATTTACTCGAAGGATTTCATGGTGTACTCAGCTGATGTAGATCACTTCCGGTGAAGTAGTTATCCACTCGAGTGATATTTAAAATATTCTCTAACGGCTATTTTCTGTCAGCGTATTACAGGTATTCTACTACAGTTCACATGGGAAGCAACCGACGAATATTTAACGATAACGAATCATGGGTAATATCAATATTCAACAGACGAGTCAACGAAACGGTTAAACAACTGAAGCATTTTTCAGAGCACGATCAGATTTCAATGGGAAGATATATTTGAATACTTCAACGTCTCTCAACATTTGCTATATAAACCAAGGCATCCAAAAGAATACATGACAGTGACAAAATACACGAGCAAACAGAAATGATGAAGTAGCGAGAACCCAATTGCCAATATGCTGCTGTCATTAATCTTCGTCTCTTACATACTCTCTATTAATATATATTTTTCCTTGTCATGTATAATTGAGAGTGAGAATATTTACATTGTACTTCAGTGAGCATTTTACCTACTCTATAAGAGAGCTTGTAAACACTTCATCTATATTTCAGAAGTGTTTTCAAGGTAGAGGGACCTTGAGAGGATTGATCAACTTACGGGGGAAATTGTAGAGTGAATTGTCAGAGACTTTATGCTCATAAGACTTACAAGGTGCAAGCAGTAGAGAACGTTGCTGCTCATAAGACTTACAGTGGTGTAAGCAGAAGAGAACGTTGCTACTCGTAAGACCTGCACAGTTAAGCAAGAGAGAAAGGTCTTCGGGATTGCTTTGCTCAACTTGCCGTAAGAGGGAGTAACCTTACAGTGTGTAAGGAGGAGTACCTTGTAAGAGATTTATAGAGGCTTATCTTGTGCCCAGTTAAATAAGAAGATAGTGGATTGGAAATCTCAGGAGGAGCTTGGGGACTGGACGTAGGTCATCGTGGATTGGACCGAACTAGGATAAATTATAGTTTGCATCTTCTATTCCCTAAGCTTTTACATTTCCAGCATATATGATCTATATATCTGCGTATGAATTTATAGTTCCATATGTATTGATTTGATAAGCTACAAAAAGATTTTAAACAATCAGACTTTACTATCGTACACCAATTCACCCCCCTCTTGGGTGTCAGCTAATTCTAACAGAATCAACTTTTCAGATAATCCTCCTTCATATGTACCACCAGTTCCATACCCTCAGAGACTTGTGAAGGAAAAGCTAGATAAGCAGTTTAAAAAGTTTTTGGAGGTTTTCAAAAGCTACATATCAACATCCCTTTTACAGATGCTCTTACCAAAATTCCAAGCTATACAAAATTCATGAAGGATATTCTTTCAAATAAGTGTAAACTGGAGGAATTCGAGACAGTTGCACTTACTGAGGAGTGTAGTGCTATTCAGCAAAAGAAACTACCACCAAAGCTGAAAGATCCAGGAAGCTTTTGTATACCTTGCACCATAGGTCAATGCAACTTTGAAAGAGAAATTTGTGACCTAGGAGCAAGTATAAATCTCATGCCTCTATCTGTCTACAGAAAACTCGGTCTTAGAGAGGTGAAGCCTACGACAGTTTCATTACTTCTAGCTGATCGATCAATAAAACATCCAAAAGGTGTCTTGGAAGATGTTCTGGTCAAGGTGGATAAACTCATATTCCCAGCTGATTTCATCATACTCGATATGGAAGAAGACCAAGAAATTCCTATCATTCTTGGGAGTCCATTTCTTGCAACTGGGAGAACTTTAATAGATGTGCAACAGGGAAAGTTAACCTTACGAGCTCAAGATGACCAAGTATCTTTTAAAATTTTTAAGGCTTGGTCATATCCAAATGAAGGTTACATATGTTACAAAGTAGATACAATGACCAGTTGCACAAAAGACATGGCGAACACGAGCTGCATGGATCAACCACTCGCAATGGGAATAATAGATGTTTCAAAATCAACTAATCCTGAAGTGCACAAAGAATATTGGGCAATAAAATACTTAAACTCTGACTTAAAGGCAACTAGTAAGAAGAGACTTCTCCAACTCAATGAGCTTGAAGAATCCAGACAACAAGCTCATAAGAATGCAAAGTTATTCAAGGAGAAGACAAAAACGTGGCAGGATAAAATAATTTTGAGGAGAGAGTTCACACCGGGATAAAAAGTACTGATATGAAACTCAAGGTTAAAGCTCTTTCCAGAAAGGCTGAGATCAAGGTGGTCATGACCTTTTACTGTGGTTCAAGTATGGCCATGTGAAGCAGTGGAGATTTAAGATGGTGATCGAAAATTCAAAGTGAATGAGCAAAGGCTGAAAGAGTATAATGACGGTGCGTTTAACACTTTAAAAAATGTTATCACTTTTGAGGAAACAACATGTAAGCCCTAAAAAAATAATAATTAAAAAAAATAAAAAATAAAAAATAAATTTTATTGGTTTGGTCTTTGTCTAGCTAAAGACGTTAAAGAAGGGTGGCTATTTGGGAGGCAACCCAAAATTTCTTTTCCTACTCTTTTATTTTTATTTCCTACTCACTAAAGCACTCTGCACTGCATCCTTAAATCTTAATTCTCATTATTGTCATGGAGGAATTTCTTGCAAATCTCAAGAACAAGTTTCCTACTCTTCCCAAAGATGTGCTTAGGAAGTTCTATAGCTGTCGACTTGAAAGAATGAAGACATTCAAGCATTTAGGCCTTCTTGAGGATGTCCGCTGGATCATCGAAGCTAAGATATGTTTAATAGGTGAGATTCATGAATCATTTATTAAACCTATGCCAGGAATGGGAAGAAGCTCTTATTCCAAAAAGAGAAGAGCTAAAATAATGCAGGTCTATTCTAGATGTGCAAGGTGGAATTGTGATAAGCACTGTCGAAGCAAAGGTATGGTTTTGATAAATCGAGAAGATAAAATTCAATTTATAAAGGATGGACTGATTAAGAAGTCATTGGATGATATCATTCAGACTCTTGAGACGCATCCTAGTGGTGATATTCATCATGTACTTCTTGATTTATTTGACATATTCAACAAAGAAAAAGAGTGCTATCGTCTTGGGAATTTGACGTTAAAAGACCCAGTCTGCCAGTTTATAAGAAAAATGGATGAGAAGCAAATCCTCGATTCATAGAAAGCGTTTAAGTCGTTACTGGACGTAAAACCAGAGGAAGATGTGAGCCACAATTACAACTACTGTACATAATCATGCTTTTGTCTAATCTATCGTATCTTTTCAGTAACTTTTTGACTTTCGTTACTCCTTTTGTTTAATTTCTTCACGTAATGGCTACCGGTCATTCGTGTCGGATATTTTTTTTTTCAAACTTGTTGGAAAAATGTCTGATTTGCATGATCTTGTTGTCGTTGTTTTAGTAGTATAAATATGTATTCTTCTACTTATAAAAACAAAAAAATGTCTAAGAGAAAAATAGAGAGCAAGGGTGTAACCCAAAAATGTAGATTTACATCTATTTGCATTTTCGGTGAAACTGACTCAGGAAAGGATGGAGAGTTTATACCTGCAGCACAGGAAATGGGACGTGCATTAGCTGTTAGGAAGATCAATTTTGTATACGGGGGAGGACTCCAGGGCCTGAAGTTAAGTATAGCTATTCCTGCAACCATTAATGGTAGCAAGGGTTTGTGTGTAAGGGTAAAGGAGTTAGAACATCACATCTTCTTCTTAGGGCAAGAGTTAGAAGTTTCAAGCCTACCTGAACGAATGGGACGTATGTTCTACCGTGCTGAAGCTTTTATCACTTTACCCAGTGGTTTGGAAACATTGGATGTGATCTCGAGCGTTGCATATTGGGCTAAACTTAACTTTCACAAAAAGCCATTAGGATTGTTAAATGTTAATGATTTTTATGATCACCTATTGTCTTTTCTTGATCATGCTGTGGAAATAGGATTCATACCCCAAGCGACTCGTCATTCCATCATTTCTGCACCAACTGCTGATCAACTACTTGATAAACTGCAAACCTATGAACATACACCAGATCTATTAATAAAAGAAAAAGGTGGGCAGTTTTCAGACAGCAATCAGAAGCAGAATCTAGATACCACTCTCCGGTTGTAAACTTTCCTTAATCTTAATGGTTTTACTCTTAGCATTTTAGTTTACTTTATTGTTTGTTTATGTTTTCAAATATAAAAAACTGTCTCTAATCTTTAGAAGACATTGAGGACAATGTCTGATTTAGGTTGGGGGAGAAAAAAAAAGCATAGTTTCTCCATTAAATAGTTTGTTAGTAAAACCATTAGATGCATGGGGTGTGAAAAGATGGCAGAGTAAAGAGTTATTCTTAACTCTTGAGATACATCTTATTAATTGCATTTTTTTCTTTCTTTTTGTTTCATCTAAAAAAAGAGAGGTCTGATAAAAAATAAATAAGTAAAAAAATTTTTTGTATGAGTGTTTTTCAATGATTTTAAGAAGTATATAAGTTTGAAGCATGGAGCAATTGAGTTTAGAGATTTTATAGCATGATTGAACAACTGATTGTTGGATGTGGTGATGAATTTTGAGATTGAATGAGCTGAATTTGAAAGTACCTAACAGTGAGTTTTTGAGCCTACATGATCAATAATGATTATCTTTCTTGTGTGTGATATTCATCTATTGAGTTGTTACTCTAAAACTTCCTTCAAATCTTGTTGAAATTACACGTCACCTGCACATTTGAAAATGATAAAGGCATTCATTTTCTTTAGCCAGAGCCAAAAAGCCAACCTTACAATTACACCATTGATAAGCCCCTTTGAGCTTGATTGATTATTTCTTTATTATCAACCCATTAATGTGTTTTAATGATATATCAAGTGCTTTTACTTAGTTCAAAAGACTAACAAAGCATTTGAAATCTTTGTGAAATAGGCTTTTGACAAGTGTAGGGGTGTGTATATTATCAACTGTAGAATTGCATAAATAAATAAAAAAGAAAAAAAATGAAAAAGAGGATATTTAGTTTTGGAATAAAAATTGTGGATTGCCATGATAAGTCTATTCATAAGATGACCCATTTTTCAATTGCTTTGTTTATTTCTTAGATGTAACCCTTCATATCACTATTTACATTGCTTTTACCCTAGCCCCATTACAACCTTCAATAAGTCCTTTTGATTTGAATTATGCATGTGAATTTGGTAGTGGAGATTGAGATTTTTAGCAAGCTTATGGTAGTGCAACTTTTTCAGGTGAATTTGAGCGAAACACTTACCCTTAAATACTTGAGAGATTGAGAGGACGAGTCACAATTATGAATTTGGTTCATTCATTTTCAAATGAAGTTACCAGTTTATACTTTTGTTGATTCAAGAATACTATGATCTCCTTATTCTTTAATTGTGTCCTTGTTTATAACTTGACACTTCTGATTTTGTTTGAAGCACTTATTAGTCAATCCTTCTTGTCCGAGGACATCCAAGAACTAAGTGTGGGGGAATTTGATAAGAAAAATATCTGCACATTTATTTTCCCTTATATGAAGCATTTTTTGGATGACATTTGAGCTTAATGTAATGAATTTGGGTGTAATTGATAAATAAATAATGATTTGACATAAAATAGAATTCATTGGAAAATACTAAATTTTGACCTTATTTTAGTTTTTAGGCAATATATGAAGCTTTAGATGTCGGATTGGGACGTTCTTTATATGGATAGAAATCTGAGAAAAATTTCTACAACTTTTATGTTGAGGTGAAAACCCAGTTCTATCCTTAAGAGCTCTTAATTGTGCTTAGAATTTGAGCACATGATTCTGTCTAGGTCTAACCTTTGTCTACTAATTTGACCATAACTGGAGACACAAATGTTGAAATGAGGAGCTCTCACATGCGTTTTCAAGCTAAGATCCAGATCTACAACTTTCATGAAGACAACAAAGTTAGATCCCAATGTTTTAATTTCCAAACATTAGCTGCAATCAATGAGCAAGATGGTCACAAAGTCAATATTGGTGGCTTATAGTCAAGATTTTTACCTAACATGTGGAAATTCGTATACTCAATTCATCTATAAATAGAGGAGTTGAAGGTACAAGGGAGGACATCCATCTTAGAGTTTAATTTCATGCATTTTTATTGTTCTTGCATACCTCCTACATGGAAGGTTTAGGTAGTCCTCCTTTATGGATGGTATAGGTTGCCTCCTACATGGAAGGTTTTACCTTTTATATGGAAGGCTAGATTTTTCTATTTTCATGCATCTTGTAGTTGTATCTTTATGTTTTAGAATTTCATAATCATGTTTTCTGCAATATTTATGAAGTTTTCAATTTATTTTGGTTTTGTTTTTAATTTCATCATGAGCTAAATTTTCATTTTCCTAGGGTGATGACGTAGCTTACTAATGACAAATTGAATCTTAAGTAATTAAATCTAGTTTTAATTTTTCCTTCATGATTGAGTTTTAATTATTGTTCTTAATGCTTTCAATTAATTGGCCACCTTTTGGATGATCTCAATATGCATGTTGAGACCGGAAGGAGATACATGTGTGTGGATCCTATAATTAAAACCATAATTTTCATATGAAATAGGAATATATTCATATGGGTTGTGTAGTCTTAATTGAGTCCTATAAATCTTAATGCATGATTGATTTCTTAAATTTATATAGGAATATATATTGGGTTAGCAATTAATTATAGAATTACTTGACCTTGGAAGAGGCTAGTAACTAAAAAAGGGAAACTCGACTATCAATCATGTGGAATAAATTGGACTAGAATAGATAAGTGATTCAATCCAGAGTTTGCTAAGTGAAATCTAATCCCTAGGGCCTTTTTATTATATTTGTCTTTATAACAATTACATTTTCATTTAATCATTTTTATCTTGCAATCTCAACCACCAACTAATCGATCGGCTAAAAAATATTAAAATTATCAATTTTTGTACTTAGTGATCAATCCTCGTGGGAACGATACTCTACTCACCTCTATATTACTTGTTTACGACAATGTACACTTGCACTTCTAAATACACCATCCTACACTCGTAACAATCAACAATAACAAAAGTATATAAATTTCTACCGAGACTCTTAACTCTTGTTGGACTAATCAGATCCATATGCAATAATTGAAGTGGTCTGTTGGTGGTAATTTCATTTTTGGATTTAAAAGAAGATTTTTTTTCTTTACCTCTTTGGCAAGCATCACAAATTAAATCATTTTTGAAATTTACATTAGGTAAACCAATTACTAAATCTTTTCTGAGTAATTTACCTAGTTGATGTGTATTGACATGAGCAAGTCGCTTATGCCATAACCAATTCTCATCAGTGTTACTCAAAAGAAAGTTTTCATAAAAATTTTCATTCATATCAAGAGTATAACAGTTACCTTCCCTTTTTGCCTTGAGTTTTGATTTCAAATTCTTCTTTTCAATTTGCAGATCCTTCTTGCTAACTATCAGACATTCTTCTGAGTCAAATATTACCCAGTTGTCTTTATCCGTGCTTTGGCTCACACTTAACAGATTGTGACACAAGCCTTCAACATAATATACGTCTTTGACTTGTATTCCTTTATTACTCTTGACTTCCCCAAGTCCTGCTATCCTTTCGGTTTGATTTCCTCTAAATTTTACCTTGCCACCTTCCTTTGGTACTAATGTGTTAAAATTCTGAGGATAACCGGTCACATGTGTAGAACATCCACTATCTATATACCATTTGTTGGACTTGGATGCCCTGAAGCAAACATGTAGTTAAAGATAATTAAGTTTTAGGAACCCATGTCTTTTTGGGTCCTTTTGGGTTAGTACAGACAACTTCCTGATCATGAGACTTCTTAGGTACCCATTTATAGGTTCCTATAATTCCTTTCTTTTTATGAAAACATGAAAAAGTGTAATGTCCTTTCCTATTACAATAATTACAATAAGCAAAAGGATTAGATATATGTACAGAATGTGTGAAATAACTTAAATACGTTTTACCTCCTGTTTTCTTCTTACCTTTTCTTTTGTCTAAATTTAGATCATATCCAATACCAGACTTATCATTCACAAAACGTTGTGCTTTTAAAATAACATTTAACATCTCACTTCCTTTTGTAAACTTTTCAAGAGTTTAGATAAGGTCAATATTTTTCTTTTCAAGAGAGAAACAATTTTCACAACTTTTATCTAAAGACTCTTTAATTCTTTCTTCAAGAGATTTATTTTTCTTTTTATAAGCAATTAGTTTTTTAACTATCTTGATAAATTCAGAATGTAAAGCATTATATTCATGTTGTAATTCATCATAGGTAGGATCAGGATCATTTACCTCTTCGTCTGCTTCCTCTTGAGAAACCAAGCATATATTGGCTATCTCTTCATTATCGCTTTCTTCATATGAGGAGCTATCTCCCCATATTGCAGAAATAAATGCCTTCTTCCTGTTGAAAGATTTGACATTTCTCTTTTCTTTGTTTTTCTGTAATAGTTCCAGACATTCTGATTTGATATGTCCAGGTTTACCACATTCATAGCAGATGATCTCCTTGGTTTCTCTTCTGCCACTAGTTCCTCCTTTTTGTGAATTTCTGAAACCTTGGCCTTTATAAAATTTCTTGAATCTTCTTATCATCAGGCCTATCTCATCATCATCTTCTTCTTGGCTTTCTACCTTTGTTTTTGTCACATTTAGTGTAAGACTCTTCTTTCTCCTGTCACTAACTTCCTCTAGCTCTCACTTGAATTTTAGTTTGCTTTCATATTCAGAAAGACTCCCAAACAAAGAACCTACAGATTGCATTGATTCTCCTTTGGCCTCCTCTATTGCTATGACTTTGGCCTCCCATTGTTTGGAGAGTATGTTTAATATTTTTTGTACTTGGATATTCTGATCATAGATTTTTCCAAGTGCTGCAAGTTGATTCACAAGATGAGTATATGTAAGTTCAAATTCAGCTATTGACTCCCCTTCCTTCATACGAAGTAGATCAAACTCTGTAACTAGAGTATTGATACGATTTTCTTTTATTCATGATGTTCCTTCATAAGCTACTTCCAAAGCTTGCCACATCTCTTTAGCAGTTTGAAGTGTACAAATTCTGAAGTATTCTTTTTGACTGAGCGCACTCTGAATCATCAGAATTGCTTTACTGTTGAGAGTCACGAGCTTTTTGTCATTGTCATCAAATTCTGCTAGTGACTTAGGAACTTTTCAAGATTCTTTAGTCTTTGTAGGCATATAGTTTCTAGTTTCAAATACATCCTATAGCCCATATTCTGTAGCCATCACGAATACATGGAACTTAGCTTTCCAGAAGGAAAAATGCTTACCATTGAAACCTGGTGGTCTAGTGATAAAGGCTCCGTCAGGAAGAATTCCTTTACCCATGCTTGCCATCGGATCCTTCTAAGGTTGTTATACCTGAACAAGAAGACCTGCGCTCTAATACCAAATGTTAGAGCAAGCTTTTCACCCAAGAGGGGGTGAATTGGTAATCAGAGAATAACCAGATACTTAATAAAAATTATGAAACTTTAAAGCACAGTTATAAGTAAGAAGAGATATCACCGAAGTGGACACATGAGTTTATACTGGTTCGGTCACAATCACTTTACCTACGTCCATTCCTCAGAAATCCTTCTGAGCCTTTCACTATATCTTCTAAGATTCAGTGGGTTCTTGGCACCTCAGTACAACAGCAAGTTCCTCTTTGGACACTCGCTCCCCCTTACACAAGGTAATCGCAAATCTCAACTTAAGGTTCCTCAACCTTAAGTTATCACTATAACAAATAAAGTGTTTTTTACTGACAAATCTCTCTTAAGAGTATATAGATGAAAACTGAAGTACAGATGAGGAAATAATCAGAGACAAAGCACTTATGAGTATATGGTTTGCAGCGAGTTCAAGCATTATGAACACTTAATTTTTTGAATGTCTGGGCTTATATTTCAGAAGCTTTGAAGACCGTTATGAATTTTTTCGTTGATTGATTTTGCTTCTGACAGATGTAACAATATTGTTTTTCTTTTTGCACGTTGAAAGTTATTTTTGAATATTACTGCTGCCCACTATTAATTGTCGTTGACTTTTGTTCAGTTACTTGTCATGTGCGTGGTAGTGGAGTACACCTGTAATACACTTAGGAAAATGACTGTTAGAAAATACTTTGAATTTCACTGGAATGATTGTGATTCACTGGGAGTGATTTTCTAAAAATTAAAGAATCATTGGAAGTGAACTTGTTTTCACTGAAGATGATTTTCAGAGAGTGTTATTCTACTAGCAGTGATTTTAACGAAATGATATACCACATGATATTGAAAGTAATTTGGATCAACTAGCAATAATTATTAATATCAATATCTTACTTAACAAAACTTATTGATTTTCGTAGAAGTGGTTGCAAGTGGATCACAATAATTGTCTAAGAGTGAAACTGATAAAATGACATCACTAGAGTGAATTTAATGTCACTGGAAGTGATTTGGAAAACATTGAAATTTTCTGCAAGTGATTACAGATCCACTGGAAGTGATCTTGAGATTTCATATATCACTCGAGTGAATTTAGCATCACTGGAAGTGATTTTGCAAATAGTGAATTTTTCTTCCGGTGATTTGCAATCCACTAAAAGTGAATCTGGAAAATTTAAGGATCACTCGAGTGATCTGTATATCACTGGAAGTGATTTTCAAAACAGTGAATTTTTCTTTCGGTGATTTCAGATGCACTGGAAGTGATTCAGCAGAAATCAAACATCACTCGAGTGATTTGATATCACTGGCAGTGAAATCTAAAACAGTGAATTTTTCTTGCAGTGATTTTCAATCCACTGGAAGTGATCTGCAAATTTTCCAACATCACTCGAGTGATTTCATGGATCATCGAGTGATTTGATGTTTTTTTATATCACTCGAGTGGTTTTTAATGATCACCTGAGTGATCTTCATAATCACTTGAGTGATTACACAAATCACTCGAGTGATCTTGCTCAGATCACTTTTCTCACTTACTTTGTTGATGTATTTGTTTTAATCAAATCCAAGAATATCCAGAGCATGATTTATTATCATCAAAATATGAAATCTAACCCAATTATCATAGATGATGCGAACTTTGTTCAACCCAAATAGCTTAATAAGCTAATAAAATGGTCTTCCTTAGGACTAAGTGGATTCATGTTGGCATCGAAGTCCACATGTAGCATCTCCTGTTGATATTGATAATGTGCAGCCAATGCAGACATCTTTGTGACCCCTCTAGTTCTTCTCGCAACAGCTTCAACTCTTTCCATTTGATGCTCCCTATCACTTTGTGAGTCACTAGAACTGTCCATATTCCTGTTAACACAAAAATCATTGTTAGAGAGGTAAATAAATTGCAAATAAATATATAAACTAACTAAGATTAAGGGAAAAAAGCACAAAGTACTAATTTCTATGTTAAGAAAACAATACAATTTTCTAAGTAAAGGTCTTACTTTATATTGTTTCCCATATTCCTTCACAAGAATAATTTCTTGCAGCATATTCTTCATCATCTAGTAATTCTACTTGCTCTAGGTGGATTTGTTGTGAAAGGTGGTGTATCATCAAGGTTGAAGGTTGGATCACCGTACTTCTGTTTTTTACTTTGAAGTATAATGGACATTTTTTTATTTACAGGATCTATGACATAAAACACTTGTTTTGCCTAGCTTACTAGAATGAAGGGCTCATCTCTATAACCAACTCTTCGAAGATTGACTAAGACAAATCTAAACTATTGATCCATTACCACATCAGTATTGCTAACCCACTTACATTTGAATAAAGAAACTTTGAACTTGTAGGTTATCTCCCATATTTCTTCTATAACTCCATAATAAGCTATGGATGCTAATATGGGGTTTTTGTCTTTGGAACTAGCAAAGTGTATGGCTTAAGCTTCTACCATCACCCCATTATTTTGCATGGTACTTATGTCATCTTCGTCTTTTATGTAGAAAGAATACTTGTTTATATCATAACCGGTTTAAGTAATAACTTGAAACGAAGGCCCCCAAGCTAGCCATTCGATTGTCTTAAATACACCAGTCTCATACGAAACCTTCTCCTCGAACCACTTTATGAATGTCTTGTTTTGCTCAATAGCTATCTGCATGTCACTCTTCTTTGGATTCATGTTCCTTAAACTCTTTTTGTGTTCATCTATGTACGGTTGAACTTCTTCTATATTATTTAGGATATACAAGTGTTCTTGCAATACCTCTTCACTACGCACATTCTTCACTTTCAGTCTTTGTGTTCCCTTGCTTCTCCCCTCTTCATAAATGTTGGACTCTATGTTTTGATGCTAACAAAATAGTGATAATGTGTTTTGCAAGGAAATAATCTAATAAGAACAAGTACATTGTGAAAAGTTTACCAAAGGAAGTGTTTCATATACTCACGTTTATATTTGTAGTAAAATTGCTGATACACTCAAGTTCTTGGTTATAAACTCAAGTTATGCCTAAAGCACTCGAGTTCTGAACAAGGCACTCAACTTTGTTTGAGATTTTCCTATACAAAGACCATTGAGATCTATTGATATTTGAATTGTTAACTTGATAGGAATCAATGTACTCGAGTTTGATATGGCATACTCAAGTTCTGAGAGTATATACACTCGAGTTGTGGAAGTTCTGGAGTGAGAGTTTTTTCTAGAAAGACATCGAGATCAAAATATTACATGCACACTTAAGTTTGTATCCAAGCACTCGAGTCCTGTGATGAAGTTGCACTCAAGTCCAAGGAGTTCCTAAGAAAGAGTTTTTGCTTGAGAGATTTACAAGTCTAACGAAGAAGCTATGCACTCGAGTTCTCATGGGTGAACTCGAGTTCTTATTTAAGGTACACTCGAGTCCAAAGAGTTCTTGGATGAGAGTTTATACCTGAGAGTCATGAGGGTTCTAATCTGAGATGCACTCGAGTTTTGTGAGTTCAAGCATAAGAGGTTGTACTCGAGAAGAGCTGGTTTGAGAAAATAAGTCAAGTACTCGAGTATTGAAACATACCCGAGAGATTTTACCCGAGAGATTTACAAGTCCAAGGAAGAAGCTGAGCACTTGAGTTCTCATAGGTGAACTCGAGTTCTTATCTAAGGTACACTCGAGTCCTGAGAATTCTTGGATGAGAGTTTATACCCGAGAGTCATGAGAGTTCTAATCTGAGATGCACTTGAGTTTTGTGAGTTTAAGAATGAGAGGTTGTACTCGAGAAGAGCTGGTTTGAGAAAATAAGTCAAGCACTCGAGTCTTGAAACATGCCCGAGAGATTTACATGTCCAAGGAAGAGTTTTTGCCCGAGAGATTTACAAGTCCAAGGAAGAAGCTGAGCACTTGAGTTCTCATGGGTGAACTCGAGTTCTTATCTAAGGTACACTTGAGTCCTGAGAATTCTTGGATGAGAGTTTATACCTGAGAGTCATGAGAGTTCTAATGAGAAGCACTTGAGTTTTGTGAGTTCAAGCATGAGAGTTTGTACTCAAGAAGAGCTGGTTTGAGAAAATAACTCAAGCACTCGAGTTTTAGTTTTTTATACACTTGAGTTTAGAGAATTTTGGGTTTAGAGTGTGTACCTGAGAAGAATTACAATTTGAGAACAACTGATGCACTCGAGTACTAAAAGGTGCACTCGAGTTCTGGCTCTTTGCACACTCGAGTTCCTTACTGCACTCTCAAGAGTTTGCATCAGAAAATGTATAAGGAATGTGGAAATAGCTGGTGCACTCGAGTTCATTTGGATCCACTCGAGTTCTTAACATTTTTCACTCAAGCGTACTCATTACAATCTCATCAGAAACAATGGAGCAAAGCTAAAAAATAAGGTGCACTTAAGTTCATCAATGTGTACTCGAGTTCTTACAACATTTGCACTCGAGTTGAGCCTGATAAACTTGAGTTCATACATTTACAGTTGCTAGAGGATTTTCAGCGGTGGATCCAATTACACTTATATGTTAAGAATTCTTTGTATTCCCATATGCTATCACTCTTAGACATTTTTTAATGTTTGTTTCAAGTGTGAAACAAGTATTCAAACGATTGGATCAACAAAACACATAAACAAGTCAACAATGATGGATACAATGATATGAGCATATGCACATGGGTCTAACACCAAGTAATTGCCGCACACTTTGACAGGCTAGATAGAAAATTCAAATGCTCATGACTGCTCCACAATGGTTACATTGAAACGTTAATCTAAAACCCAATATTAAGAACCTCTATAAAAGAAATGAAAAGACACAGAGAATACAACAAACACAAAATATAGCTTATCAGTTACAAATCTTTGTAATCCTATTGTATTCATGTTTTGGTCTTCAGTGATTATTTTTTCTGCTTTATACGAGAGTTTTTCTATAAATACTTTCATTTTAATCTTCATCTCAAGGTAAAGGGAACTTGAGAGGCTAGAGTTTCCTTATGGGAGAAGCTGAGAGAGTTCGTTGAATTTACTTTACTCATAAGACTTACCGTGAGGAGGAGAGAAAGTTCTAAGTTTAGAAGGTTTTTTCTTGTAGTCCTTGTAATGATAATTGTTCTGTGCGTTTCAAGAGCCAACTGAATCCTGGAGGATTAGTGAACGGCTTAGTAGGTGTTGACCTCTAGGGACTAGATGTAGGCCAGGGATTATGGCCGAACCAGTATAAATCTCTGTGTGTAATCTCTCTATCTCTACACTCTCTTCATTCAATTTATCATATTGATATCAACCATGAAAAATTTGATATCACCCAATTCACCCCCTCTAGGGTGAAACTTGCCTCTTACAATTGGTATCAGAGTAAGGTCTTATCGGAAGAGTTTAACAGCTTGAGAAGGATCCATACATATGGAAACTATGGGTGAGAACATTCTTCTAGATGAAGCTTCGATTATTGGACCTCCTGGTTTTGCCAGAGAACATTTTTCGTTCTTGAAAGCTAGATTCAGAGTGTTTGTATTGGCAATTGAGTATGGCTTATGGAATGTAATACAAGATGGATATTATGTTCCAACAAAAAAAGTTGAAGATAGAGTTATGAAGAAAAGTCCAGAAGAATTTGACAAGAATGACAGGAGGCTGGTGACGCTGAACAGTAAAGCCATTTTGATTATTCAAAGCGCACTCAGCCAAAAAGAGTACTTCAAAATCTGAACGTTGACTACTGCTAAAGAAATGTGGGGAGAATTAAATATTGCACATGAGGGTTTATCCAGAATTAAAGAAAATAGAATTAATACTCTAATTACGGAGTATCATTTGTTTCGGATGAAGCCTGGAGAAACAATATCAGAGTTTGAGCTCAGATATACCCAGCTAGTCAACCAGCTAGCAGCACTTGGAAAGATTTTTGATCAAAACGTCCAAGTAAGAAATATTCTAAACATTCTTATGAAAGAATGGGAAGCAAAGGTAACAGCCATTAAAGAGGCCAAAGGTGAGTCTATGAGATCGCTAGCTGCACTCTTTGGAAGTCTTTCAGAATATGAAGGAAAACTCAAGTTCAAGAAAGAACTAGAGGAGTTTGATAATAAAAAGAAAAGAGGAGTTGCCCTCAAAGCTATCAAAGAAGCTGAACCATCTGAAAGTGAAGAAGAACTCAATGATGATGATATGTGAATGAATGTCAAGAGGTTCAAGAAGTTCTACAGAAGAGGTCAACGGAACTTCAGAAACCAATAAGGAGGTTCAAGCAAGAAAGAAAATAAAGAGCAACAAATTGTGTGCTATGGATGCGGAAAGCCTGGACATATTAAGTCCGAATGTTTCAAAAACAAAGATAAGAAATAGAAAAAGAAAGCATACATATCATCCATATGGGGTGACAGTTCATCAGAAGATGAAAGCGATAATGAAGTAGTTGCTAAGATATGCTTGGTAGCTAAAGAGGAAGAATCAGACTCAGAGGTAAGTAATTCAGAACCTTCTTATGATGAACTTCTTTCTGAATACAATTCACTATATTCTGAATCATTAAGATTGCTAAAGAAATGTTGTTATAAAAGGAAAGTGAAAGATTTTGAAAATAAAAGTCATAACAACATATCTCATTCATCATGTACATTATGTAAAGAGAAAGATAAGAAAATTAATGACCTAACAAGAACTTTAAAAAAATTATGTAAGGGAAGTGAAACACTGAAAGTTATTTTGAAATCTCAACGTGTTGTGCATGACAAATCTGGAATTGGTTATAAACCTGTTCAAAATAAAAACAGACGTAAGAAACATGGTAGTAAGGCATACTTAAAGTATTTTAGTAAGTCAATGCATACATCGAATCCTTTTGTGTCATGTAACTACTGCAATAGAAAAGGTCATTATACTTCATCTTGTAATTTTAAGAAAGAAAAAATTATTTGTACATATAAATGGGTTCCAAAAGAAACACATGCCAAGCATGTTTCATACTAACCATGATAGACCCAAGAAAGTGTGGGTACCTAAATCTCAATGATATTATTCTAGGTATGTCTTAAAGCATCACGAGCAAACAAATGGTACATTGATAGTGAATGTTTGAGACACATGACTGGTGACAGAGAAAATTTCACCACAATGGAACCTAGAGAAGGAGGAAAGGTGACCTTTGGAGGAAACCAATCTGGACACATTGCTGGAATTGGAAAAGTTGGAAGACCAAATGGTGTTTCAATCAATGATGTGTATCATGTAGAAGGATTATGTCACAATCTTTTAAGCTTAAGCCAAAGTACTGATAAAGGCAACTGGGTAATATTTGACTCAGAAGAATGTCTTATTGTTAACAAGAAGGATCTACAGCTTCACAAAGAATCTATCAAAGCTAAGATCCGAGCTCACAGGGATGGTAACTGTTATACTCTTGATTTAAATTCAAGTTCTTCAGAAAACTATTTCATGAGTAAAACTGAGGAAAGTTGGCTATGGCATAAACATCTTGCTCATGTCAACATGAATCAACTTGAAAAATTGATTAGAAAAGATTTAGTCTTTGGTCTTCCAAAACTAAGATTTAAAGATGATATGATTTGTCATGCTTGTTAAAAGGGAAAACAGACTAAATCATCTTTCAAAATCAAGAATGAAATTTCAACTTCAAAACCTCTGTAGTTACTTTATATGGATTTGGTAGGTCCTGCAAGAGTAAGAAGTTTTGGAGGAAATCTTTATACATTGGTTATTGTTAATAATTTTTTAAGATTCACCTGGACTATATTTCTTGCATCTAAAGATGAAACATTTGCTAATTTCATTACATTTGCCAATAAAGTCTAAAATGAGAAAGGTATTTCAATTGTGTCTATCAGGACTGATCATGGAGGAGAATTTGAAAATCAACTTTTTGAAGACTACAGCGACAATCAAGGGATAGATCACAATTTCTCAGCACCAAGAACACCTCAACAAAATGGAGTTGTAGAGAGAAAGAACAGAGTTCTCACGGAAATGGCAAGAGCAATGCTTAATGTTACGAGTGTAGGATGGTGTATTTAGAAGTGCAAGTGTACACTGTCGTAATCAAGTAATATAGAAGTGAGTAGAGTATCATTCCCACGAGGATTGATCACTAAGTACCAAAATTGGTAATTTTAATTCTAATTAGTCGGTTGATTAGTTGTGATTGAGATTGCAAGATAGAAATGATGAAATATGAATACAAGTGATATAAAGACAAATATGAGAAAAAAGCCCTAGGGATTAGATTTCACTTAATAAATTCCGGATTGAATCACTTATCTATTCTAGTCCAATTTATTCCACATGATTGATAGTCGAGTTTCCCTATTTTAATTACTAGCCTTTTCCAAGGTCAAGTAATTCTATAATTAATTGTTAACCCAATATATTCCTATATGAATTTAAGCAATCAATCATGCATTAAGATTTATGGAACTCAATTAAGACTACACAACCCATATGAATATATTCCTATTTCATATGCAAATTATGGTTTTAATTATAGGATCCACATACATGTATCTCCTTCCGGTCTCAACATGCATATTAAAATCATCCAAAAGGTGGCCAATCAATTGTAAGCATTAAGAGCAATAATTAAAACTCAATCATGAAGGAAAAATTAAAACTAGATTTAATAAGTTAAGATTCAATCCGTCATTAGTAAGCTACATCATCACCCTAGGAAAATGAAAAGTTAGCTCATGATAAAATTAAAAACAAAATCAAAATATATTACAAACATCATAAATATTGCATAAAAATTAATTACAAAAACATAAAAATACAACTACAAGATGCATGAAAATGGAAAATCTAGCCTACCATATAGGAGGTAAAACCATCCATGTAGGTGGCAACCTATACCATCCATAAAGGAGGACTACCTAGGCCTTTCATATAGGAGGTAAAACCATCCATGTAGGAGGCATGCAAGAAGTAAAAAAATGCAAGAAATAAATTCTAAAAATAACAACTCTCTCTCTCTAAAATATAAACTCTCTCTCTCCTCCTTCCTCTTCATTTTAGGGTGCCAAGAAGCTCTATTTATAGGCTTCATTTTTGGACTGCTACAATACTTTTCTACAGTGATTTTGCTACAGTGAACCGCACTGCTACAGTGAACCGACTACCCACTTGCTACAGTGAACCGACTGCTACAGGAACCGCACTGAACCACCCCACTTCCACACACACTGACCGCTACAGTACAACGTAATGGTCCGCTACAGTATCCTGCTACAGTACACAATGAACAGTACCGCATGAACAGTGCACAGTGAATAGTATCACATGAATAGTAACTTCCCCTTAAATACCTTCTTTAATTCTTCTTAATTCGGTACTGTCCATGGCTGCAAGAAAATCATTATTTATTTATTAATTACACCCAAATTGATTATATTCAGCTCAAATATAGTCCACAAAATCATCATATAAGGGAAAATAAATATGCAAATATTTTACTTATCACTTAATGACAAAGAAATGTCCCAAGTATTCTAGGCATATGCAATGAGCACAGCTTGTTATATCTCTAATCGAGCATATATCCAAAAGAAACTTGGAAAGACTCCGTATGAGCTATACAA
This sequence comes from Albizia julibrissin, assembly GCA_037074505.1. Classification (NCBI taxonomy): domain Eukaryota; kingdom Viridiplantae; phylum Streptophyta; class Magnoliopsida; order Fabales; family Fabaceae; genus Albizia; species Albizia julibrissin. The sequence goes on along the minus strand of CM073481.1, from coordinate 29,812,040 downwards.
AGGGAGAAAGCCTAATCTTGCTCACCTGCACATTTTGGGATACAAGTGCCACATTTACAACAACGGTAAAGAAAATATCGGTAAATTCGATCCTAAATTTAATGAAGGTTTATTTTTAGGATATTTAAATAGCAGTAAGGTATATAAATTATTTAATAAAAGAACATGTGTTATAGAAAAAACTATTCATGTTATGTTTGATGAATATGAGACTCATACAAAGTTACTTGATGAAGAAGAAATAGATTTGATAAAGAAAACAAAAGATTTAACTATTTCAGAACAAGAGGTTTTTGAAAACCAAGATAATGTCGATGAAAATGCTCAGCCTAGAGCATGGAGACACATGAAAGGTCATCCAATTGATCAAGTAATTGGAGATATTCATAAAGGTGTTAAAACCTTCTAAATGAAGTAACATTTTCTGCATTCATTTCTGAAATAGAACCTTCTTGTATTGATGAAGCACTTTCTGACAATGATTAGGTAATTGCTATGCAAGATGAATTAAATCAATTTGAAAGAAATCAAGTTTGTGATTTGGTACCTCATTCTAAAGACCGTCATGTCATAGGAACCAAATGGGTTTTCAAAAACAAACTTGATGAATCATCAATCATTGTGAGAAATAAGGCAAGATTAATAGGTAAAGGTTATAATCAAGAAGAACGTATTGATTATGAGGAAACATATGCTCCAGTGGCAAGATTGAAAGCCATACGAGTACTCTTAGCATTTGCTTGTATAAAAAGTTTTAAGCTTTATCAAATGGATGTTAAAAGAGCATTTTTGAACGGTTATATTATGGAGAAAGTTTATGTAGAACAACCTCCTAGTTTTAAAGATGAATCAAAACCAGATTATATTTACAAACTTAAAAAGGCTTTATATGGATTGAAACAAGCTCAAAGAGCTTGGTACGAGAGATTAAGTAAATTTCTTCTTGAGCAACATTTGTTAGAGGCAAAGCAGACAAAATGTTATTCATCAAACATAACAAGAATGATATACTAGTGGTTCAAATATATGTAGATGGCATCATATTTGACGCTACTAACGAATCTCTTTGTCAAGAACTTTCTAAGCTTATGTAGGGAGAATTTGAAATGTCTATGATGGGAGAATTAAATTTCTTTCTTGGACTTCAAATTAAACAATAGAAGAAGGGAATCTTTATTTCTCAATCTAAATATTTGAAGTAATTATTGAAGAAATACGGAATGGAAAACCCCAACGGAGCCAACACCCCAATGAGCTCAACTACTTCACTGGATGTAGATAGGAAGGGTAAAGCATATGCTATAACCAAGTGTAGAGGAATGATAGGTTCATTACTCTATTTAACAGCAAGTAGACCTAACATACAGTTCAGTGTTGGAATGTGCGCAAGGTTTCAATTTGCTCCAAAAGTATCTCATGCTGAAAATGTGAAAAGAATGTTCAGATATTTGGGAAATACTACAGAACTTGGTTTATGGTACCAAAAAGGAGGAAATGAGTATCTGGTGGCATACTCAGACTTAGACCATACAGGATACAAAACTAACAGAAAGAGCACAAGTAGACAGTATCATTTCCGAGGAGGCTCTTTAGTGTCTTGGTTCAGCAAGAAACAGACTACTGTCATAGTGTCTTCAACTGAAGCTGAATACATAGCTGCAGTAAGTTGTTGCTCACAAGTACTTTTGCTGAAGCAACAACTTTAAGACTTGAGAATCTACTTAAAGGAGATACCTATTTTATACTACAATATAAGTACCATTAGCCTCTGAAAAATCATGTACAGCACTCAAAGACTAAGCATATAGACGTCTGACATCATTTTATACTCAATCATATTCAAAGAAAAGATGTCAGTATTGAATTCATTCTAACTGACTTTCAACTTGCTGATATTTTCACAAAACCTTTGGAAAAAGAAAAATTTGTGTACATGAGGAGAGAATTGGGTATGAATAATCCAAATGAGTTGTAAGATGTTTATTATATGTTTTTCATGAATTTATGTTCATGTTTTGATGATTAGCTTATTGACTTAAGCATCGGAGTATATATAAATTTGTTTTGCAAGAAATGCTCTGTACTTGATCAATAAAACAGGGATTAACAAAGTGCACATGAACTCTAAGTGAGAACTCAAGTCCATAAGAAGTTCAAGGACAAAACTCAAGTTCTCAGTTTCAAACTCGAGTCAGATGAGAAATATTCAACAAAAAACTTGAAAATAGGTGGAAAATGGCAGTTAGGCTTCTTACTCAAGTGATATTGGAGGACTTGAGTATAAAGAAACAAGAAAATGGAAATAAACTTGAGTGTCTACAAGTCACACTCAAGACCAGGTACACGGGTAGTATGGGAATATATATGCAAAACTCAAGTTTGAGGTTTCAAACTTAAGTGCATATAAACTCGAGTTTGAGAAACAAAACTCGATTGCATATGAATTCAAGTTCTTAAGTGAAGAACTCGAGTGTTGGGGGTTTTATATCAGCTTCGATAACTCAAAACCATCACACTTCTTCATCTTACTCGATTGCGTCTCTCCACTTCCTTACTAACCGTTGGGATCGGCTTTTTCATTACCATTAATCAGATGTTGCAACCGTTCCACCATCTCCAAACATCACATTGCTGCTATAAATCTCCTCCACCAAGCCCTAGGTCTCTCCATTGGTGTTTCACCCTCTATCTTCAAGCCTTAGAAGTAAGCGTCCACAAGATCATACTCCTTCTCCTTCTCCATCTTTATCATCAAATTCAAACTCCGTCGAGTCTCTATCACCGACACCTTCAGGTTTTCTGACTCCATCCCAATCACCATGTCATTCATCAACTAAATCTCCATATCCACCACCAAAAGTGTCACTAAAGAAACATCCTTGTCCAAAATCTAAAGTCACAAAACCTTTCGCCAAGAAATCCAAAATCACTCTGGCCAAAATGTCACAATCTCTCTCTATCAAAGAACCAATTGTGACATGGTCTAAGTCCAAACTAGTGAAAGGAAGAGGTAAAGGCATTGCAACTGAACCATCCTCTAAACATCCCTCATCCGATGATGATCAAATTCTCTGAGAGGCCATACGTGCTTTAAAGTTAGATGCCTTGGTCAAGAAGATTGCTACTCAAGTGGGTAACTCTGCTAGTCCTTCTATGTCTGTTGCTCCTTTTGCATCTCAAGCACCAGAAGAAGAAGAAGAGACAAAGGCTCCAGAAGGATTCAACACTTCGGCATTGAAACCACTGGACAAAAAGGTACTCAATCGAGAATTTTCTCATCAAAAATTCTATCCAGTTGTCTACATTGATTTAGACCACCTATATTCATACTACCATATTAACTTGAGATAATATCTGAGTTTCTATGAACCATGGCTCAATAGCCATCTTCTATACTCACCTACTGTAGTTCAAACATTTTATTTAAATATGACTTTGAAAAACACATTTTCGAAACAAGGTGAATTGATAGAGGAGGCTATTGAAACCACTGTTCGTGGAGAATTGATAAGAATCACTTCCACCATTATTAATCACATTCTTGGCTATAACAATCCACCTCCTGAGCCTATATCGGAATTCACACTTGCCCAAGTCCATCAACTTATAAGACCGGGTGAGAATGTGAGACCCTTGAATTTTAAACCTATCCAAATGCCTACCATTCAGCACATCCTTTTTTATATCTATACTAGAAGCATTGTCAATAAGTCTAAGAATTTCACCCACTTTGCACACAAGGATTACTTCATGATGGCCTCATTGCTTTCTGGGCACTAAAGGAACATAGGAGAGTTGATTTTTCAAGAGATGAGAAGATTTCGATTTTCATCTACCTTGAACACCTACATCCCTTTACCTCAGATTGTCTCCCTGATCCTTAGACATAACAAGATTTGGTACCTTGAGAAGGATGAAAAAGTAAGGATCCCACGATTTGGCATGACTCAATTACATCGTATGTGTATTTCCTTGCCTTTGAAGACTGATAAGAAATTTTCCCCTTCTGCTACTTCTGATGAAGCCTAATCCTCTGCCTAAGGAAGACCTCAATCCCTTTCATTTATTGGTGCTTCTATCCAAAATTATGTGGGAGAGTTGATTACCAAAACTGTGGATGGCCTCCAAACAGAAATGATGCAACAGTATCAGCAATTAAATGGTCAATTTAAGAATATGATCCTAAATATTGAATAGCAAATGGGAAAATTGGTTCATAATTCCAATTATAATTTCAATCTCATCATCTAGACTCAAGCCGAGCATTTTTCAGTGACTAAATGAATTAGAGGCATTGATTCGAGCACGGCATAATAGTTTTGGTCTAGCATCATCTATTCCACCTCCTACCATTTCCATTGATCCTTCTATACTCTTCACTGTCACTAATCCTCTAACTTCATCCCCAGTGGATGTCACATTTGAATAGTCCTCTTCTAAGCCTGTCATTACATCTACTCAGCCATCCTCACCATCGTTTACACCTACAACCACTGCACTGGTGTTATATGTTCTACCAGCATCTTCGGATATTACCTTCCCTGTCCCTCTTGCTACAGATGATGACAAAAAGGGGGAGAAGAAGGAGTTATGGCTTCTGAGTTCTTTAGGGGGAGTTGAGTCAGTATGGGTATGTATTGGTTTGATTGAAGTCAGTATTGATGAGTAGGGAAGTCTAGGAGTCTTGTTTTGGGGAGTTTATCTATGTTATTTAAGTTTGTTTGTATTCCAGTCAATTGTATTCGACTTTAATTAATGAATCAAGTTTCTTGCTATGCTTTAATTTGTATCTTTACATTGATATTGTTCTTATTATAACATGTCTCGTAGCATTTAAAATCCAAGCAACTGTCTTCAAACCAATTTTGTTCCAAAACTTTGAAACACAAACTTGAGGGTAAATGCTCTTTCAAAATTCACAAATCCATCACTAAGGTTTTGTCATCATCAAAAAGGGGGAGAATGTTGGCCTCTATGTTTTGAAGATAACAAAATAGTGATAATGTGTTTTGCAAGGAAATAATCTAATAAGAACAAGTACATTGTGAAAATTTTACCAAAGGAAGTGTTTCAAATACTCACGTTTATATTTGTAGTAAAATTGCTGATGTACTCGAGTTCTTAGTTATAAACTCGAGTTTTGCCTAACGCACTCGAGTTCTGAACAAGGCACTCGACTTTGTTTGAGATTTTCCTATACAACAAGCATTGAGATCTAATGATATTTGAATATTTAACTTGCCAGGAATCAATGCACTCAAGTTTGATATGGAGCACTCAAGTTCTAAGAGTATATACACTCGAGTTGTAGAAGTTCTGGAGTGAGAGTTTATTCCAGAAAGACATCGAGATCAAAATCTTACATGCATACTCGAGTTTGTATACAAGTACTCGAGTTCTGTGATGAAGCTCTCCTTCAGTCCTGTAAGTTCCTAAGAAAGAGTTTTTTCCCGAGAGATTTACAAGTCCAAGGAAGAAGCTATGCATTCGAGTTCTCATGGGTGAACTCAAGTTCTTATCCAATATACACTCTAGTTCTGAGAGTTCTTAGATGAGAGTTTATACCCGAGATTCATGAGGCTGAAAGCAGAAGGCATGCACTCGAGTTCTCCAAACCACACTCGAGTTCTAATCTAAGATGCACTCTAGTTTTGCGAGTTCAAGTATGAGAGTTTGTACTCGAGAAGAGCTGGTTTGAGAAAATAAGTCAAGCACTTGAGTCTTGAAACATGCATTCGAGTTCAGGGAGTTTTGGGTTGAGAGTGTGTACCCGAGAAGAATTACAATTTGAGAACAACCGATATACTCGAGTACTAAAAGGTGGACTCGAGTTCTGGCTCTTTGCATACTCGAGTTCCTTACTACACTCTCAAGAGTTTGCATCACAAAACATATCTAGAATGTGGAAATAGCTGGTGCACTCAAGTTCATTCAGATGCACTCGAGTTCTTAACATTTTTCGCTCAAGCCTACTCATTGCAATATCATCAGAAACAATGGAGAAAAGTTGAAAAACAAGGTACACTTGAGTTCTTACAACATTTGCACTCCAGTTGAGCCTGATAAACTCGAGTTCATACATTGATAGCAATGGATCCAATTACACTTATATGTTAATAATTCTTTGTATTCCCATCTGCTATCAGTCTTAGACATTTTTTAATGTTTGTTTCAAGTGTGAAACAGGTATTCAAACAATTGGATCAACAAAACACATAAACAAGTCAACAATGACAGACACAATGATATGGGCATATGCACATGGGTCCAACACCAAGTAACTGCCGCACGCTTTGACAGGCTGGATAGAAAATTCAAATGCCCATGACTGCTCCACAATGATTACATTGCAACGTTCATCTAAAACCCAATATTAAGAACCTCCATAGAAGAACTAAAAAGACACAAAGAATACATCGAACATGAAATAAAGCTTATCAGTTATAAATCTTTGTAATACTATTATATTCATGTCGTGATCTTCAGTGATTATTTTGTCTGCTCTATAAGAGAGTTTTTCTGTAAACACTTTCATTGTAATCTTCATCTCAAGGTAAAAGGAACTTGAGAGGCTAGAGTTTCCTTACGGGAGAAGCTGAGAGAGTTCATTAAATTTACTCTGCTCATAAGACTTACCGCGATGGGGAGAGAAAGTTCTAAGTTTAGAAGGTTTCTTGTTATATAGTCCTTGTAAGGATAATTGTTCTGTGCGTTCCAAGAGCCAACTGAATCTTAGAGGATTAGTGAACGACTCAGTAGGTGTTGACCTCTAGGGACTGGACGTAGGCTAGGGATTGTGGTCGAACCAGTATAAATCTCTATGTGCAATTTCTCTATCCCTACACTCTCTTCATTCAGTTTATCATATTCATATCAACCACAAAAAATTTGATATCACCCAATTCACCCCCTCCTTCTTGGGTGAAACTTGCCTCTTACAACGCCGAGCTTGTTCCTTCTTCCCTGATATATAATCTTTGTAAAAGTCCATAGCCTCTTCAACTATATATCGTTCAACTATTAAGGCTTCAGGTCGATAAGGATTTTTAGAATACCCTTTTAAGATCTTCATGAATCGCTCGAAAGGGTACATCCGCCTCAAGTAAATTGGACCGCAGAGTCTAACCTCCCTCACTAAATGACCTATCAAATTCAACATTATATCAAAAAATAAAGGAGGAAAATGCATCTCTAGTTAGGACAAGATAATATAACCCTCATTTTTCAGTTCATCCAACTTTTCAATGTCAATAACTTTGTTACAGATAGCATTAAAAAAACACAAAATCTTGTTACAGTGGTTTACACTTCATCTTTCATAATGCATTTAATAGCTACTGGTAATAGTTGTTGCATCAACATATGATAGTCATGGTACTTCATTCCCTGTAACTTCAAATCATCCATTGACAAACACCTGCTCACATTAGAAGTGCACCCTTGTGGCACCTTAATTTAATGCAAACACCAATACAAACTTCTTTTCTTCGCTTTTAATAGCGTATGCGCTGCTGGCTCCATGTATGCCTTCCTACCATAATCTCTTAGTTGTGGATGTAACCATTCTCTTATTCCCATATTAAAAAGGTCTAGTCTTGTACTGATTCCATCCTTAGTCTTCCCTGGTATATGTAAAAGTATACTGACAAGTCTATCATAAATGTTTTTCTCCATATACATCACATCAATACTGTGTCTTACATCAATAGTACACTAATATGAAAGATCAAAGAAAATTGATCTCTTCTTCCATATGTTCTTCTCACCCATAATCATATGATTCTTATCTAAGGTCACATTGATACGTTCCACTTGACTGTAAACTTCCTCCTCGGTTAATGCCTTTAGAGCTATTACATGTTCCGGTAAGTCGTTAAAATCGTTTTTTAACTTATGATATGGGTGGAACTGATGAAGAAACCTCCTGTGACCAAGGTAGACCGTTTCTTTTCCATGCTTAAGTTGATGAAAGTATGTGTCTACTTCACAGATCGGACATGCTTTATGCCTCTTCACACTGTACCCTGACAAGTTTCCGTATGCAAGGAAGTTGTTTATCATGGTGAAAATTATTACACTTAGCTTGAATGACTCCTTCTTATATGCATCAAACACATCTACACCTTCCTCCCACAACTTCTTCAAGTCTTCAATCAAAGGCGCTAAGTAGACATCAATATTGTTGCCTGACTGTTTTGGTCCAGAGATCATCATAGAAAGCATTACATACTTGCATTTCATATATAGCCAGTGAGGTAAGTTGTATATTACAAGGAGAACTAGCCACAAACTATGTATGCTGTAGAGAATTAGCTTGGTGCTAAAGATATTTTCTGTCAGATATTCTCTCATCAGAATGCCATCTCAACTTCTTCGCTTTTGTTGCACTCACAAACAAACTCTTAAACTGTGGTATTATTTGAAGATACCATAACACCTTAGAATGTTTCCTTTTAGTTGTCTCTTTTCCATAACCACCATCTTTCTTTACTTTATATCGTGACGTTTGACCCTTCGGACACTCACTAAGACCTTGATACTCCTTTCTATACAATACACAGTCATTAGGGCAAGCATGTATCTTTTTATACTCCATACCCATCGCAGACAAGATTTTCTTGGCCTCAAACATGTAGTTTGGAAGTACATTATCATTTAGAAACATATCACACAACAATTCAAGCAATAATGTGAAATTACTATCAATCCACCTACAAGTTGCCTTTAAGTTGACCAAATGCAATGTTCCTGTCACCCGTGTGTACTTACTCTCAAGGTGCAAAAGTGTCTCTACATCACTCTGCAGGCTGTTATATTCATGCGATTGTGCAAACGATTCTACCTCAACATCGTGAATCATTTTCTCCATTCTATCTTCATCTATCACATCCACAACTTCCTTCTTGTGCGACAGAAAATCTGCTACTTTCTCACCATGTTGTATCCACCTTGTGTATTGAAGATTTATTTTATCACAAAGTAGGTGATCCCTTATAACATCAACATCCCGTCGACTTTCATTTAGGGTGTGTTTGGTTTGAGGGTGGGGGAGGGGAGGAAATGGGTGGGTAAATTTTGAATCACATTCCCTTCCCTCCTTTTATTTTACACTAAGGATCTCCTCCCCTTCCCCCTTCTTGATAAATCAAACAATGTAACATACCCTCCCCTCCCCTCCCCTCAAACCAAACACACCATTAAATAATTGACACAAGGATAAAAATACTTCCCATTTTTTGTTGGAGCATTTATCTAGCAAATTTAATAAACTCTTCCACCTCATTCTAATATTCTTCACTAGATCTCAAAGCATTCATCCAACTATGATCCATTTTATTACCACCTAAGCCATTCCTAATAACACTCAACTTTAGAACATTTGTTAACGATAGGATTGCCTTTTATCACTTTTTTCAAAAAAAAATTTGATAGCATTTCCCCTTTAAAGTAAGACATCCCAAAGTTTCAATAACAGACTAGTTCAGATTAATTCAAAAAAAACAAACTAACTGAGGAAATTTAGGACAATATCAACAATTTAATTCAACAACTTTTTTAGGGAACTAATATGAAGTTATGATGTACACAATTTCTTAGCCAAATATAGAACTGGGTTCTCTTTAGGAAATGTGGCTTATATTAATGAGATGTACAATTAGAGAATGAATTTAATTTTAAACTTATAATAAATTTTATAAATTCAAAGGGAAATCCTAAAAAATTTTAAAATTATAATAAACTTTAAAAATTCAATAAACTCTTGTAGCTAACAAAGCAAGGTAATATTCAGTCAAATTCCCTATATTCCTTTAGATAAAAGTTTCAACTATAGATTAACACTCACTAGCAAATAGGGAGATGGGTTTTCCCTCCTTTTGTTTTCAATAGAGTCACATGTGAGGAAGAAAAATATAAATAGAGCTTACCTAATTAGCAAAAGTGAAACTCATACAAAATATAGATATAGTGTAGGTAAAAGGTAGAAAGCTGGATACAGTTGTTAAAAGGAAATATTGCTTTTTTGGGTACTTGGTGGTGGGGTGGGCCTACCTTCTAACCCATACAAAATAATAAAACTCGTAATATTATTCATTTCTATTAACATCTATATTTTATTCATATGGTATGGTATTTGGCCAAGACAATATATTTACCTTTTATAAGAAAATATTGTTTTAAAAAAAATAAACTAACTAATCTATTGCATGTGTGTATTACTTAGAGTGTATTTGAAACTGTGATCTGCCTCTTCAAAAGTAACTTTTACTTTCCAAAATCAGTCTTCTTAATTTATTTTCATTTAGGAAAGCTTTTAAAAATAAGAGCTCCTGGCCAAAAACTGACTTACAATAGTGTCAAGTTGAGTTACATTTATGTTTTATAATTTTAATTTCCATATATTTTTTCTTCAAGAAGGAAAACTAAGATATAAGTATTGTTTAACCATTTAAAATGGAGTGGGGCAAAGCATCATCTTTCTAATGTGTTTCCTTATAACTGATGTGTGCGTACTTTTTGTATCAATAGATTAATTATTCACAAAAATTGTAATGAACGACTAAACATATCAAGAAATGAAATTTTATTCAAACAATTTACACAAAAAATATGAATAATAGTAAAAATAAATATATGAAATGTCATTCCCCCATCATCTAAAGCTAACCCATAGTACAATAATATATATCCTCCCAACGAGTAGAAAGTGTTACAAATTTCTTATTTAAGGGACTTTGAATAACCCTAATCTTCCCCAACCATTTGTCTTCTTATTACATATACAAGTTGCTTCCAAACCGGAGAAAGAGAAAAAGTCAGCAGAGCAACTCCTATTTGTTTTATCCAATCTAAACCAAGACTAAATCAAGAGAAGTACATTATCTTTCTATTTAAGTACTTTTAGAATATATACATGAAGAAACTAAACACACCAACAGAAAAAAAAATATACACATATGCATTACTACTATCTCAGGCACTATTTATAATTATAAATAAACTGAGAGAAGTACATTACCTGCAACAGTGAAGACGAAGAGGAGGAGACGACTTGTGACGGTGAGTTACGACAGTGAAGAAGGAGGGGAGGAGAGGACTTGCGATAGTGAAAAGAAAAGCTAAGGGGGGTCGAGAGCTATAGCTGGGTTGCAACGGTGAGGAGGATACCAGCCACTTGCGACGGTAGAGACGAAGGGGTGGTGATGACTATCCACTCACAATCCTGACAATCTAGATAGTGGAGACGGTGAAAAGGAAAAGCTGAGGGGGGTTGGAAGTTAGGAGCTACGGTTTGGAGGAAGAAGCTAAGAGGGAGGGGGAGCTTGAAGGGGGTAGATAGGAGGAGTGCACGATTTGAATGCATAATCTAAGAGGGAGGGGGAGCTTGAAAGGGGTAGCTAGGAGGAGTGTAAAGGTCAGGCACTTGTCTAACATGCACAAAAGGCATCCTAAATTCAAATTTGGGACGCCTAAAGGGTCCCTTTAGGCATCCCAAGTTTGAATTGGGACATCTAAAGGGTCCCTTTAGGTGTCCCAAACAGAAAATGGATGCCTAAAGTGACATTTAGGCGTCTCTAGCCTCTTTTGGGATGCCTAAAACTCAAAGTCCCCCTCCTATATTATGAAAATGCCACCGTGTTTTCTTTTTACTTCCCTTTTTTCAAAAAGGGACGTCTTCTGGGGTAGTAATATATTTCTCTGTAGTAGTGTAAGTTGAAATTTGAAAGAGATCACTATAATTACTTTGAGCATACTATATTAATATTATACACAGGTCAGATATCTAAAACAAAAGGTACCAAATGATACACCATATATTGAGCTATCACAAAGAACATAACTAAAACATTAAGGATTACATATGATTAAGTCCGGGTTATAGATAATGCTACTCAGTACTCATCAGTATAGATGGGAGTCAACCTTGCCCCAACCTCCTTCATCTTTGGATATAGTATGGCTGAATAATAAGTCTAGTAGCATCAAAATATGATCCCATGGTTGGACATATAGGACAGGTAAAAACGAATTCAACTATTATACTATAATTTGCAAAATATACCACTATAGAAAAAAATTAGAACAACTTCAAAATCTATCATCATAAACCTTCAAGTGTGGACAATCAGGTGAAACAATATTCAATTAGGACAAACTCACAATAACCCTCATCATGCCAAAGACTATTTTCAATCTCTTCCTCCATCGACTCAACTATAGCTTAACGCAGAATAACCATGATTGTATTCCTTATTCTACATGAATGCAAAAAATTTATTACCTTTTCAATACAATCTATGTAATAAAATATATAAGAGAAAATACAAGATTCTAAATTTGAGAAAAAACCTTTCTTTCATAATCCTTCTGGTCTGTAGAGTCAGGATAAGCTGCTTTTGAAAAATACCCATGTACTTCACCATGTTGATTGTGGAAGTGTGTGTAAGATATCCATATACATCTGTAATAATAATGACAATTAATAAGATACATCAATAGAAATCATAATGACAAAAAATTTTACATCGAGCTTAAACAACCACAAATTAATGAATAAATTCATTTACCATATATGCGCTCAACCCGAGGAAAGAAGCCTACTAAATTAGAAGGTTATTTATTAAGCATCAAGGACTATGGCGACAGAGATTGAAAATTTTCTTGAATGACACTGTTTTCTAAGAAAACCAAGTAAAAGAAGTCATGCACATTCTCTCCATCGTGATGTACATCCACCTGAGTAATATCATAAGTATTTTCTCACTTAATCTCTGTAACATCCTAAATTTTATTCACTAAAATTCTTTATATATTTGTTACATTAAATGGAATAAAATGGTAAACTTTGGTACACTTGAAATGGAAAATATTAGAAGTAGATGTTACATGAATTTTTGGCCAAGTTAAGACATAAAAGCCTAATTTTTGCCTTCTTAAAAGCCTGATATTTTAGCCTAGAATTAAGAATGGAAGAGCACAATTTTTGGCCCAATTTATGGTGTGAATTTTGGTAAAAAAAAAGGAAAAGGAAGAAGGAAGACAACATTTAATTCAAAAATTGAAGAAATGTAAGGGCAAAATGATCATTTGGCTAATAAATCAAGAAAGTCTTATTTTCTTCATAATTAAGGAGAAAAGTCTGTCAAAGAAAGAAAAGGGGAAAGAAAATGAATTTTAGACATAAAACATGCCAAGTGGAAGCACATGAAACCAAGTAGAAAAAGAAGAAGCATAAAGTAAAATATCATGCGCAAAAAATCAATAAACAAATATTATTTTTAAGGAGGTGGAAGGAGATATTATAAAAGCCATTTAGCTCTTTCAAAGGGCCATATTTTTGGCCAAATAGAGAGAGAAGAGAGAGATCATAAGTTTGAAGGATACAAGCACAAAGAGGAGAGACAAGAGATCAAGAAGGAACTTAGGTAAGGTTGTAAGCAAAATTCACTTGTTCTTGTCTCTAAATTCATAGGAACCTCTTCTAATCCTCATATCTTTCTTGAAAAAATATGAAGCAAGAAGAAAATCAAAGAGAATAAGAAGGAAGAGGGAACGGTTTTGAAGGAAGAAGAAGAGAAATCAAGAGGTAAGCAATAAATCTTGTTTAGCTTGTTAATTTGTGGTTGTTATTGGTGATTTGGTTGATTGGTTGGCTTAGTTGTCATGATATTGTGATTTGGAAGCTATAAACCTTAAAGGGAGTTGCTGCCCAAATTTTGACTAATCATGTGGGAAGTGTAATTAAAGGGTTTAACAAGTTATTTAAGATGAAAAGAACGTGTTTTGTTGAAAGAAAACATGAAACTTCATTTCCTAAATTTTCCATGATTTTTGGCTAGACTAGTTTTATGTGTTTAGAACGGAATTTAATGGATTTGATGATTCCATTGTGTTTGGAATGAAAAATTGTGTAGGGAACGTATGAAAAATGGAGTATAAAGGCTTTAGGATGTGAAATGACAATTTTACCTCTAAAACCCTAATATGTGGCTGCCAAATGTATTTTGGGAAATGGAGTGTGATTTTGACAAAATTGAGGTTAAAAATGGATTCTACATGCAAAATTGTGTAAGAATAGACCAGATCATAATTTTTGGTAAAGTATAGTTATACCGGGCATAAAGGGAATTAGACCGGAGTCTTGAGGGTATTTTGGTAATTATGCATTTTTGAGTAGAGATAACCAACTATATGAGTTTAGGAATAAGACATGAATGAGTAATAACTCATTTATTATAAATTTAGATCTTTAGGAATTGACAATTGCCTGAGCCAGATAAAGAATTAGTAGACCAAAACTAGCTAGGCATTTGAAAGGATTTCAGGTAGTAACTCTATCTTTTATACACTATGTGATTATTTATATGCTTTGAGTTATCATGCTCTGTGATATGAATTGCATGGTATGAAACCTAGCTATAGCGTGGGAAAAGCACAAGTACCACCCAGTGGGAAAAACAAAAGTGCCATCAGGCCAAGTGGGACTCGCTAAGATAGTGAGACAAGTAAGGATAGAAAGTTATCGGTTTTGAACATTACAACAAGTAGGGGTCAATAGTCATTCGAGTGATCATTCTAGTGATGTGTTCAAAAAAGGACTATGAACTCTCTGCCAGTTTTCAGAAGTGATAACTAGAGTGATAGCCCTTGATCAATCAAGTGATCACTCAAGTGATGTAGTACATATTGCAAGATAATCATCTAATGTTTACTGATTTGTTATCTATATGATTAACCCTTCATTGTATTAGTATTCTAAGTATATTTTTAGAGAAACAATAAGGAGATCATGTAAGAGAAGGAAAAGTCAAGTTAGGAGCGTAAAGTCTACCGAATGTAACGCCTAGTTTTTCAAATGTGGAAAATAGTCAAAAGAAGTTGTGCTACTATAACAAACATGTTGAAATGCTACCAACGGCTATCACAACTTAGCTATAAATATGGAAGCATTCAATGAAGAAAGACAGACACTTACAACACACGAACATACATCGATCAATATACTCTTAGTGCTCTGTTTCTGATATTCATCCTCTGTACTTCAGCATTCATATATTTACTCTCTGAGAGAGATTTATTTACAAACTCAATATTTTCTATTGAGATAACTTAAGGTTGCATTATAGAACCTTAAGTTAGGATTTGAGATTACCTTGTGTAAGGGGGAGCGAGTGTCCAGGTAGGAACTTGCTTTGTATTGAGGTGCCAAGAACCCATTGAATCTTGGAAGATATAGTGAAAGTCTTAAAAGGAATTCTGAGGACTAGATGTAGGTTAAAGTTGTTGTGACTGAACCAGTATAAACTCTCGATGCCCACTTCGATATTTCTCTCCTTACTCTCAACTGTGCTTTATGATTTCTTAATTTTTATCAAGTGTCCGATTATTATATATTCACCCAATTCACCCTCCTCTTGGGTTATAAGCTTGCTCTAACATTTGGTATCAGAGTATAGGTCTTCTTGTTCAGGTATAACAACCTAAAAAGGATCTAATGGCTAGCATGGGTGAATGAATTCTTCCCGATAAAGCCTCTATCACTAGACCACCAAGTTTCAATGGTAAACACTTTTCTTTCTAGAAAGCAATGTTCTAAGTATTCATCATAGTTACAGAATATGGACTATAGGACGTGATTAAAGCTGGGAACTATATGCCTACAAAAATCAAAGATTCACGCAAAGTTCCCAAGTCACCACCAGAATTTGATAACAACAACAAAAGGCTTGTGACCCTCAACAATAAAGCAATTTTGATGATTCAAAGTGCTTTGAGTCAAAAAGAATATTTATGGATTTGTACATTCCAAACTACTAAAGAGATGTTGTAGGCCCTGGAAGTAGCTCACGAAGGAACATCAGGAATAAAATAAAATCGAATCAATACTCTTGTTACAGAATTTGATCGACTTCGTATGAAGGAAGGTGAGTCGATAGCTGAATTCAAACTTAGATATACTCACCTTGTGAATCAACTTGCAACCCTTGGGAAATTCTGTGATTAGAACTCCCAAGTAAGAAAGATATTAAATATACTTTCTAAAGAATGGGAGGCCAAAGTCACAGCAATTAAAGAGACAAAAGGAGAGTCAAAGCGATCAGTAGCTTCTCTATTTGAAAGTCTATATGAATATGAAAGAAAACTAAAATTCAAACGAGAACTGGAGGAAGTCGGCGACAAGAAAAAGAAGGGCCTCATACTAAACATGACGAAGGAAGAAAGTCAAGAAGAAGATGATGAGTTTAATGATCATGAAATGGGCCTGATAATAAAAAGATTCAAGAAATTCTATAAAGGCCAAGGTTTTAGAAATTCTCAAAAAAGAGGAACTAGTGGCATAAGGGAAACCAAGGAAATAATCTACTATGAATGTGGTAAACCAGGAAATATCAAATCAAAATGTCCAGAATTGTTGCAAAAAAAACAAAGAAAAGAGAAAAGGAAAAACTTTCAACAGACAGAAGGCATTTGTTTCTGCAATATGTGGAGACAATTCCTTAGATGAAGAAAGCGATAATGAAGAGATAGCCAATATATGTCTGGTTGCTCAAGAAGAAATTAAGGAAGAGGCAAACAATTTTAACCCTACTTATGTGAATTACATGGTGAATACAATGCTTTACATTCTGAATTCATCAAAGTAGTTAAAGAACTTATTATGTTCAAAAAGAAAAAAAAATTGCTTGAATAAAAACTTAACGGGGTTTCAGAGAAAGATTGTGAAAATTGTCCTTCCTTGAAAAAGAAAAATATTGATCTCACTAAAACACTTGAAAAATTTACAAAAGGAACTGAAATGTTAAATGTTATTTTAAAAGCCCAACGTTTTATGAATGATTAGTCTAATATTGAATATGACCCAAAGTTAGACAAAAAGAAAGGTAAAAAGAAAAAAGGAGGAAAAATGTATTTGAATTATTTCATACATTATGTACATACATGTAATCCTTTCGCTCACTGTAAATATTTCAATAGGAAGGGACACTACACTTCATCATGCATTCACAAAAAGAAAGGAATTATAGGAACCTACAAATGGGTACCTAAGGATTCATATGTGCAAAAAGTTATCTGTACTAACCCAAAAGGGCCCAAAAAGATATGGATATCTAAAACTTAATTGTCCTTAATTGCAAATTTCCTTCAGAGCATCCAGAGCCAACAAATGGTATATATACAGTGGATGGTTTGGACATATGACCAGTAATCTTGAGAACTTTACCACACTAGAACCAAAAGAAGGTGGCAAGGCAAAATTTGGAGGAAATCAATCCAGAAGATAGTAGGATTCGGTGAAATCAAAAGCAATAAAGGTATACAAGTCAAGGATGTATATTATGTCGAAGGCTTGTGTCACAATCTGCTAAGCGTGAGTCAAAACATAGATAACGATAATTGGGTGATATTTAACTCAAAAGAATGTCTGATTATAAGCAAAAAGGATCCATAAAATAGAAAAGAAGAATTTGAAGACAAAAATCAGACTAAAAAGGGAAGGTAACTATTATACCCTTGATATGAATGAAAATACTTCTGAAAATTGCTTTATGAGCAATGCCGATGAAAGTTGGTTATAGCATGAACGACTAGCTCATGTTAATATGCATCAACTATACAAGTTACTCAAAAAGGATTTAGTTATTGGTTTACCTAAATTGAATTTCAAAAATGACTTAATATGTGACGCATGTCAAAAAGGCAAACAAACAAAATCGTCTTTCAAATCGAAAAATGAAATTACAATCAACAGACCACTTCAACTACTTCACTTGGATTTGGTAGGTCCAGCAAGAGTTAAAAGTCTTGGTGGAAATTTATATTCCTTAGTTATCATTGATAACTTCTCTAGATTTATGTGGACTATTTTCTCGTCATCTAAGGATGAAAGAAAAGAAAGTGGAAAATGAGAAAGGTATATTCATTGCTGGTATTAGGACATATCACAGTGGAGAATTTGACAATCAAGCCTTTAGAAACTATTGTGATACTAATGGCAATGATCACAATTTCTCTACAGCAAAGACACCACAACAAAATGGAGTAGTAGAGAGTAAGAACAGAGTTCTTAAAGAGATGGCCAGAGCTATGCTAAATAAAAAGAACATGTCTCAAGTTTTCTGGGCAGACGCTATGAGTACTGCATGTTACATTTCAAATAGAGTGTATCTTAGAATTAAACTTGAAAAGACACCGTACGAACTCTTCAAGGGACGAAAACCAAACCTTGCTCATCTACACATATTCGGTTGTAAGTGCTTCATTCATAATAACAGTAAAGAAAATCTAGGAAAGTTTGATTCTAAGGTTGATGAAGGTTTATTTCTAGGCTATTTGAATCAAAGCAAAGCATATAAAGTTTTTAATAAGTGAACTTGTGTAGTTGAAGAATCAATTCATATTGTATTCAATGAATTTGAATCCTCTGGCAAAAGCATTGACAATGAGCAGGAAATAGCTAATAATCAACAAAATAGCCAGCCTATTCCTAATTCTTCCAGACTTAAGGTTGATAAAACAGAAAAATAAGTTGAATTACATCAACTAGGACAACCTAGAGCCTGGAAATATAACAAGAGTCATCCTCTAGAACAAGTCATAAGAGGAGTTAATGAAGGTGTCAAACTAGAAACAAAGTTTTGAATGAAGTTAGTTTCTCTGCATTTATTTTTGAGTTGGAACCTTCTAACATTGACGAAGCCCTAACAGACAATGATTGAGTATTAGCAATGCAAGAAGAACTTAATCAGTTTGAAAGAAATCAAGTTTGGAATTTGGTACCCCGGCCTAAAGATCATTCAGTCATTAACACTAAATGGGTATTCAAGAACAAACTTGATGAATCCGCAGCTATTGTCAAAAACAAGGTAAGATTGATAGCTAAAGGCTATAATCAAGAAGAATGTATTGATTATGAGAAAACATATGCTCCAGTAGGAAGATTGGAGATAATATGAGTATTCATAGCCTTTGCGTGTATCAAAGGATTCAAGCTTTATCAAATGGATGTAAAAAATGTGTTTTTAAATGGTTATATTACAGAAAAATTATATGTTGAACAACCACCAAGATTTGAAGATGTAACAAAACCTAATCACATTTTCAAAGTAAGAAAATCCTTATATAAAACGAAAACGAAAAGATATTTTAGTAGTTCAAATATATGTTCATGACATTACATTTGGTGCTACTAATGATCTTTCGTGCAAGAAGTTTTTAGATATAATACAGGAAGAGTTTGAGATGTCTATGATGAGAGAATTGACATTCTTTCTGGGTTTACAAATCAAACAAAGAAAGAATGAGATATTTATATCTCAAACTAAGTATCTTAAATAACTTTTCAAAAAGTATGGAATGGATCAAGCCAATGGAGCAAATACCCCAATGAGTTCAATAACTCTTATGGATACAGATGAGGAAGGAGTTGATTTTAATATAACCAAGTATCGAGAAATAATTGGATCATTACTCTACCTCATAGCTAGCAAACCAGATATCCAATTCAGTGTTGGTTTATGTACATGATACCAATCGTGCCCTAAGGAATCACATGCTGAAACGGTGAAAAGAATTTTCAAATATCTTGCTGATACGAAAGAATTGGGTATATGGTATCCTAAGGGTGATAATGAGTATCTAGTTGTATACTCAAACTCTAATCATGGTGGTTACAAAACATATAGGAAGAGTACCAGTGAATAATGCCAATTCCTTGGAGGTGCATTTGTTTCTTGGTTAAGTAAGAAATAAACCACAATGTCACTATCCTCAACAGAAGCTGAATACATAGCAGCTTCAAGTTGCTGTGTACATGTATTATAGTTAAAACAACAATTATAGGATCTTGGCATTTACCTCAAGGAAATTCCTATCTACTGTGACAACACCAACCCAGTAAGCTTGGCAAAAAATCCGGTACAACATCCAAGAACCAAGCATATTGATGTGAGACATCATTTCATCCAAGGTCATATTCAAAAGAAAGATGTCAAGGTGCTATTTATTCCAACTCATTTGTAATTGGCTGATATATTCACAAAGCCCCTTTCCAAAGATCAATTTTTTTATATGTAGAGAATTGGGAATGATAAATCCCAATGAATTGTAAGTTGTAAATTTTTTATAAATGTTAGATATTGTTATTTGGTTATGTCTTGATGTTAGTTAAAGCAACAGAGTATCTAGAAATTTTTTTTGCAAGACCATGATGCTCTGTTAAGTGGTAAGGAAAGCAGGGATAAACAGAGGAAATGATTACTCGAGTGACAACTTCAAGTGATCAGCAGATCACTCAAGTGATAACTGGCAGTGATGGATGTATCACTCGAGTAATGACCTAGTAGGGTAGAGAAGTTGAGATAAATTCAAATTTATTTGAAAAGAAACGGCTTAATGGTTGAATATGAACAATCAGAAGGTGAAGAGACTGATCACCACTCGAGTGATGTCTCTGAATCACTCAAGTGAGCACTCAAGTGATCATCAGTGCTGATGGAAAATAAAGGCTGAGTGAAGCAAGTTGAATGATACTCAGTCCTCTGCTCCTGCTACTACTCTGTTCCTTCATTCTTCGGTTCTATAATGCAGACTTACTTGAAGAATGTACTTGAGGGTTTTCATATGGATATCGCTAACACGAATATTGAATTAGTTGCCCACATGAACTTTAAGATGAGTGAGATGGTAAAACACATGAATAGACACAATGAGGCCATGTTGACATAGCAGCAGGCCCAAACTAGTGCTATGCAGGAGATTAGGAATCTCCTGAGGTCTTTACACGAGAAGGTGGATACATTGATTACCGGTACCTCTATCCATGGACCTTCCATACGTACCTCTTCCCAGCTTCTGGTTCTTTTCCGATCACTAAGCCTATCCCTACTTTTATCCCTCCTCTTATAATACCTCAAACCACACCTAGCAATCTCCTATTCACGATCACTGACCCCTCTTCATCCTATCAAATCCACATCACTCTAGATGAGCCAGTCCAGCCCACTACAATGCCCATGCCTATTGCTTCACCTACAGGTATTGAGCCACTCTCACAGTCATCGTCTCACCACTCCTCTGATAACCATTCATACTATTCATCTGCTAATACTGAGACTATAGTGGTCACCTCTCAGACTTTACTACCATTACTACCACAGAATCCTTCTATCTATACACCATCTCCCGATGACACTCTCCAAATTCCATCGATGAATCTCCCTAAACCCGAGCGAGCAATCATCACCTACTTTCTCTACTCAGTAGGGTGAGACTCATGATACTGGAGCCTTACCTCTCAACATCAGCCCCATCTCCACTGTCCAACCCTCTTTTCTATATAGTTCCAACTCTGCCTCTCTCGATTGATCCACCCTTTCTGATGATGTCAAAAAGGGGGAGAAGATTGGGATAAGACTTGGTATAGTGATTTTGTGATTTGGCAGAATATAGATGTCCACTAGTACAAAATATAGATTTTACACCTATTTTTTACACCTTTCAAAACATGACACGTGTAGAAAGTGTGACCAGTGGTATTTTCATAAATATATGAAGATGTTGGAACTTTCTTCAAGTGTTGAAAAGACAACACGTGTAGAAAGTAAATTTAAAATATTTTTTTATAAATTAGCATTTTTTTAGATGTATTTTTGGAATAAAATGTGATTAATGCCTTTAATTTTTATTTTAAATTTTTTTTAATCTTTTAAAATTAAAAACTACTTTCTACACGTGTTGGGCTCCTAACACGTGTAGAAAGTAGCTTTCTACACGGGTTGGATCCATAGCTTTCTACACGGGTTGGACCCAACCCGTGTAAAAGACTTGTGTTTCTACATGGGATGGCAATCCGACCCATGTAGAAAACACTTTCTACACGGGTTGGGATTCTAACCCGTGTAGAAAGTGGCCAAATTTTTTTTTAAAAAAAATGAAGAACTTACGCCTTCTTTCTTCCTCAAACTCGTCAATACACTGTGCTTTTTTCCCCCACTTACTTGCTAATATGAAGACCCATTAACCTGTTCTCGCACACACTGAGAAATGGCTAACGAGCACCTAAAAGCCAAAAACCCACCACCACTTCCATCTCTTTCTGGTTTTTCTAGAGACACTATGAACAGCAGAAAGCCCCTTACGAGGGTGAAGCCTTCTCAGCAGCATCTCTATCTGGTTTTTACTGTCTCACTGGGAGAAGCATTTTACAGTCTCGAACTCTGCTACAAGTGTGTCTTTTATGTTGTTCCGCTTGAGGCATATAAAAGGTAGCATCTTTCACTGTGGGGGGTTTTGTAATCTTACTGGGTTTTCGCTTTTCTCGCCTAACATTATTTTGTTTTGGGATTTCTTCATAGGTCTTCTTGGTAGAGGTGCTACAGGAACTATGAATCACAAATGGGTGTCATTTATTTGGGTTATCTATAACTTCACCATTTGTCAAAGTGGCTTTCGGGATTCTCCTTCCCAATGGAAAGTTATGCTAGCAGTATAGGTTTCTAAGTTTCTAGCTAACGAGTGAATTTGAATGAGGAAGTTATAACTTGACGACGTGTGGATTAAAGCGATGGAATGTCTAAAGCATTCGTCTAGTCTCTGTGCTTATTTTCTATTCTTTGTAAACATTTGCGTCTTGAATAACTTTAGGAATCTTTTACGGGGAAGAAAATCAAAAAGCCTGCAAAATAGTGCTTACCACAAAAAGAAATAAGCACTACCAAGGCAATGTTTCTATTTGTTGTAGTCATGGTTTTTGAAGTCTGGTCATAATGGCATAGGAGATGTGACAAGGTTAGAAGGGGCTCTTTTAAGAGATAAATCAAGGTTTTCCACTAGTTTATAATCTCTTGCATTGTTTAAGATTATAGCTGGTTCATGTGGTTGGGGATTGACAGATGTTATTTGGAAGGAACCAAGTATCTTATTCATGTCCTGTGCAGTAGATAGAAAAAAGCTATTTTGATCTTCCTTTAAATTGGAAGCCTTTGTCAGCAAACTTTGTTCTGACTTCTCTGTTTTCATTTTGTCAAATTCACTCAAGCAATCATAGGATTATGCCATGGAATCAGATGAGACACATATATTAAATGCTGCACACCTGATGGTTGCAAGTTTTGACTGGGAGTCTTTGCTCATGTCACATGCAAGGTAAAGTTTGGAAATATCACTATTTTAACCTGTAGTCAAAATAAAATATAAGAAATTTCTTTATGATGTGATACTTTATTATGCCATGATTTAATTACTTGTTCCATATTGCTACTCTGGTTTTTTACAGGAACCTTTACTTGCATCAATATCAAGTCAACTGAGGATTTCACTTCAGGGTTTAAATATTGCAAATGAAATTCTTGAACAAGTAGTACAACTCGTTACCAATGATAATCTTGATCTTGGTTGTGCTATCACTGAACAGGTTGCTACTGAAAAGGTTAGTTCTGCTGATTGTATAGCGGTAGTGGGAACTTGTTTTAACTTCCAAATATGTTCTTGGCTCTTTAATTTAGGGTTGAAAATAATGACTTTGTCATATTTGTTTTTGTCAATTACGTCTTTATTATGTTCTCTGAATGATTTAGGTAATGTTTCAGTACCATAACTTTATATTTATAAGATGCCTTGAACAAAATGAATGGTTCTTTTTATTTATGTCCATATACAGCTCAATGTTTTTTTGTTGGTTGGATGTGACTCTACTTTTGTGCTTTTGCTCTTATATGTAAATAGTAATTTTCTCAGATGTTTTGATTTAGTTTAGTTTTCACTCTTACAATCTGGTGCAAACCATCTCTAGACTACTAATTATAATGAAATATTCGAACATGGATTATAAATGTCAAACTAATTCCTAGGTCAATCCGGGATGATTATAATGTATTTTTACTTACAATTTGGTGTTGTATAATGCATAAACCATCAATTTGTAAAAATAACAACAATTTTGTATCTGCTTCAAGAAATATTTTCAAACCATTGAATTATATATCTCATTTGTTCACCATAAGAAAATTTTCCTTTTTAATTTCATTGAGGGGCTTTGCATTTATGTTTTACTATGTTGAAGTCTTAGCAGGAAATTGATGCGTTGTATATTTAAGTTCTGATTACAGAAAAATGTAAAACTTAGCTGTATAATTGAAATTTGTTTATGTTCAGGGTGAAAATGCACTAGATCCCCCTAGAAGTTTAAGAAATGCATAGTGCAATAAATGTCATACTTTTCACAATGTTGTATAATGGTCTGTGGGCTTTTGGTGGTATTCACTATTTTGCAGACAATAAGCATAATTGATGCAGAGGTAGGTCAACAACTTTCTTTGAGAAGGAAGCAACGAGTAATAGATTCCTTTGTAAAGCACAATAGCTTTCTTTGGTTGTTTATTATCATGTAAATGAGTTTGTAGCATAATAAAAATCAATTTTATTTTTCAAAAAATGAGTTTCTACACGTGACGTCTCACGTCAGGTGTAGAAAGTCAGACTTTCTACACCTGACGTGAGAAGTCAGGTGTAGAAAGTGTAGAAAGTCAGACTTTCTACACCTGACTTCTCAGGTCACGTGTAGAAAGTCTGACTTTTCACACTTGACAAGAGAAGTTAGGTGTAGAAAATCCACTTTTTACACGTGTTTTAGAACACGTGTAGAAAGTCTGGACTTTCTACACCTGTTGTTTCTACACCTGTTGTATGTCAAGTGTAAAAAGTCATTTCCATCACTTGTAAAAAGTCTTTTATGCACTAGTGGTCATAGCATTGGAGTGCATATGGGTGTATAGGGATTTATGGAGCTTTTCTTTGTCTTTTCATTGTTTCATGTCATTTTAAAAATTTCATATTACTTTGAAACAATCATATTGAAGTTATGCAAATCATATTTAACTTGTGCATTTATGTTAATTTCTGGAGATTATGGTATTTAATATGGTGCAAAGTCATGATTATTTGCTTTCTGTATTACAAATTGCTTAACTCTTGTCTTATCATAGCATACTTTTTGATTTGTGATCTTTAAAGTTGTCCATTTAAAAATAAATCATGATATTTGAATTGATCTGACAAAATCATTCTTAAAATGAATACTTGAAAAACCAACATGTTTTGTCATTATCAAAAATGGGGAGAATGTTAGATCCTATATTTTGATGATAACAAAAAGATGTTAAGGATGATTTAATGATAAACAAAAAGGTTTTTGAATGATTTAACAAGTTTATTGAAGTGTGAAGAGCATTGGTGATACAAGGAAACACTTCGACTGATTTTGTAAGGAATTACTCTGCCTAATTTTGGAAGGCATTACTCGAGTGATGACCCTTTATCACTCCAGTGACCACTCGAGTGATGAGGTAACTTTGCTTGTGAAAATCAGGAAAGACTCTTTGCCAAGTTTTGTAATGAATCACTCGAGTGATGCACTATGCACTGAGTCATTTCAATCAGTCAAAGTCTCTGGTAGGAATTAGAAAGGATCACTTGAATGATGGCCCTGGATCACTCGAGTGATCACTCCAGTGATGTGTTCAAAAAAGGACTATGGACTCTCTGCCAATTTTCAGAAGTGATCACTAGAGTGGTAGCCCTTGATCACTCGAGTGATATAGTCCAGATTGCAAGATAATCATCTGATGTTTACTGATTTGTTATCTATATGATTAACCCTTCATTGTATTAGTATTCTAAGTATATTTTCAGAGAAACACTGAGAAGATCATGCAAGAGAAGGAAAAGTCAAGTTAGGAGCGCAACGTCCACCGAATGTAATGCCTAGTTTTTCAAATGTGGAAAATAGTCAAAAGAAGCTGTGCTACTCTAACGAACATATTGAAATGCTACCAACGGCTATCACAACTTAGCTATAAATATGGAAGCATTCAATGAAGAAAAGTAGACACTTACAACACACGAACATACATCGATCAATATATTCTTAGTGCTCTGTTTTTGATATTCATCCTTTGTACTTCAGCATTCATATATTTACTCTGTGTGAGAGATTTGTTTACAAACTCAATATTTTCTATTGAGATAATTTAAGGTTGCACTGTGGAACCTTAAGTTGGGATTTGAGATTACCTTATGTAAGAGGGAACAAGTGTCCAGGTAGGAACTTGCTTTGTACTGAGGTGCCAAGAACCCATTGAATTTTGGAAGATATAGTGAAATGCTGTGAAAGAATTCTGAGGACTAGATGTAGGTTAAAGTGGTTGTGACCGAATCAGTATAAACTCCCGGTGTACACTTCAGTGATTTCTCTCCTTCCTCTCAACTGTGTTTTAAAATTTCTTAATTTTTATTAAGTGTCTGATTATTCTGTAATCACTTAATTCACTCCCTCTCTTATATGATAAGCTTGCTCTAGCATTGCAGAGTTAAAAGATTACTGATTTAGGTTTAAAGGAAATCAAGAGAACACGATATTAATTTAAGAATAAAACTAAAAGAACAGAAGTCCAACTGTCCAATCCAAACTAAACACAGTTCCGATCAGCCTTTGATTCCTGCCACAAATCATGGACCAATCTACCATTCATCAGACCAATACATCTGAAGCACGACATTTCATAAAATAATTACATGACATGAAATTAAATTTTAAATTGAAACGACTTGATGCACAAACCGAGAAACAACAAACTATTTATTATGAAAGACGTTTCAAATAGTAAATTTGGAACCTCTCAAACTAATTAATTCTAACTCGTAAATGATGAATTCTGCAACACTTGAAGGAAAAAAAAAGGTATCATATGGAGTAATTACATAAAATATGTGAGTTATTAGTATTTTGTGTAATTACTGATAAATTTAGTACTACTCCGTACATTTGGGGTTATAAAATATTTTTATTCGTACAGATATTTTGTGATTGTAGTATGGAGAAAATAAGAAAAAAAATATAATGGAAGTAATATGTCTTTAGAAGTGGTGAAAATTTATTATATTAATCTTAAATATGGGTAATTAAGTGAGGAAAAAAAATTAAAAATTAAAAATTAAAAAAATAAAACTTCTCTTATTGTTTCTTATGAAATTAAGTTAAGCATATATGGTGGTTGTTTCTTATAGTATGAAACAGAAGGATTATTTTTGTACAACACCTAAATGTTTAAACCTACAATTAGTGCGGAGAAGTAATAATAGTTCTCAGCATATATATTTAAGGAATGAGAAACTACAAGGACTTTAAACTAACAATAAAATAAATATTATATCTTTGTACCCATTGCTTCCAAACAGGGTAGTTGATGATCTAAGTTTACTATCTTTATGTTTCTAGGTTATAAAATCAAGTCGAGATACCGGTAAATATGTGACCAATGCAAACTCGGTGAAGCTCACTAGTTGACATATTAAGTTTACCGTTTTAAATTTTTTATGTTATAAAATTGTGTTAACTCTCTCTTAAACTCATGTTAACTTCTTTGATTTGATGATGCTCAACAATATGCAATTTTTATATAAATTTATTTTTTGAATATACAAAATTATGAATGTTGATAGATTTAGTTTCACTTACTTGACTTTAATATATAACATAGTAAAAAAAATTTCATTTCTTATATTTTGATTATATAATTATACAATACAAGTTTAGGTCATTATTACGAGCATGTTTAAACTTGTGAGTTTAATAACCTTAGTTATACCTTAACTTTAAACGGATCCATGACAATATACATTTCTTTTATTTTAATTTATAGAGCTTACAAGCTATAAAACTGGACATATAATAAAAACTAAGTTTCTTGGTTCGAATGAATTTATAAAATGGATAAGAGTGACAACTCATAACTTTGAAATGTATAAAATAATAAATTGACATAAATTTAATTTAATAATATATATATATATAAAGTCAACTGACATTTCTGCAAATATCGATTACCTATGATGGATATAATGAATATCACGTTACGACTAAACTCTCACAAGTATGATTTAAAAATATTATATTAACAGACAATTCATACACGTGTATGGTTGCCCAATTCATTTCAACTCCCCGCACATTTTGCCCTTGTCTATTGATATGTAATGAAAAATCATAAATCTGAATATAAGAATTAAATATAAAAAACAAAAAAAGTTAAGAATCCAATTTAACTAATTACTATATCATAAGACAATGTAAGAGTATTGTTTTTGCAACATAAATATGTATCATAATGATAATAATAAAACCAAAGTATAATATAGAAAGAAATGCAAGAAAATGATTATGATAGTGTTTGAATTAACTTTTAAATAATATGTAATGATCGTCACATATGAGCATAAAACTATCCTATGCTCTGATACCACCAAATGTGACACCCTTCTTTTCAATACCTCACCGGCTCTTAGTTCCACTAAATCAGAGTAAGCGAGCGATTACTTTAATAAACTAAAAGCCGTTCACTTTATTTATGCTAGAGCAATTCTCTTATTACATTAGAGAGATTCTCTGCTTTAACAACAATCATTCATACATGCTTATACATACACATATACTCCAAGCCACACAAGGCTATCAAATGTAAATCAATTACATTAAACGATCTTCTCCCTAGCAATTTGTCCTCCGAGCATAATTCTATGCATCCTTCAACCTGTCTAAAATGGTTGTTTAAGAGGAGTGAGATTTGAGAGAATCTCAGTAGCGAACAAGATCACTATGCATGGCAGATACATATGAATGTATGACATGCTTGCCTACCAAATCTGATGCCAACATAATGATATGCTGCATGCTCCATATTATAACATACATATGGCCATTGCATAAATATAACAGAGCTTCAATCAATCAACATGTTCAACACGAACATGCATAACAGTCACATAATCAATGCATAAACATACATATCACACACATGCAGGAAATGTAAGTTCACTACCTGTAGGACTTCATGTCCTTCCTCAAACCTTCATCTTTGCTTCGGTTCGGCACGTCCATTCATCGATTCCTATAATTTCCAATACATTTAATGAGTCATTACTCATCCATATAACATTCTAGACTCGTATTAGTTGATAACTTAGCCATATTACGCTAAATTACCAAAATGTCCCCGGGATCCTGGCCCAACTGTACTTTTATAGAAACTACAACATGGGCCAATCCTACACAATTTCACGTGTAGAATTCATTTATGACTTCATATCAGTCAAATTCAGGCCGAATGAAAAAATTACCCTTGATAGCCCTTATTTATAGCTAAAAGGGGTAATTTGGTCATTTCACACCCCACGCCTTTTCTCACTTCGTCCTCAACATGAACCCTACACAATTTTCTCTTCTGAACTAAATGGAATCATCCAATCGATTAAATTCCAACTCTTTACTCATGGCACACCTCAGGCATCCATGTCAGAGTTCTAAGAAAAGTTGTATCGGTTCCTCTCTTTCTTTGACTTAATATCTTCCTTTCTACTCCTTATTACATGATTAGCCGTTTAGACATCCATTGGACATCATTTCAGCTCCCAAAACCCAAATAGAATGTGAGGTGAACAGTACCCAACTCTCAAAATACTCATCCAAACGACAAACCGAAATGGTAGAAAGGAAGCTTACGCTTACCTCTACACGCTTCTGAATTCGATTCAGAATTCTAGCGACGCTCTGGCTGGCGAGACGGCAGCACCATCTTCAAACGAGAATATGAAACCATAGAATAGAAGCTTGGGATGAGTAGAAGAATGTTTGTACTGGGTACCTTGAGAGAAAATGTCATTTCGGTCGAGTTCCGACGAATAATAATGTTCTCTCTCTTCTCTCTCTCCTCTCGTTCTCTGTTCGCGTTCTCGTTTTTTCATTTCTCATTCTCATCTGTTCCGATTTATCTTTCCTTTCCCTTTTAATTTAACCGCAAGAAAGAACAAGAATTGATGATGAAGGATGATGATTAATTAAAATCATCCTGGTAGTCTTTACTCAATTAGTCCACCTATCTCATTTTTTTCACAGCAAGTTTCCTTTCTCTTTCCCTTTATCATTCCATCAATATTAATAAGAATTATAAGAGTATAATTCACTCTCAAATTATCTAATTACGCCACCTTAAGTGGTCGACCAAAGCTTTAAGCTTTTCCACTTATTTACTTTCCTTGATAATAATTCACCCGCTTGGCTTATTAATCATCAAGTAGTCATTTTCCTCCTTTTAAATTCCCATTCAACTCGAATCATAGGGATTATTAGGGAAAAACCATCATTTCTCATCTTTTGACAAAATTACCATTTTACCCTCACCTTTTATTTCTTTTAATATCCAAAGATATTAAGGAATTTTGGTATAAATATCATTCCTCACTTGGACATTTGCCAAACCGGGGTCTAGCAGTCCACTTAATCTAGGTTAAACCTCAAGACTTTAATCCCAAAATTCAGGGTATTACATTTCTCCCCTCGTTCAATAAATTTCGTCCCCGAAATTTTGAACGACATACGGTACAATTTGTACCTCGAAGAATCATCTCTAGACATTTGTCTACCCCTTTCTATTCAACATACGGCACAATTGCCAATTAGCCCCCTTCTGGAAGCCACATGTGGCACCTTAACCGCTATCTTTCAGCCTCTTTTCTCAATAATAACTGGTGCTTCACATAGTACCCATATGCCTGGTAGCTCTTCCAGCCATGGTAATCATTGGATGGCTAGCCTCTCACGCCGTATCAGTGAAAGCGATTGCTTCGTCTTACTCTTACCTAGTGAGAACCTTCGATCACGGTGGCAAATTATAGCCATCTTATCATTTAGTTTTTTCATTTGCAAGCTTATAAAGCATGCAACTCAAGAATCATATTCTTGAGACCAAATCTTATATAGTATTATGCATTTAACATGCAACACTCGCATTCATTTTGTACCCAATTTGTAGCATTCACCACAGGACTCACTAGTCCGATCTCACAACGCTCGGTTTCTCAGGCCTCATTGCCTCTTCGGGACTCTCCCGGATCATCTTGTATGCATACTAATCTTTTCAGCTTCTTTGGGATTCATCCAGATCACATTATATGCACACCAAGCCTTATGGCTCATTCAACTTCTAAAACACTGGATACTCTAGCTTGATCGCTTAGGGATTCATCCCTCATGCCATAGGCATCTCAGGCTTACTGCCTTAGCTACAATCTGGTACCGTTTGAACGTTCTTCCATTCTCAATATATACTCTGGACACATCGATCCAATGTCACCGTGCTAGGTAACAACCATAACACTTAGATATATAAGTCTTACAGCCCACGGACACTTGTCCTATGCAAACTTGCATATCGGGTCTTATTGCCTCAAGCCCATTCTCGGCTCCATTCTCAACCATATCTCGCATCCTGCCAACCTAAGGACTTACAAGCCCTCCAGGTCTTATGGAATTAGGACATTCAGTCTATCACCTTTGCTGAATCACAACCTTCTCACTAGGCCTACTGCAGAGCTACCCTCACTAGGCGCCCCTTGCAGCCGCATGGAGATTCGGCCTGCACTCCCTAGCTCACCAGGACTGAGTGTGGCAAGCTTGTGGAACAACCACTTCCCAACAAATTGATCCATCATCTTACCAGATGAGTATCCACTAGGCCTACGCCCATTTGACCTTGGCTCCAGGCTTACCTGGACTAACCACGCACAGGTGCAACATTTGGCCCAACTAAACCCCCTATTAGGAGCACATAAGGCATAACTTCGTTGGCCACCCAACCAGCTATCCCCCGAAGGAGATCTCCTTAGATATTGAACAGGCGACGTTGGACACTTAAGCCACACTCGACAATTTTAGCACCATTGAGTTAGCTACACATTTCAGGCTCCCTCTCCTGCTACTCAACTCATTCACATTCTTATGTAATTTTCATGAAGCATTCTAAACAAACCATCACCGTCACAATCATCACATGAGCATCCCATGCAATTCATAGACTGACATAGCGCTAGACAGGTTCTCTACCCCGTAAGGCAATTGTGCACAGTGCATATAAATGCAACTTACATACTGACATCGCGCTAGACAGGTTCTCTACCCCGTAGGGCATAGTGCATACAAATGAAACTCATATATTGACATCGTGCTAGACAAGTTCTCTACCCCGTAGGGCATAGTGCATACAAATGCAACTCATGAATGCTCATAAGGTCTTACTACCTAGGGAATCACCCCTATGTCAAAGACATCACGGGACTTATAGCCTCAGGCCTCGCCCGTCAGGTCTGACTGCCTAAAGACATACGGGTCTAAATAGGTCTTACTGCCTACCGTATATTCATAACATGAATATACCTGATGGTAAACACATACATGCAGAACCATTACATAAAATTCAAGAGCAATAGTTATTTAGCTTAATATTTCTAAGCCTAATCTTTCTCAATCTCTTTCATTACTCGGCACTGTAGCACCCCATGACAATTTATTGGGTCACCTGAACCTTCTTCTCAAGGAAACTTATGCGATAGAAGACTCATTATAAGATACTATTATTGAGATTTGACGTCCTCGTAGCTCTACTCTACAACTTCAACGTCACGGCGGCTCTACTCTACAGTTTGTCATCACGGCGACTGCACCCTATGGTTTGACATCACAGTGGCTCCACGCTACGGTATCACACTCGGTGCTTCACGAACACTCTGCTTTACGCAGGCCCCCATACACCTGGTCAGCCCCTCCGATCCAAAGATCCCCATAGGTAGCCCTTTCCAATTAAATCTCCCCATAAGTAGCATATTCCGATCAAAACTCCTCGTAGGTAGCCCTCTTCTGTCAGAATCCTCTGTAGGTAGTTCTGTCCAGTTGGTCATTTTCTGAATAGGAGTATCATTATAACGGGATCTAAATCTCATAAGGTCTTCCTTCTTTAGTAGTGTTGTAATCTGCTTTCTCATTTGGGGTCAATTCTTTGGACTTCGATATGGGTCCCGCTCCAGGCATTCCACAATTCCGAGGGAATATTCCATAATTAAAATCTTTCCCTATGCTAGATTAGCAACTAGCAACCTCTAGAAACCTCATATATAGTTCTGTACTATACTCTAGTACTTTAAGCCATTCAAGCTATTTCAAATTCCTAGAGAACCAATCTAACTACTGAAATTGATTCTCACATCAAGATTCTACTCTTGGAATCTCAACATCACCTGGATCAGAAATCACTTTCCTCAACCATACCCAATAGGCATGCTAAAAAAATCAAATCAATAGCACCTATTCTAACCTCCACGTTTTCTGAGTAAATATCCTCAACCAATTACTGAGGTTCATTATCATCTACAAGGTTCACAAGGTTCTGACTTTCATCATAGAATAAAACCCTAGTGCAACCTTATTCATGTTTCGACCTAAGCATTATCTCTGCTTATATCTACCTCAACCTTATCCTTAACCTTCAGTATCATCAATTCAGATCCTCTGAGATCGATACACGGCATGATTCATCAATTATCATGCATCACCGTATATCATACCCGCATGCCTTTAACCTCCATGGGTTACTAAGGATCTTCAGTTAGCATGATGAATCTCAACACAGTTACTATGCCTCAAACTCAAATTCCATAACCCCGTCAATGAACTTTTCTGAGTAGTACCTACTGCAGCCGAAAGGGTTCAGATTGAAGATCAATACTTACCTTTTCATCTCCATGCCTCTAACATTATCTCATATGTCACTGGGTATTGGCATCCGTAATACCTTACTCACCCTATGACATGTTAAGTAAGTCTCCAACAATGTGTTAAAGCTTCCCATAAAACTTTGCACAAGGTCACATTTCAATTTTCAATAAACTGCCTCTGAACTCGAGTTTTGGCCTAACACTCGAGTTCTAGCAATCACACTCGAGTTCCGCAGGTTTCCCACAGAGACTTAGCTGAATTCCACAAGCCATAAAGGCATGCACTCGAGTTCCCCCATGGCACACTCGAGTTCTCAGCTTCAGTAGCACTCGAGTTATGAGAGTTTGACACTAGGAGTCCATCCCAAAAAATCTTAGATGCTCCAACCAAACATTGCACTCGAGTTCTCATTGCCACACTCGAGTTCTTAACATCATCCACACTCGAGTTTAGATCTCAACACTCGAGTTCTATGTCTCTCCCTTACTCGAGTTATGCGAGTTCCACCCTCAGAGTTTCTATCTGAGAAATCTCTGACTCGCCAACACAAGAGGTGCACTCGAGTTCTCATCCATAAACTTGAGTCCTCGGCCCATTTGCACTTTAGTTCTTCCATACGAACTCGAGTTCTCAGGCTTCTGCACTTCAATCTAAACCTTGCACTCTCGTGAGTACAATAACTTACCACGTGCACTCGAGTTCATAACCCTGAACTCGAGTTCTCATCCCAATCATGCACTCGAGTCCTTCAAGTTCAGGGAGAGAGTTTCTACCAGAAACAATTCCATCGTGTAAGATCAGCACATGCACTCGAGTTCACCCATATGAACTCGAGTTCTCGACTACCCGCACTAGAGTTTAGGCTTCACACTCCTGTGAGTTCCTGCCTGAAACCATCTCATGCACGAGGACACACCCTATGCACTCGAGTTCCCAATAATGAACTCAAGTTTTACCCTATTTTGCACTCGAGTTTGGGCTTCTCACCTCTGAGAGTTCTTGCCCGAGACCACATTTCCTTCAGAAAATACCCATGAACTCGAGTTCACCAGCTTGCACTCGAGTTCATCAGCTATTCCAAGCTGATAAACACATCAAATATTATCTCAAATCCATCCATAGGTTACCTAAATCCTTGTTTTCCACATGGAATCACTCTTAGCCATAGCTTCACCACCATGCCTCCTTCAATAAGGCATCTAACCAATGATTATAACCTATCATTGTAAAGCAGAGAACTTCTAGCAAACTCCATTATTGCCAGAATCAACTCTCTAGCGACTCTAGCAATTATCCATCATTGCCAGAACAATTGCTTTGACACCAAATGTAATGACCGTCACATATGAGCATAAAACTATCCTATGCTTTGATACCACCAAATGTGACACCCTTCCTTTCAATACCTCACCAGCTCTTAGTTTCATTAAATCAGAGTAAGCGAGTGATTACTTTAATAAACTAAAAGCCGTTTACTTTATTTATGCTAGAGCAATTCTTTTATAGCGGTTCTCTACTTTAACATCAATCATTCATACATGCTTATACATATACATATACTCCAAGCCACACAAGGCTATCAAATGTAAATACATTTCATTAAACGATCTTCTCCTCAGTAATTCATCCTCCGAGCATAATTCCATGTATCCTTCAACCTGTCAAAAATGGTTGTTTGGGAGGAGTGAGATTTGAGAGAATCTCAGTAGCGAACAATATCACTATGCATGGCAGATACATATGAATGCATGATTTGCTTGCCTACCAAATCTGATGCCAACATAATGATATCCTGCATGCTCCATGATATAACATACATATAGCCATTGCATAAATATAACATAGCTTCAATCAATCAATATGTTCAACACAAACAGGTATAGCAGTCACATAATCAATGCATAAACATACATATCACACACATGCAGGAAAGGTAAGTTCACTACCTGTAGGACTTCACGTCCTTCCTCAAACTTTCGTCTTTGCTCCAGTTCGGCACGTCCATTCATCGAGTCCTAGAATTTCCAATATATTTAATGAGTCATTACTCATCCATATAACATTCTACACTCGTATTAGTTGATAACTTAGCCTAATTATGCTAAATTACCAAAAATGCCCCAGGAAGCCCAGCCTAACTGTACTTTTACAGAAATTACAACATAGGTACACAATTTCACGTGTAGAATCCATTTATGACTTTATATCAGTCAAATTCAGGCCCGAATGAAGAAAATACCCTTGATAGCCCTTATTTAGATCTAAAAGGGGTAATTTGGTCATTTCACACCCCAATCCTTTTCTCACTTCGTCCTCAACATGAACCCTACACAATTTACTCTTCTGAACTCAATGGAATCATCCAATCGATGAAATTCTAACTCTTTGCTCATGGCACACCTCAGGCGGCCATTTTAGGGTTCTCAGAAGAGTTGTGTCGGTTCCTCCCTTTCTTTGACTTAATACCTTCCTTTCTACTTCTTATTACATGATTAGCCATTTAGACATCCATTGGACATCATTTTGGCTCCTAATACCCAAATAGAATGTGAGATGAACAATACCCAACTCTCAAAATATTCATCCAAACGACAAACCGAAATGGTAGAAAGGAAGCTTACGCTTACCTCTACACGCTTCTGAATTCGGTTCGGAATTTTGGCGATGCTCTGGCCGGCGAGACGGCACCAACCATCTCCAAACGAGAATCCAAAACCATAGAATCAAAGCTCGGGATGAGTAGAAGAATGTTTGTACTGGGTACCTTGAGAGAAAACGTCGTTTCGGTCGAGTTCCGGCAAATAACAGTTTTCTCTCTCTTCTCTCTCTCCTCTCATTCTCCGTTCGCGTTCTCATTCTTTCATTTCTCATTCTCATCTGTTCTAATTTCTCTTTCATTTCCCTTTTAATTTGACCGCAAGAAAGAATGAGAATTGATGATGAAGGATGATGATTAATTAAAATCATCCAGGTGGCCTTTACTCAATTAGTCCACCTATCTCATTTCTTGCACATCAAGTTTCCTT
The DNA here is from genome assembly GCA_037074505.1 of Albizia julibrissin. NCBI lineage: Eukaryota > Viridiplantae > Streptophyta > Magnoliopsida > Fabales > Fabaceae > Albizia > Albizia julibrissin. The sequence continues at coordinate 29,775,419 of CM073481.1, read as the reverse complement.
TCTCTTTCCCTTTATCATTCCATCAATATTAATAAGAATTATAAGAGTATAATTCACTCTCAAATTATCTAATTACGCCACCTTAAGTGGTCGACCAAAGCTTTAAGCTTTTCCACTTATTTACTTTCCTTGATAATAATTCACCCGCTTGGCTTATTAATCATCAAGTAGTCATTTTCCTCCTTTTGAATTCCCATTCAACTCGAATCATAGGGAATATTAGGGAAAAACCATCATTTCTCATCTTTTGACAAAATTACCATTTTGCCCTCACCTTTTATTTCTTTTAATATCCAAAGATATTAAGGAATTTTGGGATAAATATCATTCCTCACTTGGACATTTGCCAAACTGGGGTCTAGCAGTCTACTTAATCTAGGCTAAACCTCAAGCCTTTAATCCCAAAATTCAAGGTATCACATAATAGCTTCAAAACAAAAAGTGATAACAGTGATTTTAAAGAATAGATTTTATGAAAAAAAGGTGATTTTGATAAAATAATGTTGTTTGGATATTATTGTCAGAATCACTTTAAATGTTGATATTATCAAAAGACCATAACCTTTTGTGATAATTGTATATAAATGATAATATTTTATTTTAAATATTTTTAACTTTAAATTTTGTAATAAAAACCAAAAATTGAATAAACTTGTGAACAAAATTAAAATTATAACATTAGTAACATGATAAAAGATAGCTCAAACATATATGCATTAATAAATTGTATAGACAAAAATCATTTATAAATAGTAAATTTTACTACTACAAAAAGGTGGATTATTATCATACGTTTTGTGGCACTTCTTTAAAGAAGTGCCACAACTTGTAGTCAATTTTTTTAAAAAAAAAATTTGAAGCAGATGTGGCGCTTTCCTTAAGGAAGGGCCACAACTACATGTGGGGATTGTGTGACATTTTCTTTAACAAGCGCCACCGAATCAGGTTTCTTAAAAAACAATTTACAGTAGCTGTGGTTCTTCCCAAAGGAAGTGCCACTGCTGCATGTGGTTATTGGGTGGCACTTGGTCAAACAAGCGCCATCCAATAGCCATATGGGTTTTACAGGATTTTTTTTATAAATTTGCTTCTTCTTTTTTTGGTATAGTTTTTTGTTATAAATTTTATTTTTTTTATTCTGCTTGTGATTGACCAAGCGCCACCCAATACCTACGTGTTTATATAGTTTTTTTAAAATTTACTTTTTTATATACATTTTTCTTAAAACAGTTGGGGATTGGGTGGTGCTTAATCAAACCAACGCCACCCAATACCCATTTTTAGGTGTCTCTTTCCTTGGAAAACGCCACCTAAAGCCATTGGCTAGAAGTGGATAAAAATCCACTCCCCACCAATCACTAAACCCCACCCTCACCTTTATCTTTTTCCCTCCCCACCATTTACCTGCGTAGCTGGTCATTTTCACTCCCTCATCATGCGCAGCTTTGTCACTCACCACAAAGTTTCCAACAAGCTTATCCCTTCCCCCCCCACAACATTTCTTGGTCCCTACTAGCTTTATCTAGCTCATAGTCTCCTCCTCTTTTGGTCCCACTCAAGTCTCCAAGTCACCATTGCAAATCTATAAGTAATACATCCCTTTATCTTTTTGTTTTAATTTTATTGAAAACATGTACATTTGGATCTTGTGGTATCTTTGTATGCATACATGCCCTTTTTCTTTTTTCTTCTTAATTGTTATACTCCGTGCTCTATACACACACACGCGCATACATGCCACTCCTTTTCTTGTTTTTTTTAAAATTTTTGTTGTGCTTTGTACACACACAGACACATGCTCTTTTTCTTTTTTTAATTGTTATACACACACACACACACTCATACATGGAGCCCCTTTTCTTATTTTCCTTAATTTTTGTTGTGCTTTATACACACACGCATACATGCTCTTTTTCTTTTTTTTTAATTGTTACAACACACACACGCGCATACATGCTCTTTTTCTTTATTTTAATTGTTACACACACACGCATATGTACATGCCTTTTCCTCTTTAACCACCTCCTTTTCAATTGAACAAAAGAAGACAGTGAATAGTATATTCTTGTGGTAGGACCGTGAATTAAACAATAGGGTGTTTATTGAGGTGGGGTATAATTAAGAGCAAACTTGTGACATTTTCAAGATTCCCTTGCACTACCTTTTTTCTTCACCAAGTTCTTGAAATAGTTATGCTTGTTATTTATATATTAAACATGTCATTGTAATAATTTTCATTAATTATATTATTTTTTTTAAAAAAGCTATTTAATATGTATAAAAATAGAGATTGTTTAGAAAACAATTATAAGTTTGGAAGACAAAATATGAAAAAATGTTGAAAAACTCCTATTTAAAAATTTTATCAATAAAAGGAATTTGATATATTTTTATACATAGAAAGTTACTTTGAAGGAGTTAGTACAAAAAAACTTATACTTGAATTCAGATCTTTCTGTCTAATAAAATTTTCAAACATAGATTTTTTCAATTGAATTATTCAGACAAATAGGATTGAGGTATTATGTTTATGACTAATGCAAACCCCACCCCTAGCTATTATAATTAAGGTATTATTTTTAAGATATTATGTTGCCGATTTTCTTTTAAAATAAATCAGAGAAGATAAAAGTAATTAGTAAATACAATATTCTAGCAACTAACCACTATTTAAAAATAGGTTGAAGGCATATATGGATCAAAAATGGATGTCATTTGATCGGTGTTAAAGGGAATATATAAATGGGGTGAAAGAGTTTATTAGATTTGCAATTGAGCTTATAAAAGATCCTAACAAAATCTCATGTCCTTACTTTTCTTGTTGTTATGGAAAGCGAATTAGTCTACTTGATTTGTTAGATCATTTAGTATGTCATGGGATTGATCAAATATATACACAATGGATAAGGTATGGTGAGACAAACGACCCCTGTAGTGATTGGGTGCATACCACGGGTGGTGCTTTGAATGAGTTTGACCAAAGCATGTGTGATGAAGATGATGGTCTTGAAGAGATGTTCTAAAGAATTTGAGAAATTGAAAGGTGATGTAGAGAAACCCTTATATGCTAGTTGTACAAAATACATAAGATTGATGCAATATTGAAATTGTACAACTTTAAAGCGCGTTATGGGTTGAGTGATTCGGGTTTCATCGCACTGCTTGAACTTTTGCAAGATATGCTTCTAGAAGTAAATGTACTTCCTACGAAGACATATGAGGCAAATAAAATTCTTTGCTCTATAACTGGTATGGGATATAAGAAGATACATGCATACCCTAATTATTGTATATTATTTCAGAATCAGTATGCAACGTTAGATAAGTACCCTAAATGCAAAGCATCTCGATATAGGAAGAAGAAAGGAAAAGGTCCCTTGAAGGTCCTATAGTATTTTTCCATTATTTCGAGATTCAAACGTCTGTATAGTAATGCAGAGATCTCTAAGCAGTTGACATGGCATGTAGATGAAAGGATTGAAGACATAAAGCTTAGGCACCTTGTAGATGCCCCTCAATAGAAAAAAAAATTGATCCTGAGTACAATGACTTTGCAAACGAGGTAAGGAACATACGCCTTGCACTGTCAATTATTGGTAGAGAAAGATTTGTTGAGCACGTCACCTGTGATAGGACCATAATGGCGAGGTTGATCAAAATGAGAAGCAGGGTATTAAGTTAGAACTTGAAAGGAATGAAAAGGGGAATCCAATTGGACCGAACAATAGCTCCTTCAACAATTTCATTGGGACTACTGTAACGACCCGCCTCATATATCCCTTATTATTGACCTTACTCAGAGTAGCAATGCGTAGTTCAGTGGGCACACAGGAATAGCATGATTATACTGATAATATTAATACAATGTTGCTTGATTATAATACAAAAGTTTTCCCACCATGGGTTTACACCATATTTACAGACCTTCAAACAACCAGCAACATTTCTCTTCGTACATACGCCTTTTCTGATCTCAGCACGTTTCCAATGCTCACCTGTCTGAATGGTTGTTTGGGAGGAGTGAGATTCGAGAGAATCTCAGTAGCAAACATTACCACTATGCATGCCAGATATATATGAATGCATGACATGCTTGCCTACACTATTTCATGCCAACATAATGACATGCTGCATGCTCGATGTTATGACATACATATGGCCATTGATAAATATAACAGAGCTTCAACCAATCATACATGTTCCAAACAAATAGGCAAAGCAGTCACATAATCAATGCAAGACATACATATCACATACATGCAGAAAAGGTAAGTTCACTACCTGTCGGACTTTATGTCCTTCTCTTCTTGTCCCTTGATCCGCCAACCATTGCTCCTTCTTTATCACTTCATGGCCCTAGGCAAGTGATAACATCATTAGAGCCATGAAAAGTGAATACCCAATGGCCCACATTAGCCCTATAGGCTTATGTTCACCCTTGGAGTTCATTCCAATTATATTTGACCAATTTCTTACTCAAATTCGCATGGTACTCAATCTACCAGCATTTTTGACCAAACTTTGGAAAATCATAACTAATTCTATAGAACTCCAATTGAGGTGGTTCAAAGCTATATTTAAATCCCTTCAAGTGTATTTTTATATAAAAATACTTTAGTATGACTATTATTGTCATAATTTTCTCAGAAATTCGGCAAACAGGCACTATTCCAGATTTTATTCTAGAAACAGGGCACAACTTCACAAATTCATATCTCATAGCATACTTGTACAATTAACCATTATGACCTATCAAATTAAAGGTCTATGTGTCTACTTTCAAACTGGAGAGTTCCAGAATTTTTTGATAGGAATTGGCAATTGAAACATCACGCACAGTAACAGTACTTCAGACAAGGCAAATCAACACTATGAACACATATGCTTTATAAATTCCCAAATTTATATACAAGCATCCAAAAATCATGAACACTTGTATACCTACACAATTTTTCCTCCTAAATTCAATAGAAGCATCAAAATTAATAAATTCTTACTCTTTCTCCACGTCAAAACAGGGCAGAAAATCAGAACAGGAAATTAGATTTTCATAAAGAGTTTGTTGTTTCTTCGATTTCTCTTGCCAAATCACTTCCTTACTACTCCTAATCAAGTGATTAGCTATTTAAACACTCATTAGACATGATTTACCCATTTAAAACACCAATTTAAATCAGCATGAACAGTACCCAACCTTCCCAAAACTCATCCAAACAACAAACCAATCGGTTAAAAAGGAAGCTTACGCTTACCTCTACCCGTTTCCATAAACGGTTCGGAATTCCGGCAATACTCCGGCAAGGGAGACAGCACCAAACACCTCCAAATGAAAATCTGAAACCATAGAAATGAAGATCTCGATGAGTAGAGGAAGTTTTCTGAAGAGTACTTTGAGAGAGGATGCCGTTTCGGTAGTGTTTCGGAGAAAAGAATCTTATTTCTCTTCTTTCTCCATATTCATTCTGCTTAGTTCTCTCTCTTATGGTGTTTTTTTCCGTGAAATCTGAGCAAGTAGATGAGGAATTAATGGATATATGAATCAGATATTTCAGCTGCCACGTGTCACCCTCTGATTCGCCCAAAAATTGAATTTTCGCATATAATACCAAATTCTGCTGATTTTCATTAACTTCGAAACTTCATATCTAATTGTACAAATATCCAATTGGAGTGATTCCAAAGGATATGAGACCCTTATTGAGTCTAGTTGTAAGGAAAAATATAACCTTTGGCCAATTGGAATCTCATTCGTCGAAGAATTTTAATCTTTAAATGCTATCCTAGAAAATAATTAATTTCACTGGGCTAACTTCAAAAATTCATTTCTCTTTGTGTACAACTCCAAATGACTTATATAACCTATCAAATTAAATATTGATAAGTATACTTTCATTCTAGAAAGTTTCATAACTTTTTACCATCATTTACCCATCAAAAAAGGTCACACAATCACCACTGCCACACCGAGAATTTCACCGGTGGCAAAATTACTTTGTGTTCCACTTTACTATATTATGTGTGACTTCCAATCACTTTATTTGTTATTCCCTGAGCTCTTTAGCTCACTAATATAATTCCTTTTAATATCCAATGATATAAAGAAATTTTAGGGAATTTAAACATACCTCATAGGGACATTTGCTAAACCAGGGTCTAGCAGTCCACTTAATCCAAGCTTAATCTTATGCATCTAGTCCCAAAATTCGGGATATTACAACTACAGCCTGAGACATAGTTCCTATTACAATTTAAGATTGTAGACGAATGAAGAAACAATATAGGAATGAAATCTGGGGTGAAGTCCAGGTAAGACATTATTCGGGTTGTTCTATTTCATATAAATACAATCTAACAAATTATCTTTGGTTTTATGTTACAGTCATATTTTGTTACTGATGGTGCTTGGCCAATAGGTTTGAAAGAGCCATATCATAAGATAGTTTATTTACAATTCCTTCTACTTTTCTTATGAACTTTCATCTACAAATACATTTAATTTCATGATTTTTACAGGTTTAACATTCTAAAGGAAAATAAATTCAACTGCATGGCAAGATCTCAAAGTGTTTGAAAACACAGCCGAATTCCAAAGCCTCAGTTAGTCAATTGAGTAGAAGACAAATGGTCTCATATCGCGATCAATTGGATTCCATTGATATGCGAAGGAGGTTTGCCATTACCATTTGATAGACATACCTATGGTGTTTAGGGCATAGCTAAACATATTAGTGCTGATGCGATGAGCAAAATTTTGAATCATGGATGACTTGGTGCTTCGGTAATCAACATCTGGATCAGGTACTTTATTATCATCATTTATCGCTGTTATTATTATTTATCTTTAATTTTTTTTGTTTTAATCACATTTTTTGTTCTCTGTAAAGGCACTTGTACCATGACATCTTGCTAGACACACATAGGGTCCAGTTCTCATTTGTTAACCCTTATCTCATTGGACAGCATGGGGGCAAAGTAGATCTAGATGATCAATCCAATGATCTAAAATATTACTTTAGAAAGAGAGCAAAATCAAATATGTTATTTCTGGTGCCATACAATGTAGGGTAATTAAGTTATTATTAGTGGTAGTATTTCACTTTATATTTTTTTTATTGTTTAACTTTGATCATAACATGCATGATTGAAGAAAAACTTTCAAAATATTTTAGGGCATATTGGATCTTGATTGTTATCAATACAACGGTACCTTCTGACCTTTACATTTACTATATGGATTCTCTAATTAGAGGTCTTCTAGATAACTCTCCTAATATGTTGCGACTGTTCAATAGGTAAGTATATATACACGTGTATGTGTGTGTAAATATATATTTACGTGTGTTGCTGAATAGCCAAAAGTAATCAATTTCTATTTGTTTTCTTAGTATATTGATTGCATATAGAGCATCTGCCTCTTTAAGCTATTCTAAATCTGCTAACCCTGTTAGCAGCTATACCCGGAAGAAGATATGTGTACTAATATATGAATTTACTTGCATTTTTATTTTAACCAAATTTTATTTAAAAAAATTTAGTTAACTATTTTATTATATTGTTACAGTGCTCTTTCCAGCCTAATAATAATGATTGCGGGTATTATGTCATGAAATTGATGAAGGATGTAATTAACCATGATCAACCTCATGTTCCACTAAGAGTAAGTCATTTTTGTACAATCCATATTGTGTTTTAAATTTAATTGACTAGCATATGATAATTAATTTTTAGTGATTTTAATTCACTGTCTGCATGATTGTATCTATATAGTATTACGAAGATCAACGTTGTGATAGTTTGACTGACCATCAAGTCAATGAAGTCATCAAGGAATTGTGTGAATATGTGCTCAGGCAATGCTCTAGCTAGCTACTGTATAAGGTGCTAGGTTGTTTATTTTCCTATTGTTGTTGTGTGTATTTAAGGAGCTGAATATACTGTCTTTCATTCACACACTACAAAAAAAACATGGATTTAGTAGCGGTTAAAAATGTGTATTTGTAGCGGTTTCAACCACTGCAAACAACATTAGTAACTGTTAAGTAAACTACTACAAACACCAATGTTGCAAGCAGTTTTGTAGCGGTTAAAAGTAACCGTTACTGAGGAAATTCTCTTACAACTAGAATATCTTTAAGGGACATTTCCGTATCTACTTGCACGGAAAAGAATATCATGTATCCCTGACATCCTCTCCTTAGGCATTTTTTAGCTTCTGCCAATGAGATAAAGTTTAAGCTTATATCCCAGTTATCAAATTCTCACTGTGTAGGATATATGATCCTTTCATTTCTGCAGTCCACTAAAAACTTATTTTCTGTAAGCCAGTCAAAACCCAATATGACTTCAAGTTTTTGAAGCGGCAAACAAATCAAGTCCACTGTAGACTCATGTCCCTCAACGGTTATGACACAGTTCAGACAAACATCAGTAGTCAAAGTTTTGACACCCATCGGCATCAATAAAATTAAATCAAATGGCAGTTGATGCACATGCAATGCTAGGCGCTTAGCACAATCATAAGCAGTAAAGGAATGACTAGCACCCGAATCATACAATGCTTGCAATATACTACCATTAAGGAGGACTTTACCTTTAACTAGCTCTGAGGACTTCTTCGCTTCTTCTTTTGTCAAGGCAAATACTCGACCCTGACTTTGTTGTCTAGGCTCAGCATGTCGTAGTGCTCCTCTATGAGGACAATTCGCTGCCAAATGGCCTGGCTTCTGGCAGGCATAACAAATCACTTGGCTTGTAGGAATATTGCACCATAGTCCCGGATGAGCCTTGCCACACCGAGCACATGCCTGTGACATTGGGGGTTTCCAACCGCCATGGTTTCCAAACCAAAAGGGTTTTTTGTTACCTCCCCTTTATGGAAATCCTTATCCTCTTCGCTTCTGTGAGGTATCTTCTTGACTAGGTCCACCTCTCTGGCTAATACTCTTATTGGCCTACACTCTTCTCAAATTCCCTTCTGTTAATCGGCATGCTTTCACAGCCTTGTTGAACTTTTTAATATATTGAGCTACAATTTCTCTTCCATCTTGGGCTTCAATCTCCAAATGAGCATATCTGAGCTCTATTTCTCATCATTTTTAAGGTTTAGATAAGAAGAATAATGGGACAATCGGATAAACCGAGAAAAGTATGCATCAAAGGTCTCGTTATCACCTTGATGAATTGTTAGGAATTCTTTCTCTTTCTCAATTCTTACTGACCTTGGGAAATACTTATCATAAAATTTCTCTTAGAATAGTTCCCACGTCAGAGGGATATTTCGAGCACGTAGTAGCATCGCTGTATTCTTCTACTAATCATCGGCATCGCCCACTAGCTTATACACTGCCATCTTGGCTTTCATCTCCGTCGGGCATCTGAGGACCTCAAAGATTTTCTCGAGATGATTCATCCAATTCTCTACAGCTTATGGATTAAATCTCCCCTGGAATGCCTCAGGCTGGTACTTGATAAACTTTGGCATCCAGTATTGGGCAACATTTTCATCTGGTTTTTGAAAAATAGGAATCTCTGTGCTCACCTCATGTGACTGTGATTGCTCATCACTAGATGATTGTTCTTCATATGTGTTCCCTTCCGGATGATTCCCTTAAGGAGAATTTCTTTCCAGATTATTTCCTTTGGGGTTATTCCCTTCAAGTTGTGCCTCATCTACATTTTGTCTCTCCCTTAGTTCCCAGACTTCTTCTCGTAAGTCCTGAATCATAGTTTGTTGCTGAGCCAACATCGTAAAGACTTGTTGCATAAGATTTGGCTCTGCGTTACCCTCTGGTTCAGGGTTTTGTGGTTCATTCCTTACTGGTATATTCCGCACCATTGTTCCTTTTCACTATTAAGAAGGAACATAACGATAATACCACATTGACACTGATATGTACATACAACTTCTTTAAATTTCAAATACCAACATACATTTGTCACATGTACTCAAACAACTTGGTATTTTATATCAAAAGGAAATATGTTCTTCAACATAATTAGTCATATGTACAAGAAGTGGCTTAATATTTACATTAAAATAAGCCTATGCTATCTTACTGAGCATACTATTATCTTTTACTCCTTATGCATATGAAACACTACATAAAAAATCATATGCTCAATAAAAGGTAAAAACTCAAAAGGACCCATAACAACGATTTCATTTTTCTTCTTGATCCAAGAAGTGAAATCAAGAAGATAGGCTAATATGGTTCAAATCCAAACATCATCGTCCATCATTAGCTCTAGCTCCTCTCTTTGCTCATACAACTTCTGCACTGACTCTAAGAATGTTGTATACTGAGTCGTAGGAGTGAAGAATTCTGTAAAAGCCATCACATATAGATCCTTCAGTTGCTCATACAATTCATCATTTGGATGTGGATCAAAAGCCAACTTCTCCACTGGAGGATCCGATTCCATAGTCGAATCTGGATGTTGTACACTATCATCCGACTCTACATCGGCTGTGTCCACCACTGTAGCTTCATCTCTAGCAATGGGACCAAAATTCTTGGTCCACGTCCGTCTCTGTTGAGAGTCACATAAGTTTTACCTTATGTGATCTGCTCCTCATGTGGAGGTTGATTGACAGAAGGAAGTAAAGGTGACAGACTTCTTTGTCTCCTACTATCCGACTTTCTTCTTTTCTTGATAGAAACCGGAGCTGGAACACTCTTTCGAGCTGCTCGTCTTACTCTTGACATTCCTACTTTTCTGTATATCACTGTATCATAATCCATACTGCAATGATTATCAAATACTGGTAAGATATTTCACAAGAGAATACTCAAATTGAATAAGGTACAATGTATCAAAACCCTTAAAGAAACATTGCACAAGTCATACTTCATATTCCTTATCATCACTGCATAACTCGAGTTCCAACAAATGCACTCGAGTTTTCTCAGACCGACTCGAGTTCAACCAGTGTTTTCCCATGGAATTTATCTGATCCAAGCACACTAGGGAAATTTGCACTCGAGTTCCACCTTCACACTCGAGTTCTCTAAGGTTGCTTTACACTCGAGTCCTAAGAGTATGGGAGAAGAAGTATGTTCCAAAGATTCTCCCAGACTTCAACAACATGTGTCGCAATCGAGTTGAAAAATTAGCACTAGAGTGCTGATAAAATATCACACTCGAGTCCAGCTAGTTCAGAGGAATGAGTTTGTAGCCAAGAAACTCCAACACTTGAAGCAATGGACACACACTCGAGTTCATCTCACAGCACTCGAGTTCTTCACTGGGAGTGCACTCAAGTTTTGCGAGTTCAACTATGGAAGTTTATGTCCGAGGATCTTGAGATTGAAGATGAAAGTCACGAACACAAGTTCTTTCTTCCACACTCGAGTTCCCAGCCTCCACTACACTCGAGTCACAAAAGTTACGGCTTAGAAATTTCTACGGAAAGTTTATTGCCCAGCAAAATCCAACATGCACTCGAGTTCTTTTCTTAGCACTTGAGTTTCCAGGCATTTCACACTCGAGTTCACTTTAGAACTCCCACGATTTTCTGTCCAAAAACACTTGATTTGTGGGAAAATACCTCTTGCACTTGAGTTCATCATCACCAACTCGAGTTTTGGGCTGAAATGCACTCGAGTTCCCTCTGTTAAACTCTTGTTTTCCAGCCATTCTCCCAACTGAAATCACTTCTAAACTTTCCAAAACATCCACACAAGCCACCAAACCAACTCCATCACTTGACACCACTCTTTTACCACATCTCATACTTATGCTTCCTATCCCTCAATGCTAATGAAAGTGTAAATCTCTTAAACTTAAGTAGAGGTATTCTAGTAAATGCCAACTATTGCCAGAATCAACGCTCTGATACAAAAAATGTGATACCTCATTCTTTTTAACTGCGGTAGAGTACAAATGAGTAGTGAAATCACTTGGGAGACCAGGATTTGAACCTGGAACACCCAACTTTCGAAAATACTTATAAATTCACATGCCTCAACTCGGGATATGAACCTAGAGCTGAGAGGGTGATAAAATTTTCTATAATCATTTTCATAAAACTTCACTAACTTATTAAGACTCACCGATTTTCCCTTTTATTATTATTCATCAGAGTTTGTGAGCGAACCTCTGCCGAATTTATATAATCCATCCCACGTACACATTTTATTAGCAATAGGAAGCAAAACTACTAACTTCTATCATTCATTTGTTAGGTCATCTTTTACAACATATACATCATTTACTACATATACAATCCAAAATATGTATGGACTATAACGAAAATACTATAGTCTTCAGCGCCTTGAGTTCTAGTCATTGCCGCTTACCTTTTCCTTGCCCCTCGAGCTTCCTCCCTGTATTGAAGGTGGTTTTTGGAGAAAAAGGGTCAGATTCGAAGGAATCTCAATAGTAACACAAGTCATACATACAAGATAACATACAAAGCATACTTTACACGCATTCATCATAAAATCATCAGTGTATTTAATGCAATTCATAAACCATGCTAGCGCTAACAAGTTTTCGGCCCCAAAGGGTACCCGCGCAATAGGCGCCGGGCACCTCTCGTGCAATATGAATATTATAACCTGAGTGTCAACCCACGCAAAGATAAGCCTCGGGTGATCACTCTGCATAATCTAAACATGTTAGACATTTTGTGATGAAATCAATAACACATATGCATGCTATGTCATATGAAGACGGTTACTACCTGGTTGCACTTCTTTTGTAACTTTCCCCTATTTGATCAAGCTCAGGCAAATATCGCGCCTTAAACAGTTGTCGAGTCCTGAGATCTCCAAATACACCATCAATGAGTCATTACTCATCCCTATATCATTCCAAACTCATAACATTGGTAATCTTAGCCTAAAAGTGATAAATTACCAAAATACCCTTAGAGATTCTGCTTAACCCTTCGTACCCGCTCTCACTCCACTTTACCAAAATTTATGACTCAGGCTATCCCTACATAATTTCGCGTGTAGAATCCATTTTTAACCTCATATTGGTCAAAATCAAGCCCAAATGATGAAAATGCACTTGACAGCCCTTGTTTAGAGATTTTAAAGGGTAATTCTGTCATTTCACTTTCCGTGGCTTTTCTCACTTCGTGGTCAACATAGACCCTACACAATTTTGCCTCCTAAACCCAATGGAAGCATCGGAATTATCAAATTCCTACTCAATTGCCACATCCAACACAAGGTAGTCCGATAGGATTCCTATAAAAGTTGTATCGGATTCTTGTTTTCTTTAGCCTAATCACCTCTTTTCTACTTATAATCAATATATTAACTATTTAGACATTCATTGGACTTGATTTGGAGACACTTACATATTAAGGTCTCTTGAGTTTTCTTTAATTATCTTATGCCAAATGAATCATAATCAAGCCCAAAACAACTCTACTAACACCAATCAAGCAAGAGGAACAAGTTTGGAAAGTTACCTCTTAATTTCTTCAACCTTCTCTCTCTTGGTCATTGTAATATCCCAAATTTTGGGACAAAAAGCTTGAGATTAAGCCTAGATCAAGTGGACTACTAAGCCCTGTTTAGCAAATGTTTCTATGAGGCATGTTTAAATTCCCTAAAATTCCTTTATATCCTTAGATATTAAAATGAATTATATTGGTGAGCTAAAGAGCTCGGGGAATAACAAAACGAAGTGATTGGAAGTCACAGACAACATAGTAAAGTGGAATACAAAGTATTTTGCTACCGGTGAAATTCTCAGTATGGCAGTGATGATTGAGTGACCTGTTTTAATAGGTAAATGATGGTAAAAAATTATGAAACTTTTCAAAATAAAAGTAGACTTATCAATATTTAAGGTCATATGAGTCATTTAGAGTTGTACACAAAGAGAAATGAATTTATGAAGTTAGCCTAGCGAAATTAATTATTTTCTGGGGTAGCATTCAAAGATTAAAATTCTGGAAAGAGTGAGCTTCCAATTTTCCAAAGGTTATATTTTTCATTAAAACTATACTCAATGAGGGTTGCATAACCTTTGGAACCACCCCAATTGGATATCTACACAATTAGATATGCATTTTCAAAATTTAATGAAAATTTTGTCAAATTAAGCATTATGTGCGAAAATTTGATTTTTGGGCCAATGAGCTTGTGACACGTGGAAAAGACATTTAATCCTCAATTAAACCATCATCTTCTTCATTTATCATCTATTTTCACACAGAAAATCAGATGGAAGAGAGAGAAAATAAATCTGAATGAAAATGCAGGGAGAGGAGAGAGAAATTTCAAGGCACCGAAACACTGCCAAATCGGCGTCCTCTCTCAAAGTACCATTCAGGAAACTTCTTCTACTCATCGAGATCTTCATTTATATGGTTTTAGATTTTCATTTGGAGGTGGTTGGCTTTGTCTCACCGGCCAGAGTATTACCGGAATTCCAAACCGTTTGCAGAAGCTAGTAGAGGTAAGCGTAAGCTTCTTTTTTAACCGATTGGTTTGTCGTTTGGATGAGTAAATTGGAAGAGGGGTACTGTTCATGGATGGTTTTAAAGGATGTTTTCAATGGCTAAATGATGTCCAATGGATGTCTAAATAGCTAATTATTTGATTAGAAGTAGAAAAGAAGTGATTAAATCAAAGAAAACAAGAAAACAACATAGTTTTTCTGAGAACCCTAAATTGAGGTTCTGTGTGTGATGTGGTGATGCACTTGTAATTTGATTATTTTGATGCTTTCATTAGATTTATGAGGCAAAATTGTGTAGGTATGCAAGTGTTCATAAATTTTGGATACTTGTATATGAATTTGGAAGTTTTGGAAGTTAAAGGGTGCACGTTGTGAAATCTGTCTTCTGGAGGCAATGTCTTTGTGATGTGTTTTGAGTGGCTGAATGTTGTCTAATGAATATGAAAATTTCCAAAATTAAAGTATAGACATAGAAATTTAATTTGATAGGTCATAATGGTTAATTAAACAAGTATACTGGGAGTTATGATTTTTCGAAGTTTTGTCATGTTAAACTGGGCAATTCTGGAGTAGTATTCAAGTAAATAGAATTACGTACTTATGATAGTGCGTTTAGCTTATGACTATATTTTTCCCTTAAAATAGACTAAAATATGGTTCCATAGAACTTGGAAGAACCTCATTTGGAATTTTATACATTTAGTTATGATATTTACAAGTTCGGCCAAGAATCAGAACAGTGAAATTCTGAACAGCGAGGTTCTTGGCCGCGGCCAAAATGTTTCTGTCTGGTTTTTGACCGCGGCCAGCCATTTTTGACCGCCGCCAAAACCCCCAAATTTCAGGATTTCATGTTTTTTATGGAAATTGACTTATTTAGCCCTCCTTAGCTTCTTGGGCCTTAATATACACTTCCAATGACCCACGATCATGACTCTAATGATGTGATTGGGTATCTAAGGCCATGGAGAAGTCAAGAAAGAAGAGGAATGGAAGAATTTCCAAAAAGCTCCAATGGTTGGAAAATGAGAAAATAAAAGGAAGGACTATGGTCCACTAGGTAGTGAACTTACCTTTTCTGTATGTATGTGATATGTATGTCTTGCATTGGTTATGTGATTGCTTTGCCTATTTGTGTGGAACATGTATGATTGGTTGAAGCTCTATTATATTTGTGCAATGGCCATATGTATGTCATAACATCAAGCATGCAGCATGCCATTGTGTTGGCATGAAATAGTGTAGGCAAGCATGTCATGCATCATATATATCTTGCATGCATAGTGGTAATGTTTGCTACTGAGATTCTCTCGAATCTCACTCCTCCCAACCAATAATAGTGATAGGTGGAGATGCATGAAGATGCATGGAGGAGATATGAAGTTGAAGTGAAGCTTGAAGCACAAGACGCTAGCTTGTATTTGGTTATACTTATTGGGTGATTATATTTATAAGAAGTGATACATGTATATGTGTATGTATGAGAATGTATGAATAGATGTGTTTAGCAGAGAACGACTCTAATGGATAGCTCTTAGTTTATTTTATGTAATCATTGCACACTCTGATATGTGGTAACTAAGAGCCGATGAGGTAATGGTGACGTAGTGAATCTTGTGGAAATGATTGTGAAGTTTGCTACCCTTTTGAAAAATCATCTCGACCTTAGGTTCAAATCATGAGTTGAGAGCGAGGATTTATGAACGTTATTGAACATTGGGTAGTTCCTGGTTCCACAATTGATTTCACTAGTCATTTAGAGAAGGGTGTCACAGTCGTTCTTGTCTCTCTCTCTCTAACTCTTGATTCAGCTGAATATCAATGGATTCAAGAGTAGGGAAGTGAGGAGAAGAGGTTATGGATGGATTATGAACCTTAAATCACAAGGTACAAGCCTCTTACCTTAATTCTTAATGATCCCTAGCTTCTCCTTCTCTTCACCGTGCTCAGCTCTAACTCTCACTCTTTAGGTCTGTTTGATCGTGAAAATGAGCTGAAGAGATGAGGGAATGATCATATAATGAAAAGGGTTAATTAATCATGACATGTGTCACCCTTTCATTGGTCCAAAATGCATTTTTCTCATTTTAAATTTCCATTTCCCCTTTCTCTCATGTTTCAGCCGAAAATCTCATGGAAATAAGGGGGAAACTATTTTGGTCTCCAACTATCTCATTGCCATCTTGTAACTTGTTGACTTAGTCGTTGACTTTTTGACTATTTGATCATTGTTGATAATAATTCACCAAAATTGGTTTATAAATGATCAAGTAGTCATTTTACTCTTTTTAATTCTCATTTAACTTAATTTATTGGGAATATTAGGGAAAAATAATTATTTCACACTTTATGGAAAAATTACAATTTTGCCCCTAAATTTCATGATTTACCGTAATAAATCATTTTTCACTCTTTTCTTCGGCTTAACCCCGTTCTGACATTTAGATGAGGCCATCATTCATATAATTTAATTTCTCACATTTTCGGTTACAATAATAGGCCCTTAATTGTGCATTAATCGCCTCTTTGTGTCCTTATTCGGCCAAATTACGTGTAACCAGCGATTGGAATATTTTCCATAAATTCATACACACCACATTTCACCCTTTCATTTCACTAAATATCACAAATTCACATACAAAAGTATTGGTGAAAAGTGGGGTATTACGCTCCTTCAATCTGATACTAAGTTACAATCCATATTGTTTTTTTACAGTCAGACGATACTTTTATACAAGATTATGCAAAATCATACAAAAGCTATAATATAGACAAACATTTAGGCCACTTTTTTCCACAAAGTTACTCATTGTCGACGATTTTGACACAAAATCTTTCCAATATACCATTACTCATCTGCTCAATAGTTGAAAACGATTTCAACAGACCAATTACATCTGCTAGAAACGTTTAAAGTTAGTTCATATGAACTAATAAAAAACATTGTACATAATCATACATCAAAAACTACTGCTTATAATAAATAAACTCGCCTCTATTAGCAAATCAGGTGAACAATTGCCCCCAATTATTTTGGTGTAAGGAACGAAATCATACTAATTCATCTCAATATCAGCATCTTGCTCCCTAATCAAAAATCCTATTGTTGAAATACTGAACACATTGATGACTTTAAGCTTTATATCTTTCCTTGTTCACTGAAACATTAAAGTTTGCCATGAAATATGTCCCTCTCTCCACTGACTTTTCCTTACACTTTTGTATCAAATACTTTTGATTAATAAGACACTGAATCTTTGTCCCCTGCAGATGCGATTGAATTAACCATATCTAATAAATCCATAAAAAATATCCCAACAAAATATATAATTTATTAAATAATTACTACGTTACTGACAGTTGCATAATATATAATCTACCTGTTCATCCACAAGAAGAAAATTTATACAATATGTGTAGAAGGTGTCGCCTTCATCCTACTCTCCCAATGTCGAACTACTCTAACCAAGATCTTCCAAGTTTCTTTTGGCTTGTGAACATCCTGAACATCCTTAAATGAACTACAATCGCTCGGCAACATTGATAACCAACCATAGCTAACTTTGTGACCAATAAATTTTGAATTATATAACCTTCAAAGTACAAAACGACGGTAAAAAGCAAACTCACAAAAATACCCAAAAAAAAAAAAAAACAGTGCCTACTTCAGCAACAAATTACACCACTCGTCCAGAAAGACTCAAAAATCACTACGACAGAAGAAATTGCTTACTTAACCACACCTCGATATTTTAAAATTCTTCATCCATCATCCATCATTCAATAGATAAATATATGGAGAAATATCAAACCATAAATCAATAATAAATAATAGTCAACAAATCAATAAAAAATATATAAATCAATAAACGAATAGCTAGAATGACGTGTAACAAATATAAAAATAAATAAATAAAATTTTATCTTCCTACCATGAACAATATATCACCTGTACCTCCTCTAGCGAAACAAACTGACGTATATTGTACATTCAAAAGGCTACCATTGATTAGACCCAACTATTCCCATTCTCACACTGAAAAGTTAACCATAAGAATATCCAACTGTTACACGTGAACAACGTCTTCATCCCACAATTTAGACGATGTATCCCCACATGAACGTATCACCGTCAAGAACTCGTAAAAAAACACTTTATATTGTAGTTTCCTTTTCTTTTCTTTTTTTCTTTTTTTTTTTCCTTTTGCCAATTATCATAGTTTCCATTTCTGTTTCTTACCGACATTTCCAAAGTTATCAAGTTCATTTTTTATTTCCCGATTCCTCATTTATTACTATTGAAGGATTTCGGGCGTACCTGGAATCCGTTGACTCGCTGAGTACCCACACGAGATCGGAGCACCGATGTGGACTCCGATCACGTTCATACGGCAGATGCACTATGCGGAAGAAGAGAACCCTCATAAGGAGATTTTGGAAGTTTTTTTTAATTAAAAACCCTTGTGGTCACAAACTGATCACAATCCCATATAATACGTACGGGAAGTTATCCTCATTTTGAATTTCAAATTATTAGGATAAAACTCATTATTTAGACATAGACTTCTCCATAATTATATAATAGCCCCAAAAGAATTGGGATGGGCCCCTTATCTACCAAGGGTGGACCAGGCATATTCCAACATCTCCCACTCACACTTGGTGGATCCGATGTTATGGGTCAATTTTCTTTCCCTTACATCCTTCTTTCATACTAGGTGCTCTGCCGGAACTGCGTGGGCATGACGTCTCCATTTTAGGTGTCTTGTACTAGGAATCCCTTTCACAGAGACCAGCACAAAACAACCCTGTAGTGCAGTTTGATCATATTAATATAATGCCTCTGATGTCCTAGATTTTAACTCATATACACTTCCTTCATGGCCAATCTAATCCCTCTTGATTCAAGATAAAACTCAGATTGCCTTTCTCATATGCATAGTATTTACACTTATGAAAATTACCCAAGTAATATCGTAAGGGACCGGTCTCAGACACAAGCATAAATGTGTATTTTCGCAGTAATCTTCCTTTCGCCATATATCATATCAATATGAGTCAACCGCTTTCCTAACATAATGCCTTTAGATCGTATGGATCGTGATCATAGGAAAAAATGCTAAAGTAGCAAACGTTGAAACATATCTCTATGATATTGTCAAAGTCAAATGACATCTTGAAAGGGTTAAACCTTTCTGGGACTCACACAACAATGAAGAAGGGATCTATTCAATTGCTTCCCTTTTTGCGGTTCTCTAGTACATGCGGTATGAATAGCATGCTACGGTGTTACTCTTATACTATAAGAGCGTATGTCATTTTGTTCTTACTGTTAACACCGTAAGACTTAAGTATTGACACACACAGTATCAAAAACCCAAATTCTTCAATTTTATTCACATGAGGTCAATTTTAAAGAATTTGTTGTCTGGCTACAGGTTTCATGGATCTGGGTGTCCATGCATCGATCCATATTTATAATAATAGATCTCATCCCGACTGACTGCATTGCCAAGTCGAGGCGACATTTAGTTTTGTGTTTCTTCTCTACCATATCAGTTCTCTCACTACTTTACTGGTGAACACATATGTCTCATCTTTGCATACTCCTTCTGAGTGTCAAAGGTGGTCGCTCGTGTGAGAAAGCTAATCTCATCCACCTGTACGACATACTAGACATTGTATACTTTTACACACAAATGTAAAGCTATAATGAAGTGTCTATACTTCACTTCCTATGCATGCCAAAAGACTTATCATTCTCTTGATGTATTTCCTTAGCCACATGCTTAGTTAGGGGACTTTGCATAGGAATGTGTTGTTCAAAAATAACAACTTTATGTGCTATAATACTTCTAACGTGAATCACATCTTCGTGTTTAGTCTCGATATGATACTTAGGGTCATTTACTTAGGCAATGGTTGCATTGTTTTCACAATACATTAACACTAGATTTGAATTCTCGGTTTCAAATCATAGATGTTTCTTTAAACATCATCAGCCATATAACCACTTGTACTACCATAGTACATCAAAATGCGCATAATCATTATATGCCCTAAAATATCTTAAGACCTGTGGAGACACTCTATGTCTCACATAATGGTTTGACTAGTACTAATATACAAGTCCTACCATAAAGTGGATATCTGGTTTTGTACACATCACTGCGTACATTAGACTACCAACATCGTTTACATGGAAACCTTTTTTCATTTTTCCATGTTGATTTAGTTCAGGGATAAATATCAAGACTCAAAATCATTGATTGAAACCATTGAGGTATCTATGAACTTGCATTCACTCATATAGAATCACTTAAGAATCTCCCAACATAATTATCTTGGAACAGAAAGGATTCTCCTTAACTAGATCTCAAGTCTAAGAGTATATATTGCTTCACCTAAGTGCTTCTTTTCATAATTTATGAGTGTTATTCTTTATTGTGAAATACTAGATTCAAACTGTTTCTGGCTAATAGCATATTATCCATTTAAAATGATAATATCACAAATTACTTAATAATGATTCTCTTGAACCATTTGAAAAAAAGTTACATTAGGTTATCACTCTTTCGAAACCTTATGCATTACTGTCTAGATGATTGCTTTAATCCATAAAAAGGATATTTGCAAAACATATGAGGTTATTCCTCTATGAAACCTCAAGTAACACTTCTGGTGAAATCTAACGTCATTGCAAATAGATTTCGTCATCCATAGCACCACTTAAAAAGGTGTAGGCTTTACATCTTCTTGATGTATATCTGAATCTAAACAGTAAACTATTGCCAGAACGAGTTTGAGTAAAATGCACAATAAGTAAGATGAAAATCTTCATGTTATGCCCACCCCTTTACAAACAAACGAGTCTTGTATTTACTAATTGATCTATCTACTCTTACTCTCTAGCCTTCAAAATTGACTAGTTCTGAGTAGTCTTTTATCTTGGATTAGATCAACTAGTTCTCAACCATGATTCTTTATCAATGAATCATTACTTCCATTGCTTGCTTCCATTTTGCCTTAGCAGGAATCTTGTACAGAACACAACTCTATCTTCTAGAGTAGCCACAAACTCCTTTCTCAATTACTCCTTCTTGTTGGAGCTTATTGCTTCTCATATTTAGGTCTCTTTATTGACCTTTATATGCTCCCACTTATAAAGACAATTGAGGATCGCCGACTGGTTCTGTATTGCCTTATCTATACGTCTCGTAAAGAGATTCATAGTCATCAGTTTCTCCCTTGTGTAGAAATTGATGCATAATAAATATGGTACCTTTTAGTTCTTTTCAGTCATAATTTTGTCTTGTCACTTATGCAAAAAAAAAAAGTGAAGACGTAACCCTATTGAACTCCCACTTCCAAACATAATGGGAATACACAACTGATATTTATGGTCTACCATCAACTATGGGAATATGTAATGACCCGTAAGGTCTGTAGAAAACCAAATTTCAATTTTGCATTTTGACCATAATTCATAAGGTTTATTGAAATGACCAACTTAGAGGGCACATGGTTAAGTTTAATGCTACATACATTATCAAATATGTGTACTAATCCACCAAAAGTGGATCTCAATACTCTCCCACTCACATTTAGTGGGTTAATTTAAATCATCATATACCTAACCATGTTTAATCGTGGATCAATATGCCTTTTAGCAACTTCATTTGAAAAAATGAAGTGCTATATAACTCTTTTTCTTCTATCACATAGTTTATTTGATGACTCAAATGTTAAGTTCTATGCCTTGCCCTTATACACAGTACCAAATTTATCATAGTGGAATAATTGCAATTGAAATATGGTTATTTTCCCTTTACTATAAATCATTTAATGTTCTTTTACTTGCTAGACTACCATAAGGACATTTCCATATTGGAAATTAAACTTAGCAACCATCATTATGCTAGTTTGTTATAGTAATTCAATGTCCTTGTCTAGGATGACATGTAATCATGTCAATACTTGAATTACAGAGAGAGTCACCAACATCACTCAACTTAAAGAAATCTTATCAAAGGAAAAACTGAATCAAACTATATTAATGCCATAAAATCATGAAAGTTTGAATCAACTGACCCATAACCTGGATGACATGATATAACAATGTAATCTCATTTGAACCAGTGCATGAAGCACATCACAGAGAAGTAATATTGTTTCACCATATAATGTGAACTGGTAGGAGCTAATGCCTTTTACCTCAATTCTTATGTTGCCGCTAACCTTAAGCATCTTGCTTTGCTTTAACGATAAAGAACATCCTATAAAAGGATCCTCAATCCATATCGTCATGATTTATAGACCTTGTGTCCTTAATGAGAAAAGTGTGTCCAAAGGACTCACATACCTTTAGACATTTATTTTCAAGCTCCAAGTGCTTTAGTATATCATTGATGATTTTACTATGGGCCATGATGACTTTCATGAGCTCCCACTTAGAAAGGAGCATGCAAGGGAATTTATTCTATAAAGTTTCCCTTGTTAAACCATGTAGGTCTCATATTCTCTTATTTGCAAAGCAAATTCTTAGCTCTTATGACCTTTCAATTTCATATATCACAATTGTCCCTATTAAATTTATAATTTCATTATTGTTCTTGGAAGCCTTTCTTGGCTTAGTATATCACAATTGTTTAGAGTTGACTTGTACCAAGAACATGTGTTCATTATATAGCACATTGAAGTACACAATGTCATGTACTTGTATTATTCTTAACTAGAAAAGATAATAACATCATTGGGTCTATGATCAGGAGAATACGTTTGTACCTCCCTTCACACAGATTCTAGCAATGCCACTACCATCTATCAAGAATTTCATACAAGTACTTCATACAATATGCTCAACTGTGACTATCAGAAGGCTCAATTTCTGAAAGCTTCCACTTAGGTAGAGCATATTGCTAGCTCCCACTTAGATAGAGCATTTAAAACTAGCTCACACTTGGGATGGAGCGTATTATTCTCTTGGAAGGCTCATTTTTCAAGAGTTTCCACTCATAAAGAGTGTTTGACATTTATCTCTTCATGTCTCGTAGAGCATTATTGTGTTCATAATGTCTTACGATAAGGGAATTCTGGGATAATTCAATAATATTCTTTGGTTTCATATTTATCTGATTTCATTATTCTTAATCTTCAGCCAAAACAAATCTTCAAGGGGACAATTTTATTTATTTCTCAAACCCAATTTGATAAGGTTCACAATAACTATTATTTTCTAAGGATAGAATAATTTTATGTCCCATTTAATCATCTTCTAGAGTTTCCCTATTTTCTTAAAGAGATATTTCAAGTGTTTTATGCCATTTTTCCTTGTCTCTTCAAGTAATCATTAATCGCGTTTGCTTTTAAGTCTTTTATAGTTTCTAATGTTGGTGGTTGGACTGGACTTAGGGCCCCTTTTTACTCATGGAATGGGCTCCACTTTCTGAGGTACATCACTTTCTTGAATCTCACCATGATTTGGAGTTATGGTATTGGCAAGTTTCTCCATTTGAGATTCCCTTTCACGGTGTTTTGATACTGTCTCTTTAGTATCAAATCCTTACTTCCGCCTCTGTGAGGTTTCTTCATATATGAACCTTGACATTTACCTTTTCAAGATTCAAGAGATTCAAGTTTTTCTTTGGGTTTATCTCCCAGATTTCTATCCGGTCACACCTCTTATTTAATTTCAGGTTTTAATGAACTTTAATTTGAATAATTTTTTTTCGACCCTCTTTAGGATCTTCTCCTTCTAGGTTTATCAGGACAGGAGGGTTCAGTCTTTGGTCCAGAATCAAGATAAACCACCTGAGGTTCCTCTTGAACAAGCTCCTCAAATTCCTTTTCCTAAAAAAATCAATTTCTTCAGGGTATTCTTCAAGATCTTCTTAAGGATTATCCATATACTCAATGGTGATTGATCCATGCTCATATGTTTCAATGCTATTAGAAGCCTCTTGCTTCATTTTCACTTAAATAAGTGAATGTAAGTGAAAATTGCAATTTTAGGAATTTTTAATTGCATAAAAACACTCAAATAAGCACTGAAAAGCTCACAAACAAATCCTGAATTACCTCAAAAATAGGGAAATAGCATATCAACATGCAGATCTTGAATTTAGGAATTTTTAGAAATAAACCGCATCTTAAACGGCGGTCCCACGCACCTTCACGCGCCCCTAGAAGGAAGAGGAAAAAAGAAATTTCCAAAAAAATGAAATCCCACTCTCACCCTCGGCGCGTTCTGTGCACGCGCCGCCACCAAGCCCCTAGACCGCCACACGTGCAATAAAAGAAATGCGTCGTCAACTGTCTGGTGGTACCCGCCACGTGTGAAACGGGTTAGCCACGTGGCCTCACGTGCCACATGGCCTCACGTGCCACATGGCGTCACCGTGGTTTTTTTTTTGCTAACTTTTTTTTTATTTGTGGATCGGGTCAACCCAATACCTGACCCGCCCAGTCCAAAAGCACCCTTTTTTTTAAGTTTGGGTTAGGCCATGCACAGCCCATCCCTCCCTTTTTTTTTGTTTGGGCCTTGGCAGGCCCAGCCCCTCTTACACGGTTTTTTTTTCGTCTGGGCCATTTTCAGCCCATATTGCTTTCCTTCTGTTTTATTTTTTTTGGGCATCAAAACGATGCCGTTTTGGAGCTGGAGGTTGTCTTCAACATCCAGCCGGGTCAACCCGGCCGGAGCTCTGGGTCGGGTCCATCGGACCTGAATCTTTCGGAGCCATTTTCTCCGCGGTCTGACGTCCGTTTTACGTGTTCTAATAATCAATTTTCATCATTTTTTCGTGCTCTACTCAATGGTATAAATTTTAGAACCTTAAAACCTTGTTTTCAGATGACCCAATGTCAATGAAGGTTCAGTGTTCTGATGTTTCTCGCTCTTTTTTGTTTAAACGGCTTTTTTAATCATTCCAGAGTGTTTTATGTGTATTATGATGCTCTTTAGACCACTAATACCTATATAACTAAGGTATAAAAAAAGCAACTCAAATTAAAAAAGGTAGGATCAAACAGAAAAGAAAGGGAACATGGGAATGAGTCTAGAAAAAAATAAGAACGCAAAGAGAGCAAAAATTACATCCATGATTAAAATATATATGAGTAGGCACTAATCTCATATAGAAAAATATTTATGAGTAGTGTAGGAATGGAAATCATATGTTCAAAAGAAAACTCATGGAAGCATGCTCTCAGAAAAAAAACAAAATCATGCTTGAACATAGAAATTATATTGATAGCATATGATGGAAGCAATCGCACAGATCAAAAAACCTATGCTCTGATACCATCGAAGGATTTCGGGCGTGCCTGGAATCCATTGACTTGCTGAGTACCCATATGAGATTGGAGCACCGATGTGGACTCCGATCACGTTCATACGGCAGATGCACCATGCGAAAGAAGAGAACCCTCATAAGGAGATTTTGGAAGTGTTTTTTTAATTAAAAACCCTTGTGATCACAAACTGATCACAATCCCATATAATACGTATGGGAAGTTATCCTCATTTTGAATTTCAAATTATTAGGATAAAACTCCTTATTTAGACCCAGAATTCTCCATAATTATATAATAGCCCCAACAGAATTGGGTTGGGTCCCTGATCCACCAAGGGTGGACCAGGCATATTCCAACAACAATAATATAATAATCAAAGGGAACAACCAAACTCAGCATATTCAATTCTTCAATTATATTCTGATATTAATAACATGGTTTCCAAACAAATATCGTATATCATACAGCCAGCCAGCATTGCATAAGCAGAGCCACCTCGTCCAAAAGTTCAACCTTCAATAATTTAAGAAACTTAATGTCTTCATTGCTCATGAACTCGATTCTATTAATTCTATAATTTCCATTTGACCTTTTATCGCTAAAGAAAAACCCACATGGAATATTGTAATTAAAGTGATAAGTTAATCAGTGACAGCCACGATACAATTAAGGGAAAAATACATTAAGGTCCCAAACAAGAAGAGAAATAAAGAAATGATCTCTTGAATCGCAAAATAAGAAAATGGTTCAAAAGAGTTGTTAATAGCGCCCCTCAAGTTGTCAATTACTAACATCTGGAGTTGTTAATGGGACCATTTTTTCATTTTATGATTTCAAGAGATTATTTCTTCATTTATTTTTTTGCTTGAGACCTTAATGTATTTTTCCCTACAATTAAATTAAACAAACGGATCGCTACGCCTGACCAATGTCTATAAATAAGCATAACATCCACTTAAACATATTTACAGCTTGATACTCCATAATGAGAAGAACTGTCTACCCTGCTACACATCTAACTAATATAGTGCTTAAAATACAAACAAAGAACGCCCTACGATCCTTTCATCTTGTCATGTTGCATATTCTACCACACCGTAATCATTTCCTCCTGAGAGCAACTTCGCCTTGCAGTCCTCCTAAACGAACCTAACTCGTGGAACTTACAGTCAAAAAGGACACCGTGGCACTTGACAAATTAATGACAATGGGACCATCTGAAAACATTCAAATATATCATTAGTCATATCCATTGTATTGTAAATATATATGAAACACAAACATTTAGAAATATTTGGACAAAAAACTATTAAAGGTCTAACCATCTAGAATTTGTACCAGGCCGAATTGAACCAACACAACCAAAGGATTTCTGTATATCTTATTAGACAATTCACATTACGTTGCCACGGCAGATTTGCCATACAATGATACAATGACATGATCTCCCCTACATTAAATGAAAAACCAATGAGGAATCCATAACCTATATACACATAACTCAACCTTAAATATTTAAAATATTAATCAATGAGGAAAAACCAATTATCATACAAGTGAAGAGACAGATGTGGTATCCAAGCTTCATATCTCTTAACGTATACCAAAGAGCGCTGCATTTATAAAATATCCCATATACATCTGCAAATAATTTATCTAAGAAAAAGTAAAATATAGATATAAATATAAATTAATAGATAATCAATACAAATGAGAAAATAACGAAAGAAATAAAACAAATCTCCCATAATATTCACATATTCACGGATCATCACCATCAATTACTCAATTATCAATTTCATCAATTATCTAAAACAATAGAACACACTAACCCACAGAAATTGGGTTAAAACCATAGAAACATGTCACATAGCGAATTGTTCTCAAACAAAGTTTGTGACTGGGAAGTAACATATGAAGTTACTAAATAACAGTTTCATGTGTCAAGTGAATCTCGTATTCAAGATGCATTCCATTCATCACGTTAACCATGCGAAAATTGTTCATGGAATAATTTCCACCTTCCTGAATTAATTCCCTAAACTGTTGAATTAATCCGTCATCTCCAACAAAAACAATCATCGTAGTACCCTGTGTCAACATACATAAAAATACAGATAAAATGATGTAATGATCATAGAATTTAAACTAACAACCACGAACTAATACAAAACCACACCTCTGCGTCAACTATAATAAATTCTAGGGACAATATGGCTGCAAAATCTCCCACCCGAACACCTTCATTTAAATATCTAGAAAAAACCATCAAAATCACAAACCTAGGTTGCAGTTGGCTTACGACAATATGTGGTTCTCATCCATACTCCAACTTCAAAAAGAAATGGCAAGCCGAAACTTCTTGCCACAAGATTCATTACAAACACACACAAAGTAATTTGCCCTTTATATGTAGAAAAATCCATTACTTTTACCACAAAATTATAAGACAAGAACCATTTAGTATCATAATCAATGTCACCAACCATCATTTAATAACAACACCGCACTACCAAAAAAAAAGATGATTTGTAGCGGTGCATTTATAGCTGTTACAATTAACCGCTACAAATACTAATATTTGTAGCGGTTAATGACCAAACCGCTACCAATTTGCAACGATAAGCTCCCACCAAATGGTGGGTCAGGTAGAGTGAAATTTGTAGCAACCATGTGTAGCGGTTATTTTAACACTAACAGTTACAAATTTGGCGCCACATGGCGTGAAGCTTGCACGCCAATTGTGACGGTTTATTTTGTAGCAGATACAGCTGAATAACCACTGCAAATTTGGTGCAAGCTTGGCGCCACATGGTGTGAAACTAGCGCGCATTTTGTCGTGGTTAATTTGTAGCGGTTACAGTTACGGAAACTGCTACAAAATTCAAACGGTCTGCACATTTGTAGCGGTTATGCCTTAAACCACTACAAATGTTAAGCCTATAAATATACATGTACGGAGTCAGAGATCATAAAGGAAAAATTTTGCAGCATGAAGCTAAGAATTGGTTTCGAGGTGGTTGCTAACATATGAAAGAATAGAAATGGCCTGTGATTTATATCAAGTTATGATGTTACATAACATGATACCAAGCACTGGACATTTGCATTGTTTCATATGATTGGTAACTACTTTCAAACCAATTACTAGCTTCATTTTGTAACTTTTTTTTTCAGAAAACTGACATTTAGTAGCGGTTATATGGACAAACCGCTACAAATTGCACAGAATGCAAAGAGAAGCATATTTGTAGTGGTTACAGTAGCGGTTACGACTAGAAACCGCTACAGGATGTCAACGGATTTACATTTGTAGCGGTTAAAAATTAAACGCTACAAATGTTGTGAATAGAAAAGCTCAACGGTCGTAATATTTGTAGCGGTTTTGGTTTCAAACCACTATAGGATGCCAACGGACATTACATTAGTAGTGGTTATTAGCTCTAACCGCTACAAATATTTTTACACATAAAATGAATACGTGTTTCCTTAAGCCATTACAAAGTTTAGTATTATTTAAACCCTGCTCGCCTCCTTTCTCACATTTTGTCTTTTTTTTCTGAAGCTTCTGTTAGACATTTCCGTCAAATTTTAGATTTTTATATGGCTTCAGGAGATAGAGGGAGCGGGAAGGAGAAGGAGGTTATGCCACCTCCCAGATTGCTCCTGCGTGGTAGCGGCAATAGAGGAAGGCTTCATGGCAGGGGTCAGCGTTGAGTGAGGGGTACCAAACTATAGCAGCCACAGGATAGCCCATCACAGCTTATAGAGGTGGCCCCACTACAGCCACAGCAGACATCCCCACAGGAGGTGACCGCACCACAGGTCGAGGTTGAGGGAGAAGGAGTGGAGATCAATCTGGACCACTTGGACGAGAATAAGGAGATGTTCAACTTCGACAACATTCCTATCAGTGAGTTGGAGCGGTTGCTAGATCAAGAGGACGCACGATAGTAGAACCAGCCATGACGATCATCTTCTCAGTCGACTAAATTTGATGTGCAAGTGCAAGGTAAATGTAATTTTTTTATTTAACTTTTCTGCAAATACAATTGTGTTAAATATGAATTTCAATTTAACTAACGTATATGGTAATTGTGCATATAAGTAGGGGAACATTTCCACTAGGAGGCTGGACGTAGCCGGTCTGAACAGTATGGACCGGAGGTTACAAGTTCTTGTTCCGTGGAATGACCCGCAGACCAGCCCATCAACAATGGGGGTCACATGTTCAACCGTTACCTGAATGAGCTGAGCTCAAACTGGATGCGGTTCCCCATTCATTTCAAAACGTGGAAGTATGTTCCCAAGGGGCTGAAGGATCTGGTATGGGATCAAGCGGTTACGGTATTTAATAACTTTATTTAATTATATTAAATGACTTTGTAATTAATTTTTTTTAGTTATTATTTTTAAATTTTAAATTTTCTAAATACTCATATTTAAATATTTTTTATTTAATTGTATTATAAGGATAGGTTTGCCGTTGGAGACATCAGTAAGAGGTACGTGCTAGTGAAGATGGATGACGGCTGGAAGAATAGGAGGAATCTTCTCTACCACATCAAGAATAGGGATGGGACGATTCTTCTAGAGCAGTTGATCGATGACGTCCCAGACAGCGTCCCACCAAATGACTAGGCGGATTTTGTGCAGTATAGGAGGGGTCAAGAGGGGCATGTATTTTTTTTAATAAATATTATTTGACCAATTTTAGTTATTTTAATGTTTTGTAATTTTGTTATTTGAGCAATTTCGTAGGCTCTTTCTCAGAGGAACACGAGGAGCCGAGAGTAGCATATGATCTACTACACGGTTGGATCAAAGACATTTGTTGTGTGACCTACAGCGAATTGATATTTTTTTTACAATTTCAGTTAATTTAACATTAATAGTGTTAATTTAATTTCAATTAAAGCTTGATAATTTTAATTTAATGTTTTCATTGTTTCAAGAGTTGAAGGCTCAGGAGGAGAACTGCTAGAAAGATTACGGAGAGTTATTCATGGTGACACATAGGCACCGGGACGGGACTCCGACATCTCAGCAGGTAGAGGAGGCCATTGTAAGTATAATAATTACAATTATTGTTAATAAAATGTTTAAAACAATTAATTTATTGTTGATAATACTAGTAATTATAATAACTTGTTGCATAAAATTGTAGGCGCGAATTCAACAGTCCCAAGCTGAGCTGAGAGAGACACAGACTCAGGAGTCTCAGGGGTCTATGGACCCTACTGTACCATTGAAAGCTGTTTTAGGACCAGTCGAGCACCCTGGGCGCGTGAGAGTGATAGGGTTAGATGATAGACTCAGCATGGTGTATGGGAGGAGCTGGAGCTTAGAGGCGGGACCTTCTCAAGCACGGACGTTCGGGTGCAGACATCCGAGGGAGGAGACTGTTGAGGACATCTGATCAGAGGTTGCGACGCAGATCCAGGAGTAGGTTGATTACTATTATGCACAACAAACACAGTAGTAAGACATCACCAACAACATGCTCGACAAGGTGTGGAGTCGTATGTTCCCTGATGAGGCGTTCCTAGAGATCACCCCATCCCAAGGTTCGTTATACAACCGCCTCGTCCTTTATCTGATAATGATGTTGTTGACTCTGCCCAGTCCCATCGTCCGCCTGCCCCTAAGACAGGACCTGATGGGCAAACTGGTAACGATGGCTCCTATAAGACAGGACCTGATGATCAGGCTCCTCATAGTTAGTTTAGTTTATTTAGAATTTTATTCTTTTTTTAACAATTGTAAACAACTGTTTGAATTAATTTAATTGTTTTAGTTTACAATTTTTTTTTACTTTTTGTTAATTAAGTTATTTAATTTTATTTAAAAAACAATTTTGGGAAAAAATAAAAAAATAGATGAATTTAGTGGTGGTTAAAGTAATATAACTGCGACAAAGCCTGTTATTCCGTTTATAGCGGTTAGTGAATTAAAACCACTATAAAGTGTTACAAATTTCAATTTTGAATCTGTCATTCCTGCCAACAGTCACATCACTTTGTAGTGGTTAAGGGAATATAACCACTACCAATTTTTGAATGTTGAACTTTGAATCGTAATTCCTACCAACAGTCATATCAATTTGTAGTGTTACATCTAATAAACCACAACAAACATTCGTGAGAATTTGTGGTGGTTATGTGGGTAAAACCGCTACAAAATGTTACAAATTTGAATTTTGAAATTGTCATTACTGCCAACGGTCACATCACTTTGTAGCGATTAAGGGAATATAACCGCTACCAATTTTTGAACGTTAAATTTTGAATCGTAATTCCCGCCAACAGTCATATCAATTTGTAGTGGTTACATCTAATAAACCGTGACAAATATTTGTGAGAATTTGTGGTGGTTACGTAGGTAAAACCGCTACAAAATGTTACAAATTTTAATTTTGAAATTGCATTCTCGCCAACGTTCATAAACATTAGTAGTGGTTACAACATTTTGACTGCTACAAAATGTTACAATTTTGAATTTTGAATCTCCGTGTCCCGCCAGTCATGAACATTTATAGCAGTTAGATTGTGTGATCGCTACTAGTTCCACTACTATTAGTAGTAGCTATTTTATAACCGCTACTAATTTTTGAACATTATGGAACTTCAATTTAAGCATGTTGTGACGCGTCATTCGTAATTTCACTCATTTTGTTGGCTAAATTCTTTCCTCTAGCTATGGATAAATCGTGGATCAAGTTGTCATGCAATTCTCTAGCTTATTTATACGGATTAAACAACTTCTTGGATTTCGCTTACTCTTATGCCAGCTGTAATGGAAAGATTATATGCCCGTGTCAGAGATGCAAGTTCAAGAATTGTCATACATGAGAAGTTGTCATAGAACATTTACTTGTAAAGCCTTTCTCAAAAGAGTATACATTTTGGAGAGTTCATAGTGAGAAGGCCAGTATAATATACGATGATGCTCTTGATTGAAATTCACAAGTTTGAGTTTAAGTAGATGAAGATGATCTTGTTAATGATGTTGTACATGATGTGTTTAGTGTTCATGACGATAACTTCAACGAAGAAGTTTAAGGTTCAAAGCCTGTGTTCTTCAGGAATAAAGCAGCGTGAGATTTTTTCAACCTCATGGATGATGCAGATCATCCTCTGTATCAAGGTTGTCAAAAATACTTGAAATTATATTTTTTGATCAAATTGTATCATATCAAGTGCTTGTGTGGAATCATTGATAAGACAATGTCAATGTTGCTGGAATTATTATAAGATGCATTCCCCGACGCGCAGATTCCCACATCGTTCTACGAGGTCAAGAAGATTATTAATAGATTGGGCTTGAACTACAAGAAAATTGATGCATGCCCCAATGATTGTATGTTGTATTGGGGAGATGAAACCAGTAGGGAGGATTTCAAGAGATGTCACACATCGAGGTACAAGACAATTCAGAAGGGAAAAAAACGGAAGAAGAAACCTGTAAAGATTCTAAGGTACTTTACTTTGAAGCCACATTTATAAAGATTGTTTATGTCGTCCAAAACAGCTGAGCAAATAAGGTGGCATGATGTTAATAAGAATGAAGATGGTAAATTAAGACATCCACAGGATGCAAAAGCCTGGAAAGCTTTCGACTCTGAATTTCCATCTTTCGCGACAGACCCTAGAAATGTTCAGCTTGCTTTGGAGACTGACGTTTTTCATCCCTTTGGGAATCTGAGTACAAGTTACAGTATTTGGCTGGTAGTCTTGGTTCCCTACAACTTACCCCCTGGATGTGTATGAAACAAAGCTCCTTCATTTTGTCTATGATCATCCAAGGTAAAAAGGCACCGGGTAATGACATTGATGTGTATCTCTAACCACTTATTGTGGAATTGCTGGACTTGTGGCAGGTCGGCATCGAGATATATGATGCGTACGAGAAGTCATTGTTTAACTTGCGTAGAGCTTTGATGTAGACCATAAGCGACTTTCTTGGCTTTGGAACATTATCCGGATGGAATGTCCACACTGGGATGGTGTGTCCAGTTTGCAATTTTAACTCTGATGCAGTCCATCTTCCCCACAATCAAAAGTGGTGTTTTATTGGTCATCGGAGGTTTCTCGATGCCAAGCACAAGTTCAGATTGCAATGGAATCGTTTCAATGGGAAAACAGAAAAAAGAGGACCTCCTCAGACATTAACCGATGAAGACATCTTACAGCATCTTCAGGACGTTGACTTAGAGTATAGAAAAAATGACGATTTGGCAACTGTAGGGTGAAAGAGTACGAGGACTACTTCGGCTTTTGCATCTTAGCAATGGCGAAAGATAAGCATATTCTTTACTCTTCCATATTAGAAAACCAATTTACTTTGACACAGTCTTGATGTCATGCACATTGAAAAAAATGTATGTGACAATGTGCTATACACGCTTCTTAACAAACCCGACAAGTCAAAAGATCATCTTCAAGCGAGGAAAGATTTAGGGGCCATGGGAGTTCATGAAGACGTGTGGCCTGATGAGTATGACAAATTTCAACCGGCAAAGTTCACCCTCACAAAACAGAATAAGTCTTCCTAGCTATGTTGAAGAAAATAAAAGTTCTTGATGGTTATTCAAGCAACATTTCACGATGTATTGACATGCAGACATGGAAGGTTGCTGGCCTTAAAAGTCATAACTCACATGTTAGTATGCAACAGTTACTTCCGTTGGCTATAAAGAATGCACTTCCTCTTTGTGTCCATTATTTTGGTAGAGCAGAGCTCCTTCTTTCGGAAGTTTTGTTCTAAGGCTTTGATTGTTGAGGACCTCTATTAGCTGCAATCCAAAATCATTTTTATGCTTTGTCATTTGAAGATGATCTTTCCTCCCTCCTTTTTCATTGTGATGGTTCACCTGACAGTCCATCTTGTTTATGAAATAAAGCTCGTTAGCCCAGTTCAATATCGATGGATGTATCCTATTGAGAGGTACTCATTTTACATATTTGTGGCATCATTACTTTCTCAATTTACCAGTCGCCCATTTCACCATTTAGTATCATTTCTCCCTCTTTACTTTATAGGTTTCTTGGCAAATTGAAATCTTACATAAGGAATAACGCGTGGCCAGAAGGTTGTATAGCTGAAGGTTATATAAGGGATGAAGTCTTGTATTTCTGTTCAAGGTACTTTGATGATATTAAGACGGCTTTCAACCGACAGCCTCATGTAGACGATTGTCCTGAGCCTGAGTCAACAACATCCACAAAGTTGTTAATTCCTCGTGTTGGTAAACTAGTTGGAGGAAGTGAGAACTTCAAACTAACTGTAACTGAGAAGTTACAAGCACATAGACATGTCTTGATTAATTGCACTCAAGTTGAACCCTTCCTTTAGTAAGAATTGTACAATCATATATTATTCTACAACTGTCCTTTAATTTTTTATTTACATTTCATGATTGTCTTCCTATGATTACTTGCAAGGAATTCAGAAGCCATGTGAAGCGTCAACTCAAGATCTGAACACAAACATCCTCTGAAGTTGACAAAAAGGTCCACATAAAATTCCCAAATTGGTTTGCGCGCAAAATATTAAATGACCACAATCTACACTTACCAAAGCTCAGAGCCCTTGCAATTGGCCCTCTTGACCATATAAAAAGGTTTACAACATATAATGTCAATGGTTTCAAATTTTGCACGGTATCACGAGATCAAGGATTGCAAGCTCAAAATTCAGGTGTTTTTGGAACCTTTGGGATAAGGAGTTATGTGAGCAGCAATGACAGTAACATGTAGTTCGGAGGTGTCCCTTACTATGGAAAGCTTCTTGATGTTGTCGAACTAAATTACCAAGGCCGTTTCACTGTTACCTTGTTCAGTGTTTGGGGGCAAATACGACAACTTCCCAAGGGCTCACAACTAACGATTTAGGCATCACATCAGTAAATTTCTCTCATCCAATTCACACCAATCAATCCAAAGATGATCAGCTCTATATTCTTGTGTCAGAGGCACACCAAGTTTATTATGTCGAGGATGAGAGATACAGGGATTGGAACATGGTGGTTCACTTAAAGCCTTGAGACCTTTACGACATGGATGATGGTGACAACATCACCTACGAGAGTGAACCATTCCATCCCGCCAATTTCAAAAACTTCTTCCCCAAAGGCAATGATAATTTACCTATAGTTCAGTTAGTTTTAAAAGTTCACATAATTTAAATTTAATGTTTTCTACACAACAATACCATACTAACATTTTCTCCACAAAATTTTTGTAGGGATGGCGATAAAGAATGATCAAGTGAAACCATGCTCTTGTTCTTCTAACTTTTAATTTTCTAAAAAAAAATTCTGACTAACATTTGTAGTGGTTTTATAACCGCTACAAATGTAAACAAACCACTACAGATAGTAACCACTATAAAAGTAAACCATTACAAAACCGTGACATTAACCGCTACAAAAGTCACACAGATCCCTATAAATACCTCCATACCAACTCTTTTCATACACTTCTCCACTTCTTTACTCCCTTCTTCTCTCTCACTTTTTCTCATTTAGGTATTTTTTTAAGAGTCCAAGATCCGAAGTAAGGTCATCAAATATGGAAAAAATTTTATCAATTCTTCCATCTTCACATTTTTTTTCTTTTACTTATAATATTCATATTAAGTATTTTTTTTGCAGAAATTAATGAACTATTCCTCAACATTTGTTATGTTCCTTCCATAATGATCAACATCTACGAGACAACAAAATAAGTACTTGTTACCTATAAATCCACAATATTATCTACATTTTCTTAATATTATATATATAAATTTTATATTTATATTCATACAACTCAATTTAGTATTTTTTTTTTAACATAACTTAATTTGTTATATAGTAAATATTAGGACAATTGAATTAAATTATTGAATGATTTTTTTTTCATTTTTCCAAATAATTGTAACGGTTATTAAAATCACTACAAATTTAAAAGTAAATTTAAAACTTGATTACTTTTTTGGCGCGTACTTTTAAAATTCATACTAATTTAGTAGCGGTTCTATAACTGTTATATATGTATTAGCGCCAATTTTAAAAAGTTCATGTTTCAACTTAGTAGTGGTTATATAATCGCTACAATAAGGAGTCAAAAATTTCATTTCCCATTTTCCCGCCATTGTGAAATATTTGTAGCGGTTATATAGGCGCTACAAAATTTTTGGTGCCTATCTTAAAATATTCCCATTTTGAATTTGTAGCGGTTATACAACCGTTACACATTGGTTGCTCAACATTTGTAACGGTTGTTAAACCGCTACAAAATTGTCAATGAGTTAACTTAATGCGATTATTGTAGCGGTGTAAACAAACCGCTACTAATATCAATAGTGATATTTTTCCTTGAGTAGAGGTTATATTAAACCGCTACTAATTCTATTTGTAGCGGTCAAAATTACTACAAATATACATTTTTAACCGCTACTAAATCACAATTTTTTTGTAGTGCCGGAAATAATGTAATACATATACTATATGTCATTTATTTATTATTACTATTTTTTCTATAAATTTAATTCAAGCCAATAAAAATATCTTTCACAATCCTCCAACAATATCTTGAAACATAAGCTTTCGACCCAAATTTCAGTCATCAAAATTTCTTTATACCTTGGTGGTATTAAAGGAGATAAAATAGTGAATTAAAGATCACATTAAGTAACAAAACAAGATAATTATAGGTCACACACAATATAGTTATTTGGAATACAAGTTAGTGTTGCTGCTAGTGTGTTTTCCAGTAAGGCAGTAGTGTAGTGTAACATTTTTAAACAGGAAAATGATGTCCAAAAATTGTGAAACTTTCTAAAATGAAAGTAGACTTATCAAAATTTAATCTGATAGGTCATATAATTCATTTAGATCTGTACACAAAGAGATATGTATTTTTAAATTTAGCCCAGTAAAACAAGCAAGTTTCAATGGCAGCATCCAAAAATGGTAATTATGGGACTTCTGAACTTATAGTTGGCTAAAGGCTATATTTTTTCTTAAAAATATACTTAATAATGGTCATATAACCTTTGAAACCACACCAATTTGATGTCTATACAATTAGATATGAATTTTCAAAATTTGATGAAAATTCTACCAATTTTTCCAGCAAGTGAGAAAATGGAAAAATGTATGGATAAAATGGTCATTTTGGTTAAATAAATAAAAATCAGAAATTTCTCCTAATGATTAAGGAGAATAGAGGTTTGGAGGAATGGATAAGCAAGAGGAAGATTTTTCTATATTAATGGATAAATGGAAGCAAGATAGAGAGCTTTGGGGGGAAAATATTATCATAAGAAGCACATGCAAAATTCACAATAAAATAATAATAATAATGGATAAGAAATGAGAGCTCTAAAGAACTCTTTACAACTCCTTAAAAGGGTCTAATATTCAGCCAAGAGAAGAGAAAAGAGAGGGAACAGACTTGGAGAAAGATAAAGAACTAAGAGAGAAGAACAAGGTGCAAAGTGCAAGATCAAGGTAAGTAGGTAGAAATTTTTACTTGTTCGTGTTCTCTAATTCATGGAATCTCTTCTCAACCTCTATGTCATATTGGATTAGCCATCACACAAGCAAAAACTCAAGAAAATAAGAAGGAAGGTGACAGTTAGGAGAAGAGGAAGAAGAAGAATCAAGGTCAGTCAATAAAAACCTTGAAATTCTTGTTGAAACCAAAGTTATGATTGTTGTCTCACTAGTTATTGGTTTGTTTGTGATCAATTCTAGCTGCACACTCATCATTGTCTACCAATTCTACTTCAGTTGGTATAGGCGGATTTGTAGTGAAAGGTGGTGTGTCATCAATTTTCAAACTTGGATCACCATCCTTTCATTTTTTACTTTGGAGTACAATGGACAATTTTTCATTTGCAGGATCAGTGACATAAAACACTTACTTTGCCTGGCTTGCTGGAATGAAGGGCTCCTCTTTATGACCAACTCTATCAAGCTCAACTAAGGTAAATCCAAATTTATCGATTTCAATGGCATTACTGTTAACCCACTGACATTTCAAAATAGGAACTCTTGACTTAGTGTAGCTTATATCCCATATGTAAAGACCCGCCTCATATATCCCTTATTATTGATCTTACTCATAGTAGCAATGCGTAGTTCAGTGGGCACACAGAAATAGCATGAATATACTGATAATATTAATACAATATTGCTTGATTATAATACAAAAGCTTCCCCACTAGGGATTTACACAATATTTACAGACCTTAATAACTAAAAGGCCTTCAAACAACCAACAACATTCCTCTTCGTGCATACCTCTTTTCTGATCTTAGCACGTTTCCAATGCTCACTTGTCTGAATGGTTGGTTGGGAGGAGTGAGATTCGAGAGAATCTCAGTAGCAAACATTACCACTATGCATGCCAGATATATATGAATGCATGACATGCTTACTTACACTATTTCATGCCAACATAATGACATATTGCATGCTCGATGTTATGACATACATATGGCCATTGCACAAATATAACAGAGCTTCAACCAATCATACATGTTCCACACAAATAGGCAAAGCAGTCACATAATCAATGCAAGACATACATATCACATACATGCAGAAAAGGTAAATTCACTACCTCTCGGACTTTATGTCCTTCTCTTCTTGTCCCTTGATCCCCAATCATTGCTTCTTCTTTGTCACTTCATGGCCCTAGGTAAGTGATAACATCATTAGAGCCATGAAAAGTGAATTCCCAATGGCCCACATTAGCCCTACAGGCTTACTTTCACTCTTGGAGTTCATACCAATTATATTTGGCCAATTTCTTACTCAAATTCGCATGGTAATCAAACTACCAACATTTTTTACCAAAATTTGAAAAATCATAACTAATTCTATAGAACTCAAATTGAGATGGTTCAAAGCTCCATTTTATCCTCTTTAAGTATAATTTCAAGGAAAAATATCATTTTCTGGAAAATATCAACACAAAATTCCCAAAATTTCGGAAAACATCACTGTTCTAGATTTGTTTCCAAAAAACAGCACAGAACTTCACAAATTCATATCTCCTAGCATACTTGTCCAAATAATTACAAACTACATATCAAATTAAAGCTCCACATGTCTACTTTAAGCCTGAAAAATTTCATAATTATTGGATAATATTTGTTTCCTCAAAAACTCGTTAAAATGACACTGCCTCCAGAAAACGAAATTCACAGCATTTACTCTTCAACTTCCAAAAATTCTCAATTCATATACAAGCGTCCAAAAATCATGAACACTTGTATACCTACACAACTTTTCCTTCTAAAGCCATTAGAAGCATCAAAATTATCAAATTTCCACTTTTTCTCCATGTCAAAACAGGGCAGAAAATCATATTCTTAGGTGCAATATGTTGTTTTCTTGTTTTCTCTTGCCTAATCACTTCCTTATTACTCCTAATCAAATGATTAGCTATTTAAATACTCATTAGACATCATTTAGCCATTAAAACATCCTTTAAAACCAGCCATGAATAGTACCCCACTTCCATCCAAACAACAAATCAATCGGTTAAAAAGGAAGTTTACGCTTACCTCTACCCGTTTCCACAAACGGTTCAGAATTCCGGCAATACTCCGGAAAGGGAGATGGCACCAAACACCTCTAAATGAAAATCTGAAACAGTAGGAATGAAGATCTCGATGAGTAGAGGAAGTTTCCTGAAGGGTACTTTGAGAGAGGATGTCGTTTCGGCAGTGTTTTGGAGGAAAGGATTTTCTCTCTTCTCTCTCCATTTCATCCGATCACTCTCTCCCTCTCTCTTCTGGTTCTTTTCTCCATGAAAATGAGGAGGAAGATGATGATTTAATGGATATATGTATCAGATATTTCATCTGTCACGTGTCATAAGCTCATTGGCCCAAATAATAAATTTTCGCACAAAATACCAAATTCTGCAGAATTTTCATTAACTTTGAAAATTCATATCTAATTGTACAAATATCCAATTGGAGTGATTATAAAGGCTATGCGACCCTTATTGAGTCTAGTGTGAATAAAAAATATAACATTTGGCCAATTAGAAGCTCACTCTTCTCAGAATTTTAATCCTTGAATGATGTCCCAGAAAATAATTAATTTCGCTGGGCTAACTTCAAAAATTCATTTCTCTTTGTGTATAACTCCAAATGACTTATATGACCTATCAAATTAAATCTTGATAAGTCTAATTTCATTCTGGAAAGTTTCATAATTTTTCACCATCATTTACCCATCGGAAAAGGTCACACAATCACCACTGCCACACCGGGAATTTCACCGGTGGCAAAATTACTGTGTTCCACTTTACTATATTATGTGTGACTTCCAATCACTTCGTTTTGTTATTCCCCGAGCTCTTTAGCTCACCAATATAATTTATTTTAATATCCAAGAATATAAAGGAATTTTAGGGAATTTAAACATACCTCATAGGGACATTTGCTAAACCAAGGTCTAGCAGTTCACTTAATCCAGGCTTAATCTTATGCCTCTAGTCCCAAAATTCGGGATATTACACCATATGTCTTCAATAACTCCATAATAGGATATGGATGCCAATATAGGGCTTTTTTCTTTCGAACTAGAAAAGTGCATTGCTCCTGCTACCACCATCACCCCACTATTTTGTATACACTACTACAAAAAAGGGATTTAACGTCACATAAAGACGTCCCTTCTTCGAAAATGGAAGTAAAAACTGTACGCAGTGGCATTTACGTAAATAAAGAGAGACTTTTTAATCTTTAGGCGTCCCTTCTGCAAGAAGGGACTCCTAAAGGAGACATTAGGCGTCCCTTCTTGAGAAGGGACGCCTAAAGGGTGCATGCCAGCCACGTGGCTGGCATGCACCCCACATTAGGCGTCCCTTCTGTATGAAGGGACGCCTATTTATATGTTTAGGCGTCCCTTCTTGCAGAAGGGACGCCTAAACATATTTCCCTCCACTTTTTTCTTCATTTCCCTCTATTCCTTTCGTTCACTCTTCCTCCCTCTCTCAAACACACATAGCCTCCTTCCACCGTCTCCCTTCCACCATATCCCTCCTTCATTTTCTCTCATCTCCTCCTTCTATCATCTCACAGTTGCAGCATCGGACTCGCTCCCTCTCTCACAGTGGTGCGCGCGCCTCCTCCCTCCCAACCTCTTCATCATATACGCCATTTTCCAAGCTAGCTGTAAGCTTTTTTGTTTTTTTTTTCTTTTGGTTTATTTTTTTCACTTTAGTTAATGTCATGACCGTTTAATTTAAAGTATTTTTGCTAGAAACTATAAGCCACTCATATTAATGCCATAAGTACATGTATGTATGCTAGAGATTCCAGAAACCTGTATGTTGACTTGGTTTAATTTCTACTAATTTAATGAGGAAGATGAGTTTATAAATTGATTATTTTAATTTCATACATACATGATTGAAATTAATTATGAATAAATGAAAATGTATATATTTATGTGAATTAAGCAACTTTCTCTTTAAATATGTTTACTCATTTGTTCATATGGTTTGACATTTTACGCACTGAATAATATTTGTTTGTGTAATTTTATTACTAATTTTTATTTCTTGAAATTGAAATGACTTTATTGCATTCTATATACGTTTTCAAAAATAAAAATAAAACATGTTAAGGAAGCTATAAAAAATTTAGAAAATAATAGTTTTTAAGAAAATAAAACATTTAGAAAATTTGCACTCATCAATATGTTTTACTAAAATAAATTAATCAATAATGTTACTCATCATATATATCTTTAATGTAAGACCTAGTTAACTAATTTTATTAGATTAAATAAGTTATATAATTTATTTAATTATAAAATAAAACATGTTTAGGAAGCTGAGTGCTATATAAAAAGACACATTTTAGAGTGCTAAATGCAATTTAAGTCTAAAATCTAAACATAGAACTTGTTTTATTTTATAAAACAAGTTATCAACAAGTAATTTTCAACATTAACCAATTGATTTTAATTTCATTGGTTTGAAATAATGAATACATGTATAGAACTTTTAATATTGTGTAGGTGCATAGAACTTTTAACTTGTACTAATTTAAACATATTAGTTCCCTAAAGAAAAATTGATATTTTAAATTATTGATATTGTCCTTAATTGCCTCAGTTACTTTATTTTTGTTTTGTTTTGTTTGAATTAAGGTGAAATGGTTTGTTATTAAAATTGTGGGATCTTACACTTAATGGGAAATGCTGCCGAAATGTTTTTTGAAAAAAGTGATAAAAGGCAATCTCATAGTTAACAATTGTTATAAACTTGAGTGTTATTGGGAATGGTTTAGGTGGTAAAACAATGGATCATAGTTGGATGAATGCTTTGAGAACTAGTGAAGAATATGAGAATGGGGTGGAAGAGTTTATTGAATTTGCTAGAAGGAATGCTCCAACTAAAATGGGAAGTATTTTTGTCCTTGTGTGAATTGTTTAAACGAGAGTCGACGAGATGCTGATGATATAAGGGATCACCTACTTTGTGATGGAATAAATCTTCGATACACAAGATGGATATGGCATGGTGAGGAAGTAACTGATTGTCCGTCGCACAAGAAGGAAGGAGTGGATGTTATAGAGCAAGATAGAATGGAGAAAATGATTCACGATGCCGAGGTTGAATCCTTCGCCCAGGCACATGAATTTAACAGCCTGCGGAGTGATGCAGAGATACCATTATATCGTGGGAGTAAGTACACACGACTGACGGGAACATTGCATTTGGTGAACTTAAAGGCAACTTGTGGATGGACCGATAGTAGTTTTACATTACTATTGGAATTATTGTGTGATATGTTTCCAGAAGATAATGTACTTCCAAACTGTATGTATGAGGCAAAGAAAATCTTGTCTACGATGGGTATGGAGTACAAAAAGATACATGCTTGCCCTAATGACTGTGTATTGTATAGAAAGGAGTATGCAGGTCTTAGTGAGTGTCCTAACTGTAAAACATCACGATATAAAGTGAAGAAAGACGGTGGTTGTAGAGAATGAACAACAAGTAAAAGGCAACCTTAGAAGGTGTTATGGTATCTTCCAATAATACCACGGTTTAAGCGTTTGTTTGCGACCGCAACAAAAGTGAAGAAGTTGAGATGGCATTCTGATGAGAGAATTTGTGATGGAAAATATCTTCGGCACCCGGCCGACTCTCCACAGTGGAAGAAGATAGATGAAATGTTCCCTCAATTTGGCAGCGAGCCGAGAAACCTTCGGCTTGGACTTTGTACAGATGGAATAAATCCGTATGGAACTCTTACTAGTACACATAGTTCGTGGCCAGTTCTCCTTGTAATACAACTTACCTCCCTGGTTATGTATGAAGCGCAAGTACGTTATGCTTTCTATG
Organism: Albizia julibrissin; assembly: GCA_037074505.1. Classification (NCBI taxonomy): domain Eukaryota; kingdom Viridiplantae; phylum Streptophyta; class Magnoliopsida; order Fabales; family Fabaceae; genus Albizia; species Albizia julibrissin. The sequence continues at coordinate 29,731,335 of CM073481.1, read as the reverse complement.
ATGATCTCTGGACCAAAACAGCCAGGGAATGACATCGATGTGTATTTGGCTCCTTTGATTGAGGACTTAAAGAAGTTATGGGAGGAAGGTATGGATGTGTTCGATGCTTATAAGAAAGAGTCTTTCAAGTTGCGTGCAATGATTTTTACCACGATGAACGACTTCCCCGCATACGGAAATTTGTCAGGGTATAGTGTGAAGGGTCATAAAGCATGCCCAATCTGTGAAGGAGAAACACACTTTCGAGCAAAAAAATAGTGTACCTTGGCCACAGGAGGTTTCTTCATCAATTCCACCTATATCATAGGCTGAGAAAACGTTTTGATGGCTTACCAGAACATGAAGTTGCACCAAGGGCCTTAACCGGGGAGGAAGTTTATAGTCGGGTAGAACGTGTCAATGTGACCTTTGGTAAAAATCAAAGGACTAAGGGTGAGAAGAACATATGGAAGAAGAGATCAATTTTATTTGATCTTCCGTATTGGCATTGTCTTGATGTAAGACATAGTATTGATGTGATGCATGTGGAGAAAAATGTGTGTGACAGCCCTGTAAGTATGCTTTTGCACATCCCAGGTAAGGCCAAGGATGGAATGAGCGCGAGACTTGACCTTGTTGATATGGGAATAAGAGACGGTTGCATCCACAACTAAGAGATGATGGTAGGAGGGCATATATGGAGCCAGCTGCGCATACGCTATCAAAAGCGGAGAAAAGAAGTTTGTGTGGGTGTCTGCATGAAATTAAGGTCCCACAGGGCTACTCTTCTAATGTTAGCAGGTGTGTGTCAATGGACGATTTGAAGTTAGTGGGAATGAAGTCCCATGACTATCACGTGTTAATGCAACAATTGTTACAGTAGCCATTAGAGGCATTATGAAAGAAGAAGTATGAACTACTATAACCAGATTGTGTGTTTTCTTTAATGTTATCTGTAACAAAGTCTCGACATTGAGAAGTTGGATGAACTAGAAAATGAGGGTTATATAATTCTGTCCCAACTAGAGATGCATTTTCCTCCATCATTTTTTGATATAATGGTGCATTTGGTAGTTCATTTAGTAAGGGAGGTAAGGCTTTGCGGTTCAGTTTATTTAAGGTGGATGTACCCTTTTGAGCGATACATGAAGATCTTAAAAGGGTATTCCAAAAATCCTTATCGACCTGAAGCCTCAATAGTTGAGCGATATGTAGTTGAAGAGGCTATGGACTTTTGTAAAGAGTATCTATCTGGTAAAAAGGAACAGTCTCGGCATGAAGAGGGGAGAAGCAAGGGAACACGAGAACTAAAAGTGAAGACTGCGGATCGTGAAGAGGTGTTGCAAGCACACTTGTATATCTTGAATAATATGGAAGAAGTTCAGCCATACATAGATGAGCACAAAAAGACTTTGAAGAACTTGAATCCAAAGAAGAGTGACATGCAAATAGCTATTGAGCAAAACAAGACATTTGTTAAGTGGTTTGAGGAGAAGGTTTCACATGAGATCGGTGTGTCGGAGACAATCAACTGGCTAGCTTGGGGGCCTTCATTTCAGGTTGTTACTTGGACTGGTTATGACATAAATGGGTATTCATTCTACACGAAAGAGCAAGATGATAGAAGTACCATGCAAAATAGTGGGGTGATGGTTGAAGCTGAAGCTATACACTTTTCAAGTTCGAAAGACAAAAACCCCATATGTGCATCAATGGCTTATTATGGAGTTATAGAAGAAATATGGGAGATGACCTACAACAAGTTCAAAGTTGCTTTGTTTAAATGTAAGTGGGTTAGCAATGCTGCTGTGGTAATAGATCCACAATTTGGATTTGTCTCAGTCGATCTTCGAAGAGTTGGTTATAGAGATGAGCCCTTCATTCTAGCAAGCCAGGCGAAGCAAGTGTTTTATGTCACAGATCCTGCAAATAAAAATATGTCCATTGTACTTCAAAGCAAAAAACAAAAGTATGGTGATCCAACCTTCAACCTTGACGACACACCACCTTTGACAACAAATCCACCTATAGGAAGTGAGGTCGAGTTAGTAGATGATGAAGATTATTCTGTAAGAAATGATCATTGTGAAGGAATATGGGAAACAATATGAAGTAAGACCTTTAACTATATAAAACTGTATTATGTCCTATGTTCTTTTTTCCCTTAATGTAGTTTATACAGATACCTGCAATCTACTTACCACTCTGACAATCTACTTACCTCTCTGACAATGATTTTTTTCTGTCTAGGAATATGTCAAGTTCTAGTGACTTAGGGAGCGACAGCGAGCAGCATAATGGAAGGCAAGAAGAGCCACCCGCTCTGAGAAGAACAAGAGGTGCCATGAAGATGGCTGTATTGGCGAAGCGCCACTACAATGAACAGGAGAGGGTTCACATAGAGTTTGATGCCAACATGAATCCAATGGGTCCTGAGGAAGACCACTTCATTAGTTATCTTGGTTTTTTGGGTCGAAGCAAAGTCTGAATCATCTATGATAGTTAGAGGCAGGTTCCCAAAAAGACGAAAGCCATGATATGGCAACAGATTTTGGTACATAACTTTCGATACATTTTATGTATTTAGACCTTTCTTCCTATTCAAGTTTAATTGTCTCTGTTTTTGCAGCAAACGTTCGATGTTCCTGACACCACAGACATGTACAACCACTGGATGGGAGAGGTTCGTTTGCGCTGGAAGGATTTTAAAAATAATCTCTCCAGGAAGTACCTTAGAGGTGACAAGAGTCATCTGGATCCTTGTCAGGAATATTCATATCTATCTCCAGAGGACTGGAGGTTGTTTGTAGCTAAACGACAAACTCCTGAATTTTTGGTAAATTTTCTGTCTTCAGTATGAAAATTTATAATTTCAATATAGTTAATGCACTAATGACTTATTTTTCCCTTTTTCCCTTAAACAGGAATTAAATGCGGCGAACACACAGAGGCAAGAAGCAAATCAGTACCAGCATTGCATGTCTCAGGGTGGCTACAAGAAGCTGGAGTGGATGATGATGGCAGAAGAGCTGGAAAAAATGAAGGAAGCTGTGAAATCGGATCCTTCCATTGTTGTGCAAGCGCCAGCTCCTCCTCCACGTCACAAAAAATGGAAAGCAGGGACGTTTAAGGGTGGCAAATATATAAATCCTATTATTGCTGAGGTTGCCTCGAGGATTGTAAGTAGTAATAGCATAAGTAATTAATTATGAAATTCTTTCACATTTCTAGCATTTAATTTTTGTTCATAATGAATTGTATGCTACGGGACGAACTCGAAGAGTAGAGTAGCCAAGGGTCGTTCACTCCAAGTGGACGGAGGGACATATTGGTAACAGCGATTGGGAAGGCTGAATACCCCGGCCGTGTTAGAGGGGAGCCGAGGGGAGTTGGTATTTCAAAGTATTTTGGTAAAGCCTCGATATATTCTTCACAAGCTGAACTCAGTCAAGAGTTTGTGGATAAGCTTCGCGATCAAATCCGAGAAGAGCTCCGAGATGAGCTAATGACACAACTACGTGGTGAAATGAAATCGTGGTTTGATTTTCATCACATGGAGACTACTAGGGTTAGAAACGAGGAATCCCCGGCCTTCCCCAGCACTAAAGGAAGTCACAACCCGCCGGACGAATCCCTTGTACAGCCTTCCCACACTCCGCAACTCGTTGCCGAGGCTTTCCACAATCCAGAACCCCTTGTCCAGCCTTCCCACACTCCAGAACTTGTTGCCGCTCCTTTCCATAGTCTTGTCCAGCCTTCCCATAGTACAAAACCCTGTGGCCAGCCTTCTCACATAACAGAACCACTGGGCCAGCCTTCTGCCACTCCGGAGTCGGGTGAATAGTGTATCCTCTATTTGGATGCCCCCATGATTTGTGTTGTAGCCGATGCTCTCGTTTATACACAAGCTACCACCCACCATCATAATCAAATTCCATAGTATTTACGTAGGGGGACAGTGACACGTGTTCATGAGGGGGAAGAAGGTGCAGCCATCCCTATCCCTGACGTTGAGATTGCCACGCTGGGTCAGGCAATTGGAGGTTTCATCCTTTGGCCTCAATATCTTATTGGCACGTTGGCAACCCCACCAATGGTAGGAATTATATTCATATCACTTGACATTTATTGGCATCATTGTAATATAATTGGTTTTGTTTTCTATGGTTATAGGAAGAGCAACATGCGCTGAGATGGCCCTTTCTAGCACGACTCCAACAGATGTACAAAGGTATTCCCCAAGTCGACTTCAATATGCCTCCAGGGATTGTGGGTACACAATTGACGTATCCCTACATGATCGACAATAAAGATCTTAAGGAGTTTATGCATTTGGAGGAGATAGATGCAGGATGGGTCAAACTTGCCATTTGGTTAGTTTTTCTTTTCTAAGTTCAAGATTTCATAAGTTCAATAATTCATTGGTCATTTTATTTCTATTTTAGGTCCTTCTACCACATGTACATTGATCTAGAAAGACCAAATTTATACTGATTCTTGTGTCCGGAAAATACAACATCGGATAATAATGATGTCACACAAAGGACGCATTATGTGGGCTTCACAATGGCAGCGACCAAATTGCGATGTTACCTAGCGCCAATTGTTCAAGGGTATGTAGTAAAAAAATTTATTTTTGGATGTTTGAGAAATAATTTTCTTCTAATCTCAACTTCATTTTAATCTGTGTATTGTTTTAGTTACCATTGGAGCCTGTGTGTTGTTTGCCCACGCCTCAATGAAATCTATTGGTTTGATTCCTTGACAAAAAAGCCCGACAAGGACACAAAATCAGTCTTCAACACGTTAGTTATTTCTTTTTTATTAATTAAAGAAATGCTTGATTTAAATAAATTGTTCTAACTTAAAATGTTTTACATTTTAATGGTAGCGCGACCCAAACATATAGAATGCTTGGCGGGTCACGTGAGGGTAGAGTTGTTCGCAAGCCAAAGTGGTTCTATCCCAAAGTATGTGGTTCCAATATAATTTAAGTTATTTTATTTACGGTTGTTTTATAAATGATGTATGTTATTGATTTTAACCAATTGCTTTTGATTTATAGTGCCCTCAACAACCAGGTGGTACTGAATGTGGCTATTATGTTCTACTTTACATGTATAATATCATTCAAAGTGGCGTTACAAATGATTTTCAACAGGTAATCAAATGATAATATTTTGGTTGTATTTTAATTGAATTGCTAAACAATCCTTTAATTTCATTGATTTCATATAATCATATTTTCTAATTTGTAGATCTTTGATAATGATGCTGCTTACTTATATGAAGACATTAATTTGATCAGAGACTTGTTGGCTGGGAGGATTCTTCAACACATTGATTTGTAGAAGTTTATCATTTCCTGTACATTTACTTAGTAGTTGTTTATTATATTAGTGGACAACATTTCTGTCAACAATGTAGTGCATGAATGTTTCATTAGAGGTGGATGTTGTGTTTTGTTACTTATAAATTGCGTGCTGTATGTTTCCTTTTTATGTATACGTTACTGTTTGCTTTCAGAATGATATGGCCAGAAACAATACAAATGGCACTGTATGGAAAAAAACCCTTTAGGCGTCCCTTTTGGCCAAAAGGGACGCCTAAAGTTCCTAATTTTTAAATAAAAAAATTTTAAACGGGGACTTTAGGCGTCCCTTTTGCTAAAAGGGACACCTAAACCCAGACTTCAAACATCCCTTTACAAAGGACGTATAAAGTCTAAATTTATTACGCCGCTGACATACGCGTCCCCCCTAAAAGGACGTTAAAAGTCCCAAATAAGGGATGTTAAAAGTGTTTTTTCTAGTAGTGATAGTACTTCTATCATCCTGGAATTTCGTGTAGAAAGAATATCCGTTTATATCATAACCACTCTAAGTGACAACTTCAAACGAAGGCCCCCAAGCTAACCATTTGATAGTCTCAGACACATTGGTATCAAGTGAAACCTTTTCCTTGAATCACTCTATGAATGTCTTATTTTGCTCATTAGCTAGACACATGTCATTTTTCCTTGGATAGATCTACTTTAAACTCTTTCTGGGTTTGTCTAAGTATGGCTGAACTTCTTCCATATTATTCAAGATATATAAGTGAGCTTGTAACACCTCTTCACGTTGAATACTCTTCACTTTCAGGCCTTGTGTTCCCTTACTTGTACCCTTTCTATGACGAGATTGCGCCTTTAACCTTGACAGATATTCCTTGCAAAAGTCCATAGCCTCTTCAACCATATATCTTTCTACAGTTGAGGATCTAGGTCAATAAGGATTTTTAGAATACCATTTTAAGTTCTTCACGTATATATCACTCAAAAGGGTACATCCACCTTAGATAAATTGGGCCATATAGCCTTATCTCTCTTGCCAAATGAACAATTAAATGCACCATTATATCAAAAAATGCAGGAGCAAAATACATCTCTAGTTGGGATAGAATAATATAACCCTTATTTTCCAATTCATCCAACTTTCCAATGTCAACAACTTTGCTACAAATAGCATTAAAGAAACTTCACAACCTTGTTATCGTGCTTCGCACATCATCTTTCATAATGCCTCTAATAGCTACTGTAATAATTGTTGCATCAAGATATGGCAATCATGGGACTTCAATTCAACTAACTTCAAATCTTCCATTGAGACAAGCCTTCTGACATTAGAAGAATACCCTTGTGTTACCTTAATTCTATGCAAACACCTACACAAACTTCCTTTCTTAGCTTTTGACAATGTATATGTTGTTGGCTCCATATACGCTCTCTTACCATCATCTCTTAGTTGTGGATGTAGCCGCACCGGTACAAAAATCACTTTTAAGACCGGTTAAAAATGATATTTTAGACCGGTTCTGGATCAGGTCTTGATACAGCCGGTCTAAAAAGTATTAAACTTTTTAGACCGGTTAAAAAACGGGTCTAAAATATGAAATTTTAAGACCGGTTCTACAACAACCGGTCTTAAAGTTTAACTAAGGAACAAGTAGGGAAATTTCAGTATAAAAAAATAACAATTTAAGACCGGTTATTAAGAGAACCGGTCTTAAATAAGTAAACTTTTAAGACCGGTTCTCTTAATAACCGGTCTTAAATTCATATTTAAGACCGATTATTCTTAGAACCGGTCTAAAATTTTTTTTTTTTTTCGTTTTATTTGTTTCAATCTTACCCAGGCAAGTAAGCCATATTCAACAACATCTCCCCTGTGCCACATTACATACACATGCATATATGTATATATTGACAATCAGAAGCAGTGACAACAACATTTTTATTTCCAGAAACAATTGGTATTTCTCAGAATGCAAACTTGCTCCAAATATAGAATCATGAAGCCTAAAATCCTTATTAGTTCCCCTTTCCCTCTTTTGTTAAATATGACCTTAGTTATCGTAATCGGTATGAACCTATAAATGTCAGTCTGTTCAAGGGAAAAACACTTGGCCCTTACAATCCTGGACTCTCAACAATCAAAGAATGAACATTATGAAAAAAATCATTGAAAACAAACACATTCAATTCCAATGACTACCAATAACACATGATCAACTTATTCAATTCTCAGAAACAGTACAATATTAACAATTTATAATTATCAGGCGTTTTGAACCACAGCAACACAATTAAACAATGATAGCAGGAAAATTGCGACATTGTGTGAACTTGCAGTCCCAAAGCTTGTAAAGAGAAGGAGGAAAAGAAATATTTCTCATTATATGAAAAAAAATTCCTAAGCTTTACAAAGAAATGAAAAGAGTGGAGGAAAATTTACAATAGTGATCCCCTGCCTGAATCAACAGCCAACTAGTATCGCCAATATCCAAGAATTTGTCCTAAACAGAGATATAAACCAAGTTAGATATATATGAAAACCATAAGTATTATTAGAAAAACATAAATCAGATTCAAAAACTTACTAATCTTGTAAAAGCTCATAAATGAATTCAGCACAACAATTGCGGATGAAATCAATATCTTCTTCAGGAAAGGGATCAGCAAGATCAAACATCTGTATGTGTAACACCGAAGCCAAATAAAACATTAACTTACTAACTTAAAAACAATAAAGTAATACAAAATATTTGAAATATACATTTATTACCTCCTCGGTAAAGTCAGTCGTGTCTAGGCTGATAATATTGTAAATCTGCCTCAACATATAAAGACCACATAAGTTAGAGCCCGGTGGTTGCCTACGGGTCTGAAAAAGAACATGATATCATCAAAGCAAGCATAAAAGCATAGCTTATGAAACGCATCTTAAAGAAAAAAAATATGTACTAACCTTTAGCGTGATCCATGTAGGGTCTTTTAAGTCACGAACATGCCTACCATACTTAGCGTGTAGGAAGGTCTGCATAGCCCTATGATCAAAATCACAAAGATTACTTATTCTGCACACAAACTTTGCACACAAAAGGTAATAAAGCAAGAAAACTTACGAGTTCATGGCCTTCTTCAAGTCAGTCCCCGGTTTGAAGTGGAGGGAGCAGAGGAGGATCACTGTGTAACTAGCCTTACACAGAATAACCAATTTCCAATTATCCCTGAAAAAAAGAGATGAATGTTAAGCAAATATAAAGCATTATATGTGATGTTTCGGAATATAAATTTGATGTTTCTTACCCATGCACATAAGGAACCAAGAAACAGTCAGTTTCTGTTTCACTGAGCCTCTGTGATAAATTTCTATGTCTGCTGGCAGAAGTGGTCCCTTTCTCCGTGGCATGAGCTAGGCACATGAATCCAAATTTAGCGCTCTACCCAGAGGAAACCAACCTACGATTCATATACCTACAAAAATGGAAGCACACAAATTAAGGTTACAAAGGGTAATTTTTAAGATATTTACTTCCAATTGAAGAAGATACTTACATCAAAAAAAGCTGGACAATCGCAATCATAAGATTTTGTCTAGGAGCGACCATGGACATTAAATCATCCCTCTCAAGATAGCATGCCGCCCCTGACGGTCCAAAAACTAAATCCATAGGCCAATTTTTAGTCGGGAAAGATGTACCAAATGCCATCAGAATCACTTGCTGCATCACATTCAGTGATGGAGGCTGTGAAACTTCATGAGGGACGGGAGCTGGACTTGGGTCTCTGATCGGGGAATCGTAGCTCCAACAGAAACAAGGTTCTTCGGCCATGATATGAAAGTACCCAAGACATCGGCCACAATCTTGAACTCCTCAGAAGGGATAGGGACAGGTGCGTCTGAGATAATAACCTCCTCAACTGACACCCTAACCTGATCATCTGTCATCTCGAGGTGGTGAACAGTTGATCCTAGGTTGTGCACACTCCCTCGTGCAACTAACCGTCTTAGAGGATCCTCAACATATAAATCACAAGGCTTAGCATCGTCCTTTCCAGGACCCTCTGATGACTGTCCCACATTGCAACAACTCCCTTTGGTGCTCTGCTTATGGCTATCGAGCGACTGTGCCTGGACAGGAGCGGTGTCTTGTCTTGTGCTCACCATGGAATATACCTCGTCCTTCATCTTGCTTAACCGGGCATCCAATAGTGCATCAAATGATGCTTCTGCCTCGGCCCTTGCTTCCGCCCTCACAGTGGCCAACATATGCTCCAATTCATCTCTCGTGACCACGTTGGAGGAGGAACTGCGTGAGGAGGATCTGAAGTAATCCTTTATACCTACCCCTCCTCCAACTCCCCTGACGCGGCCTGGATGCTCACGTTTTCCAGTAGCAACCTTGAGAATGTCATTCCTCCCCTCTGACTTGAAGGCTCCCTCGGCTTTCTTTTTTTGAAGTTCCTCCTATGAGATATACAAAAAACACACATGAGTAATGAAACATGTTTATTAAATAGTTAATAAGAACAACGATACTTACAACTTTTTCACCGACTATACGAGACTGGTAACTCGTATAGGATCCACCACTCTTCCGGCGAGCATGCAACCACAACTCTTCGCGCCGTATCGGAGATGGTGGAGATAGCAGAACAGAAGGATCGGATTGAGATGCTTCTTCCAATCTCCTCTGTTTGGCCGCCAATAAGTCTTTCTCGGCCTTTACGTATCCCCCACGAGATATTGTGTGGGGGCAATCATTCTTCCTGCCACTCGCTTGTGCCTTTTGCCTTCTTGCCTGCAAATAAGAAATGGGAAAAAAAGGTTACAAATAGTAAAGACAAAAGATAAGTAAATAAAGTACAAAATAAGTTAACTCACCAAAGCCTCTGGAGTAGTTCGAAGCCTAAAAAACTCCTGCCATGTCGCTTCATCGATGTACGAGTACTTGCTGCAAGGAGTAGGACGAGGCTTACCAGCTGGCACCTCGATATGCACGTAATTGTTGGCCAGAGTCGTCTTGAACTTCCTCTAGTGCTCACAACAATACGTCATAGTCTTGTGATACAAGATCTCACTCTGAGGAACGTCGTAGGTGAGCTGTTATTCATGAATGAAAGGAGTTAGTGACAGTAATGAAACGAATTTGATAAAAGAAACATATAGAGGGAATTTTATACCTAAATAGTGTCCCAAATATGTTGCTTAATTTTTTTGTCGACATTCCTCCACTCCTCTATCAATATGCTAGGCTTATTCCGTACGAGGAGGCCGACAAAACTCCTAAAACGACTGGCATTCGACCCGATCGGTTTCCAATATTGATCGAACTGGATCGGTATCCTCTCCCCGGCAGACCGACTCAGGGAAACATCCCTCAACCGTATGGCCGTCCTGCCCCTCTGTCTAGGCTGGTGACTCGTCTCACCAAATGACTGCCCCTGATTAACACTCTGAGGCTCGCTGTGCTGAGCAGTACGATGCACCTGATCCTCTGCTATAGGAGGTACCTGATCCTCGACTGTAGGATGCACCTGATCCTCGGTTGTAGGATGCACCGAATCCTCTGTTGTAGGATGCACCGGATCCATCATTGTACTGTTAACACAAATTGTTGAGTTAGTAAGTTATAAAATAACTATATATATAATCTGCATATAAGTTATAACGATAATAACTTTAAATAGATAGCTAACATTTAAAGTAGATTTATAAAAGAGATATCCTCCCATATCCCTTCACGATGATCATTTCTTGTGCCGTGTTCATTATCAGCTTCATCTTCTTCGTTTAATGCAGGAAGACCCCTAGAAAAAGAAGGGGTCTCGAGAAGATCATAATTTGAACGACTTTCCTCTTCAATATTGATGACCCTTTTTCCTTGGAGAGCTACAGACCACATTTTATTTGCCTGATCAATAATATAGAACACTTGTTTCGCTTGATCGGCCATAATGAAAGGTTCATCTCCAAAACTTTTGTTGTTCAGATCAACTAATGTAAACCCTGACTTATCGATCCTCACACTATTATTGACATCAACTCACTTACATTTGAAAATGGGAAATTTAATTTTAACATAGTCAACCACCCAAATCTCTTCAATAACCCCATAATAAGGTATGGCTGCCAATGTAGGGTTCTTATCTTTTGAACTAGAGAAGTGCATAGATTCAGCTACTAACATAACACCGCTGTTCTGGACAGTGCTCCTATCATCCAGGGACTTTGTGTAAAAGGTATACCCATTGATCACAAACGAAGTCCAACTTATGACATCAAACTCAGGACCACGTGCTAGCCATTTAATTGTATCAGAAACACATTCTTCTCCGTCAACCTTGTGTTTAAACCAATGTGCAAAGGTCCTGGTATGCTCCCTAATTAACCTTTGTTCAGTCAATCGACTGTTCGCTTTCCGTACAATTTCTTTATGAGCATTTATGTAATCTTGAACTGCATCAACATTATTCAAAATGTACAAGTGGACTTGTTGTAATTCATCAGGATCCACACTCTTGACGGTAGCCCCGCGCCTACCCCCTTCTTCATCATGTCATTTAGGAAGGCCGATATGTCCTACATTTGCCAAATAATGTTTACAGAATTCCATGGCTTCTTCAGAAACATATTTCTGAACAATAGAAGCTTCAGGCCGGTTAGGGTTCTTCACATATCCTTTTAGGATTTTCATAGTTCTTTTAATTGGGTACATCCATCAAAAATAGATAGGCCCACACAATTTTATCTCCCTCACTAGATGAACAACTAGATGTACCATGATGTCAAAAAAGGAAGGAACAAAAAGCTTCTCAAGCTGGTACAAGATCAGGTAACCTTCATCTTCCAATTCATCCAACCTTTATGTCTCAATGACTTTACTACAAATCGCATTGAAGAAGAAACAAAGTCTGGTCAATATGTGTTGAAGATCATATTCGGCGATGCCTCGAATAGCCACTGGGAGTAGTTGTTGCATCAAGACATGACAATCATGAGACTTCAGCCCTACTAACTTCAAGTCTTTCATAGACACAAGCTTCTTAAAATTTGAAGAATACCCTGAGGGAACTTTGATGCCATGTAAACACTCACAAAAACTTCGTTTCTCATCCTTGGACAAAGTATGAGAAGCCGGAGGACAAAAAGTTCTCTTACCATGTGGCATCGGATGTAAGTCTGCCCGTATTCCCATTTCTTGCAAATCTAATCTTGCCTTAACGCCATCCTTAGAACTTCCTTGTATGTTGAGTAGTGTCCCAACAATACTATCACACACGTTTTTCTCCACATGCATGAAATCAATACAGTGTCTGACATCAAGATTCTGCCAATATGGAAGGTTAAAGAAAATAGACCTCTTTTTCCATATATTTTTTTCATTTCGACTCTTTGAAGTCTTACCGAAGATGACATTGATATTTTTGACCTTTTCATACACTTTCTCCCCAGTCAAAGCCTCTGGAGCATCTTCAAACTCTTGGCCACCAAAAAAGGCCTTCTTTAATCTGCGATATGGGTGGCCCCGTCTAAGGAATCTCCTATGACCAAGATAAACAGTCTTTCTTCCATGTTGAAGTTGATGGTAGCATGTGCCTTCTTCACAAATAGGACAAGCTTTGTGGCCTTTAACGCTATATACTGACAAGTTTCCATAAGCAGGGAAGTCGTTTATAGTACAAAAGATCAAGGCTCGCATTTTAAACATCTCCTTCTTGTTCGCGTCAAAAACGTCGACACCTTCGTCCCACAACTCTTTCAAGTCTTCGATCAGGGGTTCTAAGTAAACATCTATGTCATTTCCTGTTTGTTTTGGTCCCGAAATCAACATAGACAACATGATGTACTTTCGTTTCTTACATAACAAAGGAGATAAGTTGTAAATTACCAACAAAACAGGTCATGAACTATGTATACTGCTTAGGCTACCGTAAGGATTCATGCCATCCGTGCTAAGCCCGAGCCTAAGATTCCTAGGCTCTTTGCCGAAGTCAGGAAACAACTGATCAATTTTCTTCCACTGAGAAGAATCAGCTGGATGTCGAAGCTTTCTATCAGAAATCCTCTCATCTGCATGCCATCTCAAATTTTTGGCATCAATTTCATTAGCAAACAGCCGTTTGAACCTCGGTATGATAGGAAGCTACCACAACACTTTTGCAGGGGCCTTATTTGATTTGTATCTGGGGGTTTCACATATCGGACACTGCTCTTTCTCTGTATGCTCTTTTCTATACAATATACAATCATTAGGGCATGCATGGATCTTTTTATACTTTATCCCTAGTGGACACAGTATTTTCTTCGCATCATAGTATCGGCAAGGCAGCACGTTATCATCTGGAAGTATGTCCTTGAAGGCTTCAAGTGCTTCTAAAAAACTCTTGTCGCTCCATCCATGCCGTGCTTTCAAGCTTACCAATTTCAATACAGCTTTCAACAATTGGTATTTTGTGCACCCCGGGTACAGCGGCTTCTCAGAATCACGGCATATATTACCATATGCATATGATTGCTCAAAAGCCTCTTCTCCAACATCACAAATAATATCTTCTATCCGGTCATTCAGAACCGTGTCATTATCATCAAAGGCGACCCCCCTTGTTGAGTTGCGCTTGGAATTTCTATTTCTTCACCATGCCATACCCATACTGTATAACTCTTACAAATCCTTCACAAATTAAATGTGTACATATATCTGCAGCACTAAGTCGCTTCTCATTCAGACATTCTACATAAGGACAATAGAACATCTCACTATCATCATTACCAGAATTTCTTCTAGCAAATTCCAAAAAATCCCTCACCCCATTATCATATTCAACACTAGTCTGTTTAGCGTTTATCCAACTACGATCCATATATTTCAACACCTTTTTTTCTTCTTTTCTGTATATTAACTGCCCTGGAAAAGGCAGGAGTATGATGAGAGTATGAAAAGGTTACACTCATCAATTTATCTAGTTTAACAGAATTCTTCATTAGAATTCCGCATAAGATATAATTGCAGTCTATTCCATTTTCTTCAAGTAATATGGAAAATGTATCAACATACACTAACAATTTCAGGACTTAAATTAGACCACATATACAAGAATTGCTTTAGTCTAAACCTCAAATCACCTCTCAAATTTAGTTTCAAAACTAACTGAATATTATGTAACAATTTTCTAATCAGCCATTCATAAGCATACATGCCAGAAAATTTGACACAATAACTTAAGCAATCCAGAGACTATGAAAACTAGCAATTATCAGTACCCTGATCCTCAAATAATCAAATCACACCAGTTCAGGACACCATTAATTAAGCTTCACCAATTAATTTCCATCAGAGTAAATGTCATTTTTTCTCCATTTCTATTTTAAATAGCATTCCTATCATGGATGCTAGTTATAACAAAATAGTACATTTGGTCATTAATATAAGACCTAATTTACTAATTTTGAGAGATTAAATAAGCTAAATAAATAATTTAAAGTATATATATTTATTATTTTTCTCCAAAATATTTTACCTTTCTTCTCTAAACTATTTATACACATAAGCATTTTAGAGAGTGATGATATAATAGATGCTATAATTAAGTAATTTATTTATATTTTTAAATTTTTTTAAATTAGTCAACTGAATCTTACATTAAGCACTAAAGGTAGTAATATAGAAATAAGAAGCTGAAGAACAATGGAAACATTTACGGTGTATTTCTCCATGAACTTTCACTCATTTTTTTGCATATGAATTCTTTCACGCATTACATTGTTTTCGCCAACAAAATAAATAGACTATAAGAACAGCGTATCAAACCCAGACTTGATTCCGTACAAACAATGAGATACACACAACAATGGATTTCTTGAATAATTTGGTTGAAGGAGCATTCCTATTTTAATTTCTAGTTCAATTATAGTACAGATTATATTCTTGGACAGACAGTGAATACACAATGTCTATTTATACGGAGCATTGAGACAGGGGACATTACATGTTTGAAGTAACTTGGACCGTGGCTTGAGGCGCAGGAGAAGAGGGGCAGCAGTGGCTGGAAAACACGCCGGAGTGAGATAAAGGCTGGAGAAATAAGATGCTCAGCCGCCCTTCACGATGGTACTCACGGTGACTTCTTCGCAGCAACGGCAAGTACGAACGAAGAAGGAGGGAGTTTCAAATGCCGACAACAGAATATGGGAAAGAATGTGGAAGTGGCGGCGGCGACTAGAAGGGTGGCAGGAGAATACGGCGGAATATCACCTACTGTGTTGGACTTGAGCAGTTCGCGGCGGTGGAAGCAGAGGGGGAAGTGAAACGTAACTGATGAAATGAACTTTCGCAGCCGATCTAGGTTTGAATATCAGACTTTTAAGACCGGTTATTTAAATAACCGGTCTTAATAATTACTTTTAAGACCGGTTATCTAAATAACCGGTCTTAAATTATTGAATTTTAAGACCGGTTATTCAAATAAACGGTCTTAATAATAAAGTGATTTTTTTATTCATTCTAATAATTTGTTTTTCAGACTGGTTGTTTAAATAACCGGTCTTAAATTATTGACTTTTAAGACCGGTTATTTAAAAAACTGGTCTTAATAATATCGTGTTTTTTTATTCATTTTAATAATTTGTTTTCAGACAGGTTGTTTAAATAACCGGTCTTAAATTATTAACTTTTAAGACCGGTTATTTAAAAAATCGGTTTTAATTTGTTTTTGAGACCGGTTGTTTGTATAACCAGTCTAAATAAGATTTTTTTAGACCGGTTTTTTAGACAACCGGTCTAAAACATTGCTTTTAATTATGGAATTGCCACCGCGTGTTTCTTTTAGACCTTATCCGCAATAACCAGTCTAAATAATGCGGTCTAAAAATGCTATTTTGTACTAGTGCTGCTCTCTTATTCCCATTTCAACCAAGTCTAGTCTCACACTAATTTCATCTTTAGTTTTTCCTGGTATGTGCAAAAGCATACCTACAAGGCTATCACATACATTTATCTCCACATGCATTACATCAATACTATGTCTCACATCAAGACTACACCAATATGGAATATCAAAGAAAATTGATCTCTTCTTCCATATGTTCTTCTCACTTGCAGTCCTCTAATTCTTACTGAAAGTGACATTCATTCTTTCCACTCGACTATAAAACCTCCTTTCCAGTTAATGGCTTTGGAGCCATTCCATTCTCTGAAAAACCGTTAAAAGTCTTTTTTAGCCTACGGTATGGATGGAATAGAGGCAGAAATCGCCTATGACCAAGGTAGACTGTTTTTCTTCCGTGTTTAAGTTGATGGAAGTGGGTGCCTGCTTCACATATTGGACATGTTTTATGCCCCTTCACACTATACCCTGATAAGTTTCCATATGCAGGGAAGTCATTAATCATAGTGAAAATCATTGCATGTAACTTAAAAGACTCTTGCTTATATGCATCAAACACATCTACACCATCCTCCCACAACTTCTTTAAGTCCTCTATCAAAGGTGCCAAGTAGATATCGATATTGTTTCCTGGCTGTTTGGACCAAAAATCATCATAGAAAGGATCACATACTTACGTTTCATACACAACTAGGGAGGTAAGTTGTAAATCACCAGCAGAACTGGCCATACACTATGTGTACTACTAAGAGTACCATAAGGATTGATTATGTCTGTTCAAAGCCCAAGCCAAAGGTTTCTTGGCTTGCTGTCAAATTCAGGATAAGTTTCATCTATTTTCTTCCATTGTTGAGAGTCAGTTAGGTGTCGAAGGTATTTTCCATCACGTATTCCCTCATCAAAATGCTATCTCAACTTCTTTGCTTCTTTCGCATTAGCAAACATTCGTTTAAACCATGATATGATTGGAAGATACCACAGAACCTTTAAAGGTTGCCTTTTACTTGTCTTATCACCACAACTAACACATTTCTTTACTTTGTATCTGGAAGTTTTACATTTCAAACACTCACTTAGTCCTTCATACTCATTTGTGTACAATACGCAATATTAGGACAATCATGTATCTTTTTATACTCCATGGCCATCATAGACAAGATTTTCTTGGCCTTAAACATACGATTTTGAAGTACATTATCCTCTGAAAACATATCACACAACAATTCAAGTAACAATATGAAACTACTATCGGTCCACCTACAAGTTGCCTTTAAGTTGACCAAATGCAAAATACCTTACAAGCGTGTATACTTAGTATACCCAAGGTATAAAGGTATCTCTGCATTACTCCGCACGCTATCAGATACAGTCAATTGTGCAAAACATTTTACCTCAACATCATGAATCATTTTCTCCATTCTATCGTCATCTCCAACATCCAAAACTTCCTTCTCATGGGATGCACAAGCACTTACTTCCTCACTATACCATATCCACCTTGTGTATTGAAGATTTATTACATGACAAAGTAAGTGATCTCATATATCATCAATATCACATCGACTCTCATTTAAGCACTTGACACATAGACACAAATACTTCCCCTTTCTTCTAGGCGCATTCATTTTAGCAAATTCAATAAACTTTTCCACCCCATTCTCATATTTTTTGCTAGTTCTCAATGCATTCATCCAACTGTGATCCATTTTATTACAACCTAATCGAGTTTTAACAACACTCAACTTTACCATCATGCCAATTAAAAAATATAATTTATAAAATTTAAACATAAAGAAAATTGCAAAGTTCTATTTAGGAGCCTATACACATTGGCATGTTGTTGCAAAATTTAAACTTATCAATGTGACAGACTAGCTAGTAGCAAGAAACTTCAATGCAAATCATATATGGAGTTACTAATCTACAATATTGGCTTCAATCAGGAACTATTTCTACCCAAAACAGATTGAAGGGACCAAAAAAATCAAAGGAGAGAAAAAGCACATGATGATCAATCATCAATGAAACTAAGGGGATCGCCCAAAAATAGAATCAAATAAGCAAGAAACAATTCATATAATTAAGAAAGCTAGAAACCTTCTTCGTAAGAAAGCTGTCCACTATGCCTAAAACAACATTGAGAAGTCCTTTTTAATGGGATAATTTCTTGGATGTTACTTCCTGTAGCACTTGATATAAGAGAGGACTTTAAGAACCTTAAGAGAAGACACGTGTCCACCTTCAAGATGCTTGGGATTCTCTGTAGCTCTCCACATAATGTGTGTGTGTGTTAATACTGATTCATAACATGCAAATGTTATGGGAAAATAGCTCTAGTCTTTAATATAAAATATTTTAATAAATTTATATGAATTAAAAAATGATAGTTAATTTATTCAATATTTTTTAAATTAAAATTTATTCATATTAAATTAAGCTTTAAATAAGAAGAACATACAAAAATTAATTTATTAACATGTATGTAGGAGGCCTTTTGCATCTTCATATGATGAGTAACACAGAATCATGTTATAAGAAACGCTTATGGTTGCATACAGGGATTATATGCTCAATTCTTTAAAAAATCAGTTGAATATAATACAGCAGTCTTAACTCTTAAACATATTTTGATTTGGTTGGATGAGATGTGATGGAGAATTGATATTATATGAAATGAATCATTATGCTACATTAGCATATTCTTAAAAGACCTTATTTTTTAAACCCTTAATGACAATTTATACTTCTTTATTATTTTTATATATGTATCTGAAAAGTTGTTTTAAGATATCTATTATATTTTGCTCAGGAAACCCAAGATGCATGCATGGAATTCCTAATATAATCTTGAGTTAAGCTTATTACATATGGGCTTGTTCAGAGTAAAGTATAATGAAAAGTAAGAGGGAATAAACAGAATTGCATAAAAAGGGAAATAAAAAATAACTAGAGAAGTCTTATATACGCTCTTTTTAAAAAAACCAAAAAACAAAAAACAGGTGGCTCTAAAATGATATCAGGTTATTATTGATTGATAACTTGGTTTCCATCTAAAGAGTGGGGATAATAATATACTACTCATAGCAACTTAGTTGACAATCAACTGCTAATTAACAAACTGAACAACTATTAACTTTGACCCAAAAACAAAACAAGAATAAGGGGAGCAGGAGTGTACTGAAGACATTGAACCCCACTGCTCATTTGATATTTATGAAGAACATCGATCTTTCTTATCTTGTAAGAGTCTATCAGGACTTCCACAGTCGCTGATAAAAAATGTAATTTTTTTGTTATATTTTTTGGGCCATTTTTTGTGGAATGCTTTGTTATTCAGTCAATGTAGGTCCACATTTTAACGTGTCCACCTATCCCTCCAAGGAGATCAGAGACATACACATGGTAAGTAATTGTCATATTTCTTCCTTTTTAGCTAATCAATCCCATAGTTAATTTAAAGGGAGAATTTCATTTAGATGTTATACTTTTGAATTAACAACGAAACTTCTATGATTATATGCATCTTGATTACTGAAAAACGAGAAAACACTATTTTTAATCTAAACCACTAGCATAAAAGCAGCCATGAGTAATCATAGCTAACCAGAAAATGCAAAGCTCTAAATGGACACAGAATTCCGCAGTTGGACAAAATTGCAGCATGCAAGTTTCAAAATACTTCCACACATGGGAATAACATAAGAAGATTAAAGTTCAATTCTAGGTTTAGCCCTCGAATAGGCAGGAAAACAATGTTCAAATTATCATCTTCCTAAGAGCCATTATATTCCCTTATAGGTTTTAGCTAAGTGCTATAATCAGAACAATGCCGTGAGAGTTTGCCAAGACTACAAATGTACCTAAAAGTTTGAGAATTATGTCAATTTAAGGTGGCGCAAGAGAGACCCAGGAGAAAACAGCCACAGCCGTGACTTGAGATGAACAAAATGTAGTAGGCGAAAATAGCCAATCCTGCTACTTGAGACGGCAGGGAGAAGGAGGCGTGAGAGACCCTGAGTTAGAAAACAGGTGGTGCCGTGAATAGATCAATAGAGTCATCGGAGGGGAGAGGGGGAGGGAGAAGGAGCCGTGAGAAAGACCCAAATTTGGGGAGGGAGGGAAAAGCAGAAAAGAGGCGCTAGTGAGCTAGAGATAGTGAGGAACAGATTTGGGGATGTTAAATCTGTCAAACCTTTCCATGACTGTTTCCTACAAAAATGGTCATTGAATCTGCAAAATTTTCCACGACTGTTTTTCTATAAAACAGTCGTGGAAACTTAAAAAAGAAAAGGTCTTATGGGGGCTCGAACACGGGACCACAGAAAAGGTAACCAATGCCTCTTACCAACTGCGCTACCAGTATATGTAATAATATTCAACGACTATTTTTAATAAAAAAAGTCATTGAAAATTTCATTTTCCACAACTATTTTTCTATAAAATAGTCATGGAAACTTTTAAAAAAGGGTCATATGGGGGCTCGAACACAAGACCACAAAAAAGGTAATCAATGCCTCTTACCAACTGTGCTACCAGTATATATAATGATATTCAACGACTGTTTTTAATAAAACAGCGGTTGAAAACAAAATTTTTCACGACTGTTTTTATATAAAACAATCATGAAAAATTTAAAAAAAAGGGTCTTATGGGGACTTGAACATGATACCACAAGAAAGGTAACCCAGGCATTTTACCAATTGTGCTATCAACATATTTTTCATATTCAATGACTCTTTTTAATAAAAACAGTCATTGAAACTAAAAGAAAAGACCATGGGTTTTATATATGGGGGCTCAAACACGTGACCTCATGAAAAGTAACCGAGCCTTTACCCACTGCGCTACAAACATTATTTGAGATATTCAACGACTATTTTTAATTAAACAGTCGTTGAAACTAATATTTCTTATTATTTTATTATTTTGGGCTTCATTTTCAATGACTGTTCTTAATAATAGTTGTTGAAAGTAACTTTCAACGACTGTTTTTATTAAAACAGTCATTGAATATTCAGTCAAAATTTTAAAAATGCCACCGCCTCCTTTTTTTACTTCTGTTTTCAAAAAACGGATGTTAATTGGCGAAATTAATTCTTCCTTTTGTAGCAGTGTATCACCCTGAGGGACAAGCAATGTACCTCAAGGACCTACAGGTACCCAATCTAGGTAGGACAATGTGATTTGCCTGTGTGGCTATGCTTACCTGTGTGCGATGTATAGCCTAGCTATGCTTACTTGTGTGTGATGTATAGCTGTGTGACGTTTTGATCACTATATGATTTGTTATATGTAAAAGTAGGGAACGGATGATCATTTTGATCAAAGGAAAAATCATCACTTTGTTCCAGAACATTGTCAAATATGTGCTTGACATTATTGATTATTGCATCATGATATATGCTGCTATGTATGTTTATTTTTCACATTTTATATGATTAATATCCTGTTACTACTGAGATTCGTATAAATCTCACCCTTTCCATATCTCAAAAAATTATCCAACTAGAGAAAGTGGCACTGAGGGCAAAGCAGCAAATACCACTTATTAAAGATCCGGTGCTAACCAAGAAAATTTATGTTGGTTATCTATTAATTTTCCTATGTATATGGGATTTGTATTGTAATATATACAAACACTATAGGGATTTTCTGTAATGTAATTAAGAATTTTAAATCAATATAATGTACTATACATGTATGCCCATTGAACTACGCATGAATACTCTGATAAATGTCAAAATATTAAGGGGTTTAACAATATCCACGTGGACAAATTAGCAACACTGGTTAGCCCCACACTACCACTTATGCCAACAACACCCCAAGCAAAATACCTTTCCATTTATGCTGAAATAAATAGAGACTTCACATCATGTTACTTCTTTGCTTGTCTGAGTACAAACATACCATTCAAATCATACTAAAAAAACAACAAAATAGATATAAAATACAAATAATAAGGGACACTTCCATACACACCACAACAAAATAGATACAAAATTTAAACTTGACTTGACCACACGTTACCTTTAGGGTCTGTTTGATATGAGGGGAAGGGAGGGCAGGGGAGTGGAAGGGAGGGGAGTGGAATGGGGGGATTTTACTCCCCTCCCCTTGTTTGAATAACTAAAAATTTTAGGAGGGGAGGGAAAATTTTCTAAAATTCTCCTTCCCCTCCCCTCCAAAAGTAGAGGAATTTGGAGGGAAAGGTTAATGTTTGAACTCAAATTAACTAATATGTTCATTCCATTTTAAAATATTCTCACAATACCCTTCTCATTATTTAATTACAAAATTATAATTTTATATAGTAAATTCCATTTATAATTATATTTATTTAATTTTTATAATTATAAAATTAGAATTTCATGTATTAAATTCTTTATATAATTATATTTTATTAAATATGTTAGAAAGTTATTAATTACAAATTAAATGAAATAAGAGCAAAATTTTCCATATAAAAATATTTCTCCTCCCCTCCCCTCCTATACCAAACATGATACTATTAAAATCCCTCTCATCCCTTCTCTTTTTGTTAACCCAAACAAGGTAAAACAAAATCCCTCTCAAATCTTCCCCTCCCCTCCTCTTCATCGAACCAAACATAGCCTTAGAGTATGACACTTCCATACACACCACAACTGTACTTATTATGTGCATCAAATTTCAGACGGCTCAAACATTGACTTCTACATCTTCATAGAAACGTAAAACATACGTCAAATGAGAACTAATAACGATTGGAATGAAAACGTCATGTAAGTACTTTGAAGATATAGAGTGAAGTAAGTTAAGTAATTGAGTACGGATAAATTTTTAAAATGGTTTACACTCCATTATATTACCATCTACAACTAAAATTACAATCAAAATCCATTAATATGATGAAAGAAGTGCATGACATATTTTAAACAATCAAACTTGGAAAAAATAATATATCATTACTCATTTATATGTTACTATGCTCTAACCCTCTTCTATAATTAACATCATGATTACTTCCTTACTTGTCCTGTGTCATTACATCGTCCGCAACACAATTTTGAATTCCTCGCATGGTCAGTTTAACATACGAGCGATTTCAATCTTCACATATCAATCATTGAAATAATTCAGTTAATATTACAATGCCCATACCCTCTTTACATAATTAACATCCTGTTACTTCCTCACTATTCCAGTGTCAACACATCGTCTGAAGCAACAGTCCAGTGTATCAATATTTAGTTTTAACCTTCCTCACAAAGCATTGAACTTCAATGGCGTCATCTGATATTTATATGGATTACTCTAGTGTATGTACGTTTCCATAACAATGAGTTTCATTATTGTATGTTTATTTAGGAACGCTAAATAATTTCATGAAACTCCACGCTAAATTTACGAATTTGATAATTATTCAAAATATCTTACTCAGCCTTCTAATAAATCCTCTAATGGAATTTAGTGAGCTAAAATTAATCATAGTACATGGTAGTTCTACTTAAGGTACAAATAAAAGTTGATTGGAACCGATTTTTTGACAATCTTGGACTGAACTTGCAACTGGAAAAGAGTACGATAAAAACCATCGAACATATCTATTTATTTCATAACGCGGACCTCATTATGGAATAGCAAAGGTAGAAATGACTTTCTTACGATATGACATTTACAAACTTAAGATTAGGTAAAAGTCATATTGTAAAAAAGTCATTTATGTAAAAAATCTAGATTTTAAGTTTGTAAAAGTTTGTAAAAATCAGATTGTAAAAAAACCACTTATACTACCGTCAAACCAAATATAAAAATGGCCGAAATTTGGTTCGATTAGGGCAGAAGGTTTAAAATTTGAGGAACTGCGAGTTTGGTTGAAATATAACAAACTTGGAATATCCATATTTCCAAACTGTTGATGTTATAAAACGAGATTAGAAAACCTATGAAGAAGGAACTATTTCTTTTGAATTTCCTTCTCCAAAAACTATTCAAATTCTCAAAAGGGTAGATGATAAAGATCAACCAATCTGGGCATCACCTTTTAAATTTAAACATGTTTCTCAACCTGTTAATTCAACTGATATCAAAAACATTGTTGAACAAAACAATTAGACTAATCAATATCTTCATATATTAGGTGATTATTTGTTTCAACAACCAATATTAGAGACAAAATCGCAAACTATCCCGAAACCTCAAATTGAAACACCCCTTTTTAAACCATTTGAATTTAATTCTCAACAAAAGTCAGGATTACAAACAAAATTTAAATCCAAAATTGTAGACCAACTTAAAGAAAAAATGGCCCAACCACAAACTAGTCAATTCTAACAAACAACTATTCATGAAACTCCTTAGTTTAAGTCATCTCGAACTAGAGGTATCCATGCTTTTGAAAAAGATCCCCAAACTTCTCAAGCTTCAGAAACTGAATCCAACAATTCACAAATCCAAATCAATCAACAACATTGGAAAAAATCAACTAAACTCTATTACCATAGAGCTAGCCCTCCAGACATTCTGGTTGAAGAACGAATAAACCAAAACTTCAAATCTTTTAGTGCTGATAACATTTATGAATGGAATATAGATGGCCAAAATGAGTCAAACATTCTTCAAATTCTCTAACACATGACAATGGTAAGTAATGCTTATCAAACTTAAAATAATTATTCTGACGAAGAAATTACTAATCTTTTAGTTTCTGATTTTACTGGATAACTTAAAGGTTGGTGGGATTTTTATCTCTCTTCTGAAGATAAAACTCAAATATTTTCAGCAATTAAAACTCAATCAGATGGCACACCCATTACCCATAATGGCCAACCTATTCCTGATTCAACAAACATTCTTATTTTTACAATCATTAAACATTTTATTGAAGATCCTTCTTTATGGCAAGATCGATCTGCTGAACTTCTTTCAAACCTTAAGTGCAGAACTCTATCTAATTTCAGATGGTATAGGGATATGTTCCTTAATCAGGTTCTCACAAGGGAAGATTCAAACCAGCTATTCTGGAAAGAAAAATTCTTAGCTAGATTACCAACCTCTCTTGGTAATAAGGTTAGGGGAAAACTTAGAAATTTAAATGATGGCAAAATCCCTTATGAGTATTTGACATATAGACAATTAGTCTCTTATGTTTAAAAAACTGCTCTTAATATTTGTCAAGATGACAATCTACAGCATCAACTTGCCAAAGAAAAGGCATCCAATCAAAAAATAATTAGGAACTTTTTGTGAACAATTCGGTTTTCCTGCTTGCAAACAATACAAACCTCACAAGAAAACTCACCACAAAACTTATTACAAAAAACCAAAACATATTTACCAAAAATACAAATACAACACACCCCTTCGAAGGCTCAAACAAGAATTTTGATCTAAATCAAAGATTGATTTTCCAAAACAAGAAAATGTTACTTGTTATAAATGTGGTCAACCTTGTCATATTCCCATATATTGTAGGTTTACCAAAAAACTTAAAAAGACAACAAAAATTGAGGAATCTGTTCTTAAACAAATAAACAATCTTTTGATTGAAACTTCTGAATCTGATTCTAAGCAAAGTTCTTTTGAAGATCTCAATGAAATCCAAGAAAATGATTTTTTAGAAAACTCATCTTCAGAAATTAATGTTATTACAAGGAACAAGATCTCCTTTTTGATATCATTACTAAGCTTCCAGATTCTGATAAAGAAAAATATTTGTTCAAAATGAAAGATATTCTCAACCAAACTCCCAGTTCCTCAAATTTTAAACCTTCTGTTCATTCTAACATATACGATTTAACCCAAACTTTGGAAAAATTTAAACATTCTGTTAAACCAACAACACTTCAAGATCTTCAATATGAAGTGCAAAACCTCAAAACTGAAGTTCATCTTATCAAACTCCAACAAGAAACACATGCTGAAGCCATATCCCAAATCCAGGATTTCCAACTTGCAACAAATACACCAAGCCATGATAAGCAACTCTCAAAATCTCAGACAGATAAAACAAACCAAGCTTCAAAAGATAAACAGGGAGATGAAGAACTTTCTAAGCCCTTTTTAAACATAATTGATAGGATATTTGTTCAAAAATTTTATATCCATGCCAGGATCGTTATTAACAATGATTTTGTCTTGGAACAAACTATTTTATTTGACACAGGAGCTAATGCTAACTGTTTTGAAGAAGGTATCATTCCTACTAAGTATTTTGAGAAAACAACTGAACGATTTAATGGTGTCAATAAGTCACGATTATACGTACGGTATAAGATTTCAAACATTGTTATTGAAAACAAATGTTTTAAGGTTAAAACCTCATTTTTCTTAGTCAAAGTTATGGGATCCCAATTATACTTGGGGCACCTTTTGCAAAACTATTATTCTCATATATGACTGATAAGAATGGAATTTCAAAACAATATTTGGGTAAAACAATCTTATTTCCTTTTACACAGAAACCCAAAATCAAAGAATTAAACCTTCTTTCTTCAAAACAACGACAAATTAATTTTTTTAAGGAAGATATCTCTTTTAAATGAACAGATGAACAATTGTGTCAAAAACAAACTCAAAACCAAATCCAAAACTGTCTTGAAAAGATCCACCAAACAATTTGTTCGGATTTACTAAATGCATTTTGGGATCGCAAACATCATGTTGTCAATTTGCCTTGTGAAAACGATTTTTCTGAAAAGAAAATCCCAACAAAGGCTCAACCAATTCAAATGAATCCAAAACTTCTTGAAACCTATAAAAAGGAAATTCAAGATCTTCTAAACAAGAAATTAATTCGCAAATCCAGAAGTCCATGGTCTTGTGCTGCTTTTTATGTTAATAAAAATGCAAAAATTGAACGTGGTGCTTCTAGACTTGTGATTAATTACAAACCTTTAAATGAAGCCTTGCAATGGATCAGGTATCCAATTCGAAATAAATCAGACTTGCTAAAACATTTGTACTCTGCAAAAATCTTTTCAAAATTCGACATGAAATCTGGTTTTTGGCATATTCAAATTTCTGAAAACGATAAGTATAAGACTGCTTTTACTGTTCCTTTTGGTCAGTATGAGTGGAATGTTATGCCATTTGGTTTGAAAAACACTCCTTCTGAATTCCAGAGGATCATGAACAAAATATTTAATGATAATAGTTAGTTCATTATCATTTACATAGATGATGCATTGATCTATTCTCATTCAATAGAAGAACATTTTAAACATGTTCAAAAATTTATTAGACTTGCATAGACAAATGGTTTAGTAGTTTCTAAACCTAAAATTAGTTTATTTCAAACTAAAGTTAGGTTTCTTGGACATTGGATTTACCAAGGATCCATAATCCCAATTGAACGAGCAATTCAATTTGCTGATAAATTTCCCAATCAAATCATTGATAAAACACAACTTCAAATATTTTTGGGATGTTTAAACTATGTTGTAGATTTTATTCCTCATCTTAGCAACTTTATTAAACTGCTTCACCAGCGTCTCAAAACTAATCCTCCTCCATGGACGGATGAATACTCCAATATTGTTAAGCAAATCAAATCACAGGTTAAGAAACTTCCTTGTCTTAGCCTTCCAGATCCATTTGCTTTCAAAATTGTAGAAAATGATGCCTCTGACATTGGTTATAGTGGCATTTTCAAACAACGAATAGACGACTAAGAGAAAATTGTTTCTTTTACGTCAAAACATTGGAGTACTTGTCAACAGAATTATTCCATAATCAAAAAATAAATTTTGGCAATTGTATTATGCATTTCAAAATTTCAATATGATCTTTTAAACCAAAAATTTTTAGTTTGTATTGATCACAAATTTACAAAAGATGTTTTGCAAAAAGATGTTAAAAACCTCGCATCCAAACAAATTTTTGCCTGATGGCAAGGAATTTTAAGTGTTTTTAATTTTGATTTTGAGTTTATCAAAAGCACTTCAAACTCTCTTCCAGACTTTCTCACCCGTGAGTTTCTTCATGGTAGATAGTATTGAGAGACCTCCAAACACTAAACTCACCAAAATGCCTCCCAAACCCAACAAAAAGAAAGATCCGGGTAAAACCTCGAAGGAAAGCCAGGGTGCCGAACAACTCATCGGAGCCCAATCTCAAACAGTCTCCTTTGAGCAAATCCAACTACTCCTCCAAGCGTTGCAAGCTTCGCAACAAGAGATTCAAATGGGTTCATCCCAAGCAGGGTTATCCAACCCACCCAAGATAAAACAATAAAAGCAAACACGAGCATCAAGAAAGGAGATTCTGGAATCCTATGCTCAAAAAAAAATTCCAAACAAAACTTGGAGTCTGACTCTTGCAAGAAAAGATGAAAAGACACTTGCCCTTGCAGAACTGGTTCCGAAACAAACATTTACCAAACAAGAATAAGATCGTTAAAATCAGGTACCTTCTGTACTAACGATCGGATCTTCTTCTCAAAAACAACTAACAATTTCAGCCCCTTCTTCTAAGGCAATTGTCAATAAAACACAAACCAATTTGGATACTCCTTACTTTCTAAAAGAAAATCAAGTAAAGAGTATTCTTCAAATAGAGGTAGAACTCTTTCATCCGACTCCAAACCAGGTGGCTTTAAATGTTTTCCCTTTAGGATGGCATTTTAGGCCTCATGATTTACGAAAAACCAGAAAAGTATTATGAGTTCATATTGGTTCATTCTGAGTCCATTCATATCAAAAGAAAGAAGGACAAAAAGGATGAAACATTAATAACTCATTCTACTTTGCAAATTCTAAATGTTCTCACTCCTACCCAGTAGGGGCAAGATTGGCATAAACATAAACCTTTTAGGGTAGAACATGATCCTTCGGGATACAATTATTAGGACTATATTGAAGCATGGTCCAATGTATTATGGGATCAAAACCAATTTTTCAAACATACTTGGTTTATTTATTTTAAAACTAAAACCGAGTATCATTTCCCTCAATGGTTTGTTCATTGGTGGAATTTCTTTGGTCCAGTACCAGATTCTTCCTCCTAAAGTCCAACAAGCCCTTGAGATTTTTAAACAAAAATTCAACTATAATAGAGATCATTTTCCAATTGATCTTCATTATTTCTCAAATTTATCGGCTACCTGGATTTTCTCTTGGCAATACCGATTTTCTCAAAATATTTAGAATTCGGCCACTCTACCATTTCTGCAAAGGATCCCTTTTGTTAGATGGTGGGCTCAATTTGAAATTAGTCAAATTGACACCAAAGCAGTAGAGCTATGGTTTAAAACCAATCCCCATCTTTGAAAAACGGAGCAAAGCAAGTTCCTGAATCAAAAATCTAGGATTCAAGCAACTTTGGCATCAACTTTGTCTAAAGAAGACTTGGTTAAACAACTCAGCTCTATTCTACAACTCCTCCAGGAGGAACCACAAACATCGTCCAGTTAGCATATCTCTTCTACATCTTCAGTCCAAGATGAAGACGAAGACGAAGATGAATTTGTTATAAACTTAAACGAAGATTAGTTATAGGATTTAATTTAAATTCTTTTATTCAAACATTGTAAACGTGATAGATATTGTAGTGTCAGCAAATCACTGTGCACTTATAACTGGAACTATTTAAACAGTACCAATCAGTAGCAGGTTACAGGTCACTATACAAACAGTGGTATAGCCTGTCTATATAAGTCGAATCAATTTCATTCAAAGGCAGGTTCGATTAGGGCTTAGCTACACTCACTCTTAACCACTCTCTCCTCTCTTCTCTTCTGTAACTCTTTCGACCTTCTTCCATCCTTCACCTGTAAGTTTTTATATTTTCAATAAACTTCTTTTAAATTTACATTTTGCATTGCATCATGCCCTTACCTCCTCGGATGAATTGATTTTGGCCAGTTCTACCGTCTTCAGTTCATTACGAGCATCCCCTTCTACATATTTAACATCTGAAATTTAATGTTTTGTTAAGGAGTCTATCTCCTCCTCTACTTCCTTCCTATTCTCTCCCTTCTTCTTCCGGTTACTTCAGGCCCCTCCCCCATCTTGGTATCAGAGCCAGAAGGTGAAGTAGAGATGTTTTAATTAAATATGGATATGATTTTATGACTTCAAAAGTTTTGTTAGCATAATTAGTATGACTTAAAGATCTGAACTTGATAGCACGCTTGGATTCTATCCATGTATATAGTCCTTGTTTATCATACATGAGTCCTTGTGGGGATGGTTAAGGTCATAAGTCCTGTGTGTTGAGAGGCAAGCGATTGGTCCCTGCCTGTAGTGTATGATAAGTGCAGGTTTTATATACGATATATGCGTTGGCTAGAGTTAGATATGAGAAATCTTACTAATGTCTTAACAAAATATTTTGAACCATAAAATCTAATAAATTTGTAATAATTATACCCCTATAGATCTAGATGGTGAAGATATCAAGGCAAGGGAGATTTACATTTGATCTTTTTTCGTGCTTATTTTCTGCTCTTTTGATTTATGCCTTTCAATTCCAGCTTTTATTTTCTGTCCTTTCAATTTTTCCATATACATTCTATTAATTTTGCAATTTAAATTATGTATTCTTTTATGCGCTCTTTTTCTTTTTCTTCTCGCCGTAGTTCTAGCTCTTCTTCTACTCCATTAAACTCTACGTCTGCTAACAAAACTTTTGCAAAGAACCAAGGTGCCGAAGAATAATACCAAGATGGGGGAGGGTGAACAAAAGAGTCAGGGCTATGATAATAACACCCTTTGAACATCTCTAGGCTTTGATACCAAGATGAGGGAGGGGCCTCGAAGGAACTGAAAGGAGAAGTCATATTGTAAAATGTGACTTATGTTTAGTTTGACGATAGCATAAATGGCTTTCCATAAACTGAAACTTGTTTGGATGATTATTTTGAAATAAAAGTTTATATGGAAAATGACTGAAAAGGACGTGAATCTTATTAAATAATGCATATATATTATATTTTTGTGTGTGTGTATACACTGTGAAAAATAAATAAAGTTATTTTTATATTCACGTTTGACAGTTGATTGTTTTGCAAAGTCTATGATGATTTTCCAAAAGCACAACTGAAAAAAAAAATCATTCCAAACATCTTCAAAAGCCGAAATCACTCATGAAGCATGTTTGGGCATCAAAAAGCTATTTTGGGATGGCTTTTTGACATACCATATATCGTTTGAATCACTCACAATGAAGCAAAATCTTGATAGAAATGAAGCTTCCAGGGATAATCAACTTTTGCCCACCACGATGCAGTTCAAATCTACAAAATACAAGTGATAATCAACATGTTTATCCCCAAATTAATCATAAAATTCATATTCTCCTCCACCCCAGGCAGCAGTGCATTCATGGCAATTCCTTCAACTCTAGCAGATACTTGCTTGAGTCTGTAATTAGACAATTGCTTGAGTGATTAGAAATATGGTTTTCTAAACTGAAAACTAATAATCGGCAAATGTTCCAAGACACAGGATCTAGTACACAGTATAATTATAAAAAGGTTATAGCCAGAAAAACACTCTCATGTTGCAAGCAATTGTTTTGCACCAAAAATACCTCTGGCTTTTCTTCAAATTTTTTTTCTGACTTCAATTCCTCCTTTTAGATGCCTTCTCCTACAGAGCTGAGCATAATTAACATATAAGCATGTTTATCGATATCAGCATATTATAACTCACCTTTTTGGAAATCATTCACCATTCCATATCAATCCAATTTTAAGCTGAAGCACACAGATTTGGACGACTCCCGCCCTTTCTCATTACACTTCCTAAGCAAAAGAGATGTTTTCCATATATTAATACGTATCTATCAAAAAGATCAGAGAGTAAGGGGTATATGTTGTGGTGTTTACTAATGAAATATTTCTTGAGCACAACAGCAGATGCAACCTTGCGTTCAATCTACAGCATTTGGCCAATCTTCTCAAAATTCATGCGGCTAACAATATCATCGACCCTCGCATCAATTAACTGTTTCCGGTCTTCATATTTTGGTCCTAAAAGGTATATGCCCAAACTCTCAACAATCAGAGTACACCAAAAACACGAGAATTTTAACCATTCCCTTCAACTTCCTATAAACAAGCATGCATATCATAAATGAGTTAGTTCATCCTCTGACCATAATTTTATACAGTTAAAGGGCCAAATATCAAACCTTAATAAATGCTTCTATCATCAGATTTGTTGGCTGTGTACCTGTCTTCCATCTCCGTCTATGCCGATCTCCTATCATCTCCGCTGGCCGACCAAAGCAATTCGTATACCAAACTAGTATTTCCCTTCATAAAATGTGATTGAATCGAAGGTTAGAAGAATCCATCTCTACTTATGATCGGTTTGAGAGGAGGAATAAACTCAAAACCATTCTCTCAAAATTGTGAACAGCAACCTGCTATTAGAGGATAAAGAATATTAGTGTGTGTTTGGAATTAGTTTTTGAGAATAGCTTTTACGATTTACAAAGTAAGTATGTGAGAGTAGTTTTATCTCGATTTGCACAAACCATGGTTTTGATGCTTTCCAAATGAGGGATATTCAAATTCAAAATGAGGGATATTTTCACTCCAAAAAGCAGGTGCACGTAATTGATACTGACAATATAGCATGCCTCTTTACACAGTATGAGTACGGATTGAAAAAATAAAACCTAGTGAGATAACCAATACAAGCCGTATAAGACGAATACAGAAACCCTAGCCGTACTATTCCCAATAACAGTAACTCAACAGACCAAAAAAAAAAACTAGCTACAAGTGTTCATGCTGCTCAGCTTATCCATGAATAGGGTGACATTGATGGTAGCCATTATTAAAAGTAGCTTGTAGAGTTTTAATTATTCTTTTTCATTAGTACCCTTGTTTAAAGTCAATAACTATAAAAAGATTATAATAAAAAATAAAAATGTTCTATTTTAATATGGACAAAATAAGAAATTTATTTTATTTTCAGAAAAAATTAATTATTTTTTATTCATCTCTCTTTTTTTCATGTGAAGGGGCTACAACTTACAAGTGCTCATAAGAAGGATTCGGGATCTGGCTAGCGTCCTCTGCGCTAGTCATCCGCTGCACATCCTTTACATGAAACTACACCGTTTTGGTGTAGTTTCATGTAAAGGAGGGGTTGAATTTTTTTTAATTTTGTCTAAAAAAATATTATCTAATATTTTAAAATAATTTTCTGGATGTATTTAATATCTCAAAATATTTTTTAAGTAGCATGTAATATCTTAAAATAATTTTAATATTTTTAACCCTTTAAAATATTTTTTTAGTTGTACCCACTGTGTTGGCAAACTAATTGCAATTTTATCCTTAATTTATTTTTTTAGCTCCAAAAATTACTTTAAAATATTCTAAGAGTAAAATTAAAATCAGTCTGCTAACACACTGGGTACAACTGAAAAAATATTTTAAAGGGTTAAAAATATTAAAAAATATTTTAAGATACTACATGCTACTTAAAAAATATTTTGAGATATTAGATACATCCAAAAAAATATTTTAAAATACTATATAGTTTTTTTTAGACCAAAAAAAAATCAACCCCTCCTTTACATGAAACTACACCAAAACGGTGTAGTTTCATGCAAAGGATGTGCAGCGGATGGCTAGCGCAGAGGACGCTAGCCAGAAAGGGTTAAAAATATTAAAAATTATTTTAAGATACTACATGCTACTTAAAAAATATTTTGAGATATTAAATACATCCAGAAAATTATTTTAAAGTATTAGATAGTATTTTTTTAGACAAAAATAAAAAAAATTCAACCCCTCCTTTACATGAAACTACACCAAAACGGTGTAGTTTCATGTAATTGATGTGCAGCGGATGGCTAGCACAGAGGATGCTAGCCAGATCCAAGGATTCGAGGGAGGACTTGAAAGGAACTACTAGCATTTTTGAAGTTAATTATAGAGGATAACTAACTTTGCTTAAGATGCATCTATAATTATATATAGAAAAGAATGAGATGGGTGTATATTTTACCTCTAGCATTTGTTTGGGATAAGGATCTATTTGGTTCAACAAAAAGGAGGGAGGGATTGGAAATAGAGGGTATGAGAGGGATTTTGTTACCTTTCGTTCATTTTGATCCCTCAAATTTCATTATGTTTAAAGCATTAGTCCCTATAATTTAATAAAAATTTAGACAATTTTGCAACTTTAGTAGAGCCGTTAATACAAGCTCAACACACTAGCCTGTAAGTTTGGACAAGGTTAGAGTTGTGAGTTTCCTAGCCCACAAAAGTGCAGGCCGCACATGTGAGCACTGTGTGGCCCATGGGTTGGCAAATTTGTCCACACAAATTTTCTTTAAAAAAACTATGATAATTTCATAAAACCCATAAGTATGGGAACCTTGATACTTCTCAATCCCAAAGAGAAAAAATCTTAGCATCCTCCCTCCTTTCAACCAAATTATTCTATCTTGATAATGATTTGATATTTTTTGTTAGTAAACTTTGAGCAATTTTATAACTTTATCTCTTAAATTATGAATTATGTTTTTATATTTTTATAAGTGGAATGATTAATATTAGGAAGACAAATTTGATAACCCATATATATGTGTCTTAAACTTTCACCTGTCTTAAGAAAATAGGGAATAAAAACAATTTTAAAAACGCAGGCCAACGGGCTAGCTGAGAGTTAGGATTGGCATTTTACGGGCAGCTGAGAGTTAGGGCTGGCATTTAGCCAGCCCGCAAAAGTGTGTGGCCCATGGGTTGATACAGGCTAGCCCACATTCCCAGCTTTACTCTTAAGAGACCAGTAAAACTAAAATGAGGGCAACGTTATGATTATTAAACCTATATCATTTGAAATTAACGGTGATGAGGTTAGAGTACTAAAAAGGTATTTTATAAAATTGAGATACCAAAGTAAAACCTTAAAATGAGTCGGCCCAACCCAAACCATTCCATACCTTACCCAATGAGCCAGCCAATATAATCAAATTGGTCCGTACTCCGTACTCTTACACCTCTAATACCATTTGTGTAAGGCTCAAAAACAAAACAAAAATGCCATGGCTGCTTGTCTGCTCTTGAAACTTTATATTGTGAAAATAAAATAAAATAAATTTTTTAAGCAAAAAGTAAACCAACTGTTGAGACAAGAAAGCTTATCTAACTTGTAAATGCATAATGACAACAATACCGAATGAAGCCAGGAACAGAAGCCTTTACAATTGCTATATTCAACTTTCTTTGTAAAATATACCACAGGAGCATAATAATCAGAAGTAATATATACAACTTTAGAACAAATTAAGGGGTACAAAACCAAAAACAGAATCAAACAATTCTTTGGCAAGAATCAACTAACTATATTCTTTTTTGTAAAATGGAAGTCTTGTTTCTGTACTCCATCCCCATAATCACCTGAGAGAATAAGGATCTCAAATGTTAAGCTGTTGATAATCGACTATATATAATTCTTTTCTTCTTTGCAGTGTTTTAGAAGACTCCTCTAAAATATCATCTAAGCAAGATCATGGATAAGATATTCATGTATTTAAACATTCCATAAGTGGTCCAGGAAACATGTTATGTTCTTTCTGGACAAATCAATCAATCAGAGTTCAGAAATACCATATATTTCAGTACAACCCTCTAGTGACAACAACTATTCATCAACACAAAGTCCAAACCCTAACGTAACAATACCACTTTAGAGATTATATATATAATGAATCTTGTAAATCATCATGAATTCCAACTTTTGTTTCTTTTCCTACCATTACTCCTTTGTTACCTTCTTAGTCAAAAAACCAAATTCCCATTTTCTTGTTTGATATATGAAGAACTATTATCTTTTACTCCCTCTGGTCCTATTTATAAGCAACTTTCTCCTTGATTGCACAAAACGAACTAGTAGTTAAAAGTAATAAGTGTGTAAAAAATGCCATGTTTTTTCCATATATGCCCCTATTTATAAAAATAGAAAGAGAATGTATAAAAAGTGAGAGATAGTAAAATATGTTTTCCCAATGCTTTGTTGACTTCATTCATCTAGTGAGTTCTCTTTCTCTCTTTCTCTCTCCTGAATATAACTCTTGGTGTATGTGATAATTAATTATAAATAATATGTATTTAATAAAGGTAAAATAGGAAAAAGGAGGTTACATTTTCAAGCACAAAGTGAAAGTTGCTTATAAAAGGGACCAACCCCATGAGAGAGAAAATTTCTTATAAATAGGACTGGAGGGAGTAATTAGCAAAGTAGTAAATAGAAGGCCGAAAAGAAGTAGTACATATAAATAGTATACATGCCTTAGCTATAGACCAGTTGAGTGGCTAAGTCTTATGTAGAAACTGTGGATTGAGTTCGAAGTACTTGCTGCAGAAATCGTGCTGCAAGACGTTGAGTAATTCCACCCACGACATGTCCACCAATAATGCGTGCCTCAGGCTGTTGAAGTATCTGCTCATGAGTAATTTTTGCATGGTTAAAAACATGTAGTTCCAGTTAAATTCAATAAAAAATTTTTAATGGCTAAGAATAAATTAAATTCTATCTGACATTTTCAAATATGCCTTGAATAAAATATTTATGAGTTTTCAAAATTACATTAGGATTCAATGGCCATCTCTAGAAGTTTAGCTAAACAGCTATATTGATAATATACTATAATTTTGATCCAAATTTATATAAAGAACTCAATTTTATTTTGTCAACATGTTATGCAATTAACAAATAATATGATCCATTAGCCTTGTTCCTCCATTCACACAAAATGACCTTGTTTTAAGAAAGGTCAACATTAATGTTGTCATAAACTGACTTGCAAAGTTGCAATTTATTATAGAATGGCATTTACACATTGTTTAAGAAAAAGTATACCAGATTAACATTGACTTACAAATATGCTCATATATGTCCATAATTTATAATTATAATATAACATTAATTTAAACAAATTTAACAATTGAGTAGTGAGTAATAATAGGCAGATGGGTATGTAAAAAACATAATTTGCAGAAGGTGTGGCTAATGATGACTCTTACCTGCACTATAGGCAGCAAAAGAGATGGATCAAAATCACTGGAGGATCGGAGAAGTCTCCATACTCTAAGCACTTGATCTCTAAGTTCCATCAAGCTTTCCATTTCAGAACTTGACATCACAAGGGGTCCACTTGCATTGCCATTAGGAATAAGGATTCGCACAAAGTCAGGAAGGAAGTTGTATGAATCAGATATAGAGCTAAGGATAAAAGCTTCAGTCACACGGACAGCCTCTTTGATAACCAATATCCTGAGCTCCTCACCATCTGGACTCAATAGTACCTTCAGGACAGGTTGAAGAGCCTCTCTAGCAGTGAAATCTCTGTCTTTTCTACCCTGCTCCAGCAGGTTTTCAAGTCTACTCCACCTGAACTTGAATAGATTAATGGATATTCAAGTGTATTTATACTAAACAAGCTACATCCCCAAGTATAACGAAAAATATAAATATTTAAGATAGCAGCAGAATGCATACCTGAACTTCCCATCCTTGAAAAGCAACTCAATAAGTGCATCTCTAAGATAAGGATTTGGATCTGTTAGGAGCCTTTTGGCAAAATATGGGTATGAAGCAGCAAGCACCTTGAAATTAGGATCAGCATAAAGCGCTAAGCCTTCAAGAACAGTGAGAGACCTCAATATTAATGCATAGTAGGCTGGAACTGCCAAAAAATGTACAAGCCATCAGAGTCAGACCACAGGGAAAGAAAGTGTAGAAATAAGTAGTCTGTATTTATGGAAATGAAAACAAATTATTACATGTTCCATTTCTATTTATTATAACTAAACACTTGTATGTTACTAGATATCTGTTTTAGCATCTGGACCTAATGTCCACTGGCCAAACAAAAGGGGGAAAAGAAGGATCCAATGTCTAGATGACTAAACAATAGCGATAAAAAGCGTAGTAGATGAAATGAGAAGTAAATAACAGAATAGCGTTATCTCACCATTAAATGGATATTGATACAAAACGTTTCCCAGACCATCCACTAGAGTCTTGAAGTTAAGCTCACTCACAGTATAATTAAGCGCATCGTCAAAAAAGTCTCGGAGTGCTGGTATAATTGGAGAAACATCCACATCACGAGCCAAAAAATCAAGAGCATAGTAATCACGAGCCATTGCTTCATAGTCTCGGTTAACCAAGTGAACAACGTGACCAATTATGGCAGACCTTGCTTCTTCTGGAGTTTCACTCATCATGCCAAAATCAAGAAAAGCAAGCTTTCCATCAGGCGTCGCCAAAAGATTCCCAGGATGAGGATCTGCGTGGAAATATCCATACTCAAGTAGCTGTCTAAGACTGCACTGTATGCCTGTGTTTACAAGATCCAAGACCTTTAATCCTTGCCCCTCTATAGCGTCCTGCTGATTTAGTTTGACTCCATCAACCCATTCCATTGTCAGTACTTTGACACTTGTATAATCCCAGAAAACATCAGGGACAAAGATATCTTCCTTGTCAGCATACAATTTTCTGAACCTCCTAGCATTTTGTCCCTCCTGCAGGAACCTGCCAAAATTAACTTTAAATTCCAAAAAAAAATTAACATACAAGTTACAATCACTTTAGCATCATTGATTAACATATCAGACACACGCCATTGTGAGGAAGTTTTGAATTTAAGAGAGAGAGGAATTCAGTCATCAGATGCTTGCTTTCTTTAAAGCACATAAAGCAAGCAGTGAAAAGTCTGAGAATGGGTCTGTTGAGGACTAAGCATTGGGTATTTCTATCAGTTATTACTTTTTTGCAAAAATAATTTCACAAAGAAACATGATGAGAAAAAGAGCAATAGAAGTTATTTTGTCATTCTCAACATGCAAAAGGTCCACGTTTACCTGCACATAGTTGAGCTCTTGAAAAACTCTCCATGCAAATTCATCAATAAGAGCAACAACATCAGTAGTGATTATGTCAACATATTTGTTTATGAAAAATCCTAGGCCTCTTATCAGAAAAAAGTCCAATCCTATAGCTTCTTCAATGCCAGGGCGTTGCACCTTGACTGCCACAAGTTTCCCAGAGTACTTCAACCGAGCTTTGTACACTTGACCCAAACTGGCTGCTGCAATAGGAGATGGTGATATTGAAGAGAAAATGGACTCAAGAGATAGTCCTAATTCCCTTTCTATGCAAGAAAAGGCATCTTCATCAGGAAACGTCGGCAGACCATCCTAACAAACCACAAGAACCAAAAATTATCCAAAAATCCTACATTTCCATGTTCATCTTTATATCATAATTCACAATAAAAGGCATACGACACTCCCCTACATAGGCGAACAAATTTTCACAGAATTTATGTCCCAAAGCAAAGCCATACACCTCAATGATTTAATGAAGAGCTTATTATGCGGCCTATTGATATTAATCAATGAAACAATCAAAATTCTCACAAATTCATAATTAATGAATGACTGAAACAAGCTTTACAAAAGAATATTAAAAGCCTTCCCATGTTTCTAAATAAACGGAGTTAAAGGGAAGAACGTAATACTTGAAGTTCAGCGAGCTCCTCCAGATACTCAGGTGGACAGAGGTCAGGTCTGGTAGACAAGCCCTGACCCAATTTCACAAAAGTTGGTCCCAGCCGTGTGAATATGGTCCTGAGCTCAGCTGCACGAACTCTTTTATTTTGATCAAGGACTCCATTGGTTTGATCTAAGAAAAGCTTGAAAGCAAATAAACCTAAAGCAGAAAGAACTTGCAGGGTCCTTCCCGCCACCTATTCAATACACAAGAGAGTCAACTTAACCCAATATGCCCGATTTTAACCACAAACGACAGTAAGAAAAATTGTCAATATTTGCACAAAATTCAGTTGGGCACTTTCAATTTGGTCACCCGCAAGCGGCTTCTTTCCATTTGGTCCCGCAGTCATTAAAATCCTAAGGTGTTCTAACTTCATACGAAATTGAACACCAAACCTAGCAATGGTTTAATTCAGAAGTTATTTGACAGTTCTTACTTGATTCAGATTAAATTTCGGTCATTAAAGCATTTTAAGAATAGAACAACTGAACTGAAAGAAATAATTTGAGAAGAACCAAATTGAATATCCACCAGCACCATCGACCAAAATAAATTTTCCACCAGCAGAATACCTTCAATGGTTGAGACCCATATTTCTCGGCTAGAAGCTTAGCACTATAGAGAGAAGCATTAGCCGAACGCGCCATGGCCCTGGCCTCGGCCTGCAAGTCATCGGCTCGGTCCGCCGGAAGGGCAAGGACCTTAATGGAAGACGACCCATCTCTTAGCGCAGGCACGCCGGAGCTCGGCGTTGCATCAACCAGAGAAGCTCGAGGGGGCAGTTTTAGCCTTCTAAAGCTACTTTTTCTGCCATTGGAGAAGCTTCTTCGCCTCGGGTTAGTACGTTTGGAAATCCATGAAGGATATGGTGGCGCCATGGCGGAAGACGGAGGTGCCACGGCGACTAAAGTCATGGCTCTAGTTGCTTCTGGTCTGGGCAAATCCGAAGCCCCGAAAAAAAAAATACTGGGGAAAAGAAAATGACCAGTAGAAAATAATTGAACACAAACCAATTTATTCACGTTATTGTTTGGTCTTATCTACGTGGAAGTATCTTCGCGTCAGAAAAAATAGTACGGAGCAGTATAATATGTGTGTATAACACTGGAGCTCTTGGTTCAGGGAATTAGAGCCGGTCTTTTATTGGTCAGGTTTAAAAAGGCTGATCCTTTTAAAGGCCGTTTGGTATAAAGGATTTGAAGGGTAGGGAAGGGAAGAAAAATTTTTATGACTTGGATTTAAAAAAATTGAAGAAGTAGGGTTGAAAGTTTTTAGTTAATTTTTCTTACTTTTTTATTTTACATCTTATTTTTATTAAAATTTTATAACCCCACTTCTCTAATTTTTTAAAATCTAACTCATAAAAATTTTCCCTCTCCTCCCTTCCCCTCCATTTCCCTCCTGCCAAACAGACCCTTAGACTTAGGGTAAGAAAAATTGTTGTTTTTTAAGGCTCGACTCGAAAGCATGCGGGCACAGTCTCAGGCCAGGCCGAAAGCTATTTTCTCAAGATTTAACTACATGTTTCATGAAATAAAATAAATACATTTACTAATTCATAATCAAAGGTTAAAAAAATAGTGTCCACAAATAACCCATAGTCTCACACAAAAGCATAAGAAGGCAAGAAGCTAAACACTCTAAGTAACATGAGTATGACGACTATCATTTTCATCTTCTTCGCCACTATCATCAATTTCAAGAAAATTTGATTGTGCTTCATTTAGAGTAGTAGGCTCTGCTTGAGGGGTAAAAATATAAAAAATTTCTTCTCCCGCATTATGAATACATTCATAATCTTTATCTGCAACAAATAATAAACCAAAATGATAAATAACTCTATAACAAATACACAATATAAATAAATTAGTAAATTAGCATCATATGTGAATCCATGCATTCAGTTGCGAGTAAAAATAAGAGCTTGGACGTTAGATGGAAGAATGAAACTTCTATATTTTATTAGAACACGTGAACCAATACTGAAAGCTGATTCACTTGCTACTATAGTGATTGGAATACTCAGAATATCAGATGTCATCTTTGAAAGAATCGGAAATCTTTGTTGATTGTTCTTTCACCAGTTCAACACATCCAATTTTTTCTAATTATCAGCCTTCAGTATTGGTTTTTCAAAATAAGTTTCCAACTCAAACTTGTTCATGGAAGAATGATCCATGCTCGCATAAATATCTTGATAATCATGCATCATTACAAAACATTCAAGTAAATACTAATTGGATACCCAACAATTGCAATTGACACTAAAATTAAAATATACATCAAATGCATCGTCAAAGGAGGTTACTGAAGCACTTGGAATCTGAGAAGAATGATGGGCCGTCAATGTTGAAGATCTAGTGATTGATGCACCTTCAACTCTATGAGTTGGAAGAGATGTCCCCACATTGGAATATTCATTGAAAATGAAATTCAGCTTGCTCCTTATATTGGCAACCTTCTCATCGCAAGTCATATAGTCAATCTTTCCGTAGAAATATTGTATAATATTGAACTTCCATCGAGGATCAAGAACCACTGAAACTGCAAGAATGAGTATGCCGCTTATGGGAGAGCAAAAAACCCAAAACCCATTAGCCTGCCCGCAACCCGGTTTAATTAGGTTACTATTAGCCCGCCCAAAATGAACCCATAATGGGTTGGGCTTCAGCCCGCTTATTTAAAATTTAAATGGGCGGGTTATGGGTATACCTTCGGGTTACCCGTACCGGCCCATTTATTTTATACTATTCCATTTCCTTAATAGGTAATCCCCTTTCCCCTCAGCCAGTTGTTCACCATTCCACTCAATCACACCACTAATTACGTTTTGTTGTCGCCTGTTTGCCACTTACTAGTCACTCTCCCCATCACTGTCTCACTCTCATACTCTTTTTTTTGGACAAATCTCACTCTCACAGTCTCACACTCCAGTTCTTCTCTGTTAAAGCTAAATCACTAATTACGCCTCTGCTCTCTGTCGTGCCTCTGCTCTCTGCCCTCTGCCGACTGTCGTGTCAAGACTGAGAGTGGACTAGCGGAGATTCTAAGTAAGCCTGTCACCCCCGTAATTCCGCCGACCACGACCGTAGACGCCTAGACGGTCACAGACTTGTCCGCTTCATTCCAAGTAAGCCCATTGCCCGATCGCCGTAGTTGCTAGCCTCAATTTTTAAGATTAATTCCATAAAGTGGCAGGTTTAAGCCCGATCGACAGTACTGTGTGTTGTGCGTGTGTTCTGAAATTTATGAGATTTTTAGTCGATTGCCTCTGTGTGTTGTGTGTATGGTTTGTGATATTGTTGTCACAATGATGCTGCTTCTCTATTAAAACCTTGGTCTCTCTGTCTTTGATGAATTGAATCGTTGATGATTTGTTACTGTTAGATATGATTAGTTTTGATGATGCCAAATATATATATATATATATATATATATATAATATTATGAGAACAAAAGTTTGCATAATATACTTATCTCTTATATTGACTAACTATTATATTTAATGTTATATATCTTATAGATTAGTCAAAGAGATTGGAGAATGAAGAGCTTGAAGAATTAATGGGAATATCAAGATTCAAGCTTCTAGAAGAAATACTGGATGTTTCTATGCTCATAAGGGAATTAAGAAGTTACTGTAGCAGTTACTGTTTGGCACTGTAGCATTATCACTGTAGCAATACGGTTACTGTAGCAATCGAGTGATTTTAATAATCACTCGAGTGATTCTCTAATTCACTCGAGTGATTCTCTAATTCACTCGAGTGATGTTCAGTGTTTCACACTCTGTTGTTCGTCCAGCTGAGCAAGGTCTGGTTATTTGATCATATATCTCACAATACAACTCCAATTGAGACCAAACCAGTTGCATATGAAAATAGACTCCCAATTCGTTATTTGGACACCAGAAGAAACATCAAAGGAGCTCAGATGAAGGAGATATAAGTGTTCGAATATGGCCTTCACATCTGCGTCACTTTCTGGAACAGGTTTGGTATTTTGGCTATAACTCTCAAACCACTGATCCTATTGAGCTGACACTGGTGCTATATGAAACTAGACTTCAATAGCTTTCCATTGATATATAATACAGCAATTTTGGAGCCATATTCGAAGAGTTATGTCATCTGGAAGTTTACCTCTGTTTGCTGAAGAACTGGAAACGCAACAACGAAGTAAAAGTGATCTGAAGAACAGATCACTCGAGTGATTTCAGAATTCACTCGAGTGATATGGCAAATCACTTCCAGTGGCGCCAGAATCACTGCAAGAATTTTTCACTGTTTCAGATTTCACTTCCAGTGATCCTGAATCACTCGAGTGATTTGTGATTTCCGCCAAATCACTTCCAGTGATATCTCAGTTTTGCAATTTCACTTCCAGTGATATCGAAATCACTCGAGTGATATGAGATTTTTCATAATCACTTCCAGTGCGAGCCAAATCACTGCAAGAAAAAATCATTGTTTCAAAATTCACTTCCAGTGATCTTCAAATCACTCGAGTGATATGTGAAATTTTCAATATCACTTCCAGTGGCTCTGAAATTACCGGAAGAAAATTTCACTGTTCTTAAAATCACTCCCAGTGCAGCTGAATTCACTTGAATGATTATCTATTTTCTCAGTATCACTTCCGGTTGACATCAAATCACTGCCAGTATATCAGTATGAATCATAATCACTTCCCATGAAGATGAGATCACTCCCAGTGAACCTAAATGCACCTCCAAGTGAAAGTCAATATGCCTCAAGTGATATGTTTATTTTAGTATATCACTCCCAATGCACTTCCAGTGAATTAAATACCTCCCAGTGATTACTCAGC
Organism: Albizia julibrissin; assembly: GCA_037074505.1. Lineage (NCBI taxonomy): Eukaryota > Viridiplantae > Streptophyta > Magnoliopsida > Fabales > Fabaceae > Albizia > Albizia julibrissin. Next base: position 29,686,803 of record CM073481.1, on the reverse strand, counting down.
ATACTCTTTACTGAGTCTGAATTAGTTCCAGTGGCAGCTTATCAGAATCACCTTCAGAAACTTCACAAAATCATGGAAATTACTCAAGGGATCATTATCATCCAGTCAATGATATGCTTACTCTTACAAAGCCACTGTCAGTGAAATGCTTCTGTAAATCACTTCCAGAAGTATGACAGAAACAAGAAAACAACTCAAATGATTTCATGGTACACTCGAGGGATGCTGATCACTACCAATGGAATATTATTTTATCAAAATCACTTTCAGAAGATGTCTGAACATTCCAAGTGACATACATCAAGTTGAAGAATTTACTTGAAAGATTTCATGGTGTACTCAGCTGATGTAGATCACTTCCCGTGAAGTAGTTATCCACTCGAGTGATATTTAAAATATTCTCTAATGGCTATTTTCTGTCAGCGCATTACAGGCATTCCACTACAGTTCACATGGGAAGCAACCGACCAATATTTAACAATGACGAATCATGGGCAATATCAATATTTAACAGAAGAGTCAACGAAACGTGCAAACAACTGAAGCATTTGTCAGAGCACGATCATGGGCAACGGTTAAAGAGAGCACAGTCAGATTCCAATGGAAAACACTGAAGTATCTGTCAGACACACGATAGGCTTTCAACGGAAATATATTTGAATGCTCCAACGGCTCTCAACCTATCTTATATAAACCGAAGCATTCAAGAAGAAGACAGGGAGATTAACAGAGAAATACTACAGCGAACAGAAATGATGAAGTAACGAGAACCCAACTGCCAACATGTTGCTATCATGAATCTTCATCTCTCATACTCTCCGTTAATGACTATTTTCATTGTCATGTACATTTGAGAGTTAATATTTGTATTGTACTTCAGTGAGTATCCTATCTACTCTGTGAGAGAGTCTGTGAATCCTTACAAATATACTTTTGTATTGAACTTAAGGTAGAGGGACCTTGAGAGGGTTGATTACCTTACGGGAAAGTTGTAGAGAGAATTGCTAGTAGTACTTTCTGCTCGTAAGACTTACAAGGTGCAAGCAGTAGAGAACGTTGCTGCTCGTAAGACTTACAATGGTGTAAGCAGGAGAGAACATTGTTGCTCGTAAGACTTGCACGGGTAAGCAAGAGAGAAAGGACTTTGGGATTGCTTTGCTTAACTTACTGTAAGAGGGTGTAAACCTTACAGTGAGTAAGGGGGAGTAACTTCGTAAGAGATTTGTAGAGGCTTTTCTTATGCCCGGTTAAACAAGAAGATAGTGGATTGGAAATCTCAGGAGGAGCCTGGGGACTGGACGTAGGTCATCGTGGATTGGACCGAACCAGGATAAATCACAGTTTGCATATTCTCTTCCCTAAGCTTTTACATTTCTAGCATATACAATTTATATAATTACTTGTGAGTTTATACTTCCATATATATACTGAGTTAACAATCTGTTAAAACATTTTAAAAGATCATACTTTCTTATCACACACCCAATTCATCCCCCCTCTTGGGTGTCAGCCAGTTCTAACAGTTACAGTCTGTAATCATTGATGATCTGTTGCTATTTTGGGACTCTGATTTTGGGAAATTTCCACGCCTTTGTTTTGTTTAGCTTTTGCTTCCTCTTTTTGTGAATTTGATGTTTTGGGAATTGCTGAGAATTTTGTATCAATCCTTTGCTTGTGAGTTGTTAATTGAAGCTTTAGTAGTTGCACTTGCATGATTGAAGCTACCTTATGTTAAAAAATTTTATAGTACAATAGTTTGATCTGTTAATTTCATGCTAGTATATTTGTTAATTTCACGGTGAGTATGTTAATTTCAGAGTATATATTTTAATTTCATGCTAGTATTATAGTTTGATATGCTTTTACACACTATTCTTTCGGTTCATTCATCTTCTTAAATTCGATCTGTATATAGTTCATTATTCCTAAATTAATATAATGCTACTATAGAAATGAAATTGCTTAGTCTTCTTGTTAATTGCCTCAACTTTCTAATTGTTTATGTCTTCTTGGTTTGAGTAGGCAAATGAGCATAGTGCAAGCTCAACAAGAAGATGCGCAAGCAATCACTACTATAGGGGCGACTGAAAATATAACTACAGCCACATCATTACCACCTACTCATGATGGAAATCGAAAACATAATGAAGGAGAGGAACAAGCAGCTAAGAGAAAATGGAGGACAACATCTAATGCATGGAAGCATTTCAAAAGGTTGCCACTAACCCACACAAAAGGTAAACATCGGGCATAGTGTAATCATTGTGGAAGAGATTTTGCAAGTCATCCTACAGATTGTGGCATGACACAATTGTTACGGCATTTGGAAAAGTGTCCAAAGAATCCCAACAAAGCTAGCAACTCACAGAGTTTGTTATCGATTTCTTCAGGTAAAACTTTGACTCATCACTCATTTAGCCAGGAGAATGCAGAAAGGCTATTGCAAAATTCCTTATAAAAGATGAGTTGGCTTTTTAGACTGTGGAAGGAGAGGGTTTCAAAGAATTATTGCAAGAGGTTGAACCTAGATTTCAAATGCCCTCACGTTAGACAATTGCCAAGGATTGCTACAAAATTTATTTAGAAGAAGCAAAATATTTAAGAAAATATTTTAAGTGATCTAAAGTCCGTGTGTCTCTCACTACAGATTGTTGGACTTCAATTCAAAATTCTAACTACATGTATTTGACTGCTCATTGTGTCGATGAGAATTGGACTTTACAGAAAAGAATTTTGAATTTTTGTGTGATTGAAAATCATAAAGGGGAGACAATTGGCAAGAAAATTGAGGATTGCTTATTCAAGTGGGGCATAGACAAAGTCTTCACTATAACAGTTGATAATGCTTCCTCAAATGATTCTGCAATTGCACGTCTAAAAAAATGTTTCAAGGGTTGGAATGGTCTAGTATGTGATGGAGAGTTTTTGCAGATGCGGTGTGCTACATGTTACGAATGTAGGATAGTGTATTTAGAAGTGCAAGTGTACACTGTCGTAAACAAGTAATATAGAGGTGAGTAGAGTATCATTCCCACGTGGATTGATCACTAAGTACCAAAATTGATAATTTTAATACTATTTAGCCGATCGATTAGTTGGTGGTTGAGATTGCAAGATAAAAATGATTAAATGAAAATGCAATTGTTGTAAAGACAAATATAATAAAAATGTCTTAGGGATTAGATTTCACTTAGCAAACTCCGGATTTAATCACTTATCTATTCTAGTCCAATTTATTCCACATGATTGATAGTCGAGTTTCCCTATTTTAATTACTAGCCTCTTCCAAGGTCAAGTAATTCTATAATTAATTGCTAACCCAATATATTTCTATATGAATTTAAGCAATCAATCATGCATTAAGATTTATAGAACTCAATTAAGACTACACAACCCATATGAATATATTCCTATTTCATATGCAAATTATGGTTTTAATTATAGGATCCACACACATGTATCTCCTTTCGGTCTCAACATGCATATTGATGAAATTAAAAGCATTAAGAATAATAATTAAAACTCAATCATTAAGTAAAAATCAAAACTAGATTTAATAAGTTAAGATTCAATCCGTCATTAGTAAGCTACGTCATCACCCTAGGAAAATGAAAATTTAGCTCATGATGAAATTAAAAACAAAACCAAAAAAAATTGAAAACTTCATAAATATTGCAGAAAACATGATTATTAAATTCTAAAACATAAAGATACAACTACAAGATGCATGAAAATAGAAAAATATAGCCTTCCATATAGGAGGCAACCTATACCATCCATAAAGGAGGACTACCTAAACCTTCAATGTAGAAGGTATGCAAGAACAACAAAAATGTATGAAATTAAACTCTAAGATGATGTCCTCCCTTGTACCTTCAAATCCTCTATTTATAGATGAATTGGGTGTAAGAATTTTCACATATTAGGTAAGAATCTTGACTCTAAGCCACCAATATTGACTTTGTGATCACCTTGCTCATTGATTGCAGCTAATGTTTGGCAATTAAAACGTTGGAATCTCACTTTGTTGTCTTCATGAAAGTTGTAGATCTGGATATTAGCTTAAAAACGCATATGAGAGCTCCTCATTTCAACATTTATGGCTCCAGTTATGGTCAAATTAGTAGATAAAGGTCAAACCTGGACAGAATCATGTGCTCAACTTCTAAGCAAAATTCGGAGCTCTTAAGGACAGAACTGAGTTTTTACCTCAACATAAATGTTGTAGGAATTTTTCTTAGCTTTCTATCCATATAAAGAACGTCCCAATTCGACATCTAGCGCTCCAAATATTGCCTAAAAACTGAAATAGGTTCAAAATTTAGTATTTTTCAATGAATTCTATTTTATGTCAAATCATTATTTATTTATCAATTACACCCAAATTCATTACATTAAGCTCAAATGTCATCCAAAAAATGCTTCATATAAGGGAAAATAAATATGCAGATATTTTACTTATCACTGCACATATTTTGAACTTGATTGTCTCTGAAGGTCTTAAGGAAATAAATAGGTCCATTGAGCTCATCTGACATGTGGTTAAATATGTTAGATCTTCTCCAGCAAGAGAGACTAAATTCAAAGACCTTTCTGAAAAAGTAAGAGTTGAATCAAAAAGTCTACTTAGCTTGGATTGTCCCACAAGGTAATTAATTTAAATACTTATTTATTTCGTTTATAGTTTCTATTCTAACTTAGATTTCACATATGATGTTTTAATTTCTGATTTCATTATATTATGTTGTTAGGTGGAATTCAACTTACCTTATGTTGGAAAGTGCTGTTAAGTTTATTAAAGTCTTCACAAGGATGGAAGAAGAAGATCAAGATTACATAGATTACTTTAAAAAGAAAGTTAAGTTAGATTCAAATTCAACTCAATTTGATAATGGCATATTTGATCATGATGATAATATCATTGACACAACTATAGGGAATATAGTTGAGCCTTCAAGTGCATATGATTGGACTGTTACAAAGGAGTTTCTTGTATTTTTGAAGTTGTTCTACACCATGACTCTAAAATTTTCTGGATCAAATTTTGTGACAACAAACACATGTTTTTAGCATATTGTTGCTATTCAAACACATCTTAATTCATGTGCAGCTAGTTCCCACTCTCTCTTGGGTGACTTGGTAAGAAGAATGCAAATAAAGTACGACAAGTATTGGGGAAAAGCAGAGAAAATGAATCCATTATTGGTAGTAGCAGTCATACTGGACCCTAGATACAAGATGACATATGTCAAAATTGCTTTTAAAAACATTTTTTCTGAACCCACAAAGCGTGAATTTATGTTGAAGAGGATAGTGGATGTCTTGTATCGTTTGTATGATCATTATTCACCAAATGTCATTAATACTAATGAAGCTTCTGGATCTCAGCCAACAATGGAGCAAGGGGATATCAATGGTAGTGGGAGTAATGTGTCATTTCCAGAAGTTGAACTTGAAATGGCCTTATCAACTTTTGATGCTACATTTCAAAAATTCTTAGCCACTACAGATTCTACATGTAATATAGAGAAAATTTCAGAAGTGGATGAATATCTTCAAGCTGCATTAGTTGGCTTTTGTGATCTAAAATTTGATGTTTTGGCATAGTGGAAAGTGAATGGTTGCAAGTATAAAGTTCTGAATTTGTTGGCACGTGATTTGTTGGCTATACCCGTCTCTACAGTATCTTCAGAATCAGCTTTTAGTATTGGGGGTCGGATACTGGATTCTTTCAGGAGCTCTTTGTCTTCAAAGATGGTTGAGGCACTCGTATGTGCTCAAAATTTGCTATTCAAGACACCCCCTAAATTTAAGGACCTTGATATTGATAATTTTGATGAGAGTGCAAGTGTTGTTATTGTTAGATTTCATGTTTTGATGATAACAAATCATGTTTTGGAAGTCCATGGATTTTATATCAACAAAGGAAGTGATAAAAGTGATCTGAGCAAGATCACTCGAGTGATTTAGATAATCACTCGAGTGATCGTTAAAATCACTCAAGTGATATGGTAAATAACCAGATCACTCGAGTGATATGTGTAATCACTCGAGTGATGCGCCAGATCACTCCTAGTGATTGAGAAATCACTGTAAGAAAATATCACTGTTACAGATTTCACTCCCAGTGATCCTGAATCACTCGAGTGATATGTTATATTTGCCAAATCACTTCCAGTGAATCTGAAAAACACTGGAAGAAAATTTCACTGTTTTGGAAATCACTTCCAATGAATGCCAGATCACTCGAGTGATACCTGAAAATTTCCAAATCACTTCCAGTGGAATACAAATCACTGCAAGAATATTTTACTGTTTGCCAAATCACTTCTAGTGATGTTGAATCACTCGAGTGATATAGTATTTTCGCTGAATCACTCGAGTGATATAGTATTTTCGCTGAATCACTTCCAGTGGATTGAAAATCACTGCAAGAAGAAATCACTATTTACAAAATCACTTCCAGTGATTCCAAATTCACTCGAGTGGAATATGAAAATTTCATGTTCACTTCCAGTGAGTCTGTAATCATTGACAGAAGTTTTTAATGTTTTCCAAATCACTTCCAGTGACATCATATTCACTCCAGTAATGTTTCCTATTGCTAGTAACACTCTCAAAAAATCACTGTGATCCATTTGCAAACTACTCTCATGGAAATCAACAGATTTTGTTAGTTAATCTTTGTTATTGATAATTATTACTAATTACTCCAAATTACTGTCAAAATCATATGACATATTATTTCGATACTTAGTTGCTGAAATTCATCTCTAGTGAAAGCAAGATCACTCCCGATGGTTTTCTTGATTTTCAGAAAACACTTCCAGTGAATCATATTACTCTGATGATATTCAAATATTTTCTAACGGTAATATTCTCAAAGTGTATTACAGCTGTACTTCACCATCACGCACATGACAAGTAACTGAACTCTCCATTCAAATGACAACTATTCATGGGCGGCAGCAAAATTCATAAGTAACGGAAGACAAATGCTGTTACATTTGTCAGAAGCATCTTTGAATCAATGGACAAATTTACAATGGTCTTCAAAGCCTCTAATATATATGTCTAGCCATTCAAAAAATAACAGTACGAAGAAAAACGCTTGAATACATTGCAAACAATACTTTTACAAGTGCTTCAAATTTTCATTCGTATTTCAGTTTTTATCTATACACTCTGTGAGAGAGATTTGTCAGTCATACGCATTTATTTCCAATAGTGATAACTTAAGGTTGAGGAACCTTAAGTTGGGATTTAAGATTACCTTGTATAAGGGGGAGCGAGTGTCTAGAGGAACTTGCCGATTGTACTGTGGTGCCAAGAACCCACTGAATCTTAGAAGATATAGTGAAAGGCTCAGAAGGATTTCTGAGGACTGGACGTAGGTCAAGTGGTTGAGACCGAACCAGTATAAACCCCTGTGTGAACCTTGGTGATATCTCTTCCTTTTTATTACTGTGCCTTAAAGTTTTATAAATTGTATTTAAATTTCTGATTATTTTATAATCACCCAATTCACCCCCCTCTTGGGTGAAAAGCTTGCTCTAACAGTTACTGGTATTTTTAATAATATTCTTAGTTTGTATTGTTTCAATTTTTTATCTCATATTAGATTATTAAAGGATATGTTTTCTCTTAATTTATTTTACAGAGGAAGATTTAGCTTCTGGAGCTATAGCCCCTTCCTCAAGTAAATCTGAAGATTATGGTGAAAACTAAAGCATGAAGATTCAATGAAAGCATGCCATTTTGTTTATCTTTAAACTTGTAGTTGTAATGTTTTAATTTAATAGTTGGAGTTTGAAAATTCTGTTATGGTTTAGATTGAATGATTGATGCTTATGTATGTTAATTAGTTCTTTTGAACATCAGAATTATGGATGGCTTTGGATTGAATGATTGAAACTTATTTTTTTTTAGAAAAATAAACAGGTCCAATTTAAATAGTTCCCCGTAACCCGGTTATCTCGCCCATTTAAGTGCTAGCCCATTTAGTATGGGTTTATTGGGTTGAGGTATGGGTTTGGACTAACCCATACCCGTCTAAAGTTAAATGGGCGGGCTATAGGTTTAGGCATGGGTTGCCCAACCCGCCCATTACTCTCCCATAATGCCGCTTGCCACCAATCGTTGAGTCTGTGAGATTGAGTATATGAGAGTGTGAAACCAATTGAGTTTGAGAGGGAGAGACTGAGAGTGAAATGCCATGGGAAATTTGGCAATTTTAGGGTTAGGTCTTAAGGTGGAGGTGTACGGGCAAGGGGCACGAGAATTTAAAAAAAATTAACGGGCTGGCCCTTTTAAGCCCTTAGCCCTACAGGGTTGGCCCTTTTAGGCTCAACTTCCTTTGGAGGCTCTAATTTTTAAGCCCTGCCCTTGATTTAGAGGGCTTAAACCGGCCAGCCCGACGGGCTTGGCCCGATTTTCCGGCTCTAGTTATGGCCTTATGGGTATGTTTGGTACGAGGAATTTGGAGGAAAGGGGAATGAACAAGAAAAGTTTTGTAAGTTGGATAGAAAAAATTTGAAGAAGTAGGGTTAAAAACTTTTAATAAAGAGAATATGTAAAATTAAAGAGTAAGAAAAATTAATTAAAATCTTTTAATCCCACTTTTTTAATTTTTTTAATCCAACTTAAAAAAATTATTTCCTCTCACTTTCCCTCTACTCGTTCCAAAGGATCTATTAAGAACCAGTTTGGATCAGTGCAAATGGCGTGACGAAATAGAAAAATAGGGATTTTCAAACTGGCGGCAAGCATTTGATTCAAATATTCTGTTGAAAATGATTTTCTCGCCCCTCCCCCAATTTTCAATTGTATAAGTGAAAAAGGGCTCCCACAAAAAATGGTAGGAACCCATTTTTTGGCACACTAGAAAATGGACAAAGGACCCAAATGACACTGATGTGACGGTGATGTTATATAAAGGTGAGGCCTTTTGGAGGTGAGTTAGCCATAGCAGAGCTGGGGAAAAGGGAGGGAGATGAAGAATAGAGGTAGCAAGTGGACTATTTCGGTGACCACATGACTTTCCATCAAATCCAAACAAACAATAGGTGGGTTCCTTCTTCTTCGTCAATGTCATTTGTGTATCGGTTTTTTTACATTTAATTTGATGCACCCATAGTCCCTAATTTTCGTTGTTGAGCTAAGCAAAGAGGTCATTGCTTGGGGGAGTTGTTTTAAAATAGGTGGAGGTGGTGTGAACTCCATGCTTGCAATAAATGATAGTCGACCACAGCTTGACCATGAAGTATCCATATATGGAACGTTGTTACATATGTGATATTTCACATAATGGAAGCAGTCTTGACCTTATATGGTTAGGGGGTATGCAATGGTTGAGAGTGATGTCAGATAACTATCTCATAACCATAACGTAACTATGAGTTAAATCATAGCACGAAAAATGTCTTTTCCCATTATTTTGAGAATCTGATTATGTAATGCATAGTTATGTATGTAAGTTAACTCCCCCTTGAGGGATGCACATATTTATGGTGAAGACACTTGTTTAAGAATATGCTCTGTTTCGGTGATACAAAACAGAGGCAAATAGAGCACTATTTCAACTGCTAAGACTTCTTATAGCCCATGGGGACATTGTGATTAACATCACTTGAATTAAAATGTGATGAGTATATGACGCCCATGGGCACACTATGGTTAACACAGCGTTCTCCTTTACTATTGGAACCATGTAGAAGAATGTTAGCCTAACATAATGACATTACGCTTTTGGAGATATGGTTACATTATTCCCAACCATGTGCAAGTCATGGTTATGTTACGGTTAATCAGACAATTTTTAAATACAGATTAGGCCACATGTATGTGCTGGGCATGTCATGTGTGGGGGGTAAATTTTAAAATGCAACAACCATGACGCACCCAGAGTGTGCATATGGTTCCAGAAGCACAAGTAACTTGAGATGAAGTTGATTTAACCTCATCCATCCTATGGGCACGTAATGGTTATGTTATAGTTATGTTGCAAGTATGAAACACAAACATGAACATGTATTTCATAGGTTCCCCACAAACTTGTACAAACAAAAGAACTATTACACATCAATCCACCCCATCAACCTACGTAACGACAAAGCCCGCAAGTCTCTAACTGTTGGGATTCGTACACGCAGCGGAAAAATTAATCGTTTAAAAACCTCGAATCCCAATCACGGATCTATCAAAGACGTCTAAATCGAGTGGTTAGAATAGTACCTTTATGTTTTTCGTGCTTTCAATCTCTAGGAGTCAACACCTCTGGTCGCCTCCCTCTACCGGTATCCACACGAATAAGACCCAATGCGGCAGCGTGCTAGCGCCTCCAAGATGCCTCTCTAGGATTTCTCGCGGCTCTCCAAGTTCTCCGTACAACCTAGGGTTCTCTAGCCCTTCAAATTTTCTATCTGATGTAGGCCGTATTGGAATCTCAAAATTAATCTTAATTAATTTGAAATTCGAATCAAATCAAATAAATCTGACTTGATTAAATCTGTCAAACAGATTTAATTTATCATATTCATTTAATCTAATTAAAGAGCCAATAGATTTAATTTATCTTTATAAATTAAATCTAAGATATGATATCTGTATTAGTTTTAATTATTTAATTTATCAAATAAATTAAATATAAAACTAACATCTTATAATAATATTATAATCTATATATATTATTATTATTATTTTCAAATTTATATATATATATATATATATATATATGTATATATATATGTATATATATGTATATATATATATATATATATGTATATATATGTATGTATATAGATATATATATATATATATATATATATATATATGTATGTATATATATGTATGTATATATATATATATATAATTCATCCACCCTAGGTCAAATATTGTATTCATTGAATCTTAGACATATCTTAGATTCAATGAATCTGGACATCATAGCTCGTGTTGGGCTATTCTTGTGTGCGACCCTGTAGGCCCACATGAAGTTGGCAGTGGGCCAAAACTATTCTAGCCCACAAGTCGCAAGCGGCCTCTAGCAAGACATTGCGACTACCCAATTCACATGAGGATCGATGATACAATGCAACCTTTATACAACCATGTCACGTCCCTTTTTGTCACACGATATTTTGGTCAAGGATGAGGCATGGACAACGTCATCCTCCTGTTCCTGACCATCACTTTCCCGATTCCTGAGTAGCCTGAAATTAGAAATGGAAACTCCTTCCCATTACAGTATGGCCATACATTTCTCAGACTCACTCATCGAGGGGCCCAGTAATATCTCTCACTAATGTGAGGGACAAATTCCATCTTGACCACTCACATTCCTCTTCATGAAAACTCCTAAGCCCGATTGTAGCCTTTATCATCACCCGGTCAAAGGTGACTTTTGACTAGGTCAAAACTTAGCAAGTTTCATGCAGGAATCTATGATGATCTCAGGTCAGAGGGCACTGTGACATGATTATATGTATGAGATAAGCTTATGACTTAATCCATGCAACTTTCTCATAGCGGGTCGGTCCAGCACCTTATACTCCTACAAGTGCTTAAGACTTTGATTTGTATCTCTATACCTCATCAAAGTCACACTGGTCTTATTTCATCTTTGCTCCCGCATAGATAATTGACCAGGGACATTTAGGATAATCTTTATAGTTCATCCAAGGATACAATTATCATAATAAACATGCAAATGATATGATAACAATAAGGAGAAATTCTTAAATAACAATAATGTTTAAGGTACAATGATTGGCCCTTAGGGCACAATTTCCAACACTAACTTCCCTCATCTTGTGGTGCCAGAAGACTCTTGTTGTACGACCGTAGTTACCCAAGAAAAAAGGACCTCCTTCCCTCTTCTCCAACATATATTGAACAAACACAACTAGATTCACAATGTCTAAATAAGGCTGAAATCCATCCCTCGCATCTACAACACTACTTCGATCAAGTTCATTCTACGAATTACAATAGACAAATGAATAGCACGCGAGATCGACGCCTATTCCCTTCACTAAAACCACCATTCGCAGCTCCCTCCTTTATTATCTCCCCACCGAATTTTACTTTCCTATAGCCCTAGTCCACCTTCCCTCGCACCATGGGTACCTCTTTCAGCCGTTATATATAAGGGTGAACAATAGTGATTTGGGTGCTTGACTCTCATGGAGGATTAAATTAATAATTTTCATTTAGGGGCAAAATGGTCTTTTGTCTTATTTTCCTACCTTATTTTCTTCCAACCAAACAAAAAATTTCCTATCAATCCATTTTCTATTTCAATACGAACCAAACACGTTGGAAGCAAAATATTTTTCATTCCTTTCTATTCTTTTTCCTTCCTTTCCATTCCATTCCTACCTTTTCTTTGATCCCAACGAGCCCTAAGTAAATAAGGAAGGAAAATCCTTCTAGGCCACCTGTCATCTAAAGAGTAGAACATTAGAGCATAAGTTATAATCCGAAGAAGCCTATTTGTTGGACGAGACAAAAAAATAGGAAACACTTGTTCAAATTTTTTTTAAAAAAATTAGTAAATAAGAAAATTAATGAGAAATTATTTTCACTTTCATAAAATAAAGTAAATAGGTAAATTTCTGAAAAAAAAACCCTTATTACAAAATTTATTACCCCCATTGTGACACTTTATGTCCAATAGCCTCAGATGAGTGTAGAAGAGTAGTGAAATCAGTTAAGGAACTAGAATTCGGTCCCAGACTAAACATACTGTGGAAAATGTTCACAAACTCTAAACCTACCCCAGGAGTTAAACCTAGGATTAAAATGGATTTTTGAGTGAAATAAAAATTTTCCAAACAATTTCACAATCATTTACTATCTCACTGAGTCTCATCGGTACTTAAATCTATTTTATCAGAGTATGCGAGTGTGTCTTTACTTACGTGTCATGATATGTTCTTTAGTTTAGGTTTCTTCATTAATCAGAAGCGTTATCTCTTTATCAAATTACCATTCATTTACTAAGCTACTGGCTTTACCAATTTCACCATGGTAGCATTGTCAGAGTTATAGGCTATGTATATTATTTACAGATCTAAAATATCCAAAGTATATTTAACAGACAACCAACAGAAAATTAAAGTCTTTCTTACTCTAGCCTCTAGTTGTCTGTATTTACCTTCTTGCTCCTCAAGCTGTCTCCTTGTACTGTATATTGGTTTTGAAAAAAGAATGAGATTTAAAAGAATCTCAATAGTAACAGATAGCCATTCATATAGATATAACATCACAAAGCATGCTACACAGTTATCATACAATATAATCATCACCACAACATGCGGTTCATATATATCTCTATAGTGCTAGGTATATCACAAGGCCCCGAGGGATACCCTCGCAGAAAGGCCCCGAGAATCCACTCGTTCATCACAGAATGTTATTGGCTCAAGCATTCACCCGCGTAGAAAGGCCTCGGGCGACCACCCCACATAACTAGAATGAACCAGACAATTCATGATGAACACACAAAACATGCATTGTATCTTATAACATACGAAAGATTAGTTATTACTTCGCTGCTTCCCTCGAGCAATTTCCAACCGTATGTCTGAGCTCGGGCAAATTTTAAGCTCCAAACAGCTGTTATATCCTATAATTAGAATTTACAAACAATATGTTATTATTTCATCCAATACTAGCATAATCTAATTAGTCGAGTTGGTTGTCATTAAAGTTAACACACTATGAGCTTGTTTGTTTGGGCGGTTAGGCCAGAAATAAGCCCGATTGGGCAACAAACAGGCTATACAATCGGGAATTTTTTTTGTATGTTTGGCTTGATCTTTGACCGATTGGGCTTATGAATGAACCAAGTTACTCCACTGTGCAACCACATGGAAGATTCAGCTTTGGATTCTCTATTTTTTTGACCATTACTCGGCAATAAGTGTAGCTATGTGGTTTCCCTGTTTCGGTGCAGCATTCCTAGCGAATCTCTGAGGCTCTCTATGCAACCATGACCAGTCAAGCATTGATTCAATTGTCTGATCCCCAACAGCACCGTCGCCCGTGGTGGAATTCTCTCATAAAGCACCTCTGTATCGTCTTCTCATTCTGTCTTAAATATCCTCACACATCAGATTTGCGTATCGCAGCCGACGAATTGGGAGAAATTCTCCCCTTCATTATGAACCATATCCTTCGGCTGCACTGCTACTCTTAGATCCACAATCGTCCTCCTCTAAGCTCGACCATTGTCCTCGTCTTAGGCAAATCGTGGTTGACCCATCGGTGGCATCAGGAGCCTTCCCTACCTAAAACATCCGGCGTGTTATGTGTGTCAGATCTGAAGCAATCTGCCTCAATCACAGTTGGTCAAGCCTGTATATCGGTCGTCTTGTTCTTTTTCTCAGTGGTATGCTTAATTTTTGTTTTTGTATTAATAATTTTTGTTTCCACACACCTCAGTCGAAGTAGAATAGAAAACTCCCTGGTTTGCAATTTTGCAATATTTTCTTTTGTTCATTTCATCATTAAAATATGCGTTAACCTTATTGGAACCAAAATTAGCGACTGATGACAAGGGAGAATTTGAGTTTTTGTGGATGCTGGGTATCCGCTTTCGGTTGATGCTTTATGCTCCTTTTAGGAGTATGTCTTGTACAGTAGATTAATTAGCTTTTTTGCCTACTCATATCCAATCTATCCGCCATCCTTTACCATTTTAATTTTGGAACATTTCCCACCTATTAACTGGACATGGTTTTTATTCTTCTTGGTACTTCAACTTCTTGTTTCTTATATTATGAATCATTGATTCACTTTTTAGGCTTTCGGTCAATTATAAGCCTCAATCCACTCTCTAAATAATTGGGTAAAATAAGATTCAATCATAACTCCTAAATTTATATGGCCACTACAATGTGAATTCTGTGTTTCCATGATGGAATTACATGAAATGCAAAGCCGAGAAATGACCATGGAATGCTTTTATCAAGGGGAAAAGTAAAAGAAACAACGAAAAAAATAAAATAAAATAAGCACATCAAAGTTTGGAAGCTTGTGGGGAATAAGAACATAGGAATGTTATGTCAGACTAAACCTTATATAGGTCATATGTATTCTCCAGTAAAGAATATTGTTATTCATTTCCTTCAAAAGCCACAAAAAATGAAATCTAGCATCCCCAGCACCCCATCTTTTTGTCCTGCTATAAGCAGATGCCCCTGCTTGATGCATTCATTATTATTATAACTGTTATGTCCATAATATTTGTAGTAATACTACTACTGAAAAATTTTCTGCAGGGGTATTGCTATTTTTATAGATTGTTTAATGTTGTTATAAGATTTTGGTTAGGCCTCTGCTTGTTCCTCATCATGCTTCTGTGAAGTGACCTGTTTGTGACATATGTTTTGTATGCTCTTGATTATGAAACAATTGTAGCAGGCTCTACATTTTGGATGATTCTTGTACCTTTTTCCAAGTTGCTCCTTCCCACTTTGTTTGTGATACTTGGAAATAATAAGGGTTTATCTGTCCATGTCTTCACCTCTGTGATAAACTTTTATTTTGATTTATCAACTAGCTATAACTTGTTACATTGTCTTCTTCTTTTATTTTGTGAAAACTTTTGGTGTACCTAATTATGAAAAGTCTGCCAATAATATAAGATATTATGTTACACTTGATAGGCTGCTTAAAACGGATTGTGGCTGAAATTTCATTATGTGCATGCAGATATGAAAATTTCAGGCAGAAATCAAAGAGTAGGATTCCATGAGATAAAAAAGGCCTCGTAAATTTAATGACAACAACTGTCCCCTAGAAAAACAAATAAATTACATGCTCAAGATATTTAAATTTGATCACTTCCATAACAAAAAATTTACATATTTCAATGTTCTTAGGAAAGGAATAACAAATGGCTTGAGTTTTTCCCCCTTTTTATTGGGTAGAGGGAAGAGTTAGCATAAAACCGAGCGCGTGCATTTAGTGTGATTGTATGGAAAAATAGGTTCCACTGATGCTATTAACATTTTAATTTAGAGAAATAGAGGGCTAGGGAAGAGTGGGCCTTTATAATAACTGAAATGTCATAGAGGAGTTAATGGACTTATTACCTTCGGTTATCAAAGCTGTTTTGTAGACAAGAGAGAGATCACGTGTCCAAATCCACTAGTATGTTTAAATTAAATAGCAACAATTAGGTTTCTCGTAAGCCTAAAAGTTAGTGTGTTGTTCATTTACTGTGTTGTTGGTTGTTTTTATGGAAGGCATTTCATAGTCACCTCAACGTTGTTATTTTTAGCTTTCGGTATTCTCTATTTTAGAACTCTTTCATTTCTTTTGATGTTTTAGTTACATAATACCGCACAAAATATTTCGCTATACAGTCATAATTAGGTTTCCTCCACACCTAAAACATAGTTCACATAACGTACTAAGGTAGTTTGTGTTTTTCATTCCTACAAAGTTGTGGTCAATTATCCTTCAATTTTGTCCATAGAAATATGACTGACAAAGCAACATGGGACGATGAAACCACTGAGATATTTATACATGCCATGCTTGACCAAATATATGCAAAAGAACGACGCGGGTTGTCGTTCTCAAAGAAGGGATGGGAAGCTATTGTGGCAACGTTCAACATGAGGACAACCCGTGGATATGATAAAAAAACAACTTAAAAATAGATTTGATATCCTTCGGAAGGAACTAAAGATGTGGGATATGTTGCTTAATGATAAGTAAAATATTTACATATTCATTTTCCCTTATATGATGATTTTGTGGACTATATTTGAGCTGAATGTAATCAATTTGGGTGTAATTAATAAATAAATAATGATTTTCTTGCAGCCATGGATAGTACCGGATTAAAAAGAATTAAAGAAGGAATTTAAGGAAAAGTACTATTCACGTGACTATTCACTGTACACTGTTCATGCGGACTGTTCAATGTGCACTGTTCATGCGTACTGTTCACTGTAGCAGTTTCACTGTAGCGGACGGTGTGGTCGGTTCACTGTAGCAAATCACTGTAGCAAAATCACTGTAGCAGTCCGAAAATGAAGCCTATAAATAGAGCTTCTTGGGACCCTAAAATGGAGAGGAAGGAGGAGGAAGGAAGAGAGAGAGAAAGAGTTTCTATTTGAGAGAGAGAGTTGTTATTTTTAGAATTTATTTCTTGCATTTTTTTACTTCTTGCATGCCTCCTACATGGATGGTTTTACCTCCTATATGGAAGGCCTAGGTAGTCCTCCTTTATGGATGGTATAGGTTGCCACCTACATGGATGGTTTTACCTCCTATATGGTAGGCTAGATTTTCCATTTTCATGCATCTTGTAGTAGTATTTTTATGTTTTTGTAATTAATTTTTATGCAATATTTATGATGTTTGGAATATATTTTGGTTTTGTTTTTAATTTTATCATGAGCTAAATTTTCCTTTTCCTAGGGTGATGACGTAGCTTACTAATGACGGATTGAATCTTAACTTATTAAATCTAGTTTTAATTTTTCCTTCATGATTGAGTTTTAATTATTGCTCTTAATGCTTACAATTGATTGGCCACCTTTTGGATGATTTTAATATGCATGTTGAGACCAGAAGGAGATACATGTGTGTGGATCCTATAATTAAAACCATAATTTGCATATGAAATAGGAATATATTCATATGGGTTGTGTAGTCTTAATTGAGTTCCATAAATCTTAATGCATGATTGATTGCTTAAATTCATATAGGAATATATTTGGTTAGCAATTAATTATAGAATTATTTGACCTTGGAAGAGGCTAGTAATTAAAATAGGGAAACTCGACTATCAATCATATGGAATAAATTTGACTAGAGTAGATAAGTGATTCAATCCGGAATTTATTAAGTGAAATCTAATCCCTAGGGCTTTTACTCATATTTGTCTTTATATCACTTGTATTCATATTTCATCATTTTTATCTTGCAATCTCAATCATAACTAATCAACCTACTAAATAGAATTAAAATTACCAATTTTGGTACTTAGTGATCAATCCTCGTGGGAACGATACTCTACTCACTTCTATATTACTTGATTACGACAGTGTACACTTGAACTTCTAAATACACCATCCTACACTCGTAACACTTAATGAGACCTGCCTGAGAAGAGATCCTGAAACGAAGGCCATTACCGCAACGGCTCAGTGGTGGCGACAGAAATGTCTGGTAAGTTAGCTTCGTTTAACAACCTCATAGAACAAGTAAAGCAAGTGTCGTTTTTTCTTACTTTTGTTAAGGTTTTGTTTACTTTTTTTATTAGTAGGAGAATTCGGGTTATAGGAAGTTTTGCAAAGCGCCGTTGAAGTGGATACGAAACTGAGGATCATATATAGAGATGTGTATGCTACTGGGGATAGAAGTTATTGTCCATCAGTCTGGCACACACAAATGGATGCCATGGAGGAGGAAGATGTGTACCACTCGTCGATGGACGAATAGGAAGGGTCTAAGGATAGCCAGGACGACTCTTTCGGTCAGCAACCGGCACCGAGCACTGGAGTAACGGACGACATGGCTGGTATGAGGGTCGCATCCCAGAATGGTGCATCTTGTCCCATCGACTCAGGAAGCACTGGCAAGAGGAGGAGGGTGGATTGTGACACGTAGAGGAAGAAGCTAAAAGTGCCAGCAGCTTCTTGGATTGCAGATGCAGTTAGTATCATAGCAGATGTTACGAGGGATAGAGCTGCTGCTTTCGGCGACATTCAGCAACGAAGCGTTGATAGTGTCATTATGGACCTCCTATCTCTAGAGCAAGTTAATGCAGATCCTGAGTTCTGAATTAAGTGCATCGAGCTTCTTTCAGACTGCAAGAGTAAACGGGACATGTTTACTTCGTTGTTTCGTGAGAAGAAGGAGTTGTTGGTGGACTGGTTGCAGTTTACCATCTCATGTTACTTTGGATAGCTATTTTAGGACTATTCGATGTTGATGTTTGTTTGTTTAATTCGAAGCTTGTATGAACAACTTGTTGGATGTCGTATCATTGACATTCTGTTAAATTTAGTAGTTAATGTATGTCTTTTATTTTGTGGAAGTATGTTTTGTCCTGCCTAAATTTTGCCACATGCACAGGTTAGCCCTTTTTATGGCATATTGGATGGAAGAAGAAGATGATGACTCTCTGTTGCTAGCCCTTTTGGATGAAGAGTTAACAGAGTGTGCAGAACTTACCTCATTGTTGTGTCTGTATTGGGTTCCGTTTATTTGCAAACAATCTTGTAGAACAAGTCACCACACAGGGCATTTATGGGTGCAGGAGATGTTGGCAGACACCACTGGACGTTGTCATGAGATGTTTAGAGTTGACAACCATGTGTTTTATCTCTTGTGCACTCAGTTAACAGAACACGACCTACAAAATTTGAAGCACGTTGGTGTAGAAGAAATGGTTGCCATGTTTTTGGTAATAGTTGGACACAGAATGGGGAATAGGGTGGTACAAGAACTCTTCTAGCATTCAGGGGAAACTGTGAGCCGCATATTGCACAGGGTTCTTAATGCTTGTTTGTATTTGGCTGAGGAAAATATCAAACCTATCGATCCTCAATTCTGTGAATGCCACCTACATATCTCCGGCGATCCACGATTTAACCCATACTTTAAGGATGCCATAGGAGCCATAGATGGAACCCATATAAGGTGTTCCATCACTGGTCCCGAGCGGGATAAGTATATTGGTAGAAAGGGTTATCCGACACAGAATGTGATGGCAGTTTATGATTGGAATATGTGTTTCACATTTGTGTTGGTGGGCTGGGAAGGATCTGCACACGACGCTCGTGTTTCACTCTGCTATCACAAATTCCGCTTTGAATTTCCCTCATCCACCTCCAGGTAACATATTGCAGCTCTTATATCAAAATTTTTCATTATTTACTTTCAATAATCTCACATTTTTACAATTTATTATGGTTTTGGCAGGAAAATATTATTTGGTTGACGCTGGGTATCCTACGTGAGAAGGGTATCTTGGTCCCTACAGACATGAGCATTATCACGTGCCTGAGTTTAGGAGTCAACCTGTATTTCAAAATAACAATGAGACCTTCAATTTCTTCTACTCTAATATGAGGTCAACAATAGAAAAGGCTTTCGGAGTCTGGAAGAGTAGATTCACTATTTTGGAAAAAATGTGAAAATACAATTATGACACGCAAGTCCGCTTAGTTTGCGCAACAATGGCAATACACAACTTTATTCGCAGAAATTCTCCAGGTGACGTTCATTTTCACCAAGCTGACAACGAGAATGTGGGCCATGATGCAGATACAACTGTAGATGATGATGCTTCGTTAAGTAATAATTTTAGGACATCTACAACTGCAATTAATGACATTCGGGACATGATTAGGAACGAAATTGTGAAGAATATATGATTGTATTCATTATGTTCTATTTTCTATGAAAATTGATGTATATTGGCACAACATTATTTATATTACGTTTCACTAGTTGTTCCGACTCATATTTTTTTATCCTTACATAAACCACAAAATCACTATTGCAATCTTAAATCCAAACAAGTTTTACTTTTCAAAAAGCACTTAAACATTTTTCAATCCAAACATAAATCACAATACACAATTGTACTTAAACCAATTGCATTTTTTTATAAGCCTGATTGATATAAGTCATTTTTACACCGTTATTCCAAATATCCTCTATGTCAAAAGCAAATCAAGGTGGTCCAACTATCCCAAGTTGGTTAATTCCACCTTTAAAGTTCAACTTATTTACTTTATGCCATTACATTTTTCATTGTCACTCTTATGATCAAATCTGCCAGCTTTTCTACCAACTTCAAATTGATTGGTTCCAAATTCTATGTAAAGCTTTTTCAATATACTTTCACATAAAAATACTCAATTCTAGCCATTACAGCCACATAATTCCCATAATTGCGCCAAACATAACCTATTCCAGATTTCATTCTAGAAACAAGGCTTAACTTTGAAAAATCATATCTTTTAATATACTAGTCAAAAAATTACAAACTACCTAACAAATTAAAGCTCTAGATGTCTACTTTAATTTTGGAAAGTTTCATAAGATTTGGGTTAGGTTTGGCTAATGAAAACCATTTGACATCTAGACTGCTTCCAGGAAACAAATTAAACAACACTTACTCTTCAACTTTCAAAAAGTCCAAATTCATATACAAGCATCCAAAAATCATGAACCCAGGTATTCCCGTACAATTTTCCCTTCTAAATCCAAAGGAACCATTATAAGTACAAAATTCCAGCTCCTTCCCATGGTTTTGTGCCTGAACAAAATAATGGGAAAGAAAAGGGGAAAAATATGTTCTTATGCATTCAAGCCATAAGCTCATTCCTTTTCATTCCTAATAACATGTTTAATCATTTAAATACTCATTGGACATGTTATGAAGAAATTTGGACTGCATGATCCCTAAGGGTTTCATCTTCCAAATTTTACAAAACAACAAAATCCAAGCCAAAATCAATAACAACAACATCATATAGCATAAAAGGATCAAGTTTATGAGATTACCTCTTGATTTCACTACTTTCTCTCTCTAAAATGCCTCTGCCCTCTCTTGATTTGGCTTGCTTTGATTTTGGCTCTTGGAACCCTAGCTTCTTCTTGGTGTTCTTCAAGTGTTCTTGAACTCTCTCTCTCTCTCTATTTTGATAGAGTTGGCCGAAAATAATGGAAGAGGAATGGAGTATTAAGGGTTTTTGTAATATCTCTTACTTTATGTCATAATATCATCTCATGGTAAAATAATATATGCATTTACTTGACGTTTCTTTTTTTTTTTTCCTTCTCTTAAATTAATATAAGCCATATATATTATTTCCCTTGCAATTTCCCTTTTCCACCGAAATTCTAAGAGAAAAGGGAATTAAATAGCTTCTTACTTTTTGCTATAATCATATGATTGTATTTCAATGTATTAACACATGACAATTTAATTGCCTTCATCTTTTCTCTTTCTATATTGCTTTTTGACCGAAAGTGGCATCTTGAAATAGAGAAGGAAAATGGTTTCATATTATCTTCATCTATTCCCTTTTAATTTGCATGTAAGAGCTCATTTATGATGGTTCACTTTTGAGTTTTCAACTCCTCAATTTACTTGGCTATAACATCCCTCTTGATTTAATCTAAGCCAAGCAAATTGATTTCTCTATTGTCTTCCCTTCTTCACTGAAAATGCCAAGGAAAATGGGAAATATTAATTGCCTCTTTCGTTATTGGCAAATTACCATTGTTGTCCTTATATTTTATGATTTTTGTATTAAATCATGTCATTCTTCATTTCTCCTTATTTTGGCCGAAATTGGGGCAATATATTTTGGCCAATATTTGTGCTCTTTCATGCTCCAATTTGTGTTATAATATTAGGCCTTTAAGTAGACAAAAGTTGCACATTTATATCTTAGCTTAGCCAATTATTTGTAACTACCAATTGAAGTGTTCTCACTAATTTATGTACACCACAATTCACCATTTTATTCTACTAAATACCACAAATATATATAAGAAATATTGATGAAAAAAGTGGGGTATTACCCCATAATTAAAATTTGTTTAATAGCATAAGTACAACATATCTTTAAATATGTGCAAAATACAAAATAGGTGCACATATAGCATACAACCACTAAAAATGAGGTGCATTTGCTCAAGGACTTGATCATTTGGTACGTTTAGGTAATATATTTGGAAACTGTGGATTTTCAGCAATTTTGTTATAGTAATTTTTCCCTACATCACATAATCAATTTTTATTTTTAATTTAAATGAAAAATAAATTAAATATATATTTTTAATATTTTATTAAGAAGTTAAGGTTCAAAAATACCTATAAACTTTTATTCAAATTACACGGAGCACGATATGTTTTTAGGAGATACAAAACTACTTATAAAAATTGATATAAGAATACCATGACAGTTAATAAGAGCTAACGTATGTCACTTCTTGTCAGAGTTAGTGTTGAGTCAGTGGTCACGTGTATTTACAATATGAAAGTGCACAAAATCCTTTGGGTTAAAGAAACCCTTTCTGCCTCAACCTCAGCCTGGATGCAGAGCGCTTTTGAAGCTAAAGCTCCATCTTTCTCTACAAAATAAAATAAGAGATAAGAGAAAAATAAAAGGAAAAATTACACTGTACCCCTAAAAAATTAAAAATATAAAAAAATAGTCTCTCAAAATCACAAAATAAAAAATTGGTGTTAAAGATTATTAATGGAGCTCCTCAAATTATCATTGTGATCAATTTTTTATTTTATGATTTTAAGAGACCATTTCTTTCTTATTTGAGATCTCAATATAATTTTTCCAAAACAAAAGCCTAAGGTTTCTAAAAGAATGATCAAGTCATATTTACACAAACCCAAAACAAAAGCAATGGTCAATGAGAGAAGGAACAAAGCAATCAAAAGCCCAAAAAAATCTTGGCTACAATAACTACTGAATTCATAAAATAGAAGAGAAAAAAAGAAGAAAAATGATGAGAGAAAAGAGAATTTGGGGAAAGAAGTTCAGAGGCTACACTACCCTCATACAAATTTCGAATATATAAATAACCCCCACCATCTTCTTTGTGATTTTCCTCCGACCATAGTAGTAGACTTTATTTCTCTAACCGTTTTGGATCGTCGGACGCAAGCTTGGTTCGAACGGGTTCATTATCAGCCACCAACGCTTGGATCTGGTTTGCTAACGGCTTCCGATGCTTGGATCTAATTTGCTACCAGCCTTCGACGCTTGGATCAAGTTCGAACGTGGGAGTGTCGCCATTGGAGAGAGATGAACACCAGTGGAATCAAGAGAGAATGAGGGACCAAGAGAGATGATTGGAGAGTGATCGAGAAAGATCAAAGAGGGCTCGAGAGGGATCTGATATAGATGAAAGACACAGGAATAAAGAAAGAAAGGGCAATCAGGAGAGATGAAGAAAGGTGGCAAAGGAATGATAAATTTTTAGGAATTTTTAGATTTTTTTAAGAAAATAGTAAATTATTAATATTAATAATTTGACATGTGGCTCATTTGATTTTAATTTTTTTCCACCACTACCAATTAGGATATTATCATGGCCGCGTCTGCATCCACATCAGTGTTTTTTTGGTTCAAAAACTCTTTCTCTAATGGTCAATTAGTAGGGATTAACGACACTAGTGTTTTTCTACTCATTTTTTAAGTTTATAGATATTTTTACACCTCCAAATGAGTAAAAATTTATAGATATTTTTACAGCTTAATCCTTTATTAAATTATAATAGAAAAATTGTTGACAAATA
The DNA here is from genome assembly GCA_037074505.1 of Albizia julibrissin. Taxonomy (NCBI): domain Eukaryota; kingdom Viridiplantae; phylum Streptophyta; class Magnoliopsida; order Fabales; family Fabaceae; genus Albizia; species Albizia julibrissin. The sequence goes on along the minus strand of CM073481.1, from coordinate 29,662,496 downwards.
CCCTACATAATTTATAGCTTAAAAATACCTAAATACCTAAAATTTATTTAAAAACCTAGTTGCAACCTATCTTTAGTTGTTACAACTCTTGTTTAGCTATAAACAACATGCCTTTAATTATGTGCAAAGATGAGTTGCCCCGATTAAGGGTCTGTTTGGGAACACGTTTGGAGGAGAAAAAAGTTCAGTTGAGAGAGAAAAGTCCAGTTGCTAAGAAATGGTTTGTTTGGAAAGACGTTGAGAGTAGATGGGCTTAATTAAAAAAAGAAGCTTCAAGCAGAAGCTGCCTCAAGGTGCTTTTTCACAGGCAAGAAGCAGCTTCAGCATGGCGTGGCTTCAGTCCGTGAAGTTCTTGAGTTATCTCTTGCTCCAGTAGGACCCAACCAATGTCGTTCAAAAGCATATTCCGGTCTGTTTCCTTTTTCCACATGCATATTCCGTTCCCTCTTTTCCGTTTCTGCACAAGTCGGTGTGTTGCCGATGTCACCATCCCGTATATGTTTTGTGGTCTCTTGCTCTGTTCTGTGGTTGTCTCAGATAAGACTGAGTTGGTTTGTTTGTTTTGCTTTATGGTTCATGAACAATTGTGGCTCTGAAACTGCTTGGTGATCTTGAATTTATGCTGAATATGTGATGCATTGGTGCTGTGATGCTGCAGTTTTTTTTTTCTTGTCTTTTTCTCCTGTGTGTTCATGTACTCTGTTTTGTGGGTAATAAAGGAAGCACACGTGGAGCTTATAGTGGATCATATGATATGTCCCAGTACACTCACCAAGCATATAGTTTACAATTTGGGTGCCAAACTTTACTGCAGAGAAGAAATTATATTAAAACCAGAAAGGCATGTTTTTGCTGACAAAAAAAAAATACCATTATACTGTATAGAATCTATGTGCATGATCTTCACTTTCAAACTCCATGCCCACGTATGGAATTAATAAAAAAAAAATTCAATTGATGTAGCATCTACATCAACTACCTATAGATTATCTTCAACACACATGAATCATGTTCGTGATATGATCAGAGACCAACTTGTTAGAGGTAGATAATCCAATTATGATCCACTTCATGTATGACATTTTGATTAAAATATATATTTATCCTTTTTTTTAATTAAATGCTTTAGTGTATTTTTCTTCTTTTTCAATAATTATTGAACTTTTTTATTTTAAATTTTTTAATTTCAATTATAACAATATATATACAAATAATATATATGAGTGTGTGTGTAGTATTCAATAAAGTTCATACCATTTTCAGTCATTTCCATTTAAATGGGCTTTTCAAACGCTAATCCAAACAGGTTTAAGGTTAAAAAAAAGTCACTTCTACCACCGCAAATCCAAACACAAATCACATTTATAATTTGACTTTTTTTCAATTTGACTTCTGTAAAAGCCAATTTAAAAAAAAGTTATTTTTTTACCGTTAATCCAAACACACACTAAATGACTTGAATCCTTAGTAGCTTTTAGTAATAATTTTGTAAAGAAGAATTTTTCAAAAATTTTCTCAATTACAATTATAAATTATTTTAAATGCGTTTCAAATTAGTTTTGGTTTCATTAAAAGTAAATATTTTTCATAAATGTATAAATATAAATATCTGAAGTTATTTAAAAACAATTTCATTCAAACTATAGTTATATTAAAATATAACATAATTTTTGTTACAAAAAATGATTTATATATAGTTATACATATATCAATGATAAGCAAATAATTTCATAATTTCAATGTAATTGCAAGAGGAACTTCGTTACCCATTCATAAAAATTTGAGGGAGACGAGTAAGAGTTTCGTGCCACTCTAACTCCATGTAACTAAAATTATTAGTCTATTTTAACTTTTGGATTTTATTCAAGGGTTAAAAGACATCCCACACCCGGAATATTTTTTCCGGTGCATTCAGTATTTTATAGTAATTTGTGGTGAGTATAACATCCTGAAGTATTTTTTGAGATACATACACAAACACTCTAAAATTTTTGTGTGACAACACCTTTCCCTTCAAATATTAATTTTTTTTTCTAAGGAAATTTTGCCCATAAGGTAGTTTTTTTTTACTATCAATATAAACCTCACCATAAACTCTCAAAAAGTCCTTTAAGTATATGTGCATCAAACACCTTAATATTTTTTTTAGTAGTAATTTTAAGTAGGTGCTAGACACACCTAATAAAAGTACTTAAGGTATTAGATAAAATACAAAATACTTTAGCGTATTAGATAAGCTTAGAAAAATTATTCAAGATGTAAGACGCACCACAACTTACTTTAAGGTATTGGATACAAGGAAAAAAGCTTCAGAGTGCTTAAGGCCTCTTAACCGATTATTCAATTGATAAATTAGAGGAAAAAAATTATGAGACCAATTTAAACATAAAAAATTATGTACATTTCAATAAAAATATGAATATATTTGCTATGCATTGATTAAATTAATTTATGTAAATATACGTAAATATTTTTTCGATGCAATAATTTACTTAAATAATGTATGAACCTATAATGTAAAAAAAAAATTCCATTGCAACAACATATAAAATTCTGTAATCAAATATTTTACTGGAATGTCATTCATACATGCATGCATAAAATGACTTTAACGATACGTTAAACAGTACACATCCCTAATTCAGTAGTGTCATGGCTAACGGGGACGATTATGTTAAAACTGATTTAAATTTATATAAAAATAAATTGAAAAATAAAATAAAATGCTGGATCAAGTGAATATAATATAAAATCAAATTAACCAAGTATTTATATTAAATTATATTTCAATATAATATTAATAAATATTGTTATATGTTTAAATTTTTTATCAAAAATTTGTAAGGGAAAATTCCAAAAAAATACATTCAAAAATGGGAAAAGACAAATCAGTATAGCGAATTTGCCAAGTCCCGAATCATGACAGTACGGACGAGGAATCTGGGAATTTGAAATTTCAGCGAAAAGATAATTTTGCCCTTCAGCTCTCCCTCCCTCTCATTTTGGAATAACAACATGGGGCTCTTGATTAATAACACCGTAATCTAAAATACGGTGTTGTTATTATAAAGACTGGTATTGTTATTGGCTCCTGAAATTTGTGAATTTCAAATTTATCCTTGGAGTTGTTAATGGAGAAGACGGTATTGTAAATCAAGAAATTGATGTTGTTATTCCGAGTTGAGAAGGAGGGAGAGTTGAATGGCAAAATTATCTTTTTGCCGAAATTTCAAAATCTCAGATTCCTTGTTCGTATTGACACCTGACTGATTTGAGATTTGACAAATTTTTTGTACTTATTTGTCTTTTCATATTTTTGGTTACATTTTTTTTAATATTCCAAATTTGTAATCGACTCACAAGATTTCTCTTTCCCAAATTTGTGGACGCAAGATGGACCTTCCCTGACCGCCAAACAATAAACAGCTCTGCAGGTCTCGGAATTGCGTGGGAATCCTCTTTCTCACTCCATTACCCATGAGGACATCACAATGTTCGACGGAGCTGCGGCATTCATCCCATTTTGCGGTGAAGTGGCTAGAGGATTGTTTTGGCGCTGGTTAGCCCATTCAAGAGGGAAATAACACTACATTGCTAAAAATTACGTAGAAATCCTCCTTCCCAATCCATTTTTCACGAGTCTTCTAATTTGGGCCATCGAGTCAAAGAATTCACTCCTTCAGGCCGCATAAGGCCAAAAGCTCGTACTTGAGTCGTGCTGCGCTTTCAGACGGGAAATAGATCTAAACGGCTTGGAATTGCGTGGGATCCTCTTTCTCCCTCGATTACCCATGAGGACATCACAATGTCCAATAGGGTTGCAAAATTGATGCAACTCTACTCCCAGAAGGCTGCATGATTGTTTTCGAGATGGTGTGAGCGTTCAAGAGGAAAAGGGCAGTACGTGGCTCAGCATTGCATGAAAATCATCGTTCTCACTCCATTTTTCGTGAGCTCACACATATAGGCCACGGATTTTGAAATTCATCATTGCCTTCTTCGCCATAAGGCGAGATGCTCGTATTTGAGTCGGATCGGGCTTTCAAGAGGGAAACGGCTGTACAGGGCTGAGAATTGGGGTGGGAATCCTTGTTCTTACTCCATTATCCCTGTGGACACCAAAATCTTCAAAGGAATTGCACAACCCATCCCATTCTGCTGACAAGAGGCTTGAGGATGATTTTAGAGCTGCTTTGTTCATTATAGAGGGAAACAAGCTCTGTATCCCTCAAAATTACGTGGAAATCCTCCTTTACTCTCCATTTTTCATGAGGTCTCCAATTTGGGCCACAGAGTTGCAAAACTCACTCCTCTCGGCCCCATAAGTCAGGAAGTGTTGGGATTGGTAGGCACACAGCGGAAGAATTTAAAAAAAAATTAAAATTACAAAAGTTTACCAATCCCAATTGCGGATCTATCAACGGCATTTAAATCAAGTTAGAAAGAGTCGTACCTTATTCATGTTTGTTTGAATGCCCACAATCATCAACGTATTGCGAGTTCACAAATCTCCATGTTTGGTTGCTCCTGAAATAATTTCCCCGGCATCTACATGTCCGCTAATTCTTCTCAAAAGAGCGTCAATCTCTATGAGTATGAGATTAACCATCCCCAACATCAACATGCCAACTAGTTCTTCTTGGAGTTTTGCCTTTTTCAATCTTGAGGAGCTAACTACTCATATCAGCTCCCTCTACTGGTATCCACACAAATAGGACCCCAACACCAGCAGCGTGCTAGCGCCTCTAATATCCTTCTAGGGTTTTCTTGTGGCTCTCTAGTTTTTCATCATCTGTAGAAAACCCTAGCTCTCATATTTTATAACTAGTAGGGTTATCTATTTTATGATGGATATTGGATTTTTAAAATTAATCTTAATTAATTTCAAAATCCTTATCATATCAATTAACATTTAATTGTTTTAATAAGCTAATTAAATAAACCTGGTTTAATTAAATCTGTCCAACAGTTTTAATTTAACCTATTTATTTAATTAGAATAAAGAGCCAATGGAATTTAATTTATCTTCATAAATTAAATATGAGATATTATCATATAATATCTTTATATATACACAATATAATAATATCATCATATAATATAATATTATCATATATTCAATATATATTATCAAATAATATATATTATATATATATAATATAATATTATCATATGATCATATAATATAATACTATCATATATATATAATATATATTATCAAATAATATATATTATATATGTATTTATGTATTTCAAAAATACATATGTGTATATAATATTATTAATATTCCTTTCCAAATATAAATATATATATAACACACATATAAATATTTATCAAATAAATATTCACACAACATGTGTATATAATAAATATATATTTAAAATTCATTCACCCTAGATTAAATATTGTATTCATTGAATCTTAGACGCATCTTAGATTCAATGAATCTGGACATTATAGCTCGTGTTGGGCTATTCTTGTGTGCGACCCTGTAGGCCCAAACGAAGTTGGCAGTGGGCCAATGACTATACTAACCCACAAGTCGTAAGCGGCCTCTAGCAAGACATTACGACTACCCAATTCATATGAGGATCGACAATACGATATAACCTGTCGTATAACCATATCATGTCCCTTTTGTCACACGATATTTCGGTCAAGGATGAGGCATGGAGAATGTCATCCTCCTATTCCTGACCATTACTTTCTCGATCCCTGAGTAGTCTGACTATAGAAGTAGAAACTCTTTTCTATCGTAGTATGGCCATACATTTCTCAGACTTACTCATCGAGGGGCCCAGTAATATCTCTCACTAATGTAAGGGACAAATTCCATCTTAACCATTCACATTCCTCTACATAAAAACCATTAAGCTCGATTGTAGCCTTTATCACCACCCGGTTAAAGGTGACTTTTGACTAAGTCAAAGCTTAGTGACTCCCATGTAGGAATCCATGATGATCTCAGGTCAAAGGGCATTGTGACATGGTTATACATGAGATTAGCTTATGACTTGATCCATGCAGCTTTCTTATAGCGGGTCGGTCCAACACCTTATACTCCTACAAGTGCCTAAGACTTTGATTAGTATCCCCATACCTTATCAAAGTCATACTGGTCTTATTTCATCTTTGCTCCCACATAGATGACCGACCAGAGACATTTAGGACAATCATTATGATTTATCCAAGCATACAATTATCACAGTGCACATGCGAATAATGTGATAACAAAATGGAGAAATTCATTGAATGACAATATTCAAAGTACAATGATTGGCCCCTAGGGCACAATTTCCAACAGGAAGATGATCGTGTCTAAGTCGGATTTAGCCTTCAAGAGTTAAACAGCTCTGCAGGTCTCGGAATTGCGTGGGAATCCTCTTTCTCACTCCATTACCCATGAAGACATCACAATGTTCGACGGAGCTGCGGCATTCATCCCATTTTGCGGTGAAGTGGCTAGAGGATTGTTTTGGCGCTGGTTAGCCCATTCAAGAGAGAAATAACACTACATTGCTAAGAATTACGTAGAAATCCTCCTTCCCAATCCATTTTTCACGAGTCTTCTAATTTGGGCCAACGAGTCAAAGAATTCATTCCTTCAGGCCGCATAAGGCCAGAAGATCGTACATGAGTCGTGCTGCGCTTTCAGACGGGAAATACATGTAAACGGCTCGGAATTGCGTGGGATCCTCTTTCTCCCTCGATCACCCATGAGGACATCACAATGATCAATAGGGTTGCAAAATTGATGGAACTCTACTCGCAGAAGGCTGCATGATTGTTTTCGAGATGGTGTGAGCGTTCAAGAGGAAAAGGCCAGTACGTGGCTCAGCATTGCATGGAAATCATCGTTCTCACTTCGTTTTTCGTGAGCTCACACATATAGGCCACGGATTTTGAAATTCATCATTGCCTTCTTCGCCATAAGGCGATATGCTCGTATTTGAGTCAGATCGGGCTTTCAAGAGGGAAACAGTTGTCCAGGGCTGAGAATAGGGGTGGGAATCCTTGTTCTTACTCCATTATCCCTGTGGACACCAAAATCTTCAAAGGAATTGCATAACCCATCCCATTCTGCTGAGAAGAGGCTTGAGGATTATTTTAGACCCGGTTTGTTCATTATAGAGGGAAACAAGCTCTGTATCCCTCAAAATTACGTGGAAATCCTCCTTTGCTCTCCATTTTTCATGAGGTCTCCAATTTGGGCAACGGAGTTGCAAAACTCACTCCTCTCGGCCCCATAAAGCAGGAAGATGATCGTGTCTGAGTCGCATTGAGCTTTCAAGAGTTAAACAGCTCTGCAGGTCTCGGAATTGCGTGGGAATCCTCTTTCTCACTTCATTACCCATGAGGACATCACAATGTTCGACGGAGCTGCGGCATTCATCCCATTTTGCGGTGAAGTGGCTAGAGGATTGTTTTGGCGCTGGTTAGCCCATTCAAGAGGGGAATAACACTACATTGCTAAGAATTACGTAGAAATCCTCCTTCCCAATCCATTTTTCACGAGTCTTCTAATTTGGGCCAACGAGTCAAAGAATTCATTCCTTCAGGCCGCATAAGGCCAGAAGCTCGTACTTGAGTCGTGCTGCGCTTTCAGACGGGAAATACATGTAAACGGCTCGGAATTGCGTGGGATCCTCTTTCTCCCTCGATCACCCATGAGGACATCACAATGATCAATAGGGTTGCAAAATTGATGGAACTCTACTCGCAGAAGGCTGCATGATTGTTTTCGAGATGGTGTGAGCGTTCAAGAGGAAAAGGCCAGTACGTGGCTCAGCATTGCATGGAAATCATCGTTCTCACTTCGTTTTTCGTGAGCTCACACATATAGGCCACGGATTTTGAAATTCATCATTGCCTTCTTCGCCATAAGGCGATATGCTCGTATTTGAGTCAGATCGGGCTTTCAAGAGGGAAACGGTTGTCCAGGGCTGAGAATAGGGGTGGGAATCCTTGTTCTTACTCCATTATCCCTGTGGACACCAAAATCTTCAAAGGAATTGCGTAACCCATCCCATTCTGCTGACAAGAGGCTTGAGGATGATTTTAGAGCTGGTTTGTTCATTATAGAGGGAAACAAGCTCTGTATCCCTCAAAATTACGTGGATATCCTCCTTTGCTCTTCATTTTTCATGAGGTCTCTAATGTGGGCCACGGAGTTGCAAAACTCACTCCTGTCGGCCCCATAAGGCAGGAAGATGATCGTGTCTGAGTCGGATTGAGCCTTCAAGAGTTAAACAGCTCTGCAGGTCTCGGAATTGCGTAGGAATCCTCCTTCTCACTCCATTACCCATGAGGACATCACAATCTTCGACGGAGCTGCGGCAATCATCCCATTTTGCGGTGAAGAGGCTAGAGGATTGTTTTGGCGCTGGTTAGCCCATTCAAGAGGGAAATAACACTACATTGCTAAGAATTACGTAGAAATCCTCCTTCCCGATCCATTTTTCACGAGTCTTCTAATTTGGGCCATCAAGTCGAAGAATTCATTCCTTCAGGCCGCATAAGGCCAGAAGCTCGTACTTGAGTCGTGTTGCTCTTTAAGACGGGAAATAGATCTAAATGGCTCGGAATTGCGTGGGATCCTCTTTCTCCCTCGATTACCAATGAGGACATCACAATGTCCAATAGGGTTGCAAAATTGATGCAACTCTACTCCTAGAAGGCTGCATGATTGTTTTCGAGATGGTGCGAGCGTTCAAGAGGAAAAGGGCAGTACGTTGCTCAGCATTGCATGGAAATCATCGTTCTCACTCCGTTTTTCGTGAGCTCACACATATAGGCCACGGATTTTTAAATTCATCATTGCTTTCTTCGCCATAACGCAGGATGCTCGTATTTGAGTCGGATCAGGCTTTCAAGTGGGAAACAGCTGTACAGGGCTGAGAATTGGGGTGGGAATCCTCTTTCTTACTCCATTATCCCTGTGGACACCAAAATCTTTAAAGGAATTGCATAACCCATCCCATTCTGCTGCCAAGAGGCTTGAGGATGATTTTAGAGCTGGTTTGTTCATTATAGAGGGAAACAAGCTCTGTATCCCTCAAAATTACGTGGAAATCCTCCTTTGCTCTCCATTTTTCATGAGGTCTCCAATTTGAGCCACGGAGTTGCAAAACTCACTCCTCTCGGCCCCATAAGGCAGGAAGATGATCATGTCTGAGTCTGATTGAGTCTTCTAGAGAGTTAAACAGCTCTGTAGGTCTCAGAATTGTGTGGGAATCCTCTTTCTCACTCCATTACCCATGAGGACATCACAATGTTCGACGGAGCTGCGGCATTCATCCCATTTTGCGGTGAAGAGGCTAGAGGATTGTTTTGGCGCTGGTTAGCCCATTCAAGACGGAAATAAAACTATATTGCTAAGAATCACGTAGAAATCCTCCTTCCCAATCCGTTTTTCACGAGTCTTCTAATTTGGGCCATTTGTCAAACAATTCATTCCTTCAGGCCGCATAAGGCCAGAAGCTCGCACTTGAGTCGTGGTGCGCTTTCAGACGGGAAGTAGATCTAAACGGCTCGGAATTGCGTGGGATCCTCTTTCTCTCTCGATTACCCATGAGGACATCACAATGTCCAATAGGGTTGCAAAATTGATGGAACTCTATTCCCAGAAGGCTGCATGATTGTTTTCGAGATGCTGTGAGCGTTCAAGAGGAAAAGGGCTGTACGTGGCTCCGCATTGCATGGAAATCATCCTTCTCGCTCCGTTTTTCGTGAGCTCACACATATAGGCAACGGATTTTGAAATTCATCATTGCCTTCTTCGCCATAAGGCGAGATGCTCGTATTTGAGTCGGATCGGGCTTTCAAGAGGAAAACGGCTGTACAGGGCTGAGAATTGGGGTGGGAATCCTTGTTCTTACTCCATTATACCTGTGGACACCAAAATCTTCAAAGGAATTGCATAACCCATCCCATTCTGCTGACAAGAGGCTTGAGGATGATTTTAGAGCTGGTTTGTTCATTATAGAGGGAAACAAGCTCTGTATCCCTCAAAATTACGTGGATATCCTCCTTTGCTCTCCATTTTTCATGAGGTCTCTAATGTGGGCCACGGAGTTGTAAAACTCACTCCTCTCTGCCCCATAAGGCAGGAAGATGATCGTGTCTGAGTCGCATTGAGCTTTCAAGAGTTAAACAGCTCTGCAGGTCTCAGAATTGCGTGGGAATCCTCTTTCTCACTCCATTACCCATGAGGACATCACAATGTTCGACGGAGCTGCGACATTCATCCCATTTTGTAGTGAAGAGGCTAGAGGATTGTTTTGGCGCTGGTTAGCTCATTCAAGACGGAAATAACACTACATTGCTAAGAATTACGTAGAAATCCTCCTTCCCAATCCATTTTTCACGAGTCTTCTAATTTGAGCCATCGAGTCAAAGAATTCATTCCTTCAGACCGCATAAGGCTAGAAGCTCGTACTTCAGTCGTGTTGCTCTTTAAGACGGGAAATAGATCTAAATGGCTCGGAATTGCGTGGGATCCTCTTTCTCCCTCGATTACCCATGAGGACATCACAATGTCCAATAGGGTTGCAAAATTGATGCAACTCTACTCCGAGAAGGCTGCATGATTGTTTTCGAGATGGTGCGAGCGTTCAAGAGGAAAAAGGCAGTACGTGGCTCAGCATTGCATGGAAATCATCGTTCTCACTCCGTTTTTCATGAGCTCACACATATAGGCCACGGATTTTTAAATTCATCATTGCTTTCTTCGCCATAAGGCGAGATGCTCGTATTTGAGTCGGATCGGGCTTTCAAGTGGGAAACGGCTGTACAGGGCTGAGAATTGGGGTGGGAATCCTCTTTCTTACTCCATTATCCCTGTGGACACCAAAATCTTCAAAGGAATTGCATAACCCATCCCATTCTGCTGCCAAGAGGCTTGAGGATGATTTTAGAGCTGGTTTGTTCATTATAGAGGGAAACAAGCTCTGTATCCCTCAAAATTACGTGGATATCCTCCTTTGCTCTCCATTTTTCATGAGGTCTCTAATGTGGGCCACAGAGTTGCAAAACTCACTCCTCTCGGCCCCATAAGGCAGGAAGATGATCGTGTCTTAGTCGGATTGAGCCTTCAAGAGTTAAACAGGTCTGCAGGTCTCGGAATTACGTGGGAATCCTCCTTCTCACTCCATTACCCATGAGGACATCACAATGTTCGACGGAGCTGCGGAATTCATCCCATTTTGCGGTGAAGAGGCTAGAGGATTGTTTTGGCGCTGGTTAGCCCATTCAAGAGGGAAATAACACTATATTGCTAAGAATTACGTAGAAGTCCTCCTTCCCGATCCATTTTTCACGAGTCTTGTAATTTGGGCCATCGAGTCAAAGAATTCATTCCTTCAGGTTGCATAAGGCCAGAAGCTCGTACTTGAGTCGTGTGGCTCTTTAAGACGGGAAATAGATCTAAACGGCTCGGAATTGCGTGGGATCCTGTTTCTCCCTCGATTACCCATGAGGACATCACAATGTCCAATAGGGTTGCAAAATTGATGCAACTCTACTCCCAGAAGGCTGCATGATTGTTTTTGAGATGGTGCGAGCGTTCAAGAGGAAAAGGGCAGACGTGGCTCAGCATTGCATGGAAATCATCGTTCTCACTCTATTTTTTGTGAGGTCACACGTATAGGCCACGGATTTTGAAATTCATCATTGCTTTCGTCGCCATAAGGCGAGATGCTCGTATTTGAGTCGGATCGGGCTTCAAGAGGGAAACGGCTGTACAGGGCTGAGAATTGGGGTGTGGTGCGAACCCATAAGGGAAGATCCCACGAACCCACAACCAATTCTGAGATATGCTCACCCCAAGAAAGCTAAACAAAGATCTACGATCCACTTGAACCCTTGAACACGAAAGAACAAGGACCCGAAGTGTTGGAAGATGCCACAAGGTTGATCAAGCCTTGATAAGTCAGTTAGTTCTAAGAAGAACCCTAGAGAGAATCCACTCTCAAGAAGCAAAGTGCAGAAATGCAACTTTCATTCATATATCAAATCTTAAGTGTGCTTACAAATGAAGAAGCACAAGGTATTTATAGATAAAAACTACCTAATTGTAATAATTGCAACTTAGAAAATTGCAACTACAAAGTCTAATACCATGTGCTAGGAAATCTAAAACCATGTGCTAGGAAACTCAAATTTCTAATACAATGTTCTAGAAAACACAAAAGTCTAATATAGTGTGCTAGAGAACCCAAAAGTCAAATATGGCAACTTATTTAATAATTTCGCACAAATAAAATCCATAAAATATATTAAGCATGTAAAGCCCAAAATGTGCTTATTTAGGCCCAAATGAGTCCTCCCATGTGTAGTACTAGGTCCAAGCTCTTCAATTTGAAGAATTCAAGCCTAAAACTTGATCAATATCTCCATTTGCAGCCCAAATGAAGTTAGTAACGTTTTCAGCATTTTCGTCCAGCTTTGATCCGATTGCTAATTGATTCGTCCAAGTCTCTTGCACAAGCCCATTTAATGCTTCCTTAATTTTTGAAGTTAAAGAGTTGTCACTTGAATATGAAGAGACAACTTGCTGATTCTGGATCGCATCATTCCCTCTCTCCTCAAAAGGATTCGTCCTCGAATCTCCACTTGAATATGAAGGACAACTTGTTGATTTTGGATCGCATCATTCCCTCTCTCCTCAATAGGATTCGTCCTCGAATCTCCACCTGGATCAAATGGACATAAATTAGCCATATTTAAAGTAGCACTAGCATTATACTCACTAATCATGTGAGCATTATCATTGAGTCTTTCAAGCACTGGAAATGAATTATCTCCTCTTGGAGCTAATTTAGACTTCTTATGAGCTAAAAAGATTTCTTTTATCATATGCACCCTATGTCCAGATTCAAAGCAAACACCGCTAGGTATGTTGCCTTTGGATGCAAAATGCTCAATTTCATAAGGAAGAAATAATTCAGTAAAGCTAATGTCACTTGCATACAATTTCATGAAATATTCAAATTCAAGCAACTTAGTATTTAGAGAAGGAAGAACACTATACCTTTTTGTCAATACTTCAACAACAACATTCTCTTTACCTCTCTTATATATGGTGACATATGGAAATGTCTCAATAAATTTCAGCCAACTTGCATGTCTCTTGTTAAGCTTATCTTGACCAAACAAATACACATGACAAAGAAAATCAATGTTTTCCATGCAACAATCAGAATTTTCCATGCTTGAAAACAATTGTTCTTTTCTCAAAACTTTAAGCACATATTGCAGAGTATTCACATTCTTTTCAAGATTGTTACTACAAATCAGAGTATCTTCAAAACAAGATGCAACATGCATATAAGAACTCCTACAAATAGCAAAACCCATGTGATCATGAAAATTCAAGGTCTGGAGTTCAAGGCATCTAGAGGGCAATAAGTTATCAAGAATATCAAACTTTAGAGAACCAGAATGTTTTTCACTGCCACTCAAAGAAGATGAAGGTTCAATACTTCTTGAGGATAAGAAACCATCGAGTGGCTTCTTAGGAATCAAATCCAAAAATTCCTGCAACACAACAAAATCACAAAGCAAATAATGATTAAGATCATTAGTAACCAAAGAAATATCCTTACAGTCACTCTTAACCTCACTTTTCTCACAACTCTTTTCATCTTTCTTTTCACTCAATTCTTTACACTCATTTTTACTCTCTTTATTTTGACAACACTCTATGCTCTCAATGTCTTTTTCTCTCTCAAACTGAATTTTTCTCTCAAGAACAGTTTCACAAAAATCACTCTCACTCATATTTTCACTTTTCTTTTCATGATTGAGAGGAACTTCTTCAACCACAAGATTGGTACTTGGAATATGAAGGTCTTCTTCACACTTCTTAGCTTGATTTTCAACATCTTCCTCCTTGGCTGGCTCTAACTCGTCTTTAGGAACCGTAACAATCAAGCTTTCAATCTCCTTTGCACTGGAGCTACTTTCTGAACATCTTTGTTGCTTGATCTTTTGCTCATACTCAACAACAAATTGAACCAACATATCAATGTCCAAGAAGGTTAGGGTCTTTGCAAAACAAGCTAATTCAGGATTAAGCCCATTTACAAAACGATCCTTAGTAGCTTTTGAATTTTCTTTCACTCCAGCTCTAATCAAAGCTAATTCCATCTCTTGAAAATATTGATCAACACTCATGGAGCCTTGTTTCAATTTCTGCAGCTTTCTTTGGAATTCTCTTTTTGATATGGAGTTGTGACTAGACATCCATTGGTCGTTTTCAGCACTTAACTTCTGGAATCCTTTTAATAAAGATTGAAGATGTCTTTGAATTTATTTTTCATCATGCATATTGATGATACCTGAAATGTTAGATTTAGAGAAAAAGGGACCTCACCACTCTACTCACGTGTTTCACTCAAACAAGTTTTATTATCACTCGTGTTTCACTCAAATTTGGCTTTTAAATTGATGTATGGACTCTTGCCTTTTTCCACTCTTAGATTCCTCTTGAGGCTCTTTAAAGAACTAAGCAATTCATAATCAAAGCAATCTCAATTTCTAGAATCAACACAACACTTAGAAAGGTTCAATTGACACAGATTGAAAAGGTTCAGTCAAATTTTGGACATCAAGATAGATGCTTACATAGAACACAATCAACACATCAATTGGAACTTTATCTTTTTCTTTTTTTTTGTATATATTTTTTTTCTTTTTTTTTGTCTCTTTTTTTTACTGAAACTTAAAGAGAATATACAGAATCTATCACAAACTACAACACAAGCAATCTGAACCCAGAAATTCCAGAAAGCGTCTGAATTGTAAAGACTACAAATCACTGTGGAAATTTCGGATTTGGATGCAATCAAAACGAGCAGAAAGAAGAGATTCTAAACAATGGAAATGACCTATTTAATGATGGAAATCATGAAGAGAAAGTGGTCGAAAAAGGACAGAATATTTAGGGACGTTCTGGAAAAACGAAGATGAACAGTCACAGAAAATTTCCAGAAACACAATGGATTAAAATGAATAGAACTCACAAATGACAAATCAGATTGGAATGATTCCAAACCGAGATGAAAGTAGAGATATTGAACTATTAAAATGACTCACGAAATGTTGAAAAACATAAACAAACGCTTGACAAACAGAAGCTATAATTTCAGACACGAACACAAATGAGCAGACGAAAAGACACAAGAACAGCACAAAACTTAAAACGAAAATGGAAACAAAGAACAGAAAGATATGACCTGAGTTTAGATCCGAAGCTTTGATACCAAGATGGTGCGAACCCACAAGGGAAGATCCCACGAACCCACAACCAATTCTGAGATATGCTCACCCCAAGAAAGCTAAACAAAGATCTACGATCCACTTGAACCCTTGAACACGAAAGAACAAGGACCTGAAGTGATGGAAGACGCCACAAGGTTGATCAAGCCTTGATAAGTCTGTTAGTTCTAAGAAGAACCCTAGAGAGAATCCACTCTCAAGAAACAAAGTGCAGAAATGCAACTTTCATTCATATATCAAATCTCAAGTGTGCTTACAAATGAAGAAGCACAAGGTATTTATAGATAAAAACTACCTAATTGTAATAATTGCAACTTAGAAAATTGAAACTACAAAGTCTAATACCATGTGCTAGGAAATCCAAAACCATGTGCTAGGAAACTCAAATTTCTAATACAATGTTCTAGAAAACACAAAAGTCTAATATAGTGTGCTAGAGAACCCAAAAGTCAAATATGGCAACTTATTTAATAATTTCGCACAAATAAAATCCATAAAATATATTAAGCATGTAAAGCCCAAAATGTGCTTATTTAGGCCCAAATGAGTCCTCCCATGTGTAGTACTAGTTCCAAGCTCTTCAATTTGAAGAATTCAAGCCTAAAACTTGATCAATATCTCCATTTGCAGCCCAAATGAAGTTAGTGACGTCTTCAGCATTTTCGTCCAGCTTTGATCCGATTGCTAATTGCTTCGTCCAAGTCTCTTGCACAAGCCCATTTAATGCTTCCTTAATTTTTGAAGTT
Organism: Albizia julibrissin; assembly: GCA_037074505.1. Classification (NCBI taxonomy): domain Eukaryota; kingdom Viridiplantae; phylum Streptophyta; class Magnoliopsida; order Fabales; family Fabaceae; genus Albizia; species Albizia julibrissin. The sequence goes on along the minus strand of CM073481.1, from coordinate 29,646,470 downwards.
AAAGAGTTGTCACTTGAATATGAAGAGACAACTTGCTGATTCTGGATCACATCAGGTGGGAATCCTCTTTCTTACACAAGACATAAACTTCTTTTTTCCGTACTTTCCATCCCTGTGGACACCAAAATCTTCAAAGGAATTGCATAACCCATCCCATTCTGCTGACAAGAGGCTTGAGGATGATTTTAGAGCTGGTTTGTTCATTATAGAGAGAAACAAGCTCTGTATCCCTCAAAATTACATCGAAATCCTCCTTTGCTCTCCATTTTTCATGAGGTCTCTAATTTGGCCCACAGAGTTGGAAAACTCACTCCTCTCGGCCCCATAAGGCAGGAAGATGATCGTGTCTGAGTCGGATTGAGCCTTTAAGAGTTAAACAGCTCTGCAGGTCTCGGAATTGCGTGGGAATCCTCTTTCTCACTCCATTACCCATGAGGACATCACAATCTTCGACGGAGCTGCGGCATTCATCCCATTTTTCGATGAAGAGGCTAGAGGATTGTTTTGGCGCTGGTTAGCCCATTCAAGACGGAAATAACACTACATTGCTAAGAATTACGTAGAAATCCTCCTTCCCAATCCATTTTTCACGAGTCTTCTAATCTTGGCCATCAAGTCAAAGAATTCATTCCTTCATGCCGCATAAGGCCAGAAGCTCGTACTTGAGTCGTGTTGCGCTTTCAGACGGGAAATAGATCTAAACGGCTCGGAATTGCGTGGGATCCTCTTTCTCCCTTGATTACCCATGAGGACATCACAATGTCCAATAGGGTTGCAAAATTGATGCAACTCTACTCCCAGAAGGCTAGATGATCGTTTTCGAGATGGTGTGAGCGTTCAAGAGGAAAAGGGCTCTACGTGGCTCAGCATTGCATGGAAATGATCGTTCTCACTCCGGTTTTCGTGAGCTCACACATATAGGCCACGGATTTTGAAATTCATCATTGCTTTCCTCGCCATAAGGCGAGATGCTCGTATTTGAGTCGGATCGGGCTTTCAAGAGAGAAAGGGCTGTACAGGGCTGAGAATTGGGGAGGGAATCCTCTTTCTTACTCCATTATCCCTGTGGACACCAAAATCTTCAAAGGAATTGCATAACCCATCCCATTCTGCTGGCAAGAGGCTTGAGGATGATTTTAGAGCTGGTTTGTTAATTATAGAGGGAAACAGGCTCTGTATCCCTCAAAATTACGTGGAAATCCTCTTTTGCTCTCCATTTTTCATGAGGTCTCCAATTTGGGCCACAGAGTTGCAAAACTCACTCCTCTCGGCCCCATAAGGCAGGAAGATGATCGTGTCTGAGTCGGATTGAGCCTTCAAGAGTTAAACAGCTCTGGAGGTCTCGGAATTGCTTGGGAATCCTCTTTCTCACTCCATTACCTGACATCACAATGTTCGACGGAGCTGCGGCATTCATCCCATTTTGCGGTGAAGAGGCTAGAGGATTGTTTTGGCGCTGGTTAGCCCATTCAAGACGGAAATAACACTACATTGCTAAGAATTACGTAGAAATCCTCCTTCCCAATCCATTTTTCACGAGTCTTCTAATCTGGGCCATCGAGTCAAAGAATTCATTTCTTCAGGCCGTATAAGGCCAGAAGCTCGTACTTGAGTCGTGTTGCGCTTTCAGACGGGAGATAGATCTAAACAGCTCAGAATTGAGTGGGATCCTCTTTCTCCCTCGATTACCCATGAGGACATCACAATGTCCAATAGGGTTGCAAAATTGATGCAACTCTACTCCCAGAAGGCTGCATGATTGTTTTCGAGATTGTGTGAGCGTTCAAGAGGAAAAGGCCTGTACGTGGCTGAGCATTACATGGAAATCATAGTTCTCACTCCGGTTTTCGTGAGCTCACACATATAGGCCACGGATTTTGAAATTCATCATTGCTTTCTTCGCCATAAGGCGAGATGCTCTTATTTGAGTCGGATCGGGCTTTCAAGAAGGAAACGGCTGTACAGGGCTGAGAATTGGGGTGGCAATCCTCTTTCGTACTCCATTATCCCTGTGGACACCAAAATCTTCAAAGGAATTGCATAACCCATCCCATTCTGCTGGCAAGAGGCTTGAGGATGATTTTAGAGGTTGTTTGTTCGTTATAGAGGGAAACAAGCTCTGTATCCCTCAAAATTACGTGGAAATCCTCCTTTGCTCTCCATTTTTCATGAGGTCTCCAATTTGGGCCACCGAGTTGCAAAACTCACTCCTCTCGACCCCATAAGGCAGAAAGATGATCGTGTCTGAGTCGGATATAGCCTTCAAGAGTTAAAAAGCTCTGCAGGTCTTGGAATTGCGTGGGAATCCTCTTTCTCACTCGATTACCCATGAGGACATCACAATGTCCAATAGGGTTGCAAAATTGATGCAACTCTACTCCCAGAAGGCTGCATGATTTTTTTTGAGATGGTGTGAGCGTTCAAGGGGAAAAGGCCTGTACGTGGCTCAGCATTGCATGGAAATCATCGTTCTCACTCCGGTTTTCGTGAGCTCACACATATAGGCCACGGATTTTGAAATTCATCATTGCTTTCTTCGCCATAAGGCGAGATGCTCTTATTTGAGTCGGATCGGGCTTTCAAGAGGGAAACGGCTGTACAGGGCTGAGAATTGGGGTGGCAATCCTCTTTCGTACTCCATTATCCCTGTGGTCACCAAAATCTTCAAAGGAATTGCATAACCCATCCCATTCTGCTGGCAAGAGGCTTGAGGATGATTTTAGAGGTTGTTTGTTCGTTATAGAGGGAAACAAGCTCTGTATCCCTCAAAATTACGTGGAAATCCTCCTTTGCTCTCCATTTTTCATGAAGTCTCCAATTTGGGCCACGGAGTTGCAAAACTCACTCCTCTCGGATCCATAATGCAGGAAGATGATCGTGTCTGAGTCGGATTGAGCCTTCAAGAGTTAAACAGCTCTGCAGGTCTCGGAATTGCGTGGGAATCCTCTTTCTCACTGCATTACCCATGAGGACATCACAATGTTCGACGGAGCTGTGGCATTCATCCCATTTTGCGGTGAAGAGGCTAGAGGATTGTTTTGGCGCTGGTTAGCCCATTCAAGACGTAAATAACAGTACATTGCTAAGAATTACGTAGAAATCCTCCTTCCCAATCCATTTTTCACGAGTCTTCTAATCTGGGCCATCGAGTCAAAGAATTCATTCCTTCAGGCCGCATAAGGCCAGAAGCTCGTACTTGAGTCGTGTTGCGTTTTCAGACGGGAGATAGATCTAAACGGCTAAGAATTGCGTGGGATCCTCTTTCTCCCTCGATTACCCATGAGGACATCACAATGTCAAATAGGGTTGCAAAATTGATGCAACTCTACTCCCAGAAGGCTGCATGATTGTTTTCGAGATGGTGTGAGCGTTCAAGAGGAAAAGGGCTCTACGTGGCTCAGCATTGCATGGAAATCATCGTTCTCACTCCGGTTTTCGTGAGCTCACACATATAGGCCACGGATTTTGAAATTCATCATTGCTTTCTTCGCCATAAGGCGAGATGCTCGTATTTGAGTCAGATCGGGCTTTCAAGAGGGAAAGGGCTGTACAGGGCTGAGAATTGGGGCGGGAATCCTCTTTCTTACTCCATTATCCCTATGGACACCAAAATCTTCAAAGGAATTGCATAACCCATCCCATTCTGCTGGCAAGAGGCTTGAGGATGATTTTAGAGCTGGTTTGTTCATTATAGAGGGAAACAGGCTCTGTATCCCTCAAAATTACGTGGAAATCCTCCTTTGCTGTCCATTTTTCATGAGGTCTCCAATTTGGACCACCGAGTTGCAAAACTCACTCCTCTCGCCCCCATAAGGCAGGAAGATGATCGTGTCTGAGTCGGATTGAGCCTTCAAGAGTTAAACAGCTCTGCAGGTCTCGGAATTGCGTGGGAATCCTCTTTCTCACTCCATTACCCATGAGGACATCACAATGTTCGACGGAGCTGCGGCATTCATCCCATTTTGCGGTGAAGAGGCTAGAGGATTGTTTTGGCGCTGGTTAGCCCATTCAAGACGGAAATAACACTACATTGCTCAGAATTACGTAGAAATCCTCCTTCCCAATCCATTTTTCACGAGTCTTCTAATCTGGGCCATCGAGTCAAAGAATTCATTCCTTCAGGCCGCATAAGGCCAGAAGCTCGTACTTGAGTCGTGTTGCGCTTTCAGACGGGAGTAGATCTAAACGGCTCGGAATTGCGTGGGATCCTCTTTCTCCCTCGATTACCCATGAGGACATCACAATGTCCAATAGGGTTGCAAAATTGAACAACTCTACTCCCAGAAGGCTGCATGATTGTTTTCGAGATGGTGTGAGCGTTCAAGAGGAAAAGGCCTGTACGTGGCTGAGCATTGCATGGAAATCATAGTTCTCACTCCGGTTTTCGTGAGCTCACACATATAGGCCACGGATTTTGAAATTCATCATTGCTTTCCTCGCCATAAGGCGAGATGTTCGTATTTGAGTCGGATCGGGCTTTCAAGAGGGAAAGGGCGGTACAGGGCTGAGAATTGGGGTGGGAATCCTCTTTCATACTCCATTATCCCTGTGGACACCAAAATCTTCAAAGGAATTGCATAACCCATCCCATTCTGCTGGCAAGAGGCTTGAGGATGATTTTAGAGCTGGTTTGTTCATTATAGAGGGAAACAGGCTCTGTATCCCTCAAAATTACGTGGAAATCCTCCTTTGCTGTCCATTTTTCATGAGGTCTCCAATTTGGGCCACCGAGTTGCAAAACTCACTCCTCTCGACCCCATAAGGCAGGAAGATGATCGTGTCTGAGTCGGATTGAGCCTTCAATAGTTAAACAGCTCTGCAGGTCTCGGAATTGCGTGGGAATCCTCTTTCTCACTCCATTACCCATGAGGACATCACAATGTTCGACGGAGCTGCGGCATTCATCCCATTTTGCGGTGAAGAGGCTAGAGGATTGTTTTGGCGCTAGTTAGCCCATTCAAGACGGAAATAACACTACATTGCTAAGAATTACGTAGAAATCCTCCTTCCCAATCCATTTTTCACAAGTCTTCTAATCTGGGCCATCGAGTCAAAGAATTCATTCCTTCAGGCCGCATAAGGCCAGAAGCTCGTACTTGAGTCGTGTTGCGCTTTCAGACGGGAGTAGATCTAAACGGCTCGGAATTGCGTGGGATCCTCTTTCTCCCTCGATTACCCATGAGGGCATCACAATGTCCAATAGGGTGTCAAAATTGATGCAACTCTACTCCCAGAAGGCTGCATGATTGTTTTCGAGATGGTGTGAGCGTTCAAGAGGAAAAGGCCTGTACGTGGCTCAGCATTGCATGGAAATCATCGTTCTCACTCCGGTTTTCGTGAGCTCACACATATAGGCCACGGATTTTGAAATTCATCATTGCTTTCTTCGCCATAAGGCGAGATGCTCGTATTTGAGTCGGATCGGGCTTTCAAGAGGGAAAGGGCTGTACAGGGCTGAGAATTGGGGTGGGAATCCTCTTTCTTACTCCATTATCCCTGTGGACACCAAAATCTTCAAAGGAATTGCATAACCCATCCCATTCTGCTGGCAAGAGGCTTGAGGATGATTTTAGAGCTGGTTTGTTCATTATAGAGGGAAACATGCTCTGTATCCCTCAAAATTACGTGGAAATCCTCTTTTGCTCTCCATTTTTCATGAGGTCTCCAATTTGGGCCACCGAGTTGCAAAACTCACTCCTCTCGACCCCATAAGGCAGGAAGATGATCGTGTCTGAGTCGGATTGAGCCTTCAAGAGTTAAACAGCTCTGCAGGTCTCGGAATGGCGTGGGAATCCTCTTTCTCACTCCATTACCCATGAGGACATCACAATGTTCGACGGAGCTGCGGCATTCATCCCATTTTGCGGTGAAGAGGCTAGAGGATTGTTTTGGCGCTGGTTAGCCCATTCAAGACGGAAATAACACTACATTGCTAAGAATTACGTAGAAATCCTCCTTCCCAATCCATTTTTCACGAGTCTTCTAATCTGGGCCATCGAGTCAAAGAATTCATTCCTTCAGGCCGCATAAGGCCAGAAGCTCGTACTTGAGTCGTGTTGCATTTTCAGACGGGAGATAGATCTAAACGGCTCGGAATTGCGTGGGATCCTCTTTCTCCCTCGATTACCCATGAGGACATCACAATGTCCAATAGGGTTGCAAAATTGATGCAACTCTACTCCCAGAAGGCTGCATGATTGTTTTCGAGAAGGTGTGAGCGTTCAAGAGGAAAAGGCCTGTACGTGGCTGAGCATTGCATGGAAATCATAGTTCTCACTCCGGTTTTCGTGAGCTCACACATATAGGCCACGGATTTTGAAATTCATCATTGCTTTCCTCGCCATAAGGCGAGATGGTCGTATTTGAGTCGGATCGGGCTTTCAAGAGGGAAAGGGCGGTACAGGGCTGAGAATTGGGGTGGGAATCCTCTTTCATACTCCATTATCCCTGTGGACACCAAAATCTTCAAAGGAATTGCATAACCCATCCCATTCTGCTGGCAAGAGGCTTGAGGATGATTTTAGAGCTGGTTTGTTCTTTATAGAGGGAAACAGGCTCTGTATCCCTCAAAATTACGTGGAAATCCTCCTTTGCTGTCCATTTTTCATGAGGTCTCCAATTTGGGCCACCGAGTTGCAAAACTCACTCCTCTCGACCCCATAAGGCAGGAATATGATCGTGTCTGAGTCGGATTGAGCCTTCAAGAGTTAAAGAGCTCTGCAGGTCTCGGAATTGCGTGGGAATCCTCTTTCTCACTCCATTACCCATGAGGACATCACAATGTTCGACAGAGCTGCGGCATTCATCCCATTTTGCGGTGAAGAGGCTAGAGGATTGTTTTGGCGCTGGTTAGCCCATTCAAGACGGAAATAACACTACATTGCTAAGAATTACGTAGAAATCCTCCTTCCCAATCCATTTTTCACGAGTCTTCTAATCTGGGCCATCGAGTCAAAGAATTCATTCCTTCAGGCCGCATAAGGCCAGAAGCTCGTACTTGAGTCGTGTTGCGTTTTCAGACGGGAGATAGATCTAAATGGCTAAGAATTGCGTGGGATCCTCTTTCTCCCTCGATTACCCATGAGGACATCACAATGTCAAATAGGGTTGCAAAATTGATGCAACTCTACTCCCAGAAGGCTGCATGATTGTTTTCGAGATGGTGTGAGCGTTCAAGAGGAAAAGGGCTGTACGTGGCTCAGCATTGCATGGAAATCATCGTTCTCACTCCGGTTTTCGTGAGCTCACACATATAGGCCACGGATTTTGAAATTCATCATTGCTTTCTTCGCCATAAGGCGAGATGCTCGTATTTGAGTCAGATCGGGCTTTCAAGAGGGAAAGGGCTGTACAGGGCTGAGAATTGGGGCGGGAATCCTCTTTCTTACTCCATTATCCCTGTGGACACCAAAATATTCAAAGGAATTGCATAACCCATCCCATTCTGCTGGCAAGAGGCTTGAGGATGATTTTAGAGCTGGTTTGTTCATTATAGAGGGAAACAGGCTCTGTATCCCTCAAAATTACGTGGAAATCCTCCTTTGCTGTCCATTTTTCATGAGGTCTCCAATTTGGACCACCGAGTTGCAAAACTCACTCCTCTCGACCCCATAAGGCAGGAAGATGATCGTGTCTGAGTCGGATTGAGCCTTCAAGAGTTAAACAGCTCTGCAGGTCTCGGAATTGCGTGGGAATCCTCTTTCTCACTCCATTACCCATGAGGACATCACAATGTTCGACGGAGCTGCGGCATTCATCCCATTTTGCGGTGAAGAGGCTAGAGGATTGTTTTGGCGCTGGTTAGCCCATTCAAGACGGAAATAACACTACATTGCTCAGAATTACGTAGAAATCCTCCTTCCCAATCCATTTTTCACGAGTCTTCTAATCTGGGCCATCGAGTCAAAGAATTCATTCCTTCAGGCCGCATAAGGCCAGAAGCTCGTACTCTAGTCGTGTTGCGCTTTCAGACGGGAGTAGATCTAAACGGCTCGGAATTGCGTGGGATCCTCTTTCTCCCTCGATTACCCATGAGGACATCACAATGTCGAATAGGGTTGCAAAATTGAACAACTCTACTCCCAGAAGGCTGCATGATTGTTTTCGAGATGGTGTGAGCGTTCAAGAGGAAAAGGCCTGTACGTGGCTGAGCATTGCATGGAAATCATAGTTCTCACTCCGGTTTTCGTGAGCTCACACATATAGGCCACGGATTTTGAAATTCATCATTGCTTTCTTCGCCATAAGGCGAGATGCTCTTATTTGAGTCGGATCGGGCTTTCAAGAGGGAAACGGCTGTACAGGGCTGAGAATTGGGGTGGCAATCCTCTTTCGTACTCCATTATCCCTGTGGACACCAAAATCTTCAAAGGAATTGCATAACCCATCCCATTCTGCTGGCAAGAGGCTTGAGGATGATTTTAGAGGTTGTTTGTTCGTTATAGAGGGAAACAAGCTCTGTATCCCTCAAAATTACGTGGAAATCCTCCTTTGCTCTCCATTTTTCATGAGGTCTCCAATTTGGGCCACCGAGTTGCAAAACTCACTCCTCTCGACCCCATAAGGCAGGAAGATGATCGTGTCTGAGTCGGATTGTGCCTTCAATAGTTAAACAGCTCTGCAGGTCTCGGAATTGCGTGGGAATCCTCTTTCTCACTCCATTACCCATGAGGACATCACAATGTTCGACGGAGCTGCGGCATTCATCACATTTTGCGGTGAAGAGGCTAGAGGATTGTTTTGGCGCTAGTTAGCCCATTCAAGACGGAAATAACACTACAATTCTAAGAATTACGTAGAAATCCTCCTTCCCAATCCATTTTTCACAATTCTTCTAATCTGGGCCATCGAGTCAAAGAATTCATTCCTTCAGGCCGCATAAGGCCAGAAGCTCGTACTCTAGTCGTGTTGCGCTTTCAGACGGGAGTAGATCTAAACGGCTCGGAATTGCGTGGGATCCTCTTTCTCCCTCGATTACCCATGAGGACATCACAATGTCGAATAGGGTTGCAAAATTGAACAACTCTACTCCCAGAAGGCTGCATGATTGTTTTCGAGATGGTGTGAGCGTTCAAGAGGAAAAGGCCTGTACGTGGCTGAGCATTGCATGGAAATCATAGTTCTCACTCCGGTTTTCGTGAGCTCACACATATAGGCCACGGATTTTGAAATTCATCATTGCTTTCTTCGCCATAAGGCGAGATGCTCTTATTTGAGTCGGATCGGGCTTTCAAGAGGGAAACGGCTGTACAGGGCTGAGAATTGGGGTGGCAATCCTCTTTCGTACTCCATTATCCCTGTGGACACCAAAATCTTCAAAGGAATTGCATAACCCATCCCATTCTGCTGGCAAGAGGCTTGAGGATGATTTTAGAGGTTGTTTGTTCGTTATAGAGGGAAACAAGCTCTGTATCCCTCAAAATTACGTGGAAATCCTCCTTTGCTCTCCATTTTTCATGAGGTCTCCAATTTGGGCCACCGAGTTGCAAAACTCACTCCTCTCGACCCCATAAGGCAGGAAGATGATCGTGTCTGAGTCGGATTGTGCCTTCAATAGTTAAACAGCTCTGCAGGTCTCGGAATTGCGTGGGAATCCTCTTTCTCACTCCATTACCCATGAGGACATCACAATGTTCGACGGAGCTGCGGCATTCATCCCATTTTGCGGTGAAGAGGCTAGAGGATTGTTTTGGCGCTGGTTAGCCCATTCAAGACGGAAATAACACTACATTGCTAAGAATTACGTAGAAATCCTCCTTCCCAATCCATTTTTCACGAGTCTTCTAATCTGGGCCATCGAGTCAAAGAATTCATTCCTTCAGGCCGCATAAGGCCAGAAGCTCGTACTCTAGTCGTGTTGCGCTTTCAGACGGGAGTAGATCTAAACGGCTCGGAATTGCGTGGGATCCTCTTTCTCCCTCGATTACCCATGAGGACATCACAATGTCGAATAGGGTTGCAAAATTGAACAACTCTACTCCCAGAAGGCTGCATGATTGTTTTCGAGATGGTGTGAGCGTTCAAGAGGAAAAGGCCTGTACGTGGCTGAGCATTGCATGGAAATCATAGTTCTCACTCCGGTTTTCGTGAGCTCACACATATAGGCCACGGATTTTGAAATTCATCATTGCTTTCTTCGCCATAAGGCGAGATGCTCTTATTTGAGTCGGATCGGGCTTTCAAGAGGGAAACGGCTGTACAGGGCTGAGAATTGGGGTGGCAATCCTCTTTCGTACTCCATTATCCCTGTGGACACCAAAATCTTCAAAGGAATTGCATAACCCATCCCATTCTGCTGGCAAGAGGCTTGAGGATGATTTTAGAGGTTGTTTGTTCGTTATAGAGGGAAACAAGCTCTGTATCCCTCAAAATTACGTGGAAATCCTCCTTTGCTCTCCATTTTTCATGAGGTCTCCAATTTGGGCCACCGAGTTGCAAAACTCACTCCTCTCGACCCCATAAGGCAGGAAGATGATCGTGTCTGAGTCGGATTGTGCCTTCAATAGTTAAACAGCTCTGCAGGTCTCGGAATTGCGTGGGAATCCTCTTTCTCACTCCATTACCCATGAGGACATCACAATGTTCGACGGAGCTGCGGCATTCATCACATTTTGCGGTGAAGAGGCTAGAGGATTGTTTTGGAGCTAGTTAGCCCATTCAAGACGGAAATAACACTACAATTCTAAGAATTACGTAGAAATCCTCCTTCCCAATCCATTTTTCACAAGTCTTCTAATCTGGGCCATCGAGTCAAAGAATTCATTCCTTCAGGCCGCATAAGGCCAGAAGCTCGTACTTGAGTCGTGTTGCGCTTTCAGACGGGAGTAGATCTAAACGGCTCGGAATTGCGTGGGATCCTCTTTCTCCCTCGATTACCCATGAGGGCATCACAATGTCCAATAGGGTTGCAAAATTGATGCAACTCTACTCCCAGAAGGCTGCATGATTGTTTTCGAGATGGTGTGAGCGTTCAAGAGGAAAAGGGCTGTACGTGGCTCAGCATTGCATGGAAATCATCGTTCTCACTCCGGTTTTCGTGAGCTCACACATATAGGCCACAGATTTTGAAATTCATCATTGCTTTCCTCGCCATAAGGCGAGATGCTCGTATTTGAGTCGGATCGGGCTTTCAAGAGGGAAAGGGCTGTACAGGGCTGAGAATTGGGGTGGGAATCCTCTTTCATACTCCATTATCCCTGTGGACACCAAAATCTTCAAAGGAATTGCATAACCCATCCCATTCTGCTGGCAAGAGGCTTGAGGATGATTTTAGAGCTGGTTTGTTCTTTATAGAGGGAAACAGGATCTGTATCCCTCAAAATTACGTGGAAATCCTCCTTTGCTGTGCATTTTTCATGAGGTCTTCAATTTGGGCCAACGAGTTGCAAAACTCACTCCTCTCGACCCCATAAGGCAGGAATATGATCGTGTCTGAGTCGGATTGAGCCTTCAAGAGTTAAAGAGCTCTGCAGGTCTCGGAATTGCGTGGGAATCCTTTTTCTCACTCCATTACCCATGAGGACATCACAATGTTCGACGGAGCTGCGGCATTCATCCCATTTTGCGGTGAAGAGGCTAGAGGATTGTTTTGGCGCTGGTTAGCCCATTCAAGACGGAAATAACACTACATTGCTAAGAATTACGTAGAAATCCTCCTTCCCAATCCATTTTTCACGAGTCTTCTAATCTGGGCCATCGAGTCAAAGAATTCATTCCTTCAGGCCGCATAAGGTCAGAAGCTCGTACTTGAGTCGTGTTGCGCTTTCAGACGGGAGTAGATCTAAACGGCTCAGAATTGCGTGGGATCCTCTTTCCCCCTCGATTACCCATGAGGACATCACAATGTCCAATAGGGTGTCAAAATTGATGCAACTCTACTCCCAGAAGGCTGCATGATTGTTTTCGAGATGGTGTGAGCGTTCAAGAGGAAAAGGGCTGTACGTGGCTCAGCATTGCATGGAAATCATCGTTCTCACTCCGGTTTTCGTGAGCTCACACATATAGGCCACGGATTTTGAAATTCATCATTGCTTTCTTCGCCATAAGGCGAGATGCTCGTATTTGAGTCGGATCGGTCTTTCAAGAGGGAAAGGGCTGTACAGGGCTGAGAATTGGGGTGGGAATCCTCTTTCTTACTCCATTATCCCTGTGGACACCAAAATCTTCAAAGGAATTGCATAACCCATCCCATTCTGCTGGCAAGAGGCTTAAGGATGATTTTAGAGCTGGTTTGTTCATTATAGAGGGAAACAGGCTCTGTATCCCTCAAAATTACGTGGAAATCCTCCTTTGCTGTCCATTTTTCATGAGGTCTCCAATTTGGGCCACCGAGTTGCAAAACTCACTCCTCTCGACCCCATAAGGCAGGAAGATGATCGTGTCTGATTCGGATTGAGCCTTCAAGAGTTAAACAGCTCTGCAGGTCTCGGAATTGTGTGGGAATCCTCTTTCGCACTCCATTACCCATGAGGACATCACAATGTTCGACGGAGCTGCGGCATTCATCCCATTTTGCGGTGAAGAGGCTAGAGGATTGTTTTGGCGCTGGTTAGCCCATTCAAGACGGAAATAACACTACATTGCTAAGAATTACGTACAAATCCTCCTTCCCAATCCATTTTTCACGAGTCTTCTAATCTGGGCCATCGAGTCAAAGAATTCATTCCTTCAGGCCGCATAAGGCCAGAAGCTCGTACTTGAGTCGTGTTGCGTTTTCAGACGGGAGATAGATCTAAACGGCTCGGAATTGCGTGGGATCCTCTTTCTCCCTCGATTACCCATGAGGACATCACAATGTCCAATAGGGTTGCAAAATTGATGCAACTCTACTCCCAGAAGGCTGCATGATTGTTTTCGAGATGGTGTGAGCGTTCAAGAGGAAAAGGGCTGTACGTGGCTCAGCATTGCATGGAAATCATCGTTCTCACTCCGGTTTTCGTGAGCTCACACATATAGGCCACAGATTTTGAAATTCATCATTGCTTTCCTCGCCAAAAGGCGAGATGCTCGTATTTGAGTCGGATCGGGCTTTCAAGAGGGAAAGGGCTGTACAGGGCTGAGAATTGGGGTGGGAATCCTCTTTCATACTCCATTATCCCTGTGGACACCAAAATCTTCAAAGGAATTGCATAACCCATCCCATTCTGCTGGCAAGAGGCTTGAGGATGATTTTAGAGCTGGTTTGTTCTTTATAGAGGGAAACAGGCTCTGTATCCCTCAAAATTACGTGGAAATCCTCCTTTGCTGTCCATTTTTCATGAGGTCTCCAATTTGGGCGAACGAGTTGCAAAACTCACTCCTCTCGACCCCATAAGGCAGGAATATGATCGTGTCTGAGTCGGATTGAGCCTTCAAGAGTTAAAGAGCTCTGCAGGTCTCGGAATTGCATGGGAATCCTCTTTCTCACTCCATTACCCATGAGGACATCACAATGTTCGACGGAGCTGCGGCATTCATCCCATTTTGCGGTGAAGAGGCTAGAGGATTGTTTTGGCGCTGGTTAGCCCATTCAAGACGGAAATAACACTACATTGCTAAGAATTACGTAGAAATCCTCCTTCCCAATCCATTTTTCACGAGTCTTCTAATCTGGGCCATTGAGTCAAAGAATTCATTCCTTCAGGCCGCATAAGGCCAGAAGCTCGTACTTGAGTCGTGTTGCGCTTTCAGACGGGAGTAGATCTAAACGGCTCAGAATTGCGTGGGATCCTCTTTCCCCCTCGATTACCCATGAGGACATCACAATGTCCAATAGGGTGTCAAAATTGATGCAACTCTACTCCCAGAAGGCTGCATGATTGTTTTCGAGATGGTGTGAGCGTTCAAGAGGTAAAGGGCTGTACGTGGCTCAGCATTGCATGGAAATCATCGTTCTCACTCCGGTTTTTGTGAGCTCACACATATAGGCAACGGATTTTGAAATTCATCATTGCTTTCTTCGCCATAAGGCGAGATGCTCGTATTTGAGTCGGATCGGTCTTTCAAGAGGGAAAGGACTGTACAGGGCTGAGAATTGGGGTGGGAATCCTCTTTCTTACTCCATTATCCCTGTGGACACCAAAATCTTCAAAGGAATTGCATAACCCATCCCATTCTGCTGGCAAGAGGCTTGAGGATGATTTTAGAGCTGGTTTGTTCATTATAGAGGGAAACAGGCTCTGTATCCCTCAAAATTACGTGGAAATCCTCCTTTGCTGTCCATTTTTCATGAGGTCTCCAATTTGGGCCACCGAGTTGCAAAACTCACTCCTCTCGACCCCATAAGGCAGGAAGATGATCGTGTCTGAGTCGGATTGAGCCTTCAAGAGTTAAACAGCTCTGCAGGTCTCGGAATTGTGTGGGAATCCTCTTTCGCACTCCATTACCCATGAGGACATCACAATGTTCGACGGAGCTGCGGCATTCATCCCATTTTGCGGTGAAGAGGCTAGAGGATTGTTTTGGCGCTGGTTAGCCCATTCAAGACGGAAATAACACTACATTGCTAAGAATTACGTAGAATTCCTCCTTCCCAATCCATTTTTCACGAGTCTTCTAATCTGGGCCATCGAGTCAAAGAATTCATTCCTTCAGGCCGCATAAGGCCAGAAGCTCGTACTTGAGTCGTGTTGCGCTTTCAGACGGGAGAATGATCTAAACGGCTCGGAATTGCGTGGGATCCTCTTTCTCCCTCGATTACCCATGAGGACATCACAATGTCCAATAGGGTTGCAAAATTGCTGCAACTCTACTCCCAGAAGGCTGCATGATTGTTTTCGAGATGGTGTGAGCGTTCAAGAGGAAAAGGGCTGTACGTGGCTCAGCATTGCATGGAAATCATCGTTCTCACTCCGGTTTTCGTGAGCTCACACATATAGGCCACAGATTTTGAAATTCATCATTGCTTTCTTCGCCATAAGGCGAGATGCTCGTATTTGAGTCGGATCGGGCTTTCAAGAGGGAAAGGGCCGTACAGGGCTAAGAATTGGGGTGGGAATCCTCTTTCTTACTCCATTATCCCTGTGGACACCAAAATCTTCAAAGGAATTGCATAACCCATCCCATTCTGCTGGCAAGAGGCTTGAGGATGATTTTAGAGCTAGTTTGTTCATTATAGAGGGAAACAGGCTCTGTATCCCTCAAAATTACGTCGAAATCCTCCTTTGCTCTCCATTTTTCATGAGGTCTCCAATTTGGGCCACCGAGTTGCAAAACTCACTCCTCTCGACCCCATAAGGCAGGAAGATGATCGTGTCTGAGTCGGATTGAGCCTTCAAGAGTTAAACAGCTCTGCAGGTCTCGGAATTGCGTGGGAATCCTCTTTCTCACTCCATTACCCATGAGGACATCACAATGTTCGACGGAGCTGCGGCATTCATCCCATTTTGAGGTGAAGAGGCTAGAGGATTGTTTTGGCGCTGGTTAGCCCATTCAAGACGGAAATAACACTACATTGCTAAGAATTACGTAGAAATCCTCCTTCCCAATCCATTTTTCACGAGTCTTCTAATCTGGGCCATCGAGTCAAAGAATTCATTTCTTCAGGCCGCATAAGGCCAGAAGCTCGTACTTGAGTCGTGTTGCGCTTTCAGACGGGAGATAGATCTAAACAGCTCGGAATTGAGTGGGATCCTCTTTCTCCCTCGATTACCCATGAGGACATCACAATGTCCAATAGGGTTGCAAAATTGATGCAACTCTACTCCCAGAAGGCTGCATGATTGTTTTCGAGATTGTGTGAGCGTTCAAGAGGAAAAGGGCTCTACGTGGCTCAGCATTGCATGGAAATCATCGTTCTCACTCCGTTTTTCGTGAGCTCACACATATAGGCCACGGATTTTGAAATTCATCATTGCTTTCCTCGCCATAAGGCGAGATGCTCGTATTTGAGTCGGATCGGGCTTTCAAGAGGGAAAGGGCTGTACAGGGCTGAGAATTGGGGCGGGAATCCTCTCTCTTACTCCATTATCCCTGTGGACACCAAAATCTTCAAAGGAATTGCATAACCCATCCCATTCTGCTGGCAAGAGGCTTGAGGATGATTTTAGAGCTGGTTTGTTCATTATAGAGGGGAACAGGCTCTGTATCCCTCAAAATTACGTGGAAATCCTCCTTTGCTCTCCATTTTTCATGAGGTCTCCAATTTGCGCCAAGGAGATGCAAAACTCACTCCTCTCGACCCCATAAGGCAGGAAGACGATCGTGTCTGAGTCGGATTGAGCCTTCAAGAGTTAAACAGCTCTGCAGGTCTCGGAATTGGGTGGGAATCCTCTTTCTCACTCCATTACCCATGAGGACATCACAATGTTCGACGGAGCTGTGGCATTCATACCATTTTGCGGTGAAGAGGCTAGAGGATTGTTTTGGCGCTGGTTAGCCCATTCAAGACGGAAATAACACTACATTGCTAAGAATCACGTAGAAATCCACCTTCCCAATCCATTTTTCACGAGTCTTCTAATCTGGGCCATAGAGTCAAAGAATTCATTCCTTCAGGCCGCATATGGCCAGAAGCTCGTACTTGAGTCGTGTTGCGCTTTCACACGGGAGATAGATCTAAACGGCTCAGAATTGCGTGGGATCCTCTTTCTCCCTCGATTACCCATGAGGACATCACAATGTCCATTAGGGTTGCAAAATTGATGCAACTCTACTCCCAGAAGGCTGCATGATTGTTTTCGAGATGGTGTGAGCGTTCAAGAGGAAAAGGGCTCTACGTGGCTCACCATTGCATGGAAATCATCGTTCTCATTCCGTGTTTCGTGAGCTCACACATATAGGCCACGGATTTTTAAATTCATCATTGCTTTCCTCGCCATAAGGCGAGATGCTCGTATTTGAGTCGGATCGGGCTTTCAAGAAGGAAAGGGCTGTACAGGGCTGAGAATTGGGGTGGGAATCCTCTTTCTTACTCCATTATCCCTGTGGACACCAAAATCTTTAAAGGAATTGCATAACCCATCCCATTCTGCTGGCAAGAGGCTTGAGGATGATTTTAGAGCTGGTTTGTTCATTATAGAGGGAAACAGGCTCTGTATCCCTCAAAATTACGTGGAAATCCTCCTTTGCTCTCCATTTTTCATGAGGTCTCCAATTTCGGCCACCGAGTTGCAAAACTCACTCCTCTCGGCCCCATAAGGCAGGAAGATGATCGTGTCTGAGTCGGATTGAGCCTTCAAGAGTTAAACAGCTCTGCAGGTCTCAGAATTGCGTGGGAATCCTCTTTCTCACTCCATTACCCATGAGGACATCACAATGTTCGACGGGGCTGCGGCATTCATCCCATTTTGCGGTGAAGAGGCTAGAGGATTGTATTGGCGCTGGTTAACCCATTCAAGACTCAAATAACACTACATTGCTAAGAATTACGTAGAAATCCTCCTTCCCAATCCATTTTTCACGAGTCTTCTAATCTGGGCCATCGAGTCAAAGAATTTATTCCTTCAGGCCGCATAAGGCCAGAAGCTAGTACTTGAGTCGTGTTGCGCTTTCAGACGGGAGATTGATCTAAACGGCTCAGACTTGCGTGGGATCCTCTTTCTCCCTCGATTACCCATGAGGACATCACAATGTCCAATAGGGTTGCAAAATTGATGCAACTCTACTCCCAGAATGCTGCATGATTGTTTTCGAGATGGTGTGAGCGTTCAAGAGGAAAAGGGCTGTACGTGGCTCAGCATTGCATGGAAATCATCGTTCTCACTCCGGTTTTCGTGAGCTCACACATATAGGCCACAGATTTTGAAATTCATCATTGCTTTCTTCGCCATAAGGCGAGATGCTCGTATTTGAGTCGGATCGGGCTTTCAAGAGGGAAAGGGCCGTACAATGCAGAGAATTGGGGTGGGAATCCTCTTTCTTACTCCATTATCCCTGTGGACACCAAAATCTTCAAAGGAATTGCATAACCCATCCCATTCTGCTGGCAAGAGGCTTGAGGATGATTTTAGAGCTGGTTTGTTCATTATAGAGGGAAACAAGCTCTGTATCCCTCAAAATTATGTCGAAATCCTCCTTTGCTCTCCATTTTTCATGAGGTCTCCAATTTGGGCCACCGAGTTGCAAAACTCACTCCTCTCGACCCCATAAGGCAGGAAGATGATCGTGTCTGAGTCGGATTGAGCCTTCAAGAGTTAAACAGCTCTGCAGGTCTCGGAATTGCGTGGGAATCCTCTTTCTCACTCCATTACCCATGAGGACATCACAATGTTCGACGGAGCTGCGGCATTCATCCCATTTTGAGGTGAAGAGGCTAGAGGATTGTTTTGGCGCTGGTTAGCCCATTCAAGACGGAAAGAACACTACATTGCTAAGAATTACGTAGAAATCCTCCTTCCCAATCCATTTTTCACGAGTCTTCTAATCTGGGCCATCGAGTCAAAGAATTCATTTCTTCAGGCCGCATAAGGCCAGAAGCTCGTACTTGAGTCGTGTTGCGCTTTCAGACGAGAGATAGATCTAAACAGCTCGGAATTGAGTGGGATCCTCTTTCTCCCTCGATTACCCATGAGGACATCACAATGTCCAATAGGGTTGCAAAATTGATGCAACTCTACTCCCAGAAGGCTGCATGATTGTTTTCGAGATTCTGTGAGCGTTCAAGAGGAAAAGGGCTCTACGTGGCTCAGCATTGCATGGAAATCATCGTTCTCACTCCGTTTTTCGTGAGCTCACACATATAGGCCACGGATTTTGAAATTCATCATTGCTTTCTTCGCCATAAGGCGAGATGCTCGTATTTGAGTCGGATCGGGCTTTCAAGAGGGAAAGGGCTGTACAGGGCTGAGAATTGGGGTGGGAATCCTCTTTCTTACTCCATTATCCCTGTGGACACCAAAATCTTCAAAGGAATTGCATAACCCATCCCATTCTGCTGGCAAGAGGCTTCAGGATGATTTTAGAGCTGGTTTGTTCATTATAGAGGGAAACAGGCTCTGTATCCCTCAAAATTACGTGTAAATCCTCCTTTGCTCTCCATTTTTCATGAGGTCTCCAATTTGGGCCACCGAGTTGCAAAACTCACTCCTCTCGACCCCATAAGGCAGGAAGATGATCGTGTCTGAGTCGGATTGAGCCTTCAAGAGTTAAACAGCTCTGCAGGTCTCGGAATTGCGTGGGAATCCTCTTTCTCACTCCATTACCCATGAGGACATCACAATGTTCGACGGGGCTGCGGCATTCATCCCATTTTACGGTGAAGAGGCTAGAGGATTGTATTGGCGCTGGTTAGCCCATTCAAGACTCAAATAACACTACATTGCTAAGAATTACGTAGAAATCCTCCTTCCCAATCCATTTTTCACGAGTCTTCTAATCTGGGCCATCGAGTCAAAGAATTGATTCCTTCAGGCCGCATAAGGCCAGAAGCTCGTACTTGAGTCGTGTTGCGCTTTCAGACGGGAGATTGATCTAAACGGCTCGGACTTGCGTGGGATCCTCTTTTTCCCTCGATTACCCATGAGGACATCACAATGTCCAATAGGGTTGCAAAATTGATGCAACTCTACTCCCAGAATGCTGCATGATTGTTTTCGAGATGGTGTGAGCGTTCAAGAGGAAAAGGGCTGTACGTGGCTCAGCATTGCATGGAAATCATCGTTCTCACTCCGGTTTTCGTGAGCTCACACATATAGGCCACAGATTTTGAAATTCATCATTGCTTTCTTCGCCATAAGGCGAGATGCTCGTATTTGAGTCGGATCGGGCTTTCAAGAGGGAAAGGGCCGTACAGGGCTGAGAATTGGGGTGGGAATCCTCTTTCTTACTCCATTATCCCTGTGGACACCAAAATCTTCAAAGGAATTGCATAACCCATCCCATTCTGCTGGCAAGAGGCTTGAGGATGATTTTAGAGCTGGTTTGTTCATTATAGAGGGGAACAGGCTCTGTGTCCCTCAAAATTACGTGGAAATCCTCCTTTGCTCTCCATTTTTCATGAGGTCTCCAATTTGCGCCAAGGAGATGCAAAACTCACTCCTCTCGACCCCATAAGGCAGGAAGACGATCGTGTCTGAGTCGGATTGAGCCTTCAAGAGTTAAACAGCTCTGCAGGTCTCGGAATTGGGTGGGAATCCTCTTTCTCACTCCATTACCCATGAGGACATCACAATGTTCGACGGAGCTGTGGCATTCATACCATTTTGCGGTGAAGAGGCTAGAGGATTGTTTTGGCGCTGGTTAGCCCATTCAAGACGGAAATAACACTACATTGCTAAGAATCACGTAGAAATCCACCTTCCCAATCCATTTTTCACGAGTCTTCTAATCTGGGCCATAGAGTCAAAGAATTCATTCCTTCAGGCCGCATATGGCCAGAAGCTCGTACTTGAGTCGTGTTGCGCTTTCACACGGGAGATAGATCTAAACGGCTCAGAATTGCGTGGGATCCTCTTTCTCCCTCGATTACCCATGAGGACATCACAATGTCCATTAGGGTTGCAAAATTGATGCAACTCTACTCCCAGAAGGCTGCATGATTGTTTTCGAGATGGTGTGAGCGTTCAAGAGGAAAAGGGCTCTACGTGGCTCACCATTGCATGGAAATCATCGTTCTCATTCCGTGTTTCGTGAGCTCACACATATAGGCCACGGATTTTTAAATTCATCATTGCTTTCCTCGCCATAAGGCGAGATGCTCGTATTTGAGTCGGATCGGGCTTTCAAGAAGGAAAGGGCTGTACAGAGCTGAGAATTGGGGTGGGAATCCTCTTTCTTACTCCATTATCCCTGTGGACACCAAAATCTTTAAAGGAATTGCATAACCCATCCCATTCTGCTGGCAAGAGGCTTGAGGATGATTTTAGAGCTGGTTTGTTCATTATAGAGGGAAACATGCTCTGTATCCCTCAAAATTACGTGGAAATCCTCCTTTACTCTCCATTTTTCATGAGGTCTCCAATTTCGGCCACCGAGTTGCAAAACTCACTCCTCTCGGCCCCATAAGGCAGGAAGATGATCGTGTCTGAGTCGGATTGAGCCTTCAAGAGTTAAACAGCTCTGCAGGTCTCGGAATTGCGTGGGAATCCTCTTTCTCACTCCATTACCCATGAGGACATCACAATGTTCGACGGAGCTGCGGCATTCATCCCATTTTGAGGTGAAGAGGCTAGAGGATTGTTTTGGCGCTGGTTAGCCCATTCAAGACGGAAAGAACACTACATTGCTAAGAATTACGTAGAAATCCTCCTTCCCAATCCATTTTTCACGAGTCTTCTAATCTGGGCCATCGAGTCAAAGAATTTATTCCTTCAGGCCGCATAAGGCCAGAAGCTCGTACTTGAGTCGTGTTGCGCTTTCAGACGGGAGATTGATCTAAACGGCTCAGACTTGCGTGGGATCCTCTTTCTCCCTCGATTACCCATGAGGACATCACAATGTCCAATAGGGTTGCAAAATTGATGCAACTCTACTCCCAGAATGCTGCATGATTGTTTTCGAGATGGTGTGAGCGTTCAAGAGGAAAAGGGCTGTACGTGGCTCAGCATTGCATGGAAATCATCGTTCTCACTCCGGTTTTCGTGAGCTCACACATATAGGCCACAGATTTTGAAATTCATCATTGCTTTCTTCGCCATAAGGCGAGATGCTCGTATTTGAGTCGGATCGGGCTTTCAAGAGGGAAAGGGCCGTACAATGCAGAGAATTGGGGTGGGAATCCTCTTTCTTACTCCATTATCCCTGTGGACACCAAAATCTTCAAAGGAATTGCATAACCCATCCCATTCTGCTGGCAAGAGGCTTGAGGATGATTTTAGAGCTGGTTTGTTCATTATAGAGGGAAACAAGCTCTGTATCCCTCAAAATTATGTCGAAATCCTCCTTTGCTCTCCATTTTTCATGAGGTCTCCAATTTGGGCAACCGAGTTGCAAAACTCACTCCTCTCGACCCCATAAGGCAGGAAGATGATCGTGTCTGAGTCGGATTGAGCCTTCAAGAGTTAAACAGCACTGCAGGTCTCGGAATTGCGTGGGAATCCTCTTTCTCACTCCATTACCCATGAGGACATCACAATGTTCGACGGAGCTGCGGCATTCATCCCATTTTGAGGTGAAGAGGCTAGAGGATTGTTTTGGCGCTGGTTAGCCCATTCAAGACGGAAAGAACACTACATTGCTAAGAATTACGTAGAAATCCTCCTTCCCAATCCATTTTTCACGAGTCTTCTAATCTGGGCCATCGAGTCAAAGAATTTATTCCTTCAGGCCGCATAAGGCCAGAAGCTCGTACTTGAGTCGTGTTGCGCTTTCAGACGGGAGATTGATCTAAACGGCTCAGACTTGCGTGGGATCCTCTTTCTCCCTCGATTACCCATGAGGACATCACAATGTCCAATAGGGTTGCAAAATTGATGCAACTCTACTCCCAGAATGCTGCATGATTGTTTTCGAGATGGTGTGAGCGTTCAAGAGGAAAAGGGCTGTACGTGGCTCAGCATTGCATGGAAATCATCGTTCTCACTCCGGTTTTCGTGAGCTCACACATATAGGCCACAGATTTTGAAATTCATCATTGCTTTCTTCGCCATAAGGCGAGATGCTCGTATTTGAGTCGGATCGGGCTTTCAAGAGGGAAAGGGCCGTACAATGCAGAGAATTGGGGTGGGAATCCTCTTTCTTACTCCATTATCCCTGTGGACACCAAAATCTTCAAAGGAATTGCATAACCCATCCCATTCTGCTGGCAAGAGGCTTGAGGATGATTTTAGAGCTGGTTTGTTCATTATAGAGGGAAACAAGCTCTGTATCCCTCAAAATTATGTCGAAATCCTCCTTTGCTCTCCATTTTTCATGAGGTCTCCAATTTGGGCAACCGAGTTGCAAAACTCACTCCTCTCGACCCCATAAGGCAGGAAGATGATCGTGTCTGAGTCGGATTGAGCCTTCAAGAGTTAAACAGCACTGCAGGTCTCGGAATTGCGTGGGAATCCTCTTTCTCACTCCATTACCCATGAGGACATCACAATGTTCGACGGAGCTGCGGCATTCATCCCATTTTGAGGTGAAGAGGCTAGAGGATTGTTTTGGCGCTGGTTAGCCCATTCAAGACGGAAAGAACACTACATTGCTAAGAATTACGTAGAAATCCTCCTTCCCAATCCATTTTTCACGAGTCTTCTAATCTGGGCCATCGAGTCAAAGAATTCATTTCTTCAGGCCGCATAAGGCCAGAAGCTCGTACTTGAGTCGTGTTGCGCTTTCAGACGAGAGATAGATCTAAACAGCTCGGAATTGAGTGGGATCCTCTTTCTCCCTCGATTACCCATGAGGACATCACAATGTCCAATAGGGTTGCAAAATTGATGCAACTCTACTCCCAGAAGGCTGCATGATTGTTTTCGAGATTCTATGAGCGTTCAAGAGGAAAAGGGCTCTACGTGGCTCAGCATTGCATGGAAATCATCGTTCTCACTCCGTTTTTCGTGAGCTCACACATATAGGCCACGGATTTTGAAATTCATCATTGCTTTCTTCGCCATAAGGCGAGATGCTCGTATTTGAGTGGGATCGGGCTTTCAAGAGGGAAAGGGCTGTACAGGGCTGAGAATTGGGGTGGGAATCCTCTTTCTTACTCCATTATCCCTGTGGACACCAAAATCTTCAAAGGAATTGCATAACCCATCCCATTCTGCTGGCAAGAGGCTTCAGGATGATTTTAGAGCTGGTTTGTTCATTATAGAGGGAAACAGGCTCTGTATCCCTCAAAATTACGTGTAAATCCTCCTTTGCTCTCCATTTTTCATGAGGTCTCCAATTTGGGCCACCGAGTTGCAAAACTCACTCCTCTCGACCCCATAAGGCAGGAAGATGATCGTGTCTGAGTCGGATTGAGCCTTCAAGAGTTAAACAGCTCTGCAGGTCTCGGAATTGCGTGGGAATCCTCTTTCTCACTCCATTACCCATGAGGACATCACAATGTTCGACGGGGCTGCGGCATTCATCCCATTTTACGGTGAAGAGGCTAGAGGATTGTATTGGCGCTGGTTAGCCCATTCAAGACTCAAATAACACTACATTGCTAAGAATTACGTAGAAATCCTCCTTCCCAATCCATTTTTCACGAGTCTTCTAATCTGGGCCATCGAGTCAAAGAATTGATTCCTTCAGGCCGCATAAGGCCAGAAGCTCGTACTTGAGTCGTGTTGCACTTTCAGACGGGAGATTGATCTAAACGGCTCGGACTTGCGTGGGATCCTCTTTTTCCCTCGATTACCCATGAGGACATCACAATGTCCAATAGGGTTGCAAAATTGATGCAACTCTACTCCCAGAATGCTGCATGATTGTTTTCGAGATGGTGTGAGCGTTCAAGAGGAAAAGGGCTGTACGTGGCTCAGCATTGCATGGAAATCATCGTTCTCACTCCGGTTTTCGTGAGCTCACACATATAGGCCACAGATTTTGAAATTCATCATTGCTTTCTTCGCCATAAGGCGAGATGCTCGTATTTGAGTCGGATCGGGCTTTCAAGAGGGAAAGGGACGTACAGGGCTGAGAATTGGGGTGGGAATCCTCTTTCTTACTCCATTATCCCTGTGGACACCAAAATCTTCAAAGGAATTGCATAACCCATCCCATTCTGCTGGCAAGAGGCTTGAGGATGATTTTAGAGCTGGTTTGTTCATTATAGAGGGAAACACGCTCTGTATCCCTCAAAATTATGTCGAAATCCTCCTTTGCTCTCCATTTTTCATGAGGTCTCCAATTTGGGCCACCGAGTTGCAAAACTCACTCCTCTCGACCCCATAAGGCAGGAAGATGATCGTGTCTGAGTCGGATTGAGCCTTCAAGAGTTAAACAGCTCTGCAGGTCTCGGAATTGCGTGGGAATCCTCTTTCTCACTCCATTACCCATGAGGACATCACAATGTTCGACGGAGCTGCGGCATTCATCCCATTTTGAGGTGAAGAGGCTAGAGGATTGTTTTGGCGCTGGTTAGCCCATTCAAGACGGAAATAACACTACATTGCTAAGAATTACGTAGAAATCCTCCTTCCCAATCCATTTTTCACGAGTCTTCTAATCTGGGCCATCGAGTCAAAGAATTCATTTCTTCAGGCCGCATAAGGACAGAAGCTCGTACTTGAGTCGTGTTGCGCTTTCAGACGGGAGATAGATCTAAACAGCTCGGAATTGAGTGGGATCCTCTTTCTCCCTCGATTACCCATGAGGACATCACAATGTCCAATAGGCTTGCAAAATTGATGCAACTCTACTCCCAGAAGGCTGCATGATTGTTTTCGAGATTGTGTGAGCGTTCAAGAGGAAAAGGGCTCTACGTGGCTCAGCATTGCATGGAAATCATCGTTCTCACTCCGTTTTTCGTGAGCTCACACATATAGGCCACGGATTTTGAAATTCATCATTGCTTTCTTCGCCATAAGGCGAGATGCTCGTATTTGAGTGGGATCGGGCTTTCAAGAGGGAAAGGGCTGTACAGGGCTGAGAATTGGGGTGGGAATCCTCTTTCTTACTCCATTATCCCTGTGGACACCAAAATCTTCAAAGGAATTGCATAACCCATCCCATTCTGCTCGCAAGAGGCTTGAGGATGATTTTAAAGCTGGTTTGTTCATTATAGAGGGAAACAGGCTCTGTATCCCTCAAAATTACGTGTAAATCCTCCTTTGCTCTCCATTTTTCATGAGGTCTCCAATTTGGGCCACCGAGTTGCAAAACTCACTCCTCTCGACCCCATAAGGCAGGAAGATGATCGTGTCTGAGTCGGATTGAGCCTTCAAGAGTTAAACAGCTCTGCAGGTCTCGGAATTGCGTGGGAATCCTCTTTCTCACTCCATTACCCATGAGGACATCACAATGTTCGACGGGGCTGCGGCATTCATCCCATTTTGCGGTGAAGAGGCTAGAGGATTGTATTGGCGCTGGTTAGCCCATTCAAGACTCAAATAACACTACATTGCTAAGAATTACGTAGAAATCCTCCTTCCCAATCCATTTTTCACGAGTCTTCTAATCTGGGCAATCGAGTCAAAGAATTCATTCCTTCAGGCCCCATAAGGCCAGAAGCTCGTACTTGAGTCGTGTTGCGCTTTCAGACGGGAGATTGATCTAAACGGCTCGGAATTGCGTGGGATACTCTTTCTCCCTCGATTACCCATGAGGACATCACAATGTCCAATAGGGTTGCAAAATTGATGCAACTCTACTCCCAGAAGGCTGCATGATTGTTTTCGAGATGGTGTGAGCGTTCAAGAGGAAAAGGGCTGTACGTGTCTCAGCATTGCATGGAAATCATCGTTCTCACTCCGGTTTTCGTGAGCTCACACATATAGGCCACGGATTTTGAAATTCATTATTGCTTTCCTCGCCATAAGGCGAGATGCTAGTATTTGAGTCGGATCGGGCTTTTAAGAGGGAAAGGGCTGTACAGGGCTGAGAATTGGGGTGGGAATCCTCTTTGATACTCCATTATCCCTGTAGACACCAAAATCTTCAAAGGAATTGCATAACCCATCCCATTCTGCTGGCAAGAGGCTTGAGGATGATTTTAGAGCTGGTTTGTTCATTATAGAGGGAAACAAGCTCTGTATCCCTCAAAATTACGTGGAAATCCTCCTTTGCTCTCCATTTTTCATGAGGTCTCCAATTTGGGCCAAGGAGATGCAAAACTCACTCCTCTCGACCCCATAAGGCAGGAAGACAATCGTGTCTGAGTCGGATTGAGCCTTCAAGAGTTAAACAGCTCTGCAGGTCTCGGAATTGGGTGGGAATCCTCTTTCTCACTCCATTACCCATGAGGACATCACAATGTTCGACGGAGCTGCGGCATTCATCCCATTTTGCGGTGAAGAGGCTAGAGGATTGTTTTGGCGCTGGTTAGCCCATTCAAGACGGAAATAACACTACATTGCTAAGAATCACGTAGAAATCCACCTTCCCAATCCATTTTTCACGAGTCTTCTAATCTGGGCCATAGAGTCAAAGAATTCATTCCTTCAGGCCGCATAAGGCCAGAAGCTCGTACTTGAGTCGTGTTGCGCTTTCAGACGGGAGATAGATCTAAACGGCTTGGAATTGCGTGGGATCCTCTTTCTCCCTCGATTACCCATGAGCACATCACAATGTCCAATAGGGTTGCAAAATTGATGCAACTCTACTCCCAGAAGGCTGCATGATTGTTTTCGAGTTGGTGTGAGCGTTCAAGAGGAAAAGGGCTGTACGTGGCTCAGCATTGCATGGAAATCATCGTTCTCACTCCGGTTTTCGTGAGCTCACACATATAGGCCACGGATTTTGAAATTCATCATTGCTCTCCTCGCCATAAGGCGAGATGCTCGTATTTGAGTCGGATCGGGCTTTCAAGAGGGAAAGGGCTGTACAGGGCTGAGAATTGGGGTGGGAATCCTCTTTCTTACTCCATTATCCCTGTGGACACCAAAATCTTCAAAGGAATTGCATAACCCATCCCATTCTGCTGGCAAGAGGCTTGAGGATGATTTTAGAGCTGGTTTGTTCATTATAGAGGGAAACAGGCTCTGTATCCCTCTAAATTACGTGGAAATCCTCCTTTGCTCTCCATTTTTCATGAGGTCTCCAATTTGGGCCACGGAGTTGCAAAACTCACTCCTCTCAGCCCCATAAGGCAGGAAGATGATCGTGTCTGAGTCGGATAGAGCCTTTAAGAGTTAAACAGCTCTGCAGGTCTCGGAATTGCGTGGGAATCCTCTTTCTCACTCCATTACCCATGAGGACATCACAATGTTCGACGGAGCTGCGGCATTCATCCCATTTTGCGGTGAAGAGGCTAGAGGATTGTTTTGGAGCTGGTTTGCCCATTCAAGACGGAAATAACACTACATTGCTAAGAATTACGT
This sequence comes from Albizia julibrissin, assembly GCA_037074505.1. Taxonomy (NCBI): domain Eukaryota; kingdom Viridiplantae; phylum Streptophyta; class Magnoliopsida; order Fabales; family Fabaceae; genus Albizia; species Albizia julibrissin. Next base: position 29,618,661 of record CM073481.1, on the reverse strand, counting down.
AGAAATCCTCCTTCCCAATCCATTTTTCACGAGTCTTCTAATCTGGGCCATCGAGTCAAAGAATTCATTCCTTCAGGCCGCATAAGGCCAGAAGATCGTACTTGAGTCGTGTTGCACATTCAGACGGGAGTAGATCTAAACGGCTCGGAATTGCGTGGGATCCTCTTTCTCCCTAGATTACCCATGAGGACATCACAATGTCCAATAGGGTTGCAAAATTGATGCAACTCTACTCCCAGAAGGCTGCATGATTGTTTTCGAGATGGTGTGAGCGTTCAAGAGGAAAAGGGCTGTACGTGGCTCAGCATTGCATGGAAATCATCGTTCTCACTCCGGTTTTCCAGAGCTCACACATATAGGCCACGGATTTTGAAATTCATCATTGCTTTCTTCGCCATAAGGCGAGATGCTCGTATTTGAGTCGGATCGGGCTTTCAAGACGGAAAGGGCCGTACAGGGATGAGAATTGGGGTGGGAATCCTCTTTCTTACTCCATTATCACTGTGGACACCAAAATCTTCAAAGGAATTGCATAACCCATCCCATTTTTCTGGCAAGAGGCTTGAGGATGATTTTAGAGCTGGTTTGTTCATTATAGAGGTATACAAGCTATGTATCCCTCAAAATTACGTTGAAATCCTCCTTTGCTCTCCATTTTTCATGAGGTCTTCAATTTGGGCCACGGAGTTGCAAAACTCACTCCTCTCAGCCCCATAAGGCAGGAAGATGATCGTGTCTGAGTCGGATTGAGCCTTCAAGATTTAAACAGCTCTGCAGGTCTCAGAATTGCGTGGGAATCCTCTTTCTCACTCCATTACCCATGAGGACATCACAATGTTCGACGGAGCTGCGGCATTCATCCCATTTTGCGGTGAAGAGGCTAGAGGATTGTTTTGGCGCTGGTTAGCCCATTCAAGACGGAAATAACACTACATTACTAAGAATCAGGTAGAAATCCACCTTCCCAATCAATTTTTCACGAGTCTTCTAATCTGGGCCATCGAGTTAAAGAATTCATTCCTTCAGGCCGCACATGGCCAGAAGCTCGTACTTGAGTCGTGTTGCGCTTTCAGACGGGAGTAGATCTAAATGGCTCGGAATTGCGTGGGATCCTCTTTCTCCCTCGATTACCCATGAGGACATCACAATGTCCAATAGGGTTGCAAAATTGATTCAACTCTACTCCCAGAAGGCTGCATGATTTTTTTCGAGATGGTATGAGCGTTCAATAGGAAAACGGCTTTACGTGGCTCAGCATTGCATGGAAATCATCGTTCTAACTCCGTTTTTGGTGAGCTCACACATATAGGCCACGGATTTTGAAATTCATCATTGCTTTCTTCGCCATAAGGCGAGATGCTCGTATTTGAGTCGGATCGGGCTTTCAAGAGGGAAAGGGCTGTACAGGGCTGAGAATTGGGGTGGGAATCCTCTTTCTTACTCCATTATCCCTGTGGACCCCAAAATCTTCAAAGGAATTGCATAACCCATCCCATTCTGCTGGCAAGAGGCTTGAGGATGATTTTAGAGCTGGTTTGATCATTATAGAGGGAAACAAGCTCTTTATCCCTCAAAATTACGTAGAAATCCTCCTTTGCCCTCCATTTTTCATGAGGTCTCCAATTTGGGCCACGGAGTTGCAAAACTCACTCCTATCGGCCCCATAAGGCAGGAAGATGATCGTGTCTGAGTCGGATTGAGCCTTCAAGAGTTAAACAGCTCTGCAGGTCTTGGAATTGCGTGGGAATCCTCTTTCTCACTCCATTACCCATGAGGACATCACAATGTTCGACGGAGTTGCGGCATTCATCCCATTTGCGGTGAAGAGGCTAGAGGATTGTTTTGGCGCTGGTTAGCCCATTCAAGACGGAAATAACACTACATTGCTAAGAATTACGTAGAAATCCTCCTTCCCAATCCATTTTTCACGAGTCTTCTAATCTGGGCCATCGAGTCAAAGAATTCATTCCTTCAGGCCGCATAAGGCCAGAAGCTCGTACTTGAGTCGTGTTGCGCTTTCAGACGGGAGATAGATCTAAACGGCTCGGAATTGCGTGGGATCCTCTTTCTCCCTCGATTACCCGTGAGGACATCACAATGTCCAATAGGGTTGCAAAATTGATGCAACTCTACTCCCAGAAGGCTGCATGATTGTTTTCGAGATGGTGTGATCGTTCAAGAGGAAAAGGGCAATACGTGGCTCAGCATTGCATGGAAATCATCGTTCTCACTCCGTTTTTCGTGAGCTCACACATATAGGCCACGGATTTTGAAATTCATCATTGCTTTCCTCGCCATAAGGTGAGATGCTCGTATTTGAGTCGGATCGGGCTTTCAAGAGGGAAACGGCTGTACAGGGCTGAGAATTGGGGTCGAAATCCTCTTTCTTACTCCATTATCCCTGTGGACACCAAAATCTTCAAAGGAATTGCATAACCCATCCCATTCTGCTGATTAGAGGCTTGAGGATGATTTTAGAGCTGGTTTGTTCATTATAGAGGGAAACAGGCTCTGTATCCCTCAAAATTACGTGGAAATCCTCCTTTGCCCTCCATTTTTCATGAGGTCTCCAATTTGGGCCACGGAGTTGCAAAACTCACTCCTCTCGGCCCCATAAGGCAGGAAGATGATCGTGTCTGAGTCGGATTGAGCCTTCAAGAGTTAAACAGCTCTGCAGGTCTCGGAATTACGTGGGAATCCTCTTTCTCACTCCATTACCCATGAGGACATCACAATGTTCGACGGAGCTGCGGCATTCATCCCATTTTGCGGTGAAGAGGCTAGAGGATTGTTTTGGCGCTGGTTAGCCCATTCAAGACGGAAATAACACTACATTGCTAAGAATTACGTAGAAATCCTCCTTCCCAATCCATTTTTCACGAGTCTTCTAATCTGGGCCATCGAGTCAAAGAATTCATTCCTTCAGGCCGCATAAGGCCAGAAGCTCGTACTTGAGTCGTGTTGCGCTTTCAGACGGGAGATAGATCTAAACGGCTCGGAATTGCGTGGGATCCTCTTTCTCCCTCGATTACCCGTGAGGACATCACAATGTCCAATAGGGTTGCAAAATTGATGCAACTCTACTCCCAGAAGGCTGCATGATTGTTTTCGAGATGGTGTGAGCGTTCAAGAGGAAAAGGGCTGTACGTGGCTCAGCATTGCATGGAAATCATCGTTCTCACTCCGGTTTTCGTGAGCTCACACATATAGGCCACGGATTTTGAAATTCATCATTGCTCTCCTCGCCATAAGGCGAGATGCTCGTATTTGAGTCGGATCGGGCTTTCAAGAGGGAAAGGGCTGTACAGGGCTGAGAATTGGGGTGGGAATCCTCTTTCTTACTCCATTATCCCTGTGGACACCAAAATCTTCAAAGGAATTGCATAACCCATCCCATTCTGCTGGCAAGAGGCTTGAGGATGATTTTAGAGCTGGTTTGTTCATTATAGAGGGAAACAGGCTCTGTATCCCTCAAAATTACGTGGAAATCCTCCTTTGATGCGAATCAGCAAGTTGTGCATTCAAATTCAAGTGATCCTTTGCAAATTCCAAGTGGACCAATCACAAGAGGAAGAGCCAAACAAATTAAGGAAGCATTAAATGGGCTAGTGCAAGAGGCTTGGACAAAGCAAGAGGTGATCGGATCAAATCCGGACAAAAATGCTGAAAACGTCACTAATATCATATGGGCTGCAAATGGAGATACTAATCAAATTTTGGGCTTAGAGACTTCAAAACAAAGAGCTTGGACCTAGTACTATACATGGAAGGATTCATCTGGGCCTAAATAAGCACATTTTGGGCCTTAAATGCTGATTATATTTTAGGACTTTTATTTGTGCGAAAATTATTGGACAATTTGCATATTTGACTTTTAAGTTTCTTAATTAATTAATTGATTAGGTTAGTTTCAATTTTCTAGGATGCATTTAATGCAATTAGGGTTTTTGAAACTTCTCTTTAAATATCTTGTAACCCTTCATTTGGAGGGAGACTTGAAACTTGATTATTGAATGAAAGGTTGCACTTTTCTGCACCTTGTTTCTTGGGAGTGAATTCTCTCTAGGGTTCTTCTTAGAACTAACAGACTTATCAAGGCTTGATCAACCTTGTGGCGTCTTCCAACACTTCGGGTCCTTGTTCTTTCGTGCTCAAGGGTTCAAGTGGATCGTCGATCTGCGTTTAGCGTTCTTGGGGTGCGTATATTCATATTGGTTGTGGGTTCGTGGGGTCTTCCCTTGTGGGTTCGCACCATCTTGGTATCAAAGCTTCGGATCTAAACTCAGGTCACATCTTTCCATTCGTTGTTTTAAATTTCGCTTAGGGTTTCGTACTTTGTTCTTGAGTCTTTTCGTCTAGGTCATCTGCGTTCATGTCTGAAATTTTTGCTTCTTTTCGTTAACCGTCTCTTTGTCGTTTCCAATGTTTAGTAAGTCCTTTTCATAGTTCAAAATCTCTTCTTTCATATCGTTTTGGAATTAGTTCAATTCGATTTGTCATTAGTGAGTTCTAGTCATTTTAAATCAGTCGTGTTTCTGCAAATTTTCTGTGTCAATTCGTCATTTTTTTCCAGAACGTCATCAAATCTTCTTTCCTTGTTTGACACGTTTTACTTTGCGGTTTTGGTCATTTAATAGGTCATTCTCATTGTTCAGAATCTCATCTTTCTAGTCGTTTCAGTTTCATCTCAATCCAAAATTTCTACAGTATGTTATAGTCTTTTGAAAATGACGCATTTCTAGAATTTCTGGGTTCAGATTGCTTGAGATTGTTTGTGATAGATTGAGTATTCTCTTTAAATTTCAGTAAAAAAAAAAAGAGAAAAAAAACCAGCATCAGGAAAAAAAAAAGAAAAAAAAAATTGACAGAAAAAAAGCAGCAAAACAAAAAAAACAAAAAAAAAAGAGAAGAAAGTTCCAATTGGTATGCTGGAAGTGTTATATGCAAGCATCTATCCTAATACCTAGAATTTGACTGTACCTTTTTCACTTTGTCAATTGAACTTTTGTTTTTCCTTAAACTCCTTTTCCCATACTCACTTTGATGTTCCTTATATCTGAGTGTTGTGTTGATCTCTATAAGTTGTGATTGCATTGATTAAATTGCTTAGTTCTTTAAAGAGCCTCAAGAGGAATCTAAGAGCGGAAAAAGGCAAGAGTGATATACATCAATTCAAAAAGCCCAATTTGAGTGAAACATGAGTGAAGAGTGACATTCTTGAGGGAAACACGTGAGGAATTTGTGAGGAAATTTATTTCTCTAACATCTTTCTTGCAGATACCATGTCTAATGCAGAAGAAACTTCAGGTGGTAATCCACTGAATCTAGATGACCACCTCAGGGCAATGCAGCAACAATTTGCACGTATGAATGTGGTTTTTGGAGAAATAAGGGATAGGATGGATAGGCAAGATGAAAGGATTGCAAATCTGCAAAGAGTCCGGCCAAATCCTCGAAGGCACAATAGGCAATGGGATGCTTCTATGGATGAATTTGAATCTGAAAGTTATGAGGGTAGTGGTGCTAGTGAGGAAGATCTTGAATCTGAATTTGAAGTGGGGAGAAATAGGGTTAGAGGAGATAGGAGGTATGAGAGAAGACATGGCAGAAATATTCCTAGGGAAAGAAATAGAGTCGATGGAAACCTTGGGAGCATCAAAATGAAAATACCACCGTTCCAAGGTAGGAGTGATCCTGAAGCATATTTGGAGTGGGAGAAGAAGATAGAGATGATTTTTGAGTGCCATAACTATTCTGAGGCTAAAAAGGTGAAGTTAGCAGCAATAGAATTCACTGATTATGCCATTGTTTGGTGGGATAAATTAGGCACTAACAGAAGAAATAATGGTGAGAGGCCTGTAACAACATGGAGAGAAATGAAAACTCTAATGAGGAGGAGATTTATCCCTAATCATTACTATAGGGAGCTTTATCAAAAGTTGCAGACCCTTACACAAGGTTCTAAGAGTGTAGAGGAATATTATAAAGAGATGGAATTAGCTTTAATAAGAGCTAATGTGCAAGAAGAAAGAGAGGCTACAATGGCTCGTTTCCTAAATGGACTTCACAAAGACATTGCTGACATAGTGGAATTGCAACACTATGTAGAGTTGGAGGACATGGTGCATATGGCAATTAAGGTGGAAAAGCAACTCAAGTGTAAAAGTGCTTCAAAATTCCATTATGGATCAAGTTCTTCACAAAAACAGATTTGGAAGAAAGGAGAAAGAGCTATCCAAAGGGAGGCAACCAAAGGCAGAGAAGACGCTACATCAAAGAGCAAAGGTAAACCTGATTCCCAAACTTCTAGAAATAGAGATATAAAGTGTTTCAAGTGTTTGGGTATAGGTCATATAGCTTCTCAGTGCCCCAACAAGAGAGTCATGATTTTGAAAAATAATGAAGTTGTCACCGAAAGTGAAAGTGATCATGATTCCATGCCCTTAATTGAAGATGCTAGTGATGATGGGGTTGAATATGCTGTGGAAGGAGAATGTCTTGTGGTTAGAAGAGCTTTGAATTGTCAAGTGAAGGAAAATGAGATGAATGAGCAAAGGGAAAATATTTTCCATACTCGTTGCCTCATCAATAATAAAGTTTGTAGCTTGATAATTGATGGTGGGAGTGTAACAAACGTTGCAAGCACTACATTAGTTGAGAAATTGAATTTACCTACCACTAGACACCCTAGACCATACAAGCTGCAATGGTTGAATGAATGTGGGGAAATTAAAGTTGATAAGCAAGTTCTTGTTTCCTTTTCCATTGGCAAATATTGTGATGAAATAATATGTGATGTTGTTCCTATGCATGCTGCACATCTGCTTTTGGGAAGACCTTGGGAGTTTGATAGAAAAGTAAAGAGGGATGGGTTTACAAATAGATATTCTTTTGTAATGAACAACAGACCCGTGACTCTTGTACCATTGACTCCAAAACAAGTCTATGAGGATCAACTCAAGATGAAAAGAGAAAGAGATAAGAAAAAGAGTGATATGGAAAATGAGAAACATGAAAGAGAAAAATCAAAAAGAATAGGGAGTGAGAAAGAGAGAAGAAAATCTGAGAGTTCAGAAAAAGAAAGCCAGAGAAAGGAAAAGAGTGAAGAGAGAAAAGAAAAAAAGAAAATGAGTTTTTATGCAAAAGAAAGTGAAGTGAGGAGTGCTTTTCTGGCTGAAACACACTTGCTTCTCCTTGTTTACAAGGAATCCTTTTTTAACACTAATGACATTAACTCTTCTTTTCCTAGTGTTATTGGTTCTTTGTTGCAGGAATTTGATGATGTGTTCCCTGAAGAGATTCCACCAGGTTTACCACCTATTAGAGGAATTGAACATCAAATTGATTTCATTCCTGGAGCAACAATTCCTAATAGGCCAGCATATAGGAGCAACCCTGAAGAAACAAAAGAGCTTCAAAGGCAAGTAGAAGAGCTCATGGCAAAAGGCTATATTAGAGAAAGTTTGAGCCCTTGTGCAGTCCCAGTACTTCTAGTGCCAAAGAAAGATGGGACTTGGAGGATGTGCATTGATTGTAGAGCTGTCAACAATATCACTGTAAAGTATCGCCATCCCATTCCTAGATTAGATGATATGCTTGATGAATTACATGGTTCTATTGTATTTTCTAAGATTGATTTGAAATCTGGGTACCATCAAATTAGAATGAGGGAAGGGGATGAGTGGAAAACTGCTTTTAAGACCAAACATGGATTGTATGAATGGCTAGTTATGCCATTTGGTTTAACTAATGCGCCTAGTACTTTCATGAGATTAATGAACCATGTTTTGCGTGCTTTTATTGGGAAATTTGTTGTGGTTTATTTTGATGATATTCTGATTTATAGCAAGGATTTGGATGAGCATTTGAATCATTTGCATTGTGTGCTTGATGTTTTGAGGAAGGAAAAATTATTTGCAAATATGAAGAAGTGTAATTTTTGCATGGATAAAATTGTTTTTCTTGGTTTTGTGGTGAGTGCTAAAGGAATAGAAGTAGATAAGGAAAAGATAAGAGCTATAAAAGAATGGCCAACACCTAAAAGCATAACTGAGGTAAGAAGTTTTCATGGTTTGGCTAGCTTTTATAGGCGATTTGTAAAAGATTTTAGCACACTTGCTGCACCACTCACTGAGGTTATTAAAAAATCTGTTGGTTTTAAATGGGATAAAGCACAAGATGATGCATTCATTAAACTTAAGGATAGATTGTGTTCTGCACCTGTGTTGGTATTGCCTGATTTTGGCAAAACTTTTGAGATTGAATGTGATGCGTCTGGAGTTGGGATAGGGGCTGTTTTAATGCAGGGAAGCAAGCCAATTGCTTATTTTAGTGAAAAACTAAATGGAGCAGCCTTGAAGTATCCAACTTATGATAAAGAGCTCTATGCACTTAAAAGAGCATTGGAGAATTGGCAACACTACCTTTGGCCCAAACAATTTGTGATTCACACTGATCATCAGTCCTTGAAGCATATTAAGGGGCAAGGTAAGCTGAACAAGAGACATGCAAGGTGGCTGGAATTTATTGAGACATTTCCATATGTCATCAAATACAAGAAAGGTAAAGAGAATGTGGTTGCCGATGCATTGTCAAGAAGGTATACTCTTCTTTCTTCTCTTAATACTAGATTGCTTGGCTTTGAACATATCAAGAAGTTGTATGCAAATGATGCTGATTTTGCTGAAGTGTTTCTTGCTTGTGAAAAGAAAACATTTGATAAATTTTACAGGGTTGATGGATACTTGTTTAAAGAAAACAAATTGTGTGTGCCTCAATGTTCATTGCGTGAATTGCTTGTGAGAGAAGCACATGGGGGAGGTTTAATGGGTCACTTTGGTGTGAAAAAAACTTTGGATGTTTTGCATGAGCATTTCTTTTGGCCTAAAATGAAACGTGATGTGGAAAGAATTTGTGCTAAATGCATAATATGCAAAAAGGCTAAATCTAGAGTTTTGCCACATGGTTTGTATACTCCTTTACCTGTACCTAGTGAACCTTGGGTTGATATCTCAATGGATTTTGTATTGGGGTTGCCTAGGTCAAAAAGAGGAATGGATTCCATATTTGTAGTTGTGGATAGATTTTCCAAAATGGCACATTTCATTGCATGTCATAAAACTGATGATGCCACATATATTGCTGATTTGTTCTTCAGAGAAATTGTGAGACTTCATGGTGTTCCTAAAAGTATTGTTTCTGATAGGGATACAAAATTCTTGAGTCATTTTTGGAGAATTTTGTGGGGAAAGCTTGGTACTAAATTATTATTTTCTACTGCTTGTCATCCACAAACTGATGGACAAACTGAAGTTGTTAATAGAACCTTGTCTCAATTACTTAGAATTGTGATTCAAAAGAATTTAAAAAATTGGGAAGGTTGCTTGCCATTCATTGAATTTGCATATAATAGAAGTGTGCATTCATCTACTGATTATTCCCCTTTTGAAATAGTATATGGTTTTAATCCACTAACTCCTTTGGATTTATTACCATTGCCTATTGATGAGAGAAAAAGTCTTGATGGGAAAAAGAAAGCTGAACTAGTGCAGCAACTTCATAAGCATGTGAAACAGCAAATTGAAAAGAAAAATGAGGAATATGCATCCAAAGCAAACAAAGGGAGAAGGCGTGTTCTTTTTGAACCTGGAGATTGGGTGTGGGTGCATATGAGAAAAGAGAGATTTCCAACTCAAAGAAAATCAAAATTAGCTCCAAGAGGAGATGGTCCATTCCAAGTGCTTGAGCGAATAAATGATAACGCTTACAAGATTGATTTGCCCGGTGAGTATTCTGTTAGTGGTACTTTTAATGTAGCTGATTTATCTCCTTTTGATGTAGGTGAAGATTCGAGGACGAATCCTTTTGAGGAGAGAGGGAATGATGCGAATCAGCAAGTTGTGCATTCAAATTCAAGTGATCCTTTGCAAATTCCAAGTGGACCAATCACAAGAGGAAGAGCCAAACAAATTAAGGAAGCATTAAATGGGCTAGTGCAAGAGGCTTGGACAAAGCAAGAGGTGATCGGATCAAATCCGGACAAAAATGCTGAAAACGTCACTAATATCATATGGGCTGCAAATGGAGATACTAATCAAATTTTGGGCTTAGAGACTTCAAAACAAAGAGCTTGGACCTAGTACTATACATGGAAGGATTCATCTGGGCCTAAATAAGCACATTTTGGGCCTTAAATGCTGATTATATTTTAGGACTTTTATTTGTGCGAAAATTATTGGACAATTTGCATATTTGACTTTTAAGTTTCTTAATTAATTAATTGATTAGGTTAGTTTCAATTTTCTAGGATGCATTTAATGCAATTAGGGTTTTTGAAACTTCTCTTTAAATATCTTGTAACCCTTCATTTGGAGGCAGACTGGAAACTTGATTATTGAATGAAAGGTTGCACTTTTCTGCACCTTGTTTCTTGGGAGTGAATTCTCTCTAGGGTTCTTCTTAGAACTAACAGACTTATCAAGGCTTGATCAACCTTGTGGCGTCTTCCAACACTTCGGGTCCTTGTTCTTTCGTGCTCAAGGGTTCAAGTGGATCGTCGATCTGCGTTTAGCGTTCTTGGGGTGCGTATATTCATATTGGTTGTGGGTTCGTGGGGTCTTCCCTTGTGGGTTCGCACCACGGAGTGAGAACGATGATTTCCATGCAATGCTGAGCCACGTACAGCCCTTTTCCTCTTGAACGCTCACACCATCTCGAAAACAATCATGCAGCCTTCTGGGAGTAGAGTTGCTCAATTTTTCAGCCCTATTGGACATTGTGATGTCCTCATGGGTAATCGAGGGAGAAAGAGAATCCCACGCAATTCCGAGCCGTTTAGATCTACTTCCCTTCTGAAAGCGCAACACGACTCAAGTGCGAGCTTCTGGCCTTATACGGCCTGAAGGAATGAATTGTTTGGCTCGATGGCCCAAACTAGAAGACTCGTGAAAAATGGATTGGGAAGGAGGATTTCTATGTTATTCTTATAGCAATGTAGTGTTATTTCTGTCCTGAATCGGCTAACCAGCGCCAAAACAATCCTCTAGCCTCTTCACCGCAAAATGGGATGAATGCCGCAGCTCCGTCGAACATTGTGATGTCCTCATGGGTAATGGAGTGAGAAAGAGGATTCCCACACAATTCCGAGACCTGCAGAGCTGTTTAACTCTTGAAGGCTCAATCCGACTCAGACACGATCATCTTCCTGCCTTATGGGGCCGAGAGGAGTGAGTTTTGCAACTCCGTGGCCCAAATTGGAGACCTCATGAAAAATGGAGAGCAAAGGAGGATTTCCACGTAATTTTGAGGGATACAGAGCTTGTTTCCCTCTATAATGAACAAACCAGCTCTAAAATCATCCTCAAGCCTCTTGCCAGGAGAATGGGATGGGTTATTCAATTCCTTTGAAGATTTTGGTGTCCACAGGGATAATGGAGTAAGAAAGAGGATTCCCACCACAATTCTCAGCCCTGTACAGCCGTTTCCCTGTTGAAAGCCCGATCCTACTCAAATACGAGCAACTCGCCTTATGGCGAAGAAAGCAATGATGAATTTCAAAATCCGTGGCCTATACGTGTGAGCTCACGAAAAATGGAGTGAGAACGATGATTTCCATGCAATGCTGAGCCACGTACAGCCCTTTTCCTCTTGAACGCTCACACCATCTCGAAAACAATCATGCAGCCTTCTGGGAGTAGAGTTGCATCAATTTTGCAGCCCTATTGGACATTGTGATGTCCTCATGGGTAATCGAGGGAGAAAGAGCATCCCACGCAATTCCGAGCCGTTTAGATCTACTTCCCATCTGAAAGCGCAACACGACTAGAGTGCGAGCTTCTGGCCTTATACGGCCTGAAGGAATGAATTGTTTGGCTCGATGGCCCAAATTAGAAGACTCGTGAAAAATGGATTGGGAAGGAGGATTTCTACGTTATTCTTATAGCAATGTAGTGTTATTTCCGTCCTGAATCGGCTAACCAGCGCCAAAACAATCCTCTAGCCTCTTCACCGCAAAATGGGATGAATGCCGCAGCTCCGTCGAACATTGTGATGTCCTCATGGGTAATGGAGTGAGAAAGAGGATTCCCACGCAATTCCGAGACCTGCAGAGCTATTTATCTCTTGAAGGCTCAATCCGACTCAGACACGATCATCTTCCTGCCTTATGGGGCCGAGAGGAGTGAGTTTTGCAACTCCGTGGCCCAAATTGGAGACCTCATGAAAAATGGAGAGCAAAGGAGGATTTCCACGTAATTTTGAGGGATACAGAGCTTGTTTCCCTCTATAATGAACAAACCAGCTCTAAAATCATCCTCAAGCCTCTTGCCAGGAGAATGGGATGGGTTATTCAATTCCTTTGAAGATTTTGGTGTCCACAGGGATAATGGAGTAAGAAAGAGGATTCCCACCACAATTCTCAGCCCTGTACAGCCGTTTCCCTCTTGAAAGCCCGATCCGACTCAAATACGAGCATCTCGCATTATGGCAAAGAAAGCAATGATGAATTTCAAAATCCGTGGCGTATATGTGTGAGCTCACGAAAAAAGGAGTGAGAACGATGATTTCCATGCAATGCTGAGCCACGTAGAGCACTTTTCCTCTTGAACGCTCACACCATCTCGAAAACAATCATGCAGCCTTCTGGGAGTAGAGTTGCATCAATTTTTCAGCCCTATTGGACATTGTGATGTCCTCATGGGTAATTGAGGGAGAAAGAGCATCCCACGCAATTCCGAGCCGTTTAGATCTACTTCCCATCTGAAAGCGCAACACGACTCAAGTGCGAGCTTGTGGCCTTATACGGCCTGAAGGAATGAATTGTTTGGCTCGATGGCCCAAATTAGAAGACTCGTGAAAAATGGATTGGGAAGGAGGATTTCTACGTGATTCTTAGCAATGTAGTGTTATTTCCGTCTTGAATGGGCTAACCAGCGCCAAAACAATCCTCTAGCCTCTTCACCGCAAAATGGGATGAATGCCGCAGCTCCGTCGAACATTGTGATGTCCTCATGGGTAATGGAGTGAGAAAGAGGATTCCCACGCAATTCCGAGACCTGCAGAGCTGTTTAACTCTTGAAGGCTCAATCCGACTCAGACACGATCATCTTCCGGCCTTATGGGGCCGAGAGGAGTGAGTTTTGCTACTCCGTGGCCCAAATTGGAGACCTCATGAAAAATGGAGAGCAAAGGAGGATTTCCACGTAATTTTGAGGGATACAGAGCTTGTTTCCCTCTATAATGAACAAACCAGCTCTAAAATCATCCTTAAGCCTCTAGCCAGCAGAATGGGATGGGTTATGCAATTCCTTTGAAGATTTTGGTGTCCACAGGGATAATGGAGTAAGAAAGAGGATTCCCACCACAATTCTCAGCCCTGTACAGCCGTTTCCCTCTTGAAAGCCCGATCCGACTCAGATACGAGCATCTCGCATTATGGCAAAGAAAGCAATGATGAATTTCAAAATCCGTGGCGTATATGTGTGAGCTCACGAAAAAAGGAGTGAGAACGATGATTTCCATGCAATGCTGAGCCACGTACAGCCGTTTTCCTCTTGACCGCTCACACCATCTCGAAAACAATCATGCAGCCTTCTGGGGGTAGAGTTGCATCAATTTTGCAACCCTATTGGACATTGTGATGTCCTCATGGGTAATCGAGGGAGAAAGAGCATCCCACGCAATTCCGAGCCGTTTAGATCTACTTCCCGTCTGAAAGCGCAACACGACTCAAGTGCGAGCTTGTGGCCTTATACGGCCTGAAGGAATGAATTGTTTGGTTCGATGGCCCAAATTAGAAGACTCGTGAAAAATGGATTGGGAAGGAGGAATTCTACGTGATTCTTAGCAATGTAGTGTTATTTCCGTCTTGAATGGGCTAACCAGCGCCAAAACAATCCTCTAGCCTCTTCACCGCAAAATGGGATGAATGCCGCAGCTCCGTCGAACATTGTGATGTCCTCATGGGTAATGGAGTGAGAAAGAGGATTCCCACGCAATTCCGAGACCTGCAGAGCTGTTTAACTCTTGAAGGCTCAATCCGACTCAGACACGATCATCTTCCTGCCTTATGGGGCCGAGAGGAGTGAGTTTTACAACTCCGTGGCCCAAATTGGAGACCTCATGAAAAATGGAGAGCAAAGGAGGATTTCCACGTAATTTTGAGGGATACAGAGCTTGTTTCCCTCTATAATGAACAAACCAGCTCTAAAATCATCGTCAAGCCTCTTGCCAGTGAATGGGATGGGTTATGCAATTCCTTTGAAGATTTTGGTGTCCACAGGGATAATGGAGTAAGAAAGAGGATTCCCACCCCAATTCTCAGCCCTGTACAGACGTTTCCCTCTTGAAAGCCCGATCCTACTCAAATACGAGCATCTCGCATTATGGCGAAGAAAGCAATGATGAATTTCAAAATCCGTGGCGTATATGTGTGAGCTCACGAAAAAAGGAGTGAGAACGATGATTTCCATGCAATGCTGAGCCACGTAGAGCACTTTTCCTCTTGAACGCTCACACCATCTCGAAAACAATCATGCAGCCTTCTGGGAGTAGAGTTGCATCAATTTTGCAACCCTATTGGACATTGTGATGTCCTCATGGGTAATCGAGGGAGAAAGAGCATCCCACGCAATTCCGAGCCGTTTAGATCTACTTCCCGTCTGAAAGCGCAACACGACTCAAGTGCGAGCTTCTGGCCTTATACGGCCTGAAGGAATGAATTGGTTGGCTCGATGGCCCAAATTAGAAGACTCGTGAAAAATGGATTGGGAAGGAGGATTTCTACGTGATTCTTAGCAATGTAGTGTTATTTCCGTCTTGAATGGGCTAACCAGCGCCAAAACAATCCTCTAGCCTCTTCATCGCAAAATGGGATGAATGCCTCAGCTCCGTCGAACATTGTGATGTCCTCATGGGTAATGGAGTGAGAAAGAGGATTCCCACGCAATTCCGAGACCTGCAGAGCTGTTTAACTCTTGAAGGCTCAATCCGACTCAGACACGATCATCTTCCTGCCTTATGGGGCCGAGAGGAGTGAGTTTTACAACTCCGTGGCCCAAATTGGAGACATCATGAAAAATGGAGAGCAAAGGAGGATTTCCACGTAATTTTGAGGGATACAGAGCTTGTTTCCCTCTATAATGAACAAACCAGCTCTAAAATCATCCTCAAGCCTCTTGCAAGGAGAATGGGATGGGTTATTCAATTCCTTTGAAGATTTTGGTGTCCACAGCGATAATGGAGTAAGAAAGAGGATTCCCACCAAAATTCTCAGCCCTGTACAGCCGTTTCCCTCTTGAAAGCCCGATCCGACTCAAATACGAGCATCTCGCATTATGGCAAAGAAAGCAATGATGAATTTCAAAATCCGTGGCGTATATTTGTGAGCTCACGAAAAAAGGAGTGAGAACGATGATTTCCATGCAATGCTGAGCCACGTACAGCCCTTTTCCTCTTGACCGCTCACACCATCTCGAAAACAATCATGCAGCCTTCTGGGAGTAGAGTTGCATCAATTTTGCAACCCTATTGGACATTGTGATGTCCTCATGGGTAATCGAGGGAGAAAGAGGATTCCCACGCAATTCTGAGACCTGCAGAGCTGTTTAACTCTTGAAGGCTCAATCCGACTCAGACACGATCATCTTCCTGCCTTATGGGGCCGAGAGGAGTGAATTTTGCAACTCCGTGGCTCAAATTGGAGACATCATGAAAAATGGAGAGCAAAGGAGGATTTGCACGTAATTTTGAGGGATACAGAGCTTGTTTCCCTCTATAATGAACAAACCAGCTCTAAAATCATCCTCAAGCCTCTTGCAAGGAGAATGGGATGGGTTATTCAATTCCTTTGAAGATTTTGGTGTCCACAGGGATAATGGAGAAAGAAAGAGGATTCCCACCACAATTCTCAGCCCTGTACAGCCGTTTCCCTCTTGAAAGCCCGATCCTACTCAAATACGAGCATCTCGCATTATGGCGAAGAAAGCAATGATGAATTTCAAAATCCGTGGCGTATATGTGTGAGCTCACGAAAAAAGGAGTGAGAACGATGATTTCCATGCAATGCTGAGCCACGTAGAGCACTTTTCCTCTTGAACGCTCACACCATCTCGAAAACAATGATGCAGCCTTCTGGGAGTAGAGTTGCATCAATTTTGCAACCCTATTGGACATTGTGATGTCCTCAAGGGTAATCGAGGGAGAAAGAGCATCCCACGCAATTCCGAGCCGTTTAGATCTACGTCCCGTCTGAAAGCGCAACACGACTCAAGTGCGAGCTTGTGGCCTTATACGGCCTGAAGGAATGAATTGTTTGGTTCGATGGCCCAAATTAGAAGACTCGTCAAAAATGGATTAGGAAGGAGGATTTCTACGTGATTCTTAGCAATGTAGTGTTATTTCCGTCTTGAATGGGCTAACCAGCGCCAAAACAATCCTCTAGCCTCTTCACCGCAAAATGGGATGAATGCCGCAGCTCCGTCGAACATTGTGATGTCCTCATGGGTAATGGAGTGAGAAAGAGGATTCCCACGCAATTCCGAGACCTGCAGAGCTGTTTAACTCTTGAAGGCTCAATCCGACTCAGACACGATCATCTTCCTGCCTTATGGGGCCGAGAGGAGTGCGTTTTGCAACTCCGTGGCCCAAATTGGAGACCTCATGAAAAATGGAGAGCAAAGGAGGATTTCCACGTAATTTTGAGGGATACAGAGCTTGTTTCCCTCTATAATGAACAAACCAGCTCTAAAATCATCGTCAAGCCTCTTGCCAGTGAATGGGATGGGTTATGCAATTCCTTTGAAGATTTTGGTGTCCACAGGGATAATGGAGTAAGAAAGAGGATTCCCACCCCAATTCTCAGCCCTGTACAGACGTTTCCCTCTTGAAAGCCCGATCCTACTCAAATACGAGCATCTCGCATTATGGCGAAGAAAGCAATGATGAATTTCAAAATCCGTGGCGTATATGTGTGAGCTCACGAAAAAAGGAGTGAGAACGATGATTTCCATGCAATGCTGAGCCACGTAGAGCACTTTTCCTCTTGAACGCTCACACCATCTCGAAAACAATCATGCAGCCTTCTGGGAGTAGAGTTGCATCAATTTTGCAACCCTATTGGACATTGTGATGTCCTCATGGGTAATCGAGGGAGAAAGAGCATCCCACGCAATTCCGAGCCGTTTAGATCTACTTCCCGTCTGAAAGCGCAACACGACTCAAGTGCGAGCTTCTGGCCTTATACGGCCTGAAGGAATGAATTGGTTGGCTCGATGGCCCAAATTAGAAGACTCGTGAAAAATGGATTGGGAAGGAGGATTTCTACGTGATTCTTAGCAATGTAGTGTTATTTCCGTCTTGAATGGGCTAACCAGCGCCAAAACAATCCTCTAGCCTCTTCACCGCAAAATGGGATGAATGCCGCAGCTCCGTCGAACATTGTGATGTCCTCATGGGTAATGGAGTCAGAAAGAGGATTCCCACGCAATTCCGAGACCTGCAGAGCTGTTTAACTCTTGAAGGCTCAATCCGACTCAGACACGATCATCTTCCTGCCTTATGGGGCCGAGAGGAGTGAGTTTTACAACTCCGTGGCCCAAATTGGAGACATCATGAAAAATGGAGAGCAAAGGAGGATTTCCACGTAATTTTGAGGGATACAGAGCTTGTTTCCCTCTATAATGAACAAACCAGCTCTAAAATCATCCTCAAGCCTCTTGCAAGGAGAATGGGATGGGTTATTCAATTCCTTTGAAGATTTTGGTGTCCACAGCGATAATGGAGTAAGAAAGAGGATTCCCACCACAATTCTCAGCCCTGTACAGCCGTTTCCCTCTTGAAAGCCCGATCCGACTCAAATACGAGCATCTCGCATTATGGCAAAGAAAGCAATGATGAATTTCAAAATCCGTGGCGTATATTTGTGAGCTCACGAAAAAAGGAGTGAGAACGATGATTTCCATGCAATGCTGAGCCACGTACAGCCCTTTTCCTCTTGACCGCTCACACCATCTCGAAAACAATCATGCAGCCTTCTGGGAGTAGAGTTGCATCAATTTTGCAACCCTATTGGACATTGTGATGTTGTCATGGGTAATCGAGGGAGAAAGAGCATCCCACGCAATTCCGAGCCGTTTAGATCTACTTCCCGTCTGAAAGCGCAACACGACTCAAGTGCGAGCTTCTGGCTTTATACGGCCTGAAGGAATGAATTGTTTGGCTCGATGGCCCAAATTAGAAGACTCGTGAAAAATGGATTAGGAAGGAGGATTTCTACGTGATTCTTAGCAATGTAGTGTTATTTCCATCTTGAATGGGCTAACCAGCTCCAAAACAATCCTCTAGCCTCTTCACCGCAAAATGGGATGAATGTCGCAGCTCCGTCGAACATTGTGATGTCCTCATGGGTAATGGAGTGAGAAAGAGGATTCCCACGCAATTCCGAGACCTGCAGAGCTGTTTAACTCTTGAAGGCTCAATCCGACTCAGACACGATCATCTTCCTACCTTATGGGGCCGAGAGGAGTGCGTTTTGCAACTCCGTGGCCCAAATTGGAGACATCATGAAAAATGGAGAGCAAAGGAGGATTTGCACGTAATTTTGAGGGATACAGAGCTTGTTTCCCTCTATAATGAACAAACCAGCTCTAAAATCATCCTCAAGCCTCTTGCAAGGAGAATGGGATGGGTTATTCAATTCCTTTGAAGATTTTGGTGTCCACAGGGATAATGGAGAAAGAAAGAGGATTCCCACCACAATTCTCAGCCCTGTACAGCCGTTTCCCTCTTGAAAGCCCGATCCTACTCAAATACGAGCATCTCGCATTATGGCGAAGAAAGCAATGATGAATTTCAAAATCCGTGGCGTATATGTGTGAGCTCACGAAAAAAGGAGTGAGAACGATGATTTCCATGCAATGCTGAGCCACGTAGAGCACTTTTCCTCTTGAACGCTCACACCATCTCGAAAACAATCATGCAGCCTTCTGGGAGTGGAGTTGCATCAATTTTGCAACCCTATTGGACATTGTGATGTCCTCATGGGTAATCGAGGGAGAAAGAGCATCCCACGCAATTCCGAGCCGTTTAGATCTACTTCCCGTCTGAAAGCGCAACACGACTCAAGTGCGAGCTTCTGGCCTTATACGGCCTGAAGGAATGAATTGTTTGGCTCGATGGCCCAAATTAGAAGACTCGTGAAAAATGGATTTGGAAGGAGGATTTCTACGTGATTCTTAGCAATGTAGTTTTATTTCCGTCTTGAATGGGCTAACCAGCGCCAAAACAATCCTCTAGCCTCTTCACCGCAAAATGGGATGAATGGCGCAGCTCCGTCGAACATTGTGATGTCCTCATGGGTAATGGAGTGAGAAAGAGGATTCCCACGCAATTCCGAGACCTACAGAGCTGTTTAACTCTCTTGAAGGCTCAATCCGACTCAGACACGATCATCTTCCTGCCTTATGGGGCCGAGAGGAGTGAGTTTTGCAACTCTGTGGCCCAAATTGGAGACCTCATGAAAAATGGAGAGCAAAGGAGGATTTCCACGTAATTTTGAGGGATACAGAGCTTGTTTCCCTCTATAATGAACAAACCAGCTCTAAAATCATCCTCAAGCCTCTTGCCAGCAGAATGGGATGGGTTATTCAATTCCTTTGAAGATTTTGGTGTCCACAGGGATAATGGAGTAAGAAAGAGGATTCCCACCACAATTCTCAGCCCTGTACAGGCGTTTCCCTCTTGAAAGCCCGATCCTACTCAAATACGAGCATCTCGCATTATGGCGAAGAAAGCAATGATGAATTTCAAAATCCGTGGCGTATATGTGTGAGCTCACGAAAAAAGGAGTGAGAACGATGATTTCCATGCAATGCTGAGCCACGTACAGCCCTTTTCCTCCTGACCGCTCACACCATCTCGAAAACAATCATGCAGCCTTCTGGGAGTAGAGTTGCATCAATTTTGCAACCCTAGTGGACATTGTGATGTCCTCATGGGTAATCGAGGGAAAAAGAGAATCCCACGCAATTCCGAGCCGTTTAGATCTACTTCCCGTTTGAAAGCGCAACACGATTCAAGTGCGAGCTTCTGGCCTTATACGGCCTGAAGGAATGAATTGTTTGGCTCGATGGCCCAAATTAGAAGACTCGTGAAAAATGGATTGGGAAGGAGGATTTCTACGTGATTCTTAGCATTGTAGTGTTATTTCCGTCTTGAATGGGCTAACCAGCGCCAAAACAATCCTCTAGCCTCTTCACCGCAAAATGGGATGAATGCCGCAGCTCCGTCGAACATTGTGATGTCCTCATGGGTAATGGAGTGAAAAAGAGGATTCCCACGCAATTCCTAGACCTGCAGAGCTGTTTAACTCTTGAAGGCTCAATCCGACTCAGACACGATCATCCTCCTGCCTTATGGGGCCGAGAGGAGTGAGTTTTGCTACTCCGTGGCCCAAATTGGAGACCTCATGAAAAATGGAGAGCAAAGGAGGATTTCCACGTAATTTTGAGGGATACAGAGCTTGTTTCCCTCTATAATGAACAAACCAGTTCTAAAATCATCCTCAAGCCTCTTGCCAGCAGAATGGGATGGGTTATTCAATTCATTTGAAGATTTTGGTGTCCACAGGGATAATGGAGTAAGAAAGAGGATTCCCACCACAATTCTCAGCCCTGTACAGGCGTTTCCCTCTTGAAAGCCCGATCCTACTCAAATACGAGCATCTCGCATTATGGCGAAGAAAGCAATGATGAATTTCAAAATCCGTGGCGTATATGTGTGAGCTCACGAAAAAAGGAGTGAGAACGATGATTTCCATGCAATGCTGAGCCACGTAGAGCACTTTTCCTCTTGAACGCTCACACCATCTCGAAAACAATCATGCAGCCTTCTGGGAGTAGAGTTGCATCAATTTTGCAACCCTATTGGACATTGTGATGTCCTCATGGGTAATCGAGGGAGAAAGAGCAACCCACGCAATTCCGAGCCGTTTAGATCTACTTCCCGTCTGAAAGCGCAACACGACTCAAGTACGAGCTTCTGGCCTTATGCGGCCTGAAGGAATGAATTGTTTGACTTGATGGCCCAAATTAGAAGACTCGTGAAAAATGGATTGGGGAGGAGGATTTCTACATGATTCTTAGCAATGTAGTTTTATGTCCGTCTTGAATGGGCTAACCAGCGCCAAAACAATCCTCTAGCCTCTTCACCGCAAAATGGGATGAATGCCGCAGCTCCGTCGAACATTGTGATGTCCTCATGGGTAATGGAGTGAGAAAGAGGATTCCAACGCAATTCCGAGACCTACAGAGCTGTTTAACTCTCTTGAAGGCTCAATCCGACTCAGACACGATCATCTTCCTGCCTTATGGGGCCGAGAGGAGTGAGTTTTGCAACTCCGTGGCCCAAATTGGAGACCTCATGAAAAATGGAGAGCAAAGGAGGATTTCCACGTAATTTTGAGGGATACAGAGCTTGTTTCCCTCTATAATGAACAAACCAGCTCTAAAATCATTCTCAAGCCTCTTGCAAGGAGAATGGGATGGGTTATTCAATTCCTTTGAAGATTTTGGTGTCCACAGGGATAATGGAGTAAGAAAGAGGATTCCTACCACAATTCTCAGCCCTGTACAGCCGTTTCCCTCTTGAAAGCCCGATCCGACTCAAATACGAGCATCTCGCATTATGGCAAAGAAAGCAATGATGAATTTCAAAATCCGTGGCGTATATGTGTGAGCTCACGAAAAAAGGAGTGAGAACGATGATTTCCATGCAATGCTGAGCCACGTACAGCCCTTTTCCTCGTGACCGCTCACACCATCTCGAAAACAATCATGCAGCCTTCTGGGAGTAGAGTTGCATCAATTTTGCAACCCTAGTGGACATTGTGATGTCCTCATGGGTAATCGAGGGAAAAAGAGAATCCCACGCAATTCCGAGCCGTTTAGATCTACTTCCCGTTTGAAAGCGCAACACGACTCAAGTGCGAGCTTCTGGCCTTATACGGCCTGAAGGAATGAATTGTTTGGCTCGATGGCCCAAATTAGAAGACTCGTGAAAAATGGATTGGGAAGGAGGATTTCTACGTGATTCTTAGCATTGTAGTGTTATTTCCGTCTTGAATGGGCTAACCAGCGCCAAAACAATCCTCTAGCCTCTTGACCGCAAAATGGGATGAATGCCGCAGCTCCGTCGAACATTGTGATGTCCTCATGGGTAATGGAGTGAAAAAGAGGATTCCCACGCAATTCCTAGACCTGCAGAGCTGTTTAACTCTTGAAGGCTCAATCCGACTCAGACACGATCATCCTCCTGCCTTATGGGGCCGAGAGGAGTGAGTTTTGCTACTCCGTGGCCCAAATTGGAGACCTCATGAAAAATGGAGAGCAAAGGAGGATTTCCACGTAATTTTGAGGGATACAGAGCTTGTTTCCCTCTATAATGAACAAACCAGTTCTAAAATCATCCTTAAGCCTCTAGCCAGCAGAATGGGATGGGTTATGCAATTCCTTTGAAGATTTTGGTGTCCACAGGGATAATGGAGTAAGAAAGAGGATTCCCACCACAATTCTCAGCCCTGTACAGGCGTTTCCCTCTTGAAAGCCCGATCCTACTCAAATACGAGCATCTCGCATTATGGCGAAGAAAGCAATGATGAATTTCAAAATCCGTGGCGTATATGTGTGAGCTCACGAAAAAAGGAGTGAGAACGATGATTTCCATGCAATGCTGAGCCACGTAGAGCACTTTTCCTCTTGAACGCTCACACCATCTCGAAAACAATCATGCAGCCTTCTGGGAGTAGAGTTGCATCAATTTTGCAACCCTATTGGACATTGTGATGTCCTCATGGGTAATCGAGGGAGAAAGAGCAACCCACGCAATTCCGAGCCGTTTAGATCTACTTCCCGTCTGAAAGCGCAACACGACTCAAGTACGAGCTTCTGGCCTTATGCGGCCTGAAGGAATGAATTGTTTGACTTGATGGCCCAAATTAGAAGACTCGTGAAAAATGGATTGGGGAGGAGGATTTTTACATGATTCTTAGCAATGTAGTTTTATTTCCGTCTTGAATGGGCTAACCAGCGCCAAAACAATCCTCTAGCCTCTTCACCGCAAAATGGGATGAATGCCGCAGCTCCGTCGAACATTGTGATGTCCTCATGGGTAATGGAGTGAGAAAGAGGATTCCCACGCAATTCCGAGACCTACAGAGCTGTTTAACTCTCTTGAAGGCTCAATCCGACTCAGACACGATCATCTTCCTGCCTTATGGGGCCGAGAGGAGTGAGTTTTGCAACTCCGTGGCCCAAATTGGAGACCTCATGAAAAATGGAGAGCAAAGGAGGATTTCCACGTAATTTTGAGGGATACAGAGCTTGTTTCCCTCTATAATGAACGAACCAGCTCTAAAATCATCCTCAACCCTCTTGCCAGCAGAATGGGATGGGTTATTCAATTCCTTTGAAGATTTTGGTGTCCACAGGGATAATGGAGTAAGAAAGAGGATTCCCACCACAATTCTCAGCCCTGTACAGCCGTTTCCCTCTTGAAAGCCCGATTAGACTCAAATACGAGCATCTCGCATTATGGCAACGAAAGCAATGATGAATTTCAAAAACCGTGGCGTATATGTGTGAGCTCACGAAAAAAGGAGTGAGAACGATGATTTCCATGCAATGCTGAGCCACGTACAGCCCTTTTCCTCTTGACCGCTCACACCATCTCGAAAACAATCATGCAGCCTTCTGGGAGTAGAGTTGCATCAATTTTGCAACCCTAGTGGACATTGTGATGTCCTCATGGGTAATCGAGGGAAAAAGAGAATCCCACGCAATTCCGAGCCGTTTAGATCTACTTCCCGTTTGAAAGCGCAACACGACTCAAGTGCGAGCTTCTGGCCTTATACGGCCTGAAGGAATGAATTGTTTGGCTCGATGGCCCAAATTAGAAGACTCGTGAAAAATGGATTGGGAAGGAGGATTTCTACGTGATTCTTAGCATTGTAGTGTTATTTCCGTCTTGAATGGGCTAACCAGCGCCAAAACAATCCTCTAGCCTCTTCACCGCAAAATGGGATGAATGCCGCAGCTCCGTCGAACATTGTGATGTCCTCATGGGTAATGGAGTGAAAAAGAGGATTCCCACGCAATTCCTAGACCTGCAGAGCTGTTTAACTCTTGAAGGCTCAATCCGACTCAGACACGATCATCTTCCTGCCTTATGGGGCCGAGAGGAGTGAGTTTTGCTACTCCGTGGCCCAAATTGGAGACCTCATGAAAAATGGAGAGCAAAGGAGGATTTCCACATAATTTTGAGGGATACAGAGCTTGTTTCCCTCTATAATGAACAAACCAGTTCTAAAATCATCCTTAAGCCTCTAGCCAGCAGAATGGGATGGGTTATGCAATTCCTTTGAAGATTTTGGTGTCCACAGGGATAATGGAGTAAGAAAGAGGATTCCCACCGCAATTCTCAGCCCTGTACAGGCGTTTCCCTCTTGAAAGCCCGATCCTACTCAAATACGAGCATCTCGCATTATGGCGAAGAAAGCAATGATGAATTTCAAAATCCGTGGCGTATATGTGTGAGCTCACGAAAAAAGGAGTGAGAACGATGATTTCCATGCAATGCTGAGCCACGTAGAGCACTTTTCCTCTTTAACGCTCACACCATCTCGAAAACAATCATGCAGCCTTCTAGGAGTAGAGTTGCATCAATTTTGCAACCCTATTGGACATTGTGATGTCCTCATGGGTAATCGAGGGAGAAAGAGCAACCCACGCAATTCCGAGCCGTTTAGATCTACTTCCCGTCTGAAAGCGCAACACGACTCAAGTACGAGCTTCTGGCCTTATGCGGCCTGAAGGAATGAATTGTTTGACTTGATGGCCCAAATTAGAAGACTCGTGAAAAATGGATTGGGGAGGAGGATTTTTACATGATTCTTAGCAATGTAGTTTTATTTCCGTCTTGAATGGGCTAACCAGCGCCAAAACAATCCTCTAGCCTCTTCACCGCAAAATGGGATGAATGCCGCAGCTCCGTCGAACATTGTGATGTCCTCATGGGTAATGGAGTGAGAAAGAGGATTCCCACGCAATTCCGAGACCTACAGAGCTGTTTAACTCTCTTGAAGGCTCAATCCGACTCAGACACGATCATCTTCCTGCCTTATGGGGCCGAGAGGAGTGAGTTTTGCAACTCCGTGGCCCAAATTGGAGACCTCATGAAAAATGGAGAGCAAAGGAGGATTTCCACGTAATTTTGAGGGATACAGAGCTTGTTTCCCTCTATAATGAACGAACCAGCTCTAAAATCATCCTCAACCCTCTTGCCAGCAGAATGGGATGGGTTATTCAATTCCTTTGAAGATTTTGGTGTCCACAGGGATAATGGAGTAAGAAAGAGGATTCCCACCACAATTCTCAGCCCTGTACAGCCGTTTCCCTCTTGAAAGCCCGATTAGACTCAAATACGAGCATCTCGCATTATGGCAACGAAAGCAATGATGAATTTCAAAAACCGTGGCGTATATGTGTGAGCTCACGAAAAAAGGAGTGAGAACGATGATTTCCATGCAATGCTGAGCCACGTACAGCCCTTTTCCTCTTGACCGCTCACACCATCTCGAAAACAATCATGCAGCCTTCTGGGAGTAGAGTTGCATCAATTTTGCAACCCTAGTGGACATTGTGATGTCCTCATGGGTAATCGAGGGAAAAAGAGAATCCCACGCAATTCCGAGCCGTTTAGATCTACTTCCCGTTTGAAAGCGCAACACGACTCAAGTGCGAGCTTCTGGCCTTATACGGCCTGAAGGAATGAATTGTTTGGCTCGATGGCCCAAATTAGAAGACTCGTGAAAAATGGATTGGGAAGGAGGATTTCTACGTGATTCTTAGCATTGTAGTGTTATTTCCGTCTTGAATGGGCTAACCAGCGCCAAAACAATCCTCTAGCCTCTTCACCGCAAAATGGGATGAATGCCGCAGCTCCGTCGAACATTGTGATGTCCTCATGGGTAATGGAGTGAAAAAGAGGATTCCCACGCAATTCCTAGACCTGCAGAGCTGTTTAACTCTTGAAGGCTCAATCCGACTCAGACACGATCATCTTCCTGCCTTATGGGGCCGAGAGGAGTGAGTTTTGCTACTCCGTGGCCCAAATTGGAGACCTCATGAAAAATGGAGAGCAAAGGAGGATTTCCACCTAATTTTGAGGGATACAGAGCTTGTTTCCCTCTATAATGAACAAACCAGTTCTAAAATCATCCTTAAGCCTCTAGCCAGCAGAATGGGATGGGTTATGCAATTCCTTTGAAGATTTTGGTGTCCACAGGGATAATGGAGTAAGAAAGAGGATTCCCACCGCAATTCTCAGCCCTGTACAGGCGTTTCCCTCTTGAAAGCCCGATCCTACTCAAATACGAGCATCTCGCATTATGGCGAAGAAAGCAATGATGAATTTCAAAATCCGTGGCGTATATGTGTGAGCTCACGAAAAAAGGAGTGAGAACGATGATTTCCATGCAATGCTGAGCCACGTAGAGCACTTTTCCTCTTTAACGCTCACACCATCTCGAAAACAATCATGCAGCCTTCTAGGAGTAGAGTTGCATCAATTTTGCAACCCTATTGGACATTGTGATGTCCTCATGGGTAATCGAGGGAGAAAGAGCAACCCACGCAATTCCGAGCCGTTTAGATCTACTTCCCGTCTGAAAGCGCAACACGACTCAAGTACGAGCTTCTGGCCTTATGCGGGCTGAAGGAATGAATTGTTTGACTTGATGGCCCAAATTAGAAGACTCGTGAAAAATGGATTGGGGAGGAGGATTTTTACATGATTCTTAGCAATGTAGTTTTATTTCCGTCTTGAATGGGCTAACCAGCGCCAAAACAATCCTCTAGCCTCTTCACCGCAAAATGGGATGAATGCCGCAGCTCCGTCGAACATTGTGATGTCCTCATGGGTAATGGAGTGAGAAAGAGGATTCCCATGCAATTCCGAGACCTACAGAGCTGTTTAACTCTCTTGAAGGCTCAATCCGACTCAGACACGATCATCTTCCTGCCTTATGGGGCCGAGAGGAGTGAGTTTTGCAACTCCGTGGCCCAAATTGGAGACCTCATGAAAAATGGAGAGCAAAGGAGGATTTCCACGTAATTTTGAGGGATACAGAGCTTGTTTCCCTCTATAATGAACGAACCAGCTCTAAAATCATCCTCAACCCTCTTGCCAGCAGAATGGGATGGGTTATTCAATTCCTTTGAAGATTTTGGTGTCCACAGGGATAATGGAGTAAGAAAGAGGATTCCCACCACAATTCTCAGCCCTGTACAGCCGTTTCCCTCTTGAAAGCCCGATGAGACTCAAATACGAGCATCTCGCATTATGGCAACGAAAGCAATGATGAATTTCAAAAACCGTGGCGTATATGTGTGAGCTCACGAAAAAAGGAGTGAGAACGATGATTTCCATGCAATGCTGAGCCACGTACAGCCCTTTTCCTCTTGACCGCTCACACCATCTCGAAAACAATCATGCAGCCTTCTGGGAGTAGAGTTGCATCAATTTTGCAACCCTAGTGGACATTGTGATGTCCTCATGGGTAATCGAGGGAAAAAGAGAATCCCACGCAATTCCGAGCCGTTTAGATCTACTTCCCGTTTGAAAGCGCAACACGACTCAAGTGCGAGCTTCTGGCCTTATACGGCCTGAAGGAATGAATTGTTTGGCTCGATGGCCCAAATTAGAAGACTCGTGAAAAATGGATTGGGAAGGAGGATTTCTACGTGATTCTTAGCATTGTAGTGTTATTTCCGTCTTGAATGGGCTAACCAGCGCCAAAACAATCCTCTAGCCTCTTCACCGCAAAATGGGATGAATGCCGCAGCTCCGTCGAACATTGTGATGTCCTCATGGGTAATGGAGTGAAAAAGAGGATTCCCACGCAATTCCTAGACCTGCAGAGCTGTTTAACTCTTGAAGGCTCAATCCGACTCAGACACGATCATCTTCCTGCCTTATGGGGCCGAGAAGAGTGAGTTTTGCTACTCCGTGGCCCAAATTGGAGACCTCATGAAAAATGGAGAGCAAAGGAGGATTTCCACCTAATTTTGAGGGATACAGAGCTTGTTTCCCTCTATAATGAACAAACCAGTTCTAAAATCATCCTTAAGCCTCTAGCCAGCAGAATGGGATGGGTTATGCAATTCCTTTGAAGATTTTGGTGTCCACAGGGATAATGGAGTAAGAAAGAGGATTCCCACCGCAATTCTCAGCCCTGTACAGGCGTTTCCCTCTTGAAAGCCCGATCCTACTCAAATACGAGCATCTCGCATTATGGCGAAGAAAGCAATGATGAATTTCAAAATCCGTGGCGTATATGTGTGAGCTCACGAAAAAAGGAGTGAGAACGATGATTTCCATGCAATGCTGAGCCACGTAGAGCACTTTTCCTCTTTAACGCTCACACCATCTCGAAAACAATCATGCAGCCTTCTAGGAGTAGAGTTGCATCAATTTTGCAACCCTATTGGACATTGTGATGTCCTCATGGGTAATCGAGGGAGAAAGAGCAACCCACGCAATTCCGAGCCGTTTAGATCTACTTCCCGTCTGAAAGCGCAACACGACTCAAGTACGAGCTTCTGGCCTTATGCGGGCTGAAGGAATGAATTGTTTGACTTGATGGCCCAAATTAGAAGACTCGTGAAAAATGGATTGGGGAGGAGGATTTTTACATGATTCTTAGCAATGTAGTTTTATTTCCGTCTTGAATGGGCTAACCAGCGCCAAAACAATCCTCTAGCCTCTTCACCGCAAAATGGGATGAATGCCGCAGCTCCGTCGAACATTGTGATGTCCTCATGGGTAATGGAGTGAGAAAGAGGATTCCCATGCAATTCCGAGACCTACAGAGCTGTTTAACTCTCTTGAAGGCTCAATCCGACTCAGACACGATCATCTTCCTGCCTTATGGGGCCGAGAGGAGTGAGTTTTGCAACTCCGTGGCCCAAATTGGAGACCTCATGAAAAATGGAGAGCAAAGGAGGATTTCCACGTAATTTTGAGGGATACAGAGCTTGTTTCCCTCTATAATGAACGAACCAGCTCTAAAATCATCCTCAACCCTCTTGCCAGCAGAATGGGATGGGTTATTCAATTCCTTTGAAGATTTTGGTGTCCACAGGGATAATGGAGTAAGAAAGAGGATTCCCACCACAATTCTCAGCCCTGTACAGCCGTTTCCCTCTTGAAAGCCCGATGAGACTCAAATACGAGCATCTCGCATTATGGCAACGAAAGCAATGATGAATTTCAAAAACCGTGGCGTATATGTGTGAGCTCACGAAAAAAGGAGTGAGAACGATGATTTCCATGCAATGCTGAGCCACGTACAGCCCTTTTCCTCTTGACCGCTCACACCATCTCGAAAACAATCATGCAGCATTCTGGGAGTAGAGTTGCATCAATTTTGCAACCCTAGTGGACATTGTGATGTCCTCATGGGTAATCGAGGGAGAAAGAGAATCCCACGCAATTCCGAGCCGTTTAGATCTACTTCCCGTCTGAAAGCGCAACACGACTCAAGTGCGAGCTTCTGGCCTTATACGGCCTGAAGGAATGAATTGTTTGGCTCAATGGCCCAAATTAGAAGACTCATGAAAAATGGATTGGGAAGGAGGATTTCTACGTGATTCTTAGGATTGTAGTGTTATTTCCGTCTTGAATGGGCTAACCAGCGCCAAAACAATCCTCTAGCCTCTTCACCGCAAAATGGGATGAATGCCGCAGCTCCGTCGAACATTGTGATGTCCTCATGGGTAATGGAGTGAGAAAGAGGATTCCCACGCAATTCCGAGACCTGCAGAGCTGTT
The DNA here is from genome assembly GCA_037074505.1 of Albizia julibrissin. Lineage (NCBI taxonomy): Eukaryota > Viridiplantae > Streptophyta > Magnoliopsida > Fabales > Fabaceae > Albizia > Albizia julibrissin. The sequence goes on along the minus strand of CM073481.1, from coordinate 29,588,782 downwards.
TAACTCTTGAAGGCTCAATCCGACTCAGACACGATCATCTTCCTATCTTATGGGGCCGAGAGGAGTGAGTTTTGCTACTCCGTGGCTCAAATTGGAGACCTCATGAAAAATGGAGAGCAAAGGAGGATTTCCACGTAATTTTGAGGGATACAGAGCTTGTTTCCCTCTATAATGAACAAACGAGCTCTAAAATCATCGTCAAGCCTCTTGCCAGTGAATGGGATGGGTTATGCAATTCCTTTGAAGATTTTGGTGTCCACAGGGATAATGGAGTAAGAAAGAGGATTCCCACCCCAATTCTCAGCCCTGTACAGACGTTTCCGTCTTGAAAGCCCGATCCGACTCAAATACGAGCATCTTGCCTTATGGCGACGAAAGCAATGATGAATTTCAAAATCCGTGGCCTATATGTGTGAGCTCAAGAAAAACAGAGTGAGAACGATGATTTCCATGCAATGCTGAGCCACGTACAGCCCTTTTCCTCTTGAACGCTCACACCATCTCGAAAACAATCGTGCAGCCTTCTGGGGGTAGAGTTGCATCAATTTTGCAACCCTATTGGACATTGTGATGTCCTCATGGGTAATCGAGGGAGAAAGAGGATCCAACGCAATTCCGAGCCGTTTAGATCTACTTCCCGTCTGAAAGCGCAACACGACTCAAGTGCGAGCTTCTGGCCTTATGCGGCCTGAAGGAATGATTTGTTTGACTTGATGGCCCAAATTAGAAGACTCGTGAAAAATGGATTGGGAAGGAGGATTTCTACGTGATTCTTAGCAATGTAGTTTTATTTCCGTCTTGAATGGGCTAACCAGAGCCAAAACAATCCTCTAGCCTCTTCAATGCAAAATGGGATGAATGCCGCAGCTCCGTCGAACATTGTGATGTCCTCATGGGTAATGGAGTGAGAAAGAGGATTCCCACGCAATTCCGAGACCTGCAGAGCTGTTTAACTCTTGAAGGCTCAATCCGACTCAGACACGATCATCTTCCTGCCTTATGGGGCCGAGAGGAGTGAGTTTTGCAACTCTGTGGCCCAAATTGGAGACCTCATGAAAAATAGAGAGCAAAGGAGAATTTCCACGTAATTTTGAGGGATACAGAGCTTGTTTCCCTCTATAATGAACAAACCAGCTCTAAAATCATCCTCAAGCCTCTTACAAGGAGAATGGGATGGGTTATTCAATTCCTTTGAGGATTTTGTTGTCCACAGGAATAATGGATTAAGAAAGAGGATTCCCACCCCAATTCTCAGCCCTGTACAGCCGTTTCCCTCTTGAAAGCCCGATCCGACTCAAATACGAGAATCTCGCCTTATGGCGAAGAAAGCAATGATGAATTTCAAAATCCGTGGCCTATATGTGTGAGCTCACGAAAAACGGAGTGAGAACGATGATTTCCATGCAATGCTGAGCCACGTAGAGCCCTTTTCCTCTTGAACGCTCACACTATCTCGAAAACAATCGTGCAGCCTTCTGGGGGTAGAGTTGCATCAATTTTGCAACCCTATTGGACATTGTGATGTCCTCATGGGTAATCGAGGGAGAAAGAGGATCCCACGCAATTCCGAGCCGTTTAGATCTATTTCCCGTCTGAAAGCGCAACACGACTCAAGTGCGAGCTTCTGGCCTTATGCGGCCTGAAGGAATGAATTCTTTGACTCGATGGCCCAAATTAGAAGACTCGTGAAAAATGGATTGGGAATGAGGATTTCTACGTTATTCTTAGCAATGTAGTGTTGTTTCCGTCTTGAATGGGCTAACCAGCGCCAAAACAATCCTCTAGCCTCTTCACCGCAAAATGGGATGAATGCCGCAGCTCCGTCGAACATTGTGATGTCCTCATGGGTATTGGAGTGAGAAAGAGGATTCCCACGCAATTCCGAGACGTGCAGAGCTGTTTGACTCTTGAAGGTTCAATCCGACTCAGACACGATCATCTTCCTGCCTTATGGGGCCGAGAGGTGTGAGTTTTTCAACTCCGTGGCCCAAATTGGAGACCTCATGAAAAATAGAGAGCAAAGGAGGATTTCCACGTAATTTTGAGGGATACAGAGCTTGTTTCCCTCTATAATGAACAAACCAGCTCTAAAATCATCCTCAAGCCTCTTGCCAGCAGAATGGGATGGGTTATTCAATTCCTTTGAGGATTTTGTTGTCCACAGGAATAATGGAGTAAGAAAGAGGATTCCCACCGCAATTCTCAGCCCTGTACAGGCGTTTCCCTCTTGAAAGCCCGATCCTACTCAAATACGAGCATCTCGCATTATGGCGAAGAAAGCAATGATGAATTTCAAAATCCGTGGCGTATATGTGTGAGCTCACGAAAAAAGGAGTGAGAACGATGATTTCCATGCAATGCTGAGCCACGTAGAGCCCTTTTCCTCTTGAACGCTCACACTATCTCGAAAACAATCGTGCAGCCTTCTGGGGGTAGAGTTGCATCAATTTTGCAACCCTATTGGACATTGTGATGTCCTCATGGGTAATCGAGGGAGAAAGAGGATCCCACGCAATTCCGAGCCGTTTAGATCTATTTCCCGTCTGAAAGCGCAACACGACTCAAGTGCGAGCTTCTGGCCTTATGCGGCCTGAAGGAATGAATTCTTTGACTCGATGGCCCAAATTAGAAGACTCGTGAAAAATGGATTGGGAATGAGGATTTCTACGTTATTCTTAGCAATGTAGTGTTGTTTCCGTCTTGAATGGGCTAACCAGCGCCAAAACAATCCTCTAGCCTCTTCACCGCAAAATGGGATGAATGCCGCAGCTCCGTCGAACATTGTGATGTCCTCATGGGTAATGGAGTGAGAAAGAGGATTCCCACGCAATTCCGAGACCTGCAGAGCTGTTTGACTCTTGAAGGCTCAATCCGACTCAGACACGATCATCTTCTTGCCTTATGGGGCCGAGAGGTGTGAGTTTTTCAACTCCGTGGCCCAAATTGGAGACCTCATGAAAAATGGAGAGCAAAGGAGGATTTCCACGTAATTTTGAGGGATACAGAGCTTGTTTTCCCTCTATAATGAACAAACAAGTTCTAAAACCATCCTCAAGCCTCTTGCCAGCAGAATGGGATGGGTTATGCAATTCCTTTGAAGATTTTGGTGTCCACAGGGATAATGGAGTAAGAAAGACGATTGCCACCCCAATTCTCAGCCCTGTACAGCCGTTTCCCTCTTGAAAGCCCGATCCGACTCAAATACGAGCATCTCGCCTTATGGCGAAGAAAGCAATGATGAATTTCAAAATCCGTGGCCTATATGTGTGAGCTCACGAAAAACGGAGTGAGAACGATGATTTCCATGCAATGCTGAGCCACGTACAGCCCTTTTCCTCTTGAACGCTCACACCATCTCGAAAACAATCGTGCAGCCTTCTGGGGGTAGAGTTGCATCAATTTTGCAACCCTATTGGACATTGTGATGTCCTCATGGGTAATCGAGGGAGAAAGAGGATCCCACGCAATTCCGACCCGTTTAGATCTACTTCCCGTCTGAAAGCGCAACACGACTCAAGTGCGAGCTTCTGGCCTTATGCGGCCTGAAGGAATGAATTGTTTGACTCGATGGCCCAAATTAGAAGACTCGTGAAAAATGGATTGGGAATGAGGATTTCTACGTTATTCTTAGCAATGTAGTGTTGTTTCCGTCTTGAATGGGCTAACCAGCGCCAAAACAATCCTCTAGCCTCTTCACCGCAAAATGGGATGAATGCCGCAGCTCCGTCGAACATTGTGATGTCCTCATGGGTATTGAAGTGAGAAAGAGGATTCCCACGCAATTCCGAGACGTGCAGAGCTGTTTGACTCTTGAAGGCTCAATCCGACTCAGACACGATCATCTTCCTGCCTTATGGGGCCGAGAGGTGTGAGTTTTTCAACTCCGTGGCCCAAATTGGAGACCTCATGAAAAATGGAGAGCAAAGGAGGATTTCCACGTAATTTTGAGGGATACAGAGCTTGTTTCCCTCTATAATGAACAAACAAGTTCTAAAACCATCCTCAAGCCTCTTGCCAGCAGAATGGGATGGGTTATGCAATTCCTTTGAAGATTTTGTTGTCCACAGGGATAATGGAGTAAGAAAGACGATTGCCACCCCAATTCTCAGCCCTGTACAGCCGTTTCCCTCTTGAAAGCCCTATCCGACTCAAATACGAGCATCTCGCCTTATGGCGAAGAAAGCAATGATGAATTTCAAAATCCGTGGCCTATATGTGTGAGCTCACGAAAAACGGAGTGAGAACGATGATTTCCATGCAATGCTGAGCCACGTACAGTTCTTTTCCTCTTGAACGCTCACACCATCTCGAAAACAATCGTGCAGCCTTCTGGGGGTAGAGTTGCATCAATTTTGCAACCCTATTGGACATTGTGATGTCCTCATGGGTAATCGAGGGAGAAAGAGGATCCCACGCAATTCCGACCCGTTTAGATCTACTTCTCGTCTGAAAGCGCAACACGACTCAAGTGCGAGCTTCTGGCCTTATGCGGCCTGAAGGAATGAATTGTTTGACTCGATGGCCCAAATTAGAAGACTCGTGAAAAATGGATTGGGAATGAGGATTTCTACGTTATTCTTAGCAATGTAGTGTTGTTTCCGTCTTGAATGGGCTAACCAGCGCCAAAACAATCCTCTAGCCTCTTCACCGCAAAATGGGATGAATGCCGCAGCTCCGTCGAACATTGTGATGTCCTCATGGGTATTGGAGTGAGAAAGAGGATTCCCACGCAATTCCGAGACGTGCAGAGCTGTTTGACTCTTGAAGGTTCAATCCGACTCAGACACGATCATCTTCCTGCCTTATGGGGCCGAGAGGTGTGAGTTTTTCAACTCCGTGGCCCAAATTGGAGACCTCATGAAAAATGGAGAGCAAAGGAGGATTTCCACGTAATTTTGAGGGATACAGAGCTTGTTTCCCTCTATAATGAACAAACAAGTTCTAAAACCATCCTCAAGCCTCTTGCAAGCAGAATGGGATGGGTTATGCAATTCCTTTGAAGATTTTGGTGTCCACAGGGATAATGGAGTAAGAAAGACGATTGCCACCCCAATTCTCAGCCCTGTACAGCCGTTTCCCTCTTGAAAGCCCTATCCGACTCAAATACGAGCATCTCGCCTTATGGCGAAGAAAGCAATGATGAATTTCAAAATCCGTGGCCTATATGTGTGAGCTCACGAAAAACGGAGTGAGAACGATGATTTCCATGCAATGCTGAGCCACGTACAGTTCTTTTCCTCTTGAACGCTCACACCATCTCGAAAACAATCGTGCAGCCTTCTGGGGGTAGAGTTGCATCAATTTTGCAACCCTATTGGACATTGTGATGTCCTCATGGGTAATCGAGGGAGAAAGAGGATCCCACGCAATTCCGACCCGTTTAGATCTACTTCCCGTCTGAAAGCGCAACACGACTCAAGTGCGAGCTTCTGGCCTTATGCGGCCTGAAGGAATGAATTGTTTGACTCGATGGCCCAAATTAGAAGACTCGTGAAAAATGAATTGGGAATGAGGATTTCTACGTTATTCTTAGCAATGTAGTGTTGTTTCCGTCTTGAATGGGCTAACCAGCGCCAAAACAATCCTCTAGCCTCTTCACCGCAAAATGGGATGAATGCCGCAGCTCCGTCGAACATTGTGATGTCCTCATGGGTATTGAAGTGAGAAAGAGGATTCCCACGCAATTCCGAGACGTGCAGAGCTGTTTGACTCTTGAAGGCTCAATCCGACTCAGACACGATCATCTTCCTGCCTTATGGGGCCGAGAGGTGTGAGTTTTTCAACTCCATGGCCCAAATTGGAGACCTCATGAAAAATGGAGAGCAAAGGAGGATTTCCACGTAATTTTGAGGGATACAGAGCTTGTTTCCCTCTATAATGAACAAACAAGTTCTAAAACCATCCTCAAGCCTCTTGCCAGCAGAATGGGATGGGTTATGCAATTCCTTTGAAGATTTTGTTGTCCACAGGGATAATGGAGTAAGAAAGACGATTGCCACCCCAATTCTCAGCCCTGTACAGCCGTTTCCCTCTTGAAAGCCCGATCCGACTCAAATACGAGCATCTCGCCTTATGGCGAAGAAAGCAATGATGAATTTCAAAATCCGTGGCCTATATGTGTGAGCTCACGAAAAACGGAGTGAGAACGATGATTTCCATGCAATGCTGAGCCACGTACAGTTCTTTTCCTCTTGAACGCTCACACCATCTCGAAAACAATCGTGCAGCCTTCTGGGGGTAGAGTTGCATCAATTTTGCAACCCTATTGGACATTGTGATGTCCTCATGGGTAATCGAGGGAGAAAGAGGATCCCACGCAATTCCGACCCGTTTAGATCTACTTCCCGTCTGAAAGCGCAACACGACTCGAGTGCAAGCTTCTGGCCTTATGCGGCCTGAAGGAATGAATTGTTTGACTCGATGGCCCAAATTAGAAGACTCGTGAAAAATGGATTGGGAATGAGGATTTCTACGTTATTCTTAGCAATGTAGTGTTGTTTCCGTCTTGAATGGGCTAACCAGCGCCAAAACAATCCTCTAGCCTCTTCACCGCAAAATGGGATGAATGCCGCAGCTCCGTCGAACATTGTGATGTCCTCATGGGTATTGGAGTGAGAAAGAGGATTCCCACGCAATTCCGAGACGTGCAGAGCTGTTTGACTCTTGAAGGCTCAATCCGACTCAGACACGATCATCTTCCTGCCTTATGGGGCCGAGAGGTGTGAGTTTTTCAACTCCGTGGCCCAAATTGGAGACCTCATGAAAAATGGAGAGCAAAGGAGGATTTCCACGTAATTTTGAGGGATACAAAGCTTGTTTCCCTCTATAATGAACAAACAAGTTCTAAAACCATCCTCAAGCCTCTTGCCAGCAGAATGGGATGGGTTATGCAATTCCTTTGAAGATTTTGTTGTCCACAGGGATAATGGAGTAAGAAAGACGATTGCCACCCCAATTCTCAGCCCTGTACAGCCGTTTCCCTCTTGAAAGCCCGATCCGACTCAAATACGAATATCTCGCCTTATGGCGAAGAAAGCAATGATGAATTTCAAAATCCGTGGCCTATATGTGTGAGCTCACGAAAAACGGGGTGAGAACGATGATTTCCATGCAATGCTGAGCCACGTACAGCCCTTTTCCTCTTGAACGCTCACACCATCTCGAAAACAATCGTGCAGCCTTCTGGGGGTAGAGTTGCATCAATTTTGCAACCCTATTGGACATTGTGATGTCCTCATGGGTAATCGAGGGAGAAAGAGGATCCCACGCAATTCCGACCCGTTTAGATCTACTTCCCGTCTGAAAGCGCAACACGACTCAAGTGCGAGCTTCTGGCCTTATGCGGCCTGAAGGAATGAATTGTTTGACTCGATGGCCCAAATTAGAAGACTCGTGAAAAATGGATTGGGAAGGAGGATTTCTACGTTATTCTTAGCAATGTAGTGTTGTTTCCGTCTTGAATGGGCTAACCAGCGCCAAAACAATCCTCTAGCCTCTTCACCGCAAAATGGGATGAATGCCGCAGCTCCGTCGAACATTGTGATGTCCTCATGGGTAATGGAGTGAGAAAGAGGATTCCCACGCAATTCTGAGACGTGCAGAGCTGTTTGACTCTTGAAGGCTCAATCCGACTCAGACACGATCATCTTCCTGCCTTATGGGGCCGAGAGGTGTGAGTTTTTCAACTCCGTGGCCCAAATTGGAGACCTCATGAAAAATGGAGAGCAAAGGAGGATTTCCACGTAATTTTGAGGGATACAGAGCTTGTTTCCCTCTATAATGAACAAACAAGTTCTAAAACCATCCTCAAGCCTCTTGCCAGCAGAATGGGATGGGTTATGCAATTCCTTTGAAGATTTTGTTGTCCACAGGGATAATGGAGTAAGAAAGACGATTGCCACCCCAATTCTCAGCCCTGTACAACCGTTTCCCTCTTGAAAGCCCGATCCGACTCAAATACGAATATCTCGCCTTATGGCGAAGAAAGCAATGATGAATTTCAAAATCCGTGGCCTATATGTGTGAGCTCACGAAAAACGGAGTGAGAACGATGATTTCCATGCAATGCTGAGCCACGTACAGCCCTTTTCCTCTTGAACGCTCACACCATCTCGAAAACAATCGTGCAGCCTTCTGGGGGTAGAGTTGCATCAATTTTGCAACCCTATTGGACATTGTGATGTCCTCATGGGTAATCGAGGGAGAAAGAGGATCCCACGCAATTCCGAGCCGTTTAGATCTACTTCCCGTCTGAAAGCGCAACACGACTCAAGTGCGAGCTTCTGGCCTTATGCGGCCTGAAGGAATGAATTGTTTGACTCGATGGCCCAAATTAGAAGACTCGTGAAAAATGGATTGGGAAGGAGGATTTCTACGTTATTCTTAGCAATATAGTGTTGTTTCCGTCTTGAATGGGCTAACCAGCGCCAAAACAATCCTCTAGCCTCTTCACCGCAAAATGGGATGAATGCCGCAGCTCCGTCGAACATTGTGATGTCCTCATGTGTAATGGAGTGAGAAAGAGGATTCCCACGCAATTCTGAGACGTGCAGAGCTGTTTGACTCTTGAAGGCTCAATCCGACTCAGACACGATCATCTTCCTGCCTTATGGGGCCGAGAGGTGTGAGTTTTTCAACTCCGTGGCCCAAATTGGAGACCTCATGAAAAATGGAGAGCAAAGGAGGATTTCCACGTAATTTTGAGGGATACAGAGCTTGTTTCCCTCTATAATGAACAAACAAGTTCTAAAACCGTCCTCAAGCCTCTTGCCAGCAGAATGGGATGGGTTATGCAATTCCTTTGAAGATTTTGGTGTCCACAGGGATAATGGAGTAAGAAAGACGATTGCCACCCCAATTCTCAGCCCTGTACAGCCGTTTCCCTCTTGAAAGCCCTATCCGACTCAAATACGAGCATCTCGCCTTATGGCGAAGAAAGCAATGATGAATTTCAAAATCCGTGGCCTATATGTGTGAGCTCACGAAAAACGGAGTGAGAACGATGATTTCCATGCAATGCTGAGCCACGTACAGCCCTTTTCCTCTTGAACGCTCACACCATCTCGAAAACAATCGTGCAGCCTTCTGGGGGTAGAGTTGCATCAATTTTGCAACCCTATTGGACATTGTGATGTCCTCATGGGTAATCGAGGGAGAAAGAGGATCCCACGCAATTCCGAGCCGTTTAGATCTACTTCCCGTCTGAAAGCGCAACACGACTCAAGTGCGAGCTTCTGGCCTTATGCGGCCTGAAGGAATGAATTGTTTGACTCGATGGCCCAAATTAGAAGACTCGTGAAAAATGGATTGGGAAGGAGGATTTCTACGTTATTCTTAGCAATGTAGTGTTGTTTCCGTCTTGAATGGGCTAACCAGCGCCAAAACAATCCTCTAGCCTCTTCACCGCAAAATGGGATGAATGCCGCAGCTCCGTCGAACATTGTGATGTCCTCATGTGTAATGGAGTGAGAAAGAGGATTCCCACGCAATTCCGAGACGTGCAGAGCTGTTTGACTCTTGAAGGCTCAATCCGACTCAGACACGATCATCTTCCTGCCTTATGGGGCCGAGAGGTGTGAGTTTTTCAACTCCGTGGCCCAAATTGGAGACCTCATGAAAAATGGAGAGCAAAGGAGGATTTCCACGTAATTTTGAGGGATACAGAGCTTGTTTCCCTCTATAATGAACAAACAAGTTCTAAAACCATCCTCAAGCCTCTTGCCAGCAGAATGGGATAAGTTATGCAATTGCTTTTAAGATTTTGTGTCCACAGGGATAATGGAGTAAGAAAGACGATTGCCACCCCAATTCTCAGCCCTGTACAGCCGTTTCCCTCTTGAAAGCCCGATCCGACTCAAATACGAGCATCTCGCCTTATGGCGAAGAAAGCAATGATGAATTTCAAAATCCGTGGCCTATATGTGTGAGCTCACGAAAAACGGAGTGAGAACGATGATTTCCATGCAATGCTGAGCCACGTACAACCCTTTTCCTCTTGAACGCTCACACCATCTCGAAAACAATCGTGCAGCCTTCTGGGGGTAGAGTTGCATCAATTTTGCAACCCTATTGGACATTGTGATGTCCTCATGGGTAATCGAGGGAGAAAGAGGATCCCACGCAATTCCGAGCCGTTTAGATCTACTTCCCGTCTGAAAGCGCAACACGACTCAAGTGCGAGCTTCTGGCCTTATGCGGCCTGAAGGAATGAATTGTTTGACTCGATGGCCCAAATTAGAAGACTCGTGAAAAATGGATTGGGAAGGAGGATTTCTACGTTATTCTTAGCAATATAGTGTTGTTTCCGTCTTGAATGGGCTAACCAGCGCCAAAACAATCCTCTAGCCTCTTCACCGCAAAATGGGATGAATGCCGCAGCTCCGTCGAACATTGTGATGTCCTCATGTGTAATGGAGTGAGAAAGAGGATTCCCACGCAATTCCGAGACGTGCAGAGCTGTTTGACTCTTGAAGGCTCAATCCGACTCAGACACGATCATCTTCCTGCCTTATGGGGCCGAGAGGTGTGAGTTTTTCAACTCCGTGGCCCAAATTGGAGACCTCATGAAAAATGGAGAGCAAAGGAGGATTTCCACGTAATTTTGAGGGATACAGAGCTTGTTTCCCTCTATAATGAACAAACAAGTTCTAAAACCATCCTCAAGCCTCTTGCCAGCAGAATGGGATGGGTTATGCAATTGCTTTGAAGATTTTGTGTCCACAGGGATAATGGAGTAAGAAAGACGATTGCCACCCCAATTCTCAGCCCTGTACAGCCGTTTCCCTCTTGAAAGCCCGATCCGACTCAAATACGAGCATCTCTCCTTATGGCGAAGAAAGCAATTATGAATTTCAAAATCCGTGGCCTATATGTGTGAGCTCACGAAAAACGGAGTGAGAACGATGATTTCCATGCAATGCTGAGCCACGTACAGCCCTTTTCCTCTTGAACGCTCACACCATCTCGAAAACAATCGTGCAGCCTTCTGGGGGTAGAGTTGCATCAATTTTGCAACCCTATTGGACATTGTGATGTCCTCATGGGTAATCGAGGGAGAAAGTGGATCCCACGCAATTCCGAGCCGTTTAGATCTACTTCCCGTCTGAAAGCGCAACACGACTCAAGTGCGAGCTTCTGGCCTTATGCGGCCTGAAGGAATGAATTGTTTGACTCGATGGCCCAAATTAGAAGACTCGTGAAAAATGGATTGGGAAGGAGGATTTCTACGTTATTCTTAGCAATGTAGTGTTGTTTCCGTCTTGAATGGGCTAACCAGCGCCAAAACAATCCTCTAGCCTCTTCACCGCAAAATGGGATGAATGCCGCAGCTCCGTCGAACATTGTGATGTCCTCATGTGTAATGGAGTGAGAAAGAGGATTCCCACGCAATTCCGAGACGTGCAGAGCTGTTTGACTCTTGAAGGCTCAATCCGACTCAGACACGATCATCTTCCTGCCTTATGGGGCCGAGAGGTGTGAGTTTTTCAACTCCGTGGCCCAAATTGGAGACCTCATGAAAAATGGAGAGCAAAGGAGGATTTCCACGTAATTTTGAGGGATACAGAGCTTGTTTCCCTCTATAATGAACAAACAAGTTCTAAAACCATCCTCAAGCCTCTTGCCAGCAGAATGGGATGGGTTATGCAATTGCTTTGAAGATTTTGTGTCCACAGGGATAATGGAGTAAGAAAGACGATTGCCACCCCAATTCTCAGCCCTGTACAGCCGTTTCCCTCTTGAAAGCCCGATCCGACTCAAATACGAGCATCTCTCCTTATGGCGAAGAAAGCAATTATGAATTTCAAAATCCGTGGCCTATATGTGTGAGCTCACGAAAAACGGAGTGAGAACGATGATTTCCATGCAATGCTGAGCCACGTACAGCCCTTTTCCTCTTGAACGCTCACACCATCTCGAAAACAATCGTGCAGCCTTCTGGGGGTAGAGTTGCATCAATTTTGCAACCCTATTGGACATTGTGATGTCCTCATGGGTAATCGAGGGAGAAAGAGGATCCCACGCAATTCCGAGCCGTTTAGATCTACTTCCCGTCTGAAAGCGCAACACGACTCAAGTGCGAGCTTCTGGCCTTATGCGGCCTGAAGGAATGAATTGTTTGACTCGATGGCCCAAATTAGAAGACTCGTGAAAAATGGATTGGGAAGGAGGATTTCTACGTTATTCTTAGCAATATAGTGTTGTTTCCGTCTTGAATGGGCTAACCAGCGCCAAAACAATCCTCTAGCCTCTTCACCGCAAAATGGGATGAATGCCGCAGCTCCGTCGAACATTGTGATGTCCTCATGTGTAATGGAGTGAGAAAGAGGATTCCCACGCAATTCCGAGACGTGCAGAGCTGTTTGACTCTTGAAGGCTCAATCCGACTCAGACACGATCATCTTCCTGCCTTGTGGGGCCGAGAGGTGTGAGTTTTTCAACTCCGTGGCCCAAATTGGAGACCTCATGAAAAATGGAGAGCAAAGGAGGATTTCCACGTAATTTTGAGGGATACAGAGCTTGTTTCCCTCTATAATGAACAAACAAGTTTTAAAATCATCCTCAAGCCTCTTGCCAGCAGAATGGGATGGGTTATGCAATTCCTTTGAAGATTTTGGTGTCCACAGGGATAATGGAGTAAGAAAGAGGATTGCAACCCCAATTCTCAGCCCTGTACAGCCGTTTCCCTCTTGAAAGCCCGATCCGACTCAAATACGAGCATCTCGCCTTATGGCGAAGAAAGCAATGATGAATTTCAAAATCCGTGGCCTATACGTGTGAGCTCACGAAAAACGGAGTGAGAACGATGATTTCCATGCAATGCTGAGCCACGTACAGCCCTTTTCCCCTTGAACGCTCACACCATCTCGAAAACAATCATGCAGCCTTCTGGGCGTAGAGTTGCATCAATTTTGCAACCCTATTGGACATTGTGATGTCCTCATGGGTAATCGAGGGAGAAAGAGGATCCCACGCAATTCCGAGCCGTTTAGATCTACTTCCCGTCTGAAAGCGCAACACGACTCAAGTGCGAGCTTCTGGCCTTATGCGGCCTGAAGGAATGAATTGTTTGACTCGATGGCCCAAATTAGAAGACTCGTGAAAAATGGATTGGGAAGGAGGATTTCTACGTTATTCTTAGCAATGTAGTGTTGTTTCCGTCTTGAATGGGCTAACCAGCGCCAAAACAATCCTCTAGCCTCTTCACCGCAAAATGGGATGAATGCCGCAGCTCCGTCGAACATTGTGATGTCCTCATGTGTAATGGAGTGAGAAAGAGGATTCCCACGCAATTCCGAGACGTGCAGAGCTGTTTGACTCTTGAAGGCTCAATCCGACTCAGACACGATCATCTTCCTGCCTTGTGGGGCCGAGAGGTGTGAGTTTTTCAACTCCGTGGCCCAAATTGGAGACCTCATGAAAAATGGAGAGCAAAGGAGGATTTCCACGTAATTTTGAGGGATACAGAGCTTGTTTCCCTCTATAATGAACAAACAAGTTCTAAAACCATCCTCAAGCCTCTTGCCAGCAGAATGGGATGGGTTATGCAATTCCTTTGAAGATTTTGGTGTCCACAGGGATAATGGAGTAAGAAAGAGGATTGCAACCCCAATTCTCAGCCCTGTACAGCCGTTTCACTCTTGAAAGCCCGATCCGACTCAAATACGAGCATCTCGCCTTATGGCGAAGAAAGCAATGATGAATTTCAAAATCCGTGGCCTATACGTGTGAGCTCACGAAAAACGGAGTGAGAACGATGATTTCCATGCAATGCTGAGCCACGTACAGCCCTTTTCCCCTTGAACGCTCACACCATCTCGAAAACAATCATGCAGCCTTCTGGGAGTAGAGTTGCATCAATTTTGCAACCCTATTGGACATTGTGATGTCCTCATGGGTAATCGAGGGAGAAAGAGGATCCCACTCAATTCCGAGCCGTTTAGATCTACTTCCCGTCTGAAAGCGCAACACGACTCAAGTGCGAGCTTCTGGCCTTATGCGGCCTGAAGGAATGAATTGTTTGACTCGATGGCCCAAATTAGAAGACTCGTGAAAAATGGATTGGGAAGGAGGATTTCTACGTTATTCTTAGCAATGTAGTGTTGTTTCCGTCTTGAATGGGCTAACCAGCGCCAAAACAATCCTCTAGCCTCTTCACCGCAAAATGGGATGAATGCCGCAGCTCCGTCGAACATTGTGATGTCCTCATGTGTAATGGAGTGAGAAAGAGGATTCCCACGCAATTCCGAGACGTGCAGAGCTGTTTGACTCTTGAAGGCTCAATCCGACTCAGACACGATCATCTTCCTGCCTTATGGGCCCGAGAGGAGTGAGTTTTGCAACTCCGTGGCCCAAATTGGAGACCTTATGAAAAATGGAGAGCAAAGGATGATTTCCACGTAATTTTGAGAGATACAGAGTTTGTTTCCCTCTATAATGAACAAACAAGTTCTAAAATCATCCTCAAGCCTCTTGCCAGCAGAATGGGATGGGTTATGCAATTCCTTTGAAGATTTTGTTGTCCACAGGGATAATGGAGTAAGAAAGAGGATTGCCACCCCAATCCTCAGCCCTGTACAGCCGTTTCCCTCTTGAAAGCCCGATCCGACTCAAATACGAGCATCTCGCCTTATGGCGAAGAAAGCAATGATGAATTTCAAAATCCGTGGCCTATATGTGTCAGCTCACGAAAAACGGAGTGAGAACGATGATTTCCATGCAATGCTGAGCCACGTACAGCCCTTTTCCTCTTGAACGCTCACACCATCTCGAAAACAATCATGCAGCCTTCTGGGAGTAGAGTTGCATCAATTTTGCAACCCTATTGGACATTGTGATGTCCTCATGGGTAATCGAGGGAGAAAGAGGATCCCACGCAATTCCGAGCCGTTGAGATCTATTTCCCGTCTGAAAGCGCAACACGACTCAAGTGCGAGCTTCTGGCCTTATGCGGCCTCAAGGAATAAATTGTTTGACTCGATGGCCCATATTAGAAGACTCGTGAAAAATGGATTGGGAAGGAGGATTTCTACGTTATTCTTACAGCAATGTAGTGTTATTTCCGTCTTGAATCGGCTAAGCAGCGCCAAAACAATCCTCTAGCCTCTTCACCGCAAAATGGGATGAATGCCGCAGCTCCGTCGAACATTGTGATGTCCTCATGGGTAATGGAGTGAGAAAGAGGATTCCCACGCAATTCCGAGACCTGCAGAGCTGTTTAACTCTTGAAGGCTCAATCCGACTCAGACACGATCATCTTCCTGCCTTATGGGCCCGAGAGGAGTGAGTTTTGCAACTCCGTGGCCCAAATTGGAGACCTTATGAAAAATGGAGAGCAAAGGATGATTTCCACGTAATTTTGAGAGATACAGAGCTTGTTTCCCTCTATAATGAACAAACAAGTTCTAAAATCATCCTCAAGCCTCTTGCCAGCAGAATGGGATGGGTTATGCAATTCCTTTGAAGATTTTGTTGTCCACAGGGATAATGGAGTAAGAAAGAGGATTGCCACCCCAATCCTCAGCCCTGTACAGCCGTTTCCCTCTTGAAAGCCCGATCCGACTCAAATACGAGCATCTCGCCTTATGGCGAAGAAATCAATGATGAATTTCAAAATCCGTGGCCTATATGTGTGAGCTCACAAAAAACGGAGTAAGAACGATGATTTCCATGCAATGCTGAGCCAGGTACAGCCCTTTTCCTCTTGAACGCTCACACCATATCGAAAACAATAATGCAGCCTTCTGGGAGTAGAGTTGCATCAATTTTGCAACCCTATTGGACATTGTGATGTCGTCATGGGTAATCGAGGGAGAAAGAGGATCCCACGCAATTCCGAGCCGTTTAGAACTATTTCCCGTCTGAAAACGCAACACGACTCAAGTTCGATCTTCTGGCCTTATGCGGCCTGAAGGAATGAATTGTTTGACTCGATGGCCCATATTAGAAGACTCGTGAAAAATGGATTGGGAAGGAGGATTTCTACGTTATTCTTAGCAATGTAGTGTTGTTTCTGTCTTGAATGGGCTAACCAGCGCCAAAACAATCCTCTAGCCTCTTCACCGGAAAATTGGATGAATGTCGCAGCTCCGTCGAACATTGTGATGTCCTCATGGGTAATGGAGTGAGAAAGAGGATTCCCACGCAATTCCGAGACCTGCAGATCTGTTTGACTCTTGAAGGCTCAATCCGACTCAGACACGATCATCTTCCTGCCTTATGGGGCCGAGAGGTGTGAGTTTTTCAACTCCGTGGCCCAAATTGGAGACCTCATGAAAAATGGAGAGCAAAGGAGGATTTCCACGTAATTTTGAGGGATACAGAGCTTGTTTCCCTCTATAATGAACAAACAAGTTTTAAAATCATCCTCAAGCCTCTTGCCAGCAGAATGGGATGGGTTATGCAATTCCTTTGAAGATTTTGGTGTCCACAGGGATAATGGAGTAAGAAAGAGGATTGCAACCCCAATTCTCAGCCCTGTACAGCCGTTTCACTCTTGAAAGCCCGATCCGACTCAAATACGAGCATCTCGCCTTATGGCGAAGAAAGCAATGATGAATTTCAAAATCCGTGGCCTATACGTGTGAGCTCACGAAAAACGGAGTGAGAACGATGATTTCCATGCAATGCTGAGCCACGTACAGCCCTTTTCCCCTTGAACGCTCACACCATCTCGAAAACAATCATGCAGCCTTCTGGGAGTAGAGTTGCATCAATTTTGCAACCCTATTGGACATTGTGATGTCGTCATGGGTAATCGAGGGAGAAAGAGGATCCCACGCAATTCCGAGCCGTTTAGAACTATTTCCCGTCTGAAAACGCAACACGACTCAAGTTCGATCTTCTGGCCTTATGCGGCCTGAAGGAATGAATTGTTTGACTCGATGGCCCATATTAGAAGACTCGTGAAAAATGGATTGGGAAGGAGGATTTCTACGTTATTCTTAGCAATGTAGTGTTGTTTCTGTCTTGAATGGGCTAACCAGCGCCAAAACAATCCTCTAGCCTCTTCACCGGAAAATTGGATGAATGTCGCAGCTCCGTCGAACATTGTGATGTCCTCATGGGTAATGGAGTGAGAAAGAGGATTCCCACGCAATTCCGAGACCTGCAGATCTGTTTGACTCTTGAAGGCTCAATCCGACTCAGACACGATCATCTTCCTGCCTTATGGGGCCGAGAGGTGTGAGTTTTTCAACTCCGTGGCCCAAATTGGAGACCTCATGAAAAATGGAGAGCAAAGGAGGATTTCCACGTAATTTTGAGGGATACAGAGCTTGTTTCCCTCTATAATGAACAAACAAGTTTTAAAATCATCCTCAAGCCTCTTGCCAGCAGAATGGGATGGGTTATGCAATTCCTTTGAAGATTTTGGTGTCCACAGGGATAATGGAGTAAGAAAGAGGATTGCAACCCCAATTCTCAGCCCTGTACAGCCGTTTCACTCTTGAAAGCCCGATCCGACTCAAATACGAGCATCTCGCCTTATGGCGAAGAAAGCAATGATGAATTTCAAAATCCGTGGCCTATACGTGTGAGCTCACGAAAAACGGAGTGAGAACGATGATTTCCATGCAATGCTGAGCCACGTACAGCCCTTTTCCCCTTGAACGCTCACACCATCTCGAAAACAATCATGCAGCCTTCTGGGAGTAGAGTTGCATCAATTTTGCAACCCTATTGGACATTGTGATGTCCTCATGGGTAATCGAGGCAGAAAGAGGATCCCACGCAATTCCGAGCCGTTGAGATCTATTTCCCGTCTGAAAGCGCAACATGACTCAAGTGCGAGCTTCTGGCCTTATGCGGCCTGAAGGAATAAATTATTTGACTCGATGGCCCATATTTGAAGACTCGTGAAAAATGGATTGGGAAGGAGGATTTCTACGTTATTCTTATAGCAATGTAGTGTTATTTCCGTCTTGAATCGGCTAAGCAGCGCCAAAACAATCCTCTAGCCTCTTCACCGCAAAATGGGATGAATGCCGCAGCTCCGTCGAACATTGTGATGTCCTCATGGGTAATGGAGTGAGAAAGAGGATTCCCACGTAATTCCGAGACCTGCAAAGCTGTTTAACTCTTGAAGGCTCAATCCGACTCAGACACGATCATCTTCCTGCCTTATGGGCCCGAGAGGAGTGAGTTTTGCAACTCCGTGGCCCAAATTGGAGACCTCATGAAAAATGCAGAGCAAAGGAGGATTTCCACGTAATTTTGAGGGATACAGAGCTTGTTTCCCTCTATAATGAACAAACAAGTTCTAAAATCATCCTCAAGCCTCTTGCCAGCAGAATGGGATGGGTTATGCAATTCCTTTGATGATTTTGGTGTCCACAGGGATAATGGAGTAAGAAACAGGATTGCCACCCCAATTCTAAGCCCTGTACAGCCGTTTCCCTCTTGAAAGCCCGATCCGACTCAAATACGAGCATCTCGCCTTATGGCGAAGAAAGCAATGATGAATTTCAAAATCCGTGGCCTATATGTGTGAGCTCACGAAAAACGGAGTGAGAACGATGATTTCCATGCAATGCTGAGCCACGAACAGCCCTTTTCCTCTTGAACGCTCACACCATCTCGAAAACAATCATGCAGCCTTCTGGGAATAGAGTTGCATCAATTTTGCAACCCTATTGGACATTGTGATGTCCTCATGGGTAATCGAGGGAGAACGAGGATCCCACGCAATTCCAAGCCGTTTAGATCTATTTCCCGTCTGAAAGCGCAACACGACTCAAGTGCGAGCTTCTGGCCTTATGCGGCCTGAAGGAATGAATTGTTTGACTCGATGGCCCATATTAGAAGACTCGTGAAAAATGGATTGGGAAGGAGGATTTCTACGTTATTCTTACAGCAATGTAGTGTTATTTCCGTCTTGAATCGGCTAAGCAGCGCCAAAACAATCCTCTAGCCTCTTCACCGCAAAATGGGATGAATGCCGCAGCTCCGTCGAACATTGTGATGTCCTCATGGGTAATGGAGTGAGAAAGAGGATTCCCACGCAATTCCGAGACCTGCAGAGCTGTTTGACTCTTGAAGGCTCAATCCGACTCAGACACGATCATCTTCCTGCCTTATGGGGCCGAGAGGTGTGAGTTTTTCAACTCCGTGGCCCAAATTGGAGACCTCATGAAAAATGGAGAGCAAAGGAGGATTTCTACGTAATTTTGAGGGATACAGAGCTTGTTTCCCTCTATAATGAACAAACAAGTTCTAAAACCATCCTCAAGCCTCTTGCCAGCAGAATGGGATGGGTTATGCAATTCCTTTGAAGATTTTGGTGTCCACAGGGATAATGGAGTAAGAAAGACGATTGCCACCCCAATTCTCAGCCCTGTACAGCCGTTTCCCTCTTGAAAGCCCGATCCGACTCAGATACGAGCATGTCGCCTTATGGCGAAGAAAGCAATGATGAATTTCAAAATCCGTGGCCTATATGTGTGAGCTCACGAAAAACAGAGTGAGAACGATGATTTCCATGCAATGCTGAGCCACGTACAGCCCTTTTCCTCTTGAACGCTCACACTATATCGAAAACAATCGTGCAGCCTTCTGGGGGTAGAGTTGCATCAATTTTGCAACCCTATTGGACATTGTGATGTCCTCATGGGTAATCGAGGGAGAAAGAGGATCCCACGCAATTCCGAGCCGTTTAGATCTATTTCCCGTCTGAAAGCGCAACACGACTCAAGTGCGAGCTTCTGGCCTTATGCGGCCTGAAGGAATGAATTGTTTGACTCGATGGCCCAAATTAGAAGACTCGTGAAAAATGGATTGGGAAGGAGGATTTCTACGTTATTCTTAGCAATGTAGTGTTGTTTCCGTCTTGAATGGGCTAACCAGCGCCAAAACAATCCTCTAGCCTCTTCACCGCAAAATGGGATGAATACCGCAGCTCCGTCGAACATTGTGATGTCCTCATGGGTAATGGAGTGAGAAAGAGGATTCCCACGCAATTCCGAGACCTGCAGAGCTTTTTAACTCTTGAAGGCTCAATCCGACTCAGACACGATCATCTTCCTGCCTTATGGGGCCGAGAGGAGTGAGTTTTGCAACTCTGTGGTCCAAATTGGAGACGTGATGAAAAATGAAGAGCAAAGGATGATTTCCACGTAATTTTGAGGGATACAGAGCTTGTTTCCCTCTATAATGAGCAAACCAACTCTAAAATCATCCTCAAGCCTCTTTCCAGCAGAATGGGATGGGTTATGCAATTCCTTTGAAGATTTTGTTGTCCACAGGGATAATGGAGTAAGAAAGAGGATTGCCACCCCAATCCTCAGCCCTGTACAGCCGTTTCCCTCTTGAAAGCCCGATCCGACTCAAATACGAGCATCTCGCCTTATGGCGAAGAAATCAATGATGAATTTCAAAATCCGTGGCCTATATGTGTGAGCTCACAAAAAACGGAGTAAGAACGATGATTTCCATGCAATGCTGAGCCAGGTACAGCCCTTTTCCTCTTGAACGCTCGCACCATATCGAAAACAATCATGCAGCCTTCTGGGAGTAGAGTTGCATCAATTTTGCAACCCTATTGGACATTGTGATGTCGTCATGGGTAATCGAGGGAGAAAGAGGATCCCACGCAATTCCGAGCCGTTTAGATCTATTTCCCGTCTGAAAACGCAACACGACTCAAGTTCGATCTTCTGGCCTTATGCGGCCTGAAGGAATGAATTGTTTGACTCGATGGCCCATATTAGAAGACTCGTGAAAAATGGATTGGGAAGGAGGATTTCTACGTTATTCTTAGCAATGTAGTGTTGTTTCCGTCTTGAATGGGCTAACCAGCGCCAAAAAAATCCTCTAGCCTCTTCACCGCAAAATGGGATGAATGCCGCAGCTCCGTCGAACATTGTGATGTCCTCATGGGTAATGGAGTGAGAAAGAGAATTCCCACGCAATTCCAAGACCTGCAGAGCTGTTTAACTCTTGAAGGCTCAATCTGACTCAGACACGATCATCTTCCTGCCTTATGGGGCCGAGAGGAGTGAGTTTTGCAACTCCGTGGCCCAAATTGGAGACCTCATGAAAAATGGAGAGCAAAGGATGATTTCCACGTAATTTTGAGAGATACAGAGCTTGTTTCCCTCTATAATGAATAAACAAGTTCTAAAATCATCCTCAAGCTTCTTGCCAGCAGAATGGGATGGGTTATGCAATTCCTTTGAAGATTTTGTTGTCCACAGGGATAATGGAGTAAGAAAGAGGATTGCCACCCCAATCCTCAGCCCTGTACAGCCGTTTCCCTCTTGAAAGCCCGATCTGACTCAAATACGAGCATCTCGCCTTATGGCGAAGAAATCAATGATGAATTTCAAAATCCGTGGCCTATATGTGTGAGCTCACAAAAAACAGAGTAAGAACGATGATTTCCATGCAATGCTGAGCCAGGTACAGCCCTTTTCCTCTTGAACGCTCGCACCATATCGAAAACAATCATGCAGCCTTCTGGGAGTAGAGTTGCATCAATTTTGCAACCCTATTGGACATTGTGATGTCGTCATGGGTAATCGAGGGAGAAAGAGGATCCCACGCAATTCCGAGCCGTTTAGATCTATTTCCCGTCTGAAAACGCAACACGACTCAAGTTCGATCTTCTTGCCTTATGCGGCCTGAAGGAATGAATTGTTTGACTCGATGGCCCAAATTAGAAGACTCGTGAAAAATGGATTGGGAAGGAGGATTTCTACGTTATTCTTAGCAATGTAGTGTTGTTTCTGTCTTGAATGGGCTAACCAGCGCCAAAACAATCCTCTAGCCTCTTCACCGGAAAATTGGATGAATGTCGCAGCTCCGTCGAACATTGTGATGTCCTCATGGGTAATGGAGTGAGAAAGAGGATTCCCACGCAATTCCGAGACCTGCAGAGCTGTTTAACTCTTGAAGGCTCAATCCGACTCAGACACGATCATCTTCCTGCCTTATGGGGCCGAGAGGAGTGAGTTTTGCAACTCTGTGGCCCAAATTGGAGACCTCATGAAAAATGAGGAGCAAAGGAGGATTTCCACGTAATTTTGAGGGATACAGAGCTTGTTTCCCTCTATAATGAACAAACAAGTTCTAAAATCATCCTCAAGCCTCTTGCCAGCAGAATTGGATGGGTTATGCAATTCCTTTGAAGATTTTGGCGTCCACAGGGATAATGGAGTAAGAAAGAGGAGTGCCACCCTAATTCTCAGCCCTGTACAGCCGTTTCCCTCTTGAAAGCCCGATCCGACTCAAATACGAGCATCTCGCCTTATGGCGAAGAAAGCAATGATGAATTTCAAAATCCGTGGCCTATATGTGTGAGCTCACGAAAAACGGAGTGAGAACGATGATTTCCATGCAATGCTGAGCCACGTACAGCCCTTTTCCTCTTGAACGCTCACACCATCTCGAAAACAATCATGCAGCCTTCTGGGAGTAGAGTTGCATCAATTTTGCAACCCTATTGGACATTGTGATGTCCTCATGGGTAATCGAGGGAGAAAGAGGATCCCACGCAATTCCGAGCCGTTTAGAACTATTTCCCGTCTGAAAACGCAACACGACTCAAGTTCGATCTTCTGGCCTTATGCGGCCTGAAGGAATGAATTGTTTGACTCGATGGCCCATATTAGAAGACTCGTGAAAAATGGATTGGGAAGGAGGATTTCTACGTTATTCTTAGCAATGTAGTGTTGTTTCCGTCTTGAATGGGCTAACCAGCGCCAAAAAAATCCTCTAGCCTCTTCACCGCAAAATGGGATGAATGCCGCAGCTCCGTCGAACATTGTGATGTCCTCATGGGTAATGGAGTGAGAAAGAGAATTCCCACGCAATTCCAAGACCTGCAGAGCTGTTTAACTCTTGAAGGCTCAATCTGACTCAGACACGATCATCTTCCTGCCTTATGGGGCCGAGAGGAGTGAGTTTTGCAACTCCGTGGCCCAAATTGGAGACCTCATGAAAAATGGAGAGCAAAGGATGATTTCCACGTAATTTTGAGAGATACAGAGCTTGTTTCCCTCTATAATGAATAAACAAGTTCTAAAATCATCCTCAAGCTTCTTGCCAGCAGAATGGGATGGGTTATGCAATTCCTTTGAAGATTTTGTTGTCCACAGGGATAATGGAGTAAGAAAGAGGATTGCCACCCCAATCCTCAGCCCTGTACAGCCGTTTCCCTCTTGAAAGCCCGATCTGACTCAAATACGAGCATCTCGCCTTATGGCGAAGAAATCAATGATGAATTTCAAAATCCGTGGCCTATATGTGTGAGCTCACAAAAAACGGAGTAAGAACGATGATTTCCATGCAATGCTGAGCCAGGTACAGCCCTTTTCCTCTTGAACGCTCGCACCATATCGAAAACAATCATGCAGCCTTCTGGGAGTAGAGTTGCATCAATTTTGCAACCCTATTGGACATTGTGATGTCGTCATGGGTAATCGAGGGAGAAAGAGGATCCCACGCAATTCCGAGCCGTTTAGATCTATTTCCCGTCTGAAAACGCAACACGACTCAAGTTCGATCTTCTTGCCTTATGCGGCCTGAAGGAATGAATTGTTTGACTCGATGGCCCAAATTAGAAGACTCGTGAAAAATGGATTGGGAAGGAGGATTTCTACGTTATTCTTAGCAATGTAGTGTTGTTTCTGTCTTGAATGGGCTAACCAGCGCCAAAACAATCCTCTAGCCTCTTCACCGGAAAATTGGATGAATGTCGCAGCTCCGTCGAACATTGTGATGTCCTCATGGGTAATGGAGTGAGAAAGAGGATTCCCACGCAATTCCGAGACCTGCAGAGCTGTTTAACTCTTGAAGGCTCAATCCGACTCAGACACGATCATCTTCCTGCCTTATGGGGCCGAGAGGAGTGAGTTTTGCAACTCTGTGGCCCAAATTGGAGACCTCATGAAAAATGAGGAGCAAAGGAGGATTTCCACGTAATTTTGAGGGATACAGAGCTTGTTTCCCTCTATAATGAACAAACAAGTTCTAAAATCATCCTCAAGCCTCTTGCCAGCAGAATTGGATGGGTTATGCAATTCCTTTGAAGATTTTGGCGTCCACAGGGATAATGGAGTAAGAAAGAGGAGTGCCACCCTAATTCTCAGCCCTGTACAGCCGTTTCCCTCTTGAAAGCCCGATCCGACTCAAATACGAGCATCTCGCCTTATGGCGAAGAAAGCAATGATGAATTTCAAAATCCGTGGCCTATATGTGTGAGCTCACGAAAAACGGAGTGAGAACGATGATTTCCATGCAATGCTGAGCCACGTACAGCCCTTTTCCTCTTGAACGCTCACACCATCTCGAAAACAATCATGCAGCCTTCTGGGAGTAGAGTTGCATCAATTTTGCAACCCTATTGGACATTGTGATGTCCTCATGGGTAATCGAGGGAGAAAGAGGATCCCACGCAATTCCGAGCCGTTTAGAACTATTTCCCGTCTGAAAACGCAACACGACTCAAGTTCGATCTTCTGGCCTTATGCGGCCTGAAGGAATGAATTGTTTGACTCGATGGCCCATATTAGAAGACTCGTGAAAAATGGATTGGGAAGGAGGATTTCTACGTTATTCTTAGCAATGTAGTGTTGTTTCCGTCTTGAATGGGCTAACCAGCGCCAAAAAAATCCTCTAGCCTCTTCACCGCAAAATGGGATGAATGCCGCAGCTCCGTCGAACATTGTGATGTCCTCATGGGTAATGGAGTGAGAAAGAGAATTCCCACGCAATTCCAAGACCTGCAGAGCTGTTTAACTCTTGAAGGCTCAATCTGACTCAGACACGATCATCTTCCTGCCTTATGGGGCCGAGAGGAGTGAGTTTTGCAACTCCGTGGCCCAAATTGGAGACCTCATGAAAAATGGAGAGCAAAGGATGATTTCCACGTAATTTTGAGAGATACAGAGCTTGTTTCCCTCTATAATGAACAAACAAGTTCTAAAATCATCCTCAAGCCTCTTGCCAGCAGAATGGGATGGGTTATGCAATTCCTTTGAAGATTTTGTTGTCCACAGGGATAATGGAGTAAGAAAGAGGATTGCCACCCCAATCCTCAGCCCTGTACAGCCGTTTCCCTCTTGAAAGCCCGATCTGACTCAAATACGAGCATCTCGCCTTATGGCGAAGAAATCAATGATGAATTTCAAAATCCGTGGCCTATATGTGTGAGCTCACAAAAAACGGAGTAAGAACGATGATTTCCATGCAATGCTGAGCCAGGTACAGCCCTTTTCCTCTTGAACGCTCGCACCATATCGAAAACAATCATGCAGCCTTCTGGGAGTAGAGTTGCATCAATTTTGCAACCCTATTGGACATTGTGATGTCGTCATGGGTAATCGAGGGAGAAAGAGGATCCCACGCAATTCCGAGCCGTTTAGATCTATTTCCCGTCTGAAAACGCAACACGACTCAAGTTCGATCTTCTTGCCTTATGCGGCCTGAAGGAATGAATTGTTCGATGGCCCATATTAGAAGACTCGTGAAAAATGGATTGGGAAGGAGGATTTCTACGTTATTCTTAGCAATGTAGTGTTGTTTCTGTCTTGAATGGGCTAACCAGCGCCAAAACAATCCTCTAGCCTCTTCACCGGAAAATTGGATGAATGTCGCAGCTCCGTCGAACATTGTGATGTCCTCATGGGTAATGGAGTGAGAAAGAGGATTCCCACGCAATTCCGAGACCTGCAGAGCTGTTTAACTCTTGAAGGCTCAATCCGACTCAGACACGATCATCTTCCTGCCTTATGGGGCCGAGAGGAGTGAGTTTTGCAACTCTGTGGCCCAAATTGGAGACCTCATGAAAAATGAGGAGCAAAGGAGGATTTCCACGTAATTTTGAGGGATACAGAGCTTGTTTCCCTCTATAATGAACAAACAAGTTCTAAAATCATCCTCAAGCCTCTTGCCAGCAGAATTGGATGGGTTATGCAATTCCTTTCAAGATTTTGGCGTCCACAGGGATAATGGAGTAAGAAAGAGGATTGCCACCCTAATTCTCAGCCCTGTACAACCGTTTCCCTCTTGAAAGCCCGATCCGACTCAAATACGAGCATCTCGCCTTATGGCGAAGAAAGCAATGATGAATTTCAAAATCCGTGGCCTATATGTGTGAGCTCACGAAAAACGGAGTGAGAACGATGATTTCCATGCAATGCTGAGCCACGTACAGCCCTTTTCCTCTTGAACGCTCACACCATCTCGAAAACAATCATGCAGCCTTCTGGGAGTAGAGTTGCATCAATTTTGCAACCCTATTGGACATTGTGATGTCCTCATGGGTAATCGAGGGAGAAGGAGGATCCCACGCAATTCCGAGCCGTTGAGATCTATCTCCCGTCTGAAAGTGCAACACGACTCAAGTACGAGCTTCTGGCCTTATGTGGCCTAAAGGAATGAATTGTTTGACTCGATGGCCCATATTAGAAGACTCGTGAAAAATGGATTGGGAAGGAGGATTTCTACGTCATTCTTAGCAATGTAGTGTTGTTTCTGTCTTGAATGGGCTAACCAGCGCCAAAACAATCCTCTAGCCTCTTCACCGTAAAATGGGATGAATGTCGCAGCTCCGTCGAACATTGTGATGTCCTCATGGGTAATGGTTTGAGAAAGAGGATTCCCACGCAATTCCGAGACCTGCAGAGCTGTTTAACTCTTGAAGGCTCAATCCGACTCAGACACGATCATCTTCCTGCCTTATGGGGCCGAGAGGAGTGAGTTTTGCAACTCCGTGGCCCAAATTGGAGACCTCATGAAAAATGGAGAGCAAAGGAGGATTTCCACGTAATTTTGAGGGATACAGAGCTTGTTTCCCTCTATAATGAACAAACAAGTTCTAAAATCATCCTCAAGCCTCTTGCCAGCAGAATTGGATGGGTTATGCAATTCCTTTGAAGATTTTGGCGTCCACAGGGATAATGGAGTAAGAAAGAGGATTGCCACCCTAATTCTCAGCCCTGTACAGCCGTTTCCCTCTTGAAAGCCCGATCCGACTCAAATACGAGCATCTCGCCTTATGGCGAAGAAAGCAATGATGAATTTCAAAATCCGTGGCCTATATGTGTGAGCTCACGAAAAACGGAGTGAGAACGATGATTTCCATGCAATGCTGAGCCACGTACAGCCCTTTTCCTCTTGAACGCTCACACCATCTCGAAAACAATCATGCAGCCTTCTGGGAGTAGAGTTGCATCAATTGTGCAACCCTATTGGACATTGTGATGTCCTCATGGGTAATCGAGGGAGAAAGAGGATCCCACGCAATTCCGAGCCGTTCAGATCTATTTCCCGTCTGAAAGCGCAACACGACTCAAGTGCGAGCTTCTGGCCTTATGCGGCCTAAAGGAATAAATTGTTTGACTCGATGGCCCATATTAGAAGACTCGTGAAAAATGGATTGGGAAGGAGGATTTCTACGTTATTCTTAGCAATGTAGTGTTGTTTCCGTCTTGAATGGGCTAACCAGCGCCAAAACAATCCTCTCGCAAAATGGGATGAATGCCGCAGCTCCGTCGAACATTGTGATGTCCTCATGGGTAATGGAGTGAGAAAGAGAATTCCCACGCAATTCCAAGACCTGCAGAGCTGTTTAACTCTTGAAGGCTCAATCTGACTCAGACACGATCATCTTCCTGCCTTATGGGGCCGAGAGGAGTGAGTTTTGCAACTCCGTGGCCCAAATTGGAGACCTCATGAAAAATGGAGAGCAAAGGATGATTTCCACGTAATTTTGAGAGATACAGAGCTTGTTTCCCTCTATAATGAACAAACAAGTTCTAAAATCATCCTCAAGCCTCTTGCCAGCAGAATTGGATGGGTTATGCAATTCCTTTGAAGATTTTGGCGTCCACAGGGATAATGGAGTAAGAAAGAGGATTGCCACCCCAATCCTCAGCCCTGTACAGCCGTTTCCCTCTTGAAAGCCCGATCCGACTCAAATACGAGCATCTCGCCTTATGGCGAAGAAAGCAATGATGAATTCCAAAATCCGTGGCCTATATGTGTGAGCTCACAAAAAACGGAGTAAGAACGATGATTTCCATGCAATGCTGAGCCAGGTACAGCCCTTTTCCTCCTGAACGGTCACACCATATCGAAAACAATCATGCAGCCTTCTGGGAGTAGAGTTGCATCAATTTTGCAACCCTATTGGACATTGTGATGTCCTCATGGGTAATCGAGGGAGAAAGAGGATCCCACGCAATTCCGAGCCGTTTAGATCTATTTCCCGTCTGAAAACGCAACACGACTCAAGTTCGAGCTTCTGGCCTTATGCGGCCTGAAGGAATGAATTGTTTGACTCGATGGCCCATATTAGAAGACTTGTGAAAAACGGATTGGGAAGGAGGATTTCTACGTTATCCTTACAGCAATGTAGTGTTATTTCCGTCTTGAATTGGCTAAGCAGCGCCAAAACAATCCTCTAGCCTCTTCACCGCAAAATGGGATGAATGCCGCAGCTCCGTCGAACATTGTGATGTCCTCATGGGTAATGGAGTGAGAAAGAGGATTCCCACGCAATTCCGAGACCTGCAGAGCTGTTTAACTCTTGAAGGCTCAATCCGACTCAGACACGATCATCTTCCTGCCTTATGGGCCCGAGAGGAGTGAGTTTTGCAACTCCGGGGCCCAAATTGGAGACCTCATGAAAAATGGAGAGCAAAGGAGGATTTCCACGTAATTTTGAGGGATACAGAGCATGTTTCCCTCTATAATGAACAAACAAGTTCTAAAATCATCCTCAAGCGACGTACAGCCCTTTTCCTCTTGAACGCTCACACCATCTCGAAAACAATCATGCAGCCTTCTGGGAGTAGAGTTGCATCAATTTTGCAACCCTATTGGACATTGTGATGTCCTCACGGGTAATCGAGGGAGAAAGAGGATCCCACGCAATTCCGAGCCGTTTAGATCTATCTCCCGTCTGAAAACGCAACACGACTCAAGTTCGAGCTTCTGGCCTTATGCGGCCTGAAGGAATGAATTGTTTGACTCGATGGCCCATATTAGAAGACTTGTGAAAAATGGATTGGGAAGGAGGATTTCTACGTTATCCTTACAGCAATGTAGTGTTGTTTCCGTCTTGAATCGGCTAAGCAGCGCCAAAACAATCCTCTAGCCTCTTCACCGCAAAAAGGGATGAATGCCGCAGCTCCGTCGAACATTGTGATGTCCTCATGGGTAATGGAGTGAGAAAGAGGATTCCCACGCAATTCCGAGACCTGCAGAGCTGTTTAACTCTTGAAGGCTCAATCCGACTCAGACACGATCATCTTCCTGCCTTATGGGCCCGAGAGGAGTGAGTTTTGCAACTCCGGGGCCCAAATTGGAGACCTCATGAAAAATGGAGAGCAAAGGAGGATTTCCACGTAATTTTGAGGGATACAGAGCATGTTTCCCTCTATAATGAACAAACAAGTTCTAAAATCATCCTCAAGCGACGTACAGCCCTTTTCCTCTTGAACGCTCACACCATCTCGAAAACAATCATGCAGCCTTCTGGGAGTAGAGTTGCATCAATTTTGCAACCCTATTGGACATTGTGATGTCCTCACGGGTAATCGAGGGAGAAAGAGGATCCCACGCAATTCCGAGCCGTTTAGATCTATCTCCCGTCTGAAAGCGCAACACGACTCAAGTACGAGTTTCTGGCCTTATGCGGCCTGAAGGAATGAATTCTTTGACTCGATGGCCCAGATTAGAAGACTCATGAAAAATGGATTGGGAAGGAGGATTTCTACGTGATTCTTAGCAATGTAGTGTTCTTTCCGTCTTGAATGGGCTAACCAGCGCCAAAACAATCCTCTAGCCTCTTCACCGCAAAATGGGATGAATGCCGCAGCTCCGTCGAACATTGTGATGTCCTCATGGGTAATGGAGTGAGAAAGAGGATTCCCACGCAATTCCGAGACCTGCAGAGCTGTTTAACTCTTGAAGGCTGAATCCGACTCAGACACGATCATCTTCCTGCCTTATGGGGCCGAGAGGAGTGAGTTTTGCAACTCCGTGGCCCAAATTGGAGACGTCATGAAAAATGGAGAGCAAAGGAGGATTTCCACGTAATTTTGAGGGATACAGAGCTTGTTTCCCTCTATAATGAACAAACCAGCTCTAAAATCATCCTCAAGCCTCTTGCCAGCAGATTGGGATGGGTTATGCAATTCCTTTGAAGATTTTGGTGTCCACAGGGATAATGGAGTAAGAAAGAGGATTCCCATCCCAATTCTCAGCCCTGTACAGCCGTTTCACTCTTGAAAGCCCGATCCGACTCAAATACGAGCATCTCGCCTTACGGCGAAGAAAGCAATGATGAATTTAAAAATCCGTGGCCTATATGTGTGAGCTCACGAAAAACGGAGTGAGAACGATGATTTCCATGCAATGATGCTGAGCCACTTACAGCCCTTTTCCTCTTGAACGCTCACACCATCTTGAAAACAATCATGCAGCCTTCTGGGAGTAGAGTTGCATCAATTTTGCAACCCTATTGGACATTGTGATGTCCTCATGGGTAATCGAGGGAGAAGGAGGATCCCACGCAATTCCGAGCCGTTTAGATCTATCTCCCGTCTGAAAGCGCAACACGACTCAAGTACGAGCTTCTGGCCTTATGCGGCCTGAAGGAATGAATTCTTTGACTCGATGGCCCAGATTAGAAGACTCGTGAAAAATGGATTGGGAAGGAGGATTTCTACGTGATTCTTAGCAATGTAGTGTTCTTTCCGTCTTGAATGGGGTAACCAGCGCCAAAACAATCCTCTAGCCTCTTCACCGCAAAATGGGATGAAGGCCGCAGCTCCGTCGAACATTGTGATGTCCTCATGGGTAATGGAGTGAGAAAGAGGATTCCCACGCAATTCCGAGACCTGCAGAGCTGTTTAACTCTTGAAGGCTCAATCCGACTCAGAACGATCATCTTCCTACCTTATGAGGCCGAGAGGAGTGAGTTTTGCAACTCCGTGGCCCAAATTGGAGACGTCATGAAAAATGGAGAGCAAAGGAGGATTTCCACGTAATTTTGAGGGATACAGAGCTTGTTTCCCTCTATAATGAACAAACCAGCTCTAAAATCATCCTCAAGCCTCTTGCCAGCAGATTGGGATGGGTTATGCAATTCCTTTGAAGATTTTGGTGTCCACAGGGATAATGGAGTAAGAAGGAGGATTCCCATCCCAATTCTCAGCCCTGTACAGCCGTTTCACTCTTGAAAGCCCGATCCGACTCAAATACGAGCATCTCGCCTTACGGCGAAGAAAGCAATGATGAATTTAAAAATCCGTGGCCTATATATGTGAGCTCACGAAAAATGGAGTGAGAACGATGATTTCCATGCAATGATGCTGAGCCACGTACATCCCTTTTCCTCTTGAACGCTCACACCATCTCGAAAACAATCATGCAGCCTTCTGGGAGTAGAGTTGCATCAATTTTGCAACCCTATTGGACATTGTGATGTCCTCACGGGTAATCGAGGGAGAAAGAGGATCCCACGTAATTCCGAGCCGTTTAGATCTATCTCCCGTCTGAAAGCGCAACACGACTCAAGTACGAGCTTCTGGCCTTATGCGGCCTGAAGGAATGAATTCTTTGACTCGATGGCCCAGATTAGAAGACTCGTGAAAAATGGATTGGGAAGGAGGATTTCTACGTGATTCTTAGCAATGTAGTGTTCTTTCCGTCTTGAATGGGCTAACCAGCGCCAAAACAATCCTGTAGCCTCTTCACCACAAAATGGGATGAATGCCGCAGCTCCGTCGAAGATTGTGATGTCCTCTTGGGTAATGGAGTGAGAAAGAGGATTCCCACGCAATTCCGAGACCTGCAGAGCTGTTTAACTCTTGAAGGCTCAATCCGACTCAGACACGATCATCTTCCTTCCTTATGGGGCCGAGAGGAGTGAGTTTTGCAACTCCGTGGCCTAAATTGGAGACGTCATGAAAAGTGGAGAGCAAAGGAGGATTTCCACGTAATTTTGAGTTATACAGAGCTTGTTCCCCTCTATAATGAACAAACCAGCTCTAAAATCATCCTCAAGCCTCTTGCCAGCAGAATGGGATGGGTTATGCAATTCCTTTGAAGATTTTGGTGTCCACAGGGATAATGGAGTAAGAAAGAGGATTCCCACCCCAATTCTCAGCCCTGTACAGCCCTTTCCCTCTTGAAAGCCCGATCCGACTCAAATACGAGCATCTCGCCTTATGGCGAGGAGAGCAATGATGAATTTCAAAATCCGTGGCCTATATGTGTGAGCTCACAAAAAACGGAGTGAGAACGATGATTTCCATGCAATGATGCTGAGACACGTACAGCCCTTTTCCTCTTGAACGCTCACACCATCTCGAAAACAATCATGCAGCCTTCTGGGAGTAGAGTTGCATCAATTTTGCAACCCTATTGGACATTGTGATGTCCTCACGGGTAATCGAGGGAGAAAGAGGATCCCACACAATTCTGAGCCGTTTAGATCTATCTCCCGTCTGAAAGCGCAACACGACTCAAGTACGAGCTTCTGGCCTTATGCGGCCTGAAGGAATGAATTCTTTGACTCGATGGCCCAGATTAGAAGACTCGTGAAAAATGGATTGGGAAGGAGGATTTCTACGTGATTCTTAGCAATGTAGTGTTGTCTCCGTCTTGAATGGGGTAACCAGCGCCAAAACAATCCTCTAGCCTCTTCACCGCAAAATGGGATGAA
This sequence comes from Albizia julibrissin, assembly GCA_037074505.1. NCBI lineage: Eukaryota > Viridiplantae > Streptophyta > Magnoliopsida > Fabales > Fabaceae > Albizia > Albizia julibrissin. Next base: position 29,556,111 of record CM073481.1, on the reverse strand, counting down.
TGCCGCAGCTCCGTCGAAGATTGTGATGTCCTCATGGGTAATGGAGTGAGAAAGAGGATTCCCACGCAATTACGAGACCTGCAGAGCTGTTTAACTCTTGAAGGCTCAATCCGACTCAGACACGATCATCTTCCTGCCTTATGGGGCCGAGAGGAGTGAGTTTTGCAACTCCGTGGCCCAAATTGGAGACCTCATGAAAAATGGAGAGTAAAGGAGGATTTCCACGTAATTTTGAGGGATACAGAGCCTGTTTCCCTCTATAATGAACAAACCAGCTCTAAAATCATCCTCAAGCCTCTTCCCAGATTAATGGCATGGGTTATGCAATTCCTTTGAAGATTTTGGTGTCCACAGGGATAATGGAGTAAGAAAGAGGATTCCCACCCCAATTCTCAGCCCTGTACAGCCCTTTCCCTCTTGAAAGCCCGATCCGACTCAAATACGAGCATCTCGCCTTATGGCGAAGAAAGCAATGATGAATTTCAAAATCCATGGCCTATATGTGTGAGCTCACGAGAACCGGAGTGAGAACGATGATTTCCATGCAATGCTGAGCCACGTACAGCCCTTTTCCTCTTGAACGCTCACACCATCTCGAAAAAATCATGCAGCCTTCTGGGAGTAGAGTTGCATCAATTTTGCAACCCTATTGGACATTGTGATGTCCTCACGGGTAATCGAGGGAGAAAGAGGATCCGACGCAATTCCGAGCCGTTTAGATCTATCTCCCGTCTGAAAGGGCAACACGGCTCAAGTATGAGCTTCTGGCCTTATGCGGCCTGAAGGAATGAATTCTTTGACTCGATGGCCCAGATTAGAAGACTCGTGAAAAATGGATTGGGAAGGAGGATTTCTACGTGATTCTTAGCAATGTAGTGTTCTTTCCGTCTTGAATGGGCTAACCAGCGCCAAAACAATCCTTTAGCCTCTTCACCACAAAATGGGATGAATGCCGCAGCTCCGTCGAAGATTGTGATGTCCTCATGGGTAATGGAGTGAGAAAGAGGATTCCCACGCAATTCCGAGACCTGCAGAGCTGTTTAACTCTTGAAGGCTCAATCCGACTCAGACACGATCATCTTCCTGCCTTATGGGGCCGAGAGGAGTGAGTTTTGCAACTCCGTGGCCCAAATTGGAGACGTCATGAAAAATGGAGAGCAACGGAGGATTTCCACGTGATTTTGAGGGATACAGAGCATGTTCTCCTCTATAATTAACAAACCAGCTCTAAAATCATCCTCAAGCCTCTTGCCAGATTAATGGCATGGGTTATGCAATTCCTTTGAAGATTTTGGTGTCCACAGGGATAATGGAGTAAGAAAGAGGATTCCCATCCAAATTCTCAGCCCTGTACAGCCGTTTCACTCTTGAAAGCCCGATCCGACTCAAATACGAGCATCTCGCCTTACGGCGAAGAAAGCAATGATGAATTTAAAAATCCGTGGCCTATATGTGTGAGCTCACGAAAAACGGAGTGAGAACGATGATTTCCATGCAATGATGCTGAGCCACGTAGAGCCCTTTTCGTCTTGAACGCTCACACCATCTCGAAAACAATCATGCAGCCTTCTGGGAGTAGAGTTGCATCAATTTTGCAACCCTATTGGACATTGTGATGTCCTCACGGGTAATCGAGGGAGAAAGAGGATCCCACGCAATTCCGAGCCGTTTAGATCTATCTCCCGTCTGAAAGCGCAACACGACTCAAGTACGAGCTTCTGGCCTTATGCGGCCTGAAGGAATGAATTCTTTGACTCGATGGCCCAGATTAGAAGACTCGTGAAAAATGGATTGGGAAGGAGGATTTCTACGTGATTCTTAGCAATGTAGTGTTCTTTCCGTCTTGAATGGGCTAACCAGCGCCAAAACAATCCTTTAGCCTCTTCACCACAAAATGGGATGAATGCCGCAGCTCCGTCGAAGATTGTGATGTCCTCATGGGTAATGGAGTGAGAAAGAGGATTCCCACGCAATTCCGAGACCTGCAGAGCTGTTTAACTCTTGAAGGCTCAATCCGACTCAGACACGATCATCTTCTTGCCTTATGGGGCCGAGAGGAGTGATTTTTGCAACTCCGTGGCCCAAATTGGACACCTCATGAAAAATGGAGAGCAAAGGAGGATTTCAACGTAATTTTGAGGGATACAGAGCTTGTTTCCCTCTATAATGAACAAACCAGCTCTAAAATCATCCTCAAGCCTCTTGCCAGATTAATGGCATGGGTTATGCAATTCCTTTGAAGATTTTGGTGTCCACAGGGATAATGGAGTAAGAAAGAGGATTCCCACCCCAATTCTCAGCCCTTTACAGTCCTTTCCCTCTTGAAAGCCCGTTCCGACTCAAATACGAGCATCTCGCCTTATGGCGAGGACAGCAATGATGAATTTCAAAATCCGTGGCCTATATGTGTGAGCTCACGAAAAACGGAGTGAGAACGATGATTTCCATGCAATGCTGAGCCACGTAGAGCCCTTTTCGTCTTGAACGCTCACACCATCTCGAAAACAATCATGCCGCCTTCTGGGAGTAGAGTTGCATCAATTTTGCAACCCTATTTTACATTGTGATGTCCTCATGGGTAATCGAGGGAGAAAGAGTATCCCACTCAATTCCGAGCTGTTTAGATCTATCTCCTGTCTCAAAGCGCAACACGACTGAAGTACGAGCTTCTGGCCATATGCGGCCTGAAGGAATGAATTCTTTGACTCGATGGCCCAGATTAGAAGACTCGTGAAAAATGGATTGGGAAGGAGGATTTCTACGTGATTCTTAGCAATGTAGTGTTCTTTCCGTCTTGAATAGGGTAACCAGCGCCAAAACAATCCTCTAGCCTCTTCACCGCAAAATGGGATGAATGCCGCAGCTCCGTCGAACATTGTGATGTCCTCATGGGTAATGGAGTGAGAAAGAGGATTCCCACGTAATTCCGAGACCTGCAGAGCTGTTTAACTCTTGAAGGCTCAATCCGACTCAGACACGATATTCTTCCTGCCTTATGGGGCCGAGAGGAGTGAGTTTTGCAACTCCGTGGCCCAAATTGGAGACCTCATGAAAAATGGAGAGTAAAGGAGGATTTCCACGTAATTTTGAGGGATACAGAGCCTGTTTCCCTCTATAATGAACAAACCAGCTCTAAAATCATCCTCAAGCCTCTTCCCAGATTAATGGCATGGGTTATGCAATTCCTTTGAAGATTTTGGTGTCCACAGGGATAATGGAGTAAGAAAGAGGATTCCCACCCCAATTCTCAGCCCTGTACAGCCCTTTCCCTCTTGAAAGCCCGATCCGACTCAAATACGAGCATCTCGCCTTATGGCGAAGAAAGCAATGATGAATTTCAAAATCCATGGCCTATATGTGTGAGCTCACGAAAACCGAAGTGAGAACGATGATTTCCATGCAATGCTGAGCCACGTACAGCCCTTTTCCTCTTGAACGCTCACACCATCTCGAAAACAAGCATGCAGCCTTCTGGGAGTAGAGTTGCATCAATTTTGCAACCCTATTGGACATTGTGATGTCCTCACGGGTAATCGAGGGAGAAAGAGGATCCCACGTAATTCCGAGCCGTTTAGATCTATCTCCCGTCTGAAAGCGCAACACGACTCAAGTACGAGCTTCTGGCCTTATGCGGCCTGAAGGAATGAATTCTTTGACTCGATGGCCCAGATTAGAAGACTCGTGAAAAATGGATTGGGAAGGAGGATTTCTACGTGATTCTTAGCAATGTAGTGTTCTTTCCGTCTTGAATGGGCTAACCAGCGCTAAAACAATCCTGTAGCCTCTTCACCACAAAATGGGATGAATGCCGCAGCTCCGTCGAAGATTGTGATGTCCTCTTGGGTAATGGAGTGAGAAAGAGGATTCCCACGCAATTCCGCGACCTGCAGAGCTGTTTAACTCTTGAAGGCTCAATCCGACTCAGACACGATCATCTTCTTGCCTTATGGGGCCGAGAGGAGTGATTTTTGCAACTCCGTGGCCCAAATTGGACACCTCATGAAAAATGGAGAGCAAAGGAGGATTTCAACGTAATTTTGAGGGATATAGAGCTTGTTTCCCTCTATAATGAACAAACCAGCTCTAAAATCATCCTCAAGCCTCTTGCCAGATTAATGGCATGGGTTATGCAATTCCTTTGAAGATTTTGGTGTCCACAGGGATAATGGAGTAAGAAAGAGGATTCCCACCCCAATTCTCAGCCCTTTACAGTCCTTTCCCTCTTGAAAGCCCGTTCCGACTCAAATACGAGCATCTCGCCTTATGGCGAGGACAACAATGATGAATTTCAAAATCCGTGGCCTATATGTGTGAGCTCACGAAAAACGGAGTGAGAACGATGATTTCCATGCAATGATGCTGAGACACGTACAACCCTTTTCCTCTTGAACGCTCACACCATCTCGAAAACAATCATGCAGCCTTCTGGGAGTAGAGTTGCATCAATTTTGCAACCCTATTGGACATTGTGATGTCCTCACGGGTAATCGAGGGAGAAAGAGGATCCCACACAATTCCGAGCCGTTTAGATCTATCTCCCGTCTGAAAGCGCAACACGACTCAAGTACGAGCTTCTGGCCTTATGCGGCCTGAAGGAATGAATTCTTTGACTCGATGGCCCAGATTAGAAGACTCGTGAAAAATGGATTGGGAAGGAGGATTTCTACGTGATTCTTAGCAATGTAGTGTTGTTTCCGTCTTGAATGGGGTAACCAGCGCCAAAACAATCCTCTAGCCTCTTCACGCAAAATGGGATGAATGCCGCAGCTCCGTCGAACATTGTGATGTCCTCATAGGTAATGGAGTGAGAAAGAGGATTCCCACGCAATTCCGAGACCTGCAGAGCTGTTTAACTCTTGAAGGCTCAATCCGACTAAGACACGATCATCTTCCTGCCTTATGGGGCTGAGAGGAGTGAGTTTTGCAACTCCGTGGCCCAAATTGGAGACCTCATGAAAAATGGAGAGCAAAGGAGGATTTCCACGTAATTTTGAGGGATACAGAACTTGTTTCCCTCTATAATGAACAAACCAGCTCTAAAATCATCCTCAAGCCTCTTGCCAGCAGAATGGGATGGGTTATGCAATTCCTTTGAAGATTTTGGTGTCCACAGGGATAATGGAGTAAGAAAGAGGATTCCCACCCCAATTCTCAGCCCTGTACAGCCCTTTCCCTCTTGAAAGCCCGATCCGACTCAAATACGAGCATCTCGCCTTATGGCGAGGACAACAATGATGAATTTCAAAATCCGTGGCCTATATGTGTGAGCTCACGAAAAACGGAGTGAGAACGATGATTTCCATGCAATGCTGAGCCACGTACAGCCCTTTTCCTCTTGAACGCTCACACCATCTCGAAAACAATCATGCAGCCTTCTGGGAGTAGAGTTGCATCAATTTTGCAACCCTATTGGACATTGTGATGTCCTCACGGGTAATCGAGGGAGAAAGAGGATCCGACGCAATTCCGAGCCGTTTAGATCTATCTCCCGTCTGAAAGCGCAACACGACTCAAGTACGAGCTTCTGGCCTTATGCGGCCTGAAGGAATGAATTCTTTGACTCGATGGCCCAGATTAGAAGACTCGTGAAAAATGGATTGGGAAGGAGGATTTCTACGTAATTCTTAGCTATGTAGTGTTATTTCCGTCTTGAATGGGCTAACCAGCGCTAAAACAATCCTCTAGCCTCTTCACCGCAAAATGGGATGAATGCCGCAGCTCTGTCGAACATTGTGATGTCCTCATGGGTAATGGAGGGAGAAAGAGGATTCCCACGCAATTCCGAGACCTGCAGAGCTGTTTAACTCTTGAAGGCTCAATCCGACTAAGACACGATCATCTTCCTGCCTTATGGGGCTGAGAGGAGTGAGTTTTGCAACTCCGTGGCCCAAATTGGAGACCTCATTAAAAATGGAGAGCAAAGGAGGATGTCCACGTAATTTTGAGGGATACAGAACTTGTTTCCCTCTATAATGAACAAACGACTCTAAAATCATCCTCAAGCCTCTTGCCAGCAGAATGGGATGGGTTATGCAATTCCTTTGAAGATTTTGGTGTCCACAGGGATAATGGAGTAAGAAAGAGGATTCCCACCCCAATTCTCAGCCCTGTACAGCCCTTTCCCTCTTGAAAGCCCGATCCGACTCAAATACGAGCATCTCGCCTTATGGCGAGGACAACAATGATGAATTTCAAAATCCGTGGCCTATATGTGTGAGCTCACGAAAAACGGAGTGAGAATGATGATTTCCATGCAATGCTGAGCCACGTACAGCCCTTTTCCTCTTGAACGCTCACACCATCTCGAAAACAATCATGCAGCCTTCTGGGAGTAGAGTTGCATCAATTTTGCAACCCTATTGGACATTGTGATGTCCTCACGGGTAATCGAGGGAGAAAGAGGATCCCACACAATTCCGAGCCGTTTAGATCTATCTCCCGTCTGAAAGCGCAACACGACTCAAGTACGAGCTTCTGGCCTTATGCGGCCTGAAGGAATGAATTCTTTGACTCGATGGCCCAGATTAGAAGACTCGTGAAAAATGGATTGGGAAGGAGGATTTCTACGTGATTCTTAGCAATGTAGTGTTGTTTCCGTCTTGAATGGGGTAACCAGCGCCAAAACAATCCTCTAGCCTCTTCACGCAAAATGGGATGAATGCCGCAGCTCCGTCGAACATTGTGATGTCCTCATAGGTAATGGAGTGAGAAAGAGGATTCCCACGCAATTCCGAGACCTGCAGAGCTGTTTAACTCTTGAAGGCTCAATCCGACTAAGACACGATCATCTTCCTGCCTTATGGGGCTGAGAGGAGTGAGTTTTGCAACTCCGTGGCCCAAATTGGAGACCTCATGAAAAATGGAGAGCAAAGGAGGATTTCCACGTAATTTTGAGGGATACAGAACTTGTTTCCCTCTATAATGAACAAACCAGCTCTAAAATCATCCTCAAGCCTCTTGCCAGCAGAATGGGATGGGTTATGCAATTCCTTTGAAGATTTTGGTGTCCACAGGGATAATGGAGTAAGAAAGAGGATTCCCACCCCAATTCTCAGCCCTGTACAGCCCTTTCCCTCTTGAAAGCCCGATCCGACTCAAATACGAGCATCTCGCCTTATGGCGAGGACAACAATGATGAATTTCAAAATCCGTGGCCTATATGTGTGAGCTCACGAAAAACGGAGTGAGAACGATGATTTCCATGCAATGCTGAGCCACGTACAGCCCTTTTCCTCTTGAACGCTCACACCATCTCGAAAACAATCATGCAGCCTTCTGGGAGTAGAGTTGCATCAATTTTGCAACCCTATTGGACATTGTGATGTCCTCACGGGTAATCGAGGGAGAAAGAGGATCCGACGCAATTCCGAGCCGTTTAGATCTATCTCCCGTCTGAAAGCGCAACACGACTCAAGTACGAGCTTCTGGTCTTATGCGGCCTGAAGGAATGAATTCTTTGACTCGATGGCCCAGATTAGAAGACTTGTGAAAAATGGATTGGGAAGGAGGATTTCTACGTAATTCTTAGCTATGTAGTGTTATTTCCGTCTTGAATGGGCTAACCAGCGCTAAAACAATCCTCTAGCCTCTTCACCGCAAAATGGGATGAATGCCGCAGCTCTGTCGAACATTGTGATGTCCTCATGGGTAATGGAGGGAGAAAGAGGATTCCCACGCAATTCCGAGACCTGCAGAGCTGTTTAACTCTTGAAGGCTCAATCCGACTAAGACACGATCATCTTCCTGCCTTATGGGGCTGAGAGGAGTGAGTTTTGCAACTCCGTGGCCCAAATTGGAGACCTCATTAAAAATGGAGAGCAAAGGAGGATGTCCACGTAATTTTGAGGGATACAGAACTTGTTTCCCTCTATAATGAACAAACGACTCTAAAATCATCCTCAAGCCTCTTGCCAGCAGAATGGGATGGGTTATGCAATTCCTTTGAAGATTTTGGTGTCCACAGGGATAATGGAGTAAGAAAGAGGATTCCCACCCCAATTCTCAGCCCTGTACAGCCCTTTCCCTCTTGAAAGCCCGATCCGACTCAAATACGAGCATCTCGCCTTATGGCGAGGACAACAATGATGAATTTCAAAATCCGTGGCCTATATGTGTGAGCTCACGAAAAACGGAGTGAGAACGATGATTTCCATGCAATGCTGAGCCACGTACAGCCCTTTTCCTCTTGAACGCTCACACCATCTCGAAAACAATCATGCAGCCTTCTGGGAGTAGAGTTGCATCAATTTTGCAACCCTATTGGACATTGTGATGTCCTCACAGGTAATCGAGGGAGAAAGAGGATCCGACGCAATTCCGAGCCGTTTAGATCTATCTCCCGTCTGAAAGCGCAACACGACTCAAGTACGAGCTTCTGGCCTTATGCGGCCTGAAGGAATGAATTCTTTGACTCGATGGCCCAGATTAGAAGACTCGTGAAAAATGGATTGGGAAGGAGGATTTCTACGTGATTCTTAGCAATGTAGTGTTGTTTCTGTCTTGAATGGGGTAACCAGCACCAAAACAATCCTCTAGCCTCTTCACCGCAAAATGGGATGAATGCCGCAGCTCCGTCGAACATTGTGATGTCCTCATGGGTAATGGAGTGAGAAAGAGGATTCCCACGTAATTCCGAGACCTGCAGAGCTGTTTAACTCTTGAAGGCTCAATCCGACTCAGACACGATCATCTTCCTGCCTTATGGGGCCGAGAGGAGTGAGTTTTGCAACTCCGTGGCCCAAATTGGAGACCTCATGAAAAATGGAGGGCAAAGGAGGATTTCCACGTAATTTTGAGGGATACAGAGCCTGTTTCCCTCTATAATGAACAAACCAGCTCTAAAATCATCCTCAAGCTTCTTGCCAGCAGAATGGGATGGGTTATGCAATTCCTTTGAAGATTTTGGTGTCCACAGGGATAATGGAGTAAGAAAGAGGATTCCCACCCCAATTCTCAGCCCTGTACAGCCCTTTCCCTCTTGAAAGCCCGATCCGACTCAAATACGAGCATCTCGCCTTATGGCGAGGAGAGCAATGATGAATTTCAAAATCCGTGGCCTATATGTGTGAGCTCACGAAAACCGGAGTGAGAACGATGATTTCCATGCAATGCTGAGCCACGTACAGCCCTTTTCCTCTTGAACGCTCACACCATCTCGAAAACAATCATGCAGCCTTCTGGGAGTAGAGTTGCATCAATTTTGCAACCCTATTGGACATTGTGATGTCCTCACGGGTAATCGAGGGAGAAAGAGGATCCCACGCAATTCCGAGCCGTTTAGATCTATCTCCCGTCTGAAAGCGCAACACGACTCAAGTACGAGCTTCTGGCCTTATGCGGCCTGAAGGAATGAATTCTTTGACTCGATGGCCCAGATTAGAAGACTCGTGAAAAATGGATTGGGAAGGAGGATTTCTACGTAATTCTTAGCTATGTAGTGTTATTTCCGTCTTGAATGGGCTAACCAGCGCTAAAACAATCCTCTAGCCTCTTCACCGCAAAATGGGATGAATGCCGCAGCTCTGTCGAACATTGTGATGTCCTCATGGGTAATGGAGGGAGAAAGAGGATTCCCACGCAATTCCGAGACCTGCAGACCTGTTTAACTCTTGAAGGCTCAATCCGACTCAGACACGATCATCTTCCTGCCTTATGGGGCCGAGAGGAGTGAGTTTTGCAACTCGGTGGCCCAAATTGGAGACCTCATAAAAAATGGAGAGCAAAGGAGGATTTCCACGTAATTTTGAGGGATACAGAGCCTGTTTTCCTCTATAATGAACAAACCAGCTCTAAAATCATCCTCAAGCCTCTAATCAGCAGAATGGGATGGGTTATGCAATTCCTTTGAAGATTTTGGTGTCCACAGGGATAATGGAGTAAGAAAGAGGATTTCGACCCCAATTCTCAGCCCTGTACAGCCGTTTCCCTCTTGAAAGCCCGATCCGACTCAAATACGAGCAGCTCACCTTATGGCGAGGAAAGCAATGATGAATTTCAAAATCCGTGGCCTATATGTGTGAGCTCACGAAAAACGGAGTGAGAACGATGATTTCCATGCAATGCTGAGCCACGTACTGCCCTTTTCCTCTTGAACGATCACACCATCTCGAAAACAATCATGCAGCCTTCTGGGAGTAGAGTTGAATCAATTTTGCAACCCTATTGGACATTGTGATGTCCTCATGGGTAATCGAGGGAGAAAGAGGATCCCACGCAATTCCGAGCCGTTTAGATCTACTCCCGTCTGAAAGCGCAACACGACTCAAGTACGAGCTTCTAGCCTTATGCGGCCTGAAGGAATGAATTCTTTGACTCGATGGCCCAGATTAGAAGACTCGTGAAAAATGGATTGGGAAGGAGGATTTCTACGTAATTCTTAGCAATGTAGTGTTATTTCCGTCTTGAATGGGCTAACCAGCGCCAAAACAATCCTCTAGCCTCTTCACCGCAAATGGGATGAATGCCGCAGCTCCGTCGAACATTGTGATGTCCTCATGGGTAATGGAGTCAGAAAGAGGATTCCCACGCAATTCCAAGACCTGCAGAGCTGTTTAACTCTTGAAGGCTCAATCCGACTCAGACACGATCATCTTCCTGCCTTATGGGGCCGAGAGGAGTGAGTTTTGCAACTCCGTGGCCCAAATTGGAGACCTCATGAAAAATGGAGGGCAAAGGATGATACGTCCCGGGTCTGGGAGGGGGTGTGGATCGAGTTCGGGGTCTGGTGGCACCCACAGTCGTTGGAGACAGGGGCCCGTGTCTGTACTGGGTTAAAGGAATAGGGGTGCGCCTCTGCTACCAGCTTAAGCTTTTAGCATGATGGTTAGCGCTTCAAAGTTAAGCGTGCTCAGCCGAGGGTAGTCTCAGGATGGGTGACCCCCTGGGAAGTCCTCGTGTTGTAGCGCTTCGTTCCTGAGGTTTGGTATCAGAGCCAGCACGGGTTCGAATCCTGGTTCCATCGAAAGGTTCGAGGACGAACCTCCTTAAAGAGGGAGGGAATGATACGTCCCGGGTCTGGGAGGGGGTGTGGATCGAGTTCGGGGTCTGGTGGCACCCACAGTCGTTGGAGACAGGGGCCCGTGTCTGTACTGGGTTAAAGGAATAGGGGTGCGCCTCTGCTACCAGCTTAAGCTTTTAGCATGATGGTTAGCGCTTCAAAGTTAAGCGTGCTCAGCCGAGGGTAGTCTCAGGATGGGTGACCCCCTGGGAAGTCCTCGTGTTGTAGCGCTTCGTTCCTGAGGTTAGATGGTGCGAACCCACAAGGGAAGACCCCACGAACCCACAACCAATATGAATATACGCACCCCAAGAACGCTAAACGCAGATCGACGATCCACTTGAACCCTTGAGCACGAAAGAACAAGGACCCGAAGTGTTGGAAGACGCCACAAGGTTGATCAAGCCTTGATAAGTCTGTTAGTTCTAAGAAGAACCCTAGAGAGAATTCACTCCCAAGAAACAAGGTGCAGAAAAGTGCAACCTTTCATTCAATAATCAAGTTTCAAGTCTCCCTCCAAATGAAGGGTTACAAGATATTTAAAGAGAAGTTTCAAAAACCCTAATTGCATTAAATGCATCCTAGAAAATTGAAACTAACCTAATCAATTAATTAATTAAGAAACTTAAAAGTCAAATATGCAAATTGTCCAATAATTTTCGCACAAATAAAAGTCCTAAAATATAATCAGCATTTAAGGCCCAAAATGTGCTTATTTAGGCCCAGATGAATCCTTCCATGTATAGTACTAGGTCCAAGCTCTTTGTTTTGAAGTCTCTAAGCCCAAAATTTGATTAGTATCTCCATTTGCAGCCCATATGATATTAGTGACGTTTTCAGCATTTTTGTCCGGATTTGATCCGATCACCTCTTGCTTTGTCCAAGCCTCTTGCACTAGCCCATTTAATGCTTCCTTAATTTGTTTGGCTCTTCCTCTTGTGATTGGTCCACTTGGAATTTGCAAAGGATCACTTGAATTTGAATGCACAACTTGCTGATTCGCATCATTCCCTCTCTCCTCAAAAGGATTCGTCCTCGAATCTTCACCTACATCAAAAGGAGATAAATCAGCTACATTAAAAGTACCACTAACAGAATACTCACCGGGCAAATCAATCTTGTAAGCGTTATCATTTATTCGCTCAAGCACTTGGAATGGACCATCTCCTCTTGGAGCTAATTTTGATTTTCTTTGAGTTGGAAATCTCTCTTTTCTCATATGCACCCACACCCAATCTCCAGGTTCAAAAAGAACACGCCTTCTCCCTTTGTTTGCTTTGGATGCATATTCCTCATTTTTCTTTTCAATTTGCTGTTTCACATGCTTATGAAGTTGCTGCACTAGTTCAGCTTTCTTTTTCCCATCAAGACTTTTTCTCTCATCAATAGGCAATGGTAATAAATCCAAAGGAGTTAGTGGATTAAAACCATATACTATTTCAAAAGGGGAATAATCAGTAGATGAATGCACACTTCTATTATATGCAAATTCAATGAATGGCAAGCAACCTTCCCAATTTTTTAAATTCTTTTGAATCACAATTCTAAGTAATTGAGACAAGGTTCTATTAACAACTTCAGTTTGTCCATCAGTTTGTGGATGACAAGCAGTAGAAAATAATAATTTAGTACCAAGCTTTCCCCACAAAATTCTCCAAAAATGACTCAAGAATTTTGTATCCCTATCAGAAACAATACTTTTAGGAACACCATGAAGTCTCACAATTTCTCTGAAGAACAAATCAGCAATATATGTGGCATCATCAGTTTTATGACATGCAATGAAATGTGCCATTTTGGAAAATCTATCCACAACTACAAATATGGAATCCATTCCTCTTTTTGACCTAGGCAACCCCAATACAAAATCCATTGAGATATCAACCCAAGGTTCACTAGGTACAGGTAAAGGAGTATACAAACCATGTGGCAAAACTCTAGATTTAGCCTTTTTGCATATTATGCATTTAGCACAAATTCTTTCCACATCACGTTTCATTTTAGGCCAAAAGAAATGCTCATGCAAAACATCCAAAGTTTTTTTCACACCAAAGTGACCCATTAAACCTCCCCCATGTGCTTCTCTCACAAGCAATTCACGCAATGAACATTGAGGCACACACAATTTGTTTTCTTTAAACAAGTATCCATCAACCCTGTAAAATTTATCAAATGTTTTCTTTTCACAAGCAAGAAACACTTCAGCAAAATCAGCATCATTTGCATACAACTTCTTGATATGTTCAAAGCCAAGCAATCTAGTATTAAGAGAAGAAAGAAGAGTATACCTTCTTGACAATGCATCGGCAACCACATTCTCTTTACCTTTCTTGTATTTGATGACATATGGAAATGTCTCAATAAATTCCAGCCACCTTGCATGTCTCTTGTTCAGCTTACCTTGCCCCTTAATATGCTTCAAGGACTGATGATCAGTGTGAATCACAAATTGTTTGGGCCAAAGGTAGTGTTGCCAATTCTCCAATGCTCTTTTAAGTGCATAGAGCTCTTTATCATAAGTTGGATACTTCAAGGCTGCTCCATTTAGTTTTTCACTAAAATAAGCAATTGGCTTGCTTTCCTGCATTAAAACAGCCCCTATCCCAACTCCAGACGCATCACATTCAATCTCAAAAGTTTTGCCAAAATCAGGCAATACCAACACAGGTGCAGAACACAATCTATCCTTAAGTTTAATGAATGCATCATCTTGTGCTTTATCCCATTTAAAACCAACAGATTTTTTAATAACCTCAGTGAGTGGTGCAGCAAGTGTGCTAAAATCTTTTACAAATCGCCTATAAAAGCTAGCCAAACCATGAAAACTTCTTACCTCAGTTATGCTTTTAGGTGTTGGCCATTCTTTTATAGCTCTTATCTTTTCCTTATCTACTTCTATTCCTTTAGCACTCACCACAAAACCAAGAAAAACAATTTTATCCATGCAAAAATCACACTTCTTCATATTTGCAAATAATTTTTCCTTCCTCAAAACATCAAGCACACAATGCAAATGATTCAAATGCTCATCCAAATCCTTGCTATAAATCAGAATATCATCAAAATAAACCACAACAAATTTCCCAATAAAAGCACGCAAAACATGGTTCATTAATCTCATGAAAGTACTAGGCGCATTAGTTAAACCAAATGGCATAACTAGCCATTCATACAATCCATGTTTGGTCTTAAAAGCAGTTTTCCACTCATCCCCTTCCCTCATTCTAATTTGATGGTACCCAGATTTCAAATCAATCTTAGAAAATACAATAGAACCATGTAATTCATCAAGCATATCATCTAATCTAGGAATGGGATGGCGATACTTTACAGTGATATTGTTGACAGCTCTACAATCAATGCACATCCTCCAAGTCCCATCTTTCTTTGGCACTAGAAGTACTGGGACTGCACAAGGGCTCAAACTTTCTCTAATATAGCCTTTTGCCATGAGCTCTTCTACTTGCCTTTGAAGCTCTTTTGTTTCTTCAGGGTTGCTCCTATATGCTGGCCTATTAGGAATTGTTGCTCCAGGAATGAAATCAATTTGATGTTCAATTCCTCTAATAGGTGGTAAACCTGGTGGAATCTCTTCAGGGAACACATCATCAAATTCCTGCAACAAAGAACCAATAACACTAGGAAAAGAAGAGTTAATGTCATTAGTGTTAAAAAAGGATTCCTTGTAAACAAGGAGAAGCAAGTGTGTTTCAGCCAGAAAAGCACTCCTCACTTCACTTTCTTTTGCATAAAAACTCATTTTCTTTTTTTCTTTTCTCTCTTCACTCTTTTCCTTTCTCTGGCTTTCTTTTTCTGAACTCTCAGATTTTCTTCTCTCTTTCTCACTCCCTATTCTTTTTGATTTTTCTCTTTCATGTTTCTCATTTTCCATATCACTCTTTTTCTTATCTCTTTCTCTTTTCATCTTGAGTTGATCCTCATAGACTTGTTTTGGAGTCAATGGTACAAGAGTCACGGGTCTGTTGTTCATTACAAAAGAATATCTATTTGTAAACCCATCCCTCTTTACTTTTCTATCAAACTCCCAAGGTCTTCCCAAAAGCAGATGTGCAGCATGCATAGGAACAACATCACATATTATTTCATCACAATATTTGCCAATGGAAAAGGAAACAAGAACTTGCTTATCAACTTTAATTTCCCCACATTCATTCAACCATTGCAGCTTGTATGGTCTAGGGTGTCTAGTGGTAGGTAAATTCAATTTCTCAACTAATGTAGTGCTTGCAACGTTTGTTACACTCCCACCATCAATTATCAAGCTACAAACTTTATTATTGATGAGGCAACGAGTATGGAAAATATTTTCCCTTTGCTCATTCATCTCATTTTCCTTCACTTGACAATTCAAAGCTCTTCTAACCACAAGACATTCTCCTTCCACAGCATATTCAACCCCATCATCACTAGCATCTTCAATTAAGGGCATGGAATCATGATCACTTTCACTTTCGGTGACAACTTCATTATTTTTCAAAATCATGACTCTCTTGTTGGGGCACTGAGAAGCTATATGACCTATACCCAAACACTTGAAACACTTTATATCTCTATTTCTAGAAGTTTGGGAATCAGGTTTACCTTTGCTCTTTGATGTAGCGTCTTCTCTGCCTTTGGTTGCCTCCCTTTGGATAGCTCTTTCTCCTTTCTTCCAAATCTGTTTTTGTGAAGAACTTGATCCATAATGGAATTTTGAAGCACTTTTACGCTTGAGTTGCTTTTCCACCTTAATTGCCATATGCACCATGTCCTCCAACTCTACATAGTGTTGCAATTCCACTATGTCAGCAATGTCTTTGTGAAGTCCATTTAGGAAACGAGCCATTGTAGCCTCTCTTTCTTCTTGCACATTAGCTCTTATTAAAGCTAATTCCATCTCTTTATAATATTCCTCTACACTCTTAGAACCTTGTGTAAGGGTCTGCAACTTTTGATAAAGCTCCCTATAGTAATGATTAGGGATAAATCTCCTCCTCATTAGAGTTTTCATTTCTCTCCATGTTGTTACAGGCCTCTCACCATTATTTCTTCTGTTAGTGCCTAATTTATCCCACCAAACAATGGCATAATCAGTGAATTCTATTGCTGCTAACTTCACCTTTTTAGCCTCAGAATAGTTATGGCACTCAAAAATCATCTCTATCTTCTTCTCCCACTCCAAATATGCTTCAGGATCACTCCTACCTTGGAACGGTGGTATTTTCATTTTGATGCTCCCAAGGTTTCCATCGACTCTATTTCTTTCCCTAGGAATATTTCTGCCATGTCTTCTCTCATACCTCCTATCTCCTCTAACCCTATTTCTCCCCACTTCAAATTCAGATTCAAGATCTTCCTCACTAGCACCACTACCCTCATAACTTTCAGATTCAAATTCATCCATAGAAGCATCCCATTGCCTATTGTGCCTTCGAGGATTTGGCCGGACTCTTTGCAGATTTGCAATCCTTTCATCTTGCCTATCCATCCTATCCCTTATTTCTCCAAAAACCACATTCATACGTGCAAATTGTTGCTGCATTGCCCTGAGGTGGTCATCTAGATTCAGTGGATTACCACCTGAAGTTTCTTCTGCATTAGACATGGTATCTGCAAGAAAGATGTTAGAGAAATAAATTTCCTCACAAATTCCTCACGTGTTTCCCTCAAGAATGTCACTCTTCACTCATGTTTCACTCAAATTGGGCTTTTTGAATTGATGTATATCACTCTTGCCTTTTTCCGCTCTTAGATTCCTCTTGAGGCTCTTTAAAGAACTAAGCAATTTAATCAATGCAATCACAACTTATAGAGATCAACACAACACTCAGATATAAGGAACATCAAAGTGAGTATGGGAAAAGGAGTTTAAGGAAAAACAAAAGTTCAATTGACAAAGTGAAAAAGGTACAGTCAAATTCTAGGTATTAGGATAGATGCTTGCATATAACACTTCCAGCATACCAATTGGAACTTTCTTCTCTTTTTTTTTTGTTTTTTTTGTTTTGCTGCTTTTTTTTGTCAATTTTTTTTTCTTTTTTTTTTCCTGATGCTGGTTTTTTTTCTCTTTTTTTTTTTTACTGAAATTTAAAGAGAATACTCAATCTATCACAAACAATCTCAAGCAATCTGAACCCAGAAATTCTAGAAATGCGTCATTTTCAAAAGACTATAACGTACTGTAGAAATTTTGGATTGAGATGAAACTGAAACGACTGGAAAGATGAGATTCTGAACAATGAGAATGACCTATTAAATGACCAAAACCGCAAAGTAAAACGTGTCAAACAAGGAAAGAAGATTTGATGACGTTCTGGAAAAAAATGACGAATTGACACAGAAAATTTGCAGAAACACGACTGATTTAAAATGACTAGAACTCACTAATGACAAATCGAATTGAACTAATTCCAAAACTATATGAAAGAAGAGATTTTGAACTATGAAAAGGACTTACTAAACATTGGAAACGACAAAGAGACGGTTAACGAAAAGAAGCAAAAATTTCAGACATGAACGCAGATGACCTAGACGAAAAGACTCAAGAACAAAGTACGAAACCCTAAGCGAAATTTAAAACAACGAATGGAAAGATGTGACCTGAGTTTAGATCCGAAGCTCTGATACCAAGATGGTGCGAACCCACAAGGGAAGACCCCACGAACTGATGCGATCCAGAATCAACAAGTTGTCTCTTCATATTCAAGTGTTGACTCTTCAACTTCAAACTATGATTTTCAAATTCCAGCCGGTCCAGTCACAAGAGCACAAGCTAAAATATTTAAGGAAGCATTGATTGGGCTTATTCAAGAGGCTAATGCAAATCAGATGGCAATTGGATCAACGATTGTGGATAAAGATGTTGAAAACGTCATTAATTTCATATGGACTGCAGATGGAGATACTAATCAAGTTTTGGGCTTAGAGACTTCAAAACAAAGAGCTTGGACCTAGTACTATACATGGGAGAACTCATTTTGGCCTAAATAAGCACATTTTGGGCCTTGAATGCTGATTAAATTTTGTGACTTTTATTTGTGCGAAAATTATTAGATATTTGGCCTAAAAAAAAAAAAAAAAAAGACTTGAAACTTGATTATTGAATGAAAGGTTGCACTTTTCTGCACCTTGTTTCTTGGGAGTGGATTCTCTCTAGGGTTCTTCTTAGAACTAACAGACTTATCAAGGCTTGATCAACCTTGTGGCGTCTTCCAACACTTCGGGTCCTTGTTCTTTCGTGCTCAAGGGTTCAAGTGGATCGTCGATCTGCGTTTAGCGTTTTTGGGGTGCGTATATTCATATTGGTTGTGGGTTCGTGGGGTCTTCCCTTGTGGGTTCGCACCTTCTTGGTATCAGAGCTTCGGATCTAAACTCAGGTCACATCTTTCTATTCGTTGTTTCAATTTTTCGTTTAGGGTTTCATGCTTTGTTCTTGAGTCTTTTCGTCTAGGTCATCTGCGTTCGTGTCTGAAATTTTTGCTTCTTTTCGTTAACCGTATCTTTGTCGTTTCCAATGTTTAGTGAGTCTTTTTCATAGTTCAAAATCTCTTCTTTCATATCGTTTTGGAATTAGTTCAATTAGATTTGTCATTAGTGAGTTCTAGCCATTTTAAATCAGTCGTGTTTCTGCAAATTTTCTGTGTCAATTCGTCATTTTTTTCCAGAACGTTATCAAATCTTCTTTCCTTGTTTGACCCGTTTTACTTTGCGGTTTTGGTCATTTAATAGGTCATTCTCATTGTTTAGAATCTCATCTTTCCAGTAGTTTCAGTTTCATCTCAATCCAAAATTTCTACAGTACGTTATAGTCTTTTGAAAATGACGCCTTTCTGGAATTTCTGGGTTCAGATTGCTTGAGATTGCTTGTGATAGATTGTCATTTGAATTCCTGATTCTCCCTCAATTCCCTTTCGATCTCCTTTCATAGATTGTCATTTGATATTCCATATTTCTAAGTGTTGGTTTGATTTCTGCAAATTGTGATTGCATTGATTAAATTGCTTAGTTCTTTTACAGAGCCTTAAGAGGAATCTAAGAGTGGAAAAAAGGCAAGAGTGACATACATCAATTTAAAAGCCAAATTTGAGAGAAACACGAGTGACACTAAACTTGTTTGAGTGAAACACGTGAGAAGAGTGGTGAGGTCCCTTTTTTTTCTAAATCTAACTTTTCAGGTACTACCAATATGCATGATGAAAAAGAAATTCATAGACATCTTCAATCCTTGTTAAAAGGAATGCAAAAGCTTAATGCTGAAAACGACCAATGGATGTCTAGTCACAACTCCAGATCAAAAAGAGAATTCCAAAGAAAGCTGCAAGAGTTTAAACAAGGCTCCATGAGTGTTAATGAATATTTTCAAGAGATGGAATTAGCCTTGATTAGAGCTGGAGTAAAAGAAACTTCAAGAGCCACTAAGGATCGTTTTGTAAATGGGCTTAATCTTGATTTAGCTTGTTTTGCAACGACCCTGACCTTCTTAGATATTGATATTTTAGTTCAGTTTGTTGCTGAGTATGAGCAAAAGATCAAGCAACAAAGGAGTTCAGAGAGTAGCTCCAATTCAAAGGAGATTGAAAGCTTGATAGTTACAGTCTCTAATGACGAGTTAGAGCCAACCAAGGAGGAAGAACAGCCTAATGTTGAACATCAAGCTGAGAAGTGTGAAGAAGATGTTCCTGTTCCAAGTATCAATCTTGTGATTGAAGAAGTTCCTCTTAATCATGAAAATAAAAGTGAAAATATAAGTGAGAGTGGTTGTTGTCAAACTGTTGTTGAGATAAAAATTCAGCTTGAGAGAGAAAAAGACATTGAGAGCACTAAGTATTGTCAAAGTAAGGAGAGTAAAAGTGAGTTTGAAAGACAAAAAGCTATTGAGAGTATGAAGTGTTTTCAGAATAAAGAGGGTGAAGAATTGAGTGAAAAGCAAGAAGAAAAGAATTGTGAGAAAAGTGAGAGCAAGGATATTTCTTCAGTTACTAATGATCTTAATCATTATTTGCCTTGTGATTTTGATGTGTTGCAGGTGTTCTTGGATTTGATCCCTAAAAAGCCACCCGATGGATTCTTCTTATCTTCAAGAGGCATTGAATCTTCATCTCCTTCGCATGGTAAGCTTAACAAGAGACATGCAAGCTGGCTGAAATTTATTGAGACACTCCCATATGTTGTCAAATACAAGAAAGGTGAAGATTCGAGGGCGAATCCTTTTGAGGAGAGAGGGAATGATGCGATCCAGAATCAACAAGTTGTCTCTTCATATTCAAGTGTTGACTCTTCAACTTCAAACTATGATTTTCAAATTCCAGCCGGTCCAGTCACAAGAGCACAAGCTAAAATATTTAAGGAAGCATTGATTGGGCTTATTCAAGAGGCTAATGCAAATCAGATGGCAATTGGATCAACAATTGTGGATAAAGATGTTGAAAACGTCATTAATTTCATATGGACTGCAGATGGAGATACTAATCAAGTTTTGGGCTTAGAGACTTCAAAACAAAGAGCTTGGACCTAGTACTATACATGGGAGAACTCATTTTGGCCTAAATAAGCACATTTTGGGCCTTGAATGCTGATTAAATTTTGTGACTTTTATTTGTGCGAAAATTATTAGATATTTGGCCTAAAAAAAAAAAAAAGACTTGAAACTTGATTATTGAATGAAAGGTTGCACTTTTCTGCACCTTGTTTCTTGGGAGTGGATTCTCTCTAGGGTTCTTCTTAGAACTAACAGACTTATCAAGGCTTGATCAACCTTGTGGCGTCTTCCAACACTTCGGGTCCTTGTTCTTTCGTGCTCAAGGGTTCAAGTGGATCGTCGATCTGCGTTTAGCGTTCTTGGGGTGCGTATATTCATATTGGTTGTGGGTTCGTGGGGTCTTCCCTTGTGGGTTCGCACCACGAACCCACAACCAATATGAATATACGCACCCCAAGAACGCTAAACGCAGATCGACGATCCACTTGAACCCTTGAGCACGAAAGAACAAGGACCCGAAGTGTTGGAAGACGCCACAAGGTTGATCAAGCCTTGATAAGTCTGTTAGTTCTAAGAAGAACCCTAGAGAGAATTCACTCCCAAGAAACAAGGTGCAGAAAAGTGCAACCTTTCATTCAATAATCAAGTTTCCAGTCTGCCTCCAAATGAAGGGTTACAAGATATTTAAAGAGAAGTTTCAAAAACCCTAATTGCATTAAATGCATCCTAGAAAATTGAAACTAACCTAATCAATTAATTAATTAAGAAACTTAAAAGTCAAATATGCAAATTGTCCAATAATTTTCGCACAAATAAAAGTCCTAAAATATAATCAGCATTTAAGGCCCAAAATGTGCTTATTTAGGCCCAGATGAATCCTTCCATGTATAGTACTAGGTCCAAGCTCTTTGTTTTGAAGTCTCTAAGCCCAAAATTTGATTAGTATCTCCATTTGCAGCCCATATGATATTAGTGACGTTTTCAGCATTTTTGTCCGGATTTGATCCGATCACCTCTTGCTTTGTCCAAGCCTCTTGCACTAGCCCATTTAATGCTTCCTTAATTTGTTTGGCTCTTCCTCTTGTGATTGGTCCACTTGGAATTTGCAAAGGATCACTTGAATTTGAATGCACAACTTGCTGATTCGCATCACTCCGTTTTTCGTGAGCTCACACGTATAGGCCACGGATTTTGAAATTCATCATTGCTTTCGTCGCCATAAGGCGAGATGCTCGTATTTGAGTAGGATCGGGCTTTCAAGAGGGAAACGGCTGTACAGGGCTGAGAATTGTGGTGGGAATCCTCTTTCTTACTCCATTATCCCTGTGGACACCAAAATCTTCAAAGGAATTGCATAACCTATCCCATTCACTGGCAAGAGGCTTGACGATGATTTTAGAGCTGGTTTGTTCATTATAGAGGGAAACAAGCTCTGTATCCCTCAAAATTACGTGGAAATCCTCCTTTGCTCTCCATTTTTCATGAGGTCTCCAATTTGGGCCACAGAGTTGCAAAATTCACTCCTCTCGGCCCCATAAGGCAGGAAGATGATCGTGTCTGAGTCGGATTGAGCCTTCAAGAGTTAAACAGCTCTGCAGGTCTCGGAATTGCGTGGGAATCCTCTTTCTCACTCCATTACCCATGAGGACATCACAATGTTCGACGGAGCTGCGGCATTCATCCCATTTTGCGGTGAAGAGGCTAGAGGATTGTTTTGGCGCTGGTTAGCCCATTCAAGACGGAAATAACACTACATTGCTAAGAATCACGTAGAAATCCTCCTTCCCAATCCATTTTTCACGAGTCTTCTAATTTGGGCCATCGAGCCAAACAATTCATTCCTTCAGGCCGTATAAGGCCAGAAGCTCGCACTTGAGTCGTGTTGCGCTTTCAGATGGGAAGTAGATCTAAACGGCTCGGAATTGCGTGGGATTCTCTTTCTCCCTCGATTACCCATGAGGACATCACAATGTCCAATAGGGCTGAAAAATTGATGCAACTCTACTCCCAGAAGGCTGCATGATTGTTTTCGAGATGGTGTGAGCGTTCAAGAGGAAAAGGGCTCTACGTGGCTCAGCATTGCATGGAAATCATCGTTCTCACTCCTTTTTTCGTGAGCTCACACATATACGCCACGGATTTTGAAATTCATCATTCCTTTCTTTGCCATAATGCGAGATGCTCGTATTTGAGTCGGATCGGGCTTTCAAGAGGGAAACGGCTGTACAGGGCTGAGAATTGTGGTGGCAATCCTCTTTCTTACTCCATTATCCCTGTTGACACCAAAATCTTCAAAGGAATTGAATAACCCATCCCATTCTCCTGGCAAGAGGCTTGAGGATGATTTTAGAGCTGGTTTGTTCATTATAGAGGGAAACAAGCTCTGTATCCCTCAAAATTACGTGGAAATCCTCCTTTGCTCTCCATTTTTCATGAGGTCTCCAATTTGGGCCACGGAGTTGCAAAACTCACTCCTCTCGGCCCCATAAGGCAGGAAGATGATCGTGTCTGAGTCGGATTGAGCCTTCAAGAGTTAAACAGCTCTGCAGGTCTCGGAATTGCGTGGGAATCCTCTTTCTCACTCCATTACCCATGAGGACATCACAATGTTCGACGGAGCTGCGGCATTCATCCCATTTTGCGGTGAAGAGGCTAGAGGATTGTTTTGGCGCTGGTTAGCCCATTCAGGACGGAAATAACACTACAATGCTAAGAATCACGTAGAAATCCTCCTTCCCAATCCATTTTTCACGAGTCTTCTAATGTGGGCCATCAAGTCAAACAATTCATTCCTTCAGGCCCCATAAGGCCAGAAGCTCGCACTTGAGTCGTGTTGCGCTTTCAGACGGGAAGTAGATCTAAACGGCTCGGAATTGCGTGGGATCCTCTTTCTCCCTCGATTACCCATGAGGACATCACAATGTCCAATAGGGTTGCAAAATTGATGCAACTCTACTCCCAGAAGGCTGCATGATTGTTTTCGAGATGGTGTGAGCGTTCAAGAGGAAAAGGGCTCTACGTGGCTCAACATTGCATGGAAATCATCGTTCTCACTCCTTTTTTCGTGAGCTCACACATATACGCCACAGATTTTGAAATTCATCATCGCTTTCTTTGCCATAATGCGAGATGCTCGTATTTGAGTGGGATCGGGCTTTGAAGAGGGAAACGGCTTTACAGGGCTGTGAATTGTGGTGGGAATCCTCTTTCTTACTCCATTATCCCTGTGGACACCAAAATCTTCAAAGGAATTGCATAACCCATCCCATTCTCCTGGAAAGAGGCTTGAGGATGATTTTAGAGCTGGTTCGATCATTATAGAGGGAAACAAGCTCTGTATCCCTCAAAATTACGTAGAAATCCTCCTTTGCTCTCCATTTTACATGAGGTCTCCAATTTGGGCCACGAAGTTGCAAAACTCACACCTCTCGGCCCCATAAGGCAGGAAGATGATCGTGTGTGAGTCGGATTGAGCCTTCAAGAGTTAAACAGCTCTGCAGGTCTCGGAATTGGGTGGGAATCCTCTTTCTCACTCCATTACCCATGAGGACATCACAATGTTCGACGGAGCTGCGGCATTCATCCTATGTTGCGGTGAAGAGGCTAGAGGATTGTTTTGGCGCTGGTTAGCCCATTCAAGACGGAAATAACACTACATTGCTAAGAATCACGTAGAAATCCTCCTTCCCAATCCATTTTTCACGAGTCTTCTAATTTGGGCCATCGAGTCAAACAATTCATTGCTTCAGGCCGTATAAGGCCAGAAGCTCGCACTTGAGTCGTGTTGCGCTTTCAGACGGGAAGTAGATCTAAACGGCTCGGAATTGCGTGGGATTCTCTTTCTCCCTCGATTACCCATGAGGACATCACAATGTCCAATAGGGTTGCAAAATTGATGCAACTCTACTCCCAGAAGGCTGCATGATTGTTTTCGAGATGGTGTGAGCGTTCAAGAGGAAAAGGGCTGTACGTGTCTCAGCATTGCATGGAAATCATCGTTCTCACTCCGATTTTCGTGAGCTCACACATATAGTCCACGGATTTTGAAATTCATTATTGCTTTCCTCGCCATAAGGCGAGATGCTAGTATTTGAGTCGGATCGGGCTTTTAAGAGGGAAAGGGCTGTACAGGGCTGAGAATTGGGGTGGGAATCCTCTTTCATACTCCATTATCCCTGTGGACACCAAAATCTTCAAAGGAATTGCATAACCCATCCCATTCTGCTGGCAAGAGGCTTGAGGATGATTTTAGAGCTGGTTTGTTCATTATAGAGGGAAACAGGCTCTGTATCCCTCAAAATTACGTGGAAATCCTCCTTTGCTCTCCATTTTTCATGAGGTCTCCAATTTGGTCCACCGAGTTGCAAAACTAACTCCTCTCGGCCCCATAAGGCAGGAAGATGATCGTGTCTGAGTCGGATTGAGCCTTCAAGAGTTAAACAGCTCTGCAGGTCTCGGAATTGCGTGGGAATCCTCTTTCTCACTCCATTACCCATGAGGACATCACAATGTTCGACGGAGCTGCGACATTCATCCCATTTTGCGGTGAAGAGGCTAGAGGATTGTCTTAGCGCTGGTTAGCCCATTCAAGACGGAAATAACACTACATTGCTAAGAATTACGTAGAAATCCTCCTTCCCAATCCATTTTTCACGAGTCTTCTAATCTGGGCAATCGAGTCAAAGAATTCATTCCTTCAGGCCGCATAAGGCCAGAAGCTCGTACTTGAGTCGTGTTGCGCTTTCAGACGGGAGATTGATCTAAACGGCTCGGAATTGCGTGGGATACTCTTTCTCCCTCGATTACCCATGAGGACATCACAATGTCCAATAGGGTTGCAAAATTGATGCAACTCTACTCCCAGAAGGCTGCATGATTGTTTTCGAGATGGTGTGAGCGTTCAAGAGGAAAAGGGCTGTACGTGTCTCAGCATTGCATGGAAATCATCGTTCTCACTCCGGTTTTCGTGAGCTCACACATATAGGCCACGGATTTTGAAATTCATCATTGCTTTCCTCGCCATAAGGCGAGATGCTAGTATTTGAGTCGGATCGGGCTTTTAAGAGGGAAAGGGCTGTACAGGGCTGAGAATTGGGGTGGGAATCCTCTTTCATACTCCATTATCCCTATGGACACCAAAATCTTCAAAGGAATTGCATAACCCATCCCATTCTGCTGGCAAGAGGCTTGAGGATGATTTTAGAGCTGGTTTGTTCATTATAGAGGGAAACAGGCTCTGTATCCCTCAAAATTACGTGGAAATCCTCCTTTGCTCTCCATTTTTCATGAGGTCTCCAATTTGGTCCACCGAGTTGCAAAACTAACTCCTCTCGGCCCTATAAGGCAGGAAGATGATCGTGTCTGAGTCGGATTGAGCCTTCAAGAGTTAAACAGCTCTGCAGGTCTCGGAATTGCGTGGGAATCCTCTTTCTCACTCCATTACCCATGAGGACATCACAATGTTCGACGGAGCTGCGGCATTCATCCCATTTTGCGGTGAAGAGGATAGAGGATTGTCTTGGCGCTGGTTAGCCCATTCAAGACGGAAATAACACTACATTGCTAAGAATTACGTAGAAATCCTCCTTCCCAATCCATTTTTCACGAGTCTTCTAATCTGGGCCATCGAGTCAAAGAATTCATTCCTTCAGGCCGCATAAGGCCAGAAGCTCGTACTTGAGTCGTGTTGCGCTTTCGGACGGGAGATTGATCTAAACGGCTCGGAATTGCGTGGGATACTCTTTCTCCCTCGATTACCCATGAGGACATCACAATGTCCAATAGGGTTGCAAAATTGATGCAATTCTACTCCCAGAAGGCTGCATGATTGTTTTCGAGATGGTGTGAGCGTTCAAGAGGAAAAGGGCTGTACGTGTCTCAGCATTGCATGGAAATCATCGTTCTCACTCCGATTTTCGTGAGGTCACACATATAGGCCACAGATTTTGAAATTCATCATTGCTTTCTTCGCCATAAGGCGAGATGCTCGTATTTGAGTCGGATCGGGCTTACAAGAGGGAAAGGGCCGTACAGGGCTGAGAATTGGGGTGGGAATCCTCTTTCTTACTCCATTATCCCTGTGGACACCAAAATCTTCAAAGGAATTGCATAACCCATCCCATTCTGCTGGCAAGAGGCTTGAGGATGATTTTAGAGCTGGTTTGTTCATTATAGAGGGAAACAGGCACTGTACCCCTCAAAATTACGTGGAAATCCTCCTTTGCTCTCCATTTTTCATGAGGTCTCCAATTTGGGCCACGGAGTTGCAAAACTCACACCCCTAGGCGCCATAAGGCAGGAAGATGATCGTGTCTGAGTCGGATTGAGCCTTCAAGAGTTAAACAGCTCTGCAGGTCTCGGAATTGCGTGGGAATCCTCTTTCTCACTCCATTACCCATGAGGACATCACAATGTTCGACGGAGCTGCGGCATTCATCCCATTTTGCGGTGAAGAGGCTAGAGGATTGTTTTGGCGCTGGTTAGCCCATTCAAGACGGAAATAACACTACATTGCTAAGAATCACGTAGAAATCCACCTTCCCAATCCATTTTTCACGAGTCTTCTAATCTCGGCCATCGAGTCAAAGAATTCATTCCTTCAGGCCGCATAAGGCCAGAAGCTCGTACTTGAGTCGTGTTGCGCTTTCAGACGAGAGTAGATCAAAACGGCTCGGAATTACGTGGGATCCTCTTTCTTCCTCGATTACCCATGAGGACATCACAATGTCCAATAGGGTTGCAAAATTGATGCAACTCTACTCCCAGAAGGCTGCATGATTGTTTTGGAGATGGTGTGATCGTTTAAGAGGAAAAGGGCTCTACGTGGCTCAGCATTGCATGGAAATCATCGTTCTCACTCCGTTTTTCGTTAGCTCACACATATAGGCCACGGATTTTGAAATTCATCATTGCTTTCTTCGCCATAAGGCGAGATGCTCCTATTTGAGTCGGATCTGGCTTTCAAGAGGGAAACGGCTGTACAGGGCTGAGAATTGGGGCGGGAATCCTCTTTCTTACTCCATTATCCCTGTGGACCCCAAAATCTTCAAAGGAATTGCATAACCCATCCCATTCTGCTGGCAAGAGGCTTGAGGATGATTTTAGAGCTGGTTTGTTCATTATAGAGGGAAACAAGCTCTGTATCCCTCAAAATTACGTGGAAATCCTCCTTTGCTCTCCATTTTTCATGAGGTCTCCAATTTGGGCCAAGGAGATGCAAAACTCACTCCTCTCGACCCCATAAGGCAGGAAGACAATCGTGTCTGAGTCGGATTGAGCCTTCAAGAGTTAAACAGCTCTGCAGGTCTCGGAATTGGGTGGGAATCCTCTTTCTCACTCCATTACCCATGAGGACATCACAATGTTCGACGGAGCTGCGGCATTCATCCCATTTTGCGGTGAAGAGGCTAGAGGATTGTTTTGGCGCTGGTTAGCCCATTCAAGACGGAAATAACACTACATTGCTAAGAATCACGTAGAAATCCACCTTCCCAATCCATTTTTCACGAGTCTTCTAATCTGGGCCATAGAGTCAAAGAATTCATTCCTTCAGGCCGCATATGGCCAGAAGCTCGTACTTGAGTCGTGTTGCGCTTTCAGACGGGAGATAGATCTAAACGGCTCAGAATTGCGTGGGATCCTCTTTCTCCCTCGATTACCCATGAGGACATCACAATGTCCATTAGGGTTGCAAAATTGATGCAACTCTACTCCCAGAAGGCTGCATGATTGTTTTCGAGATGGTGTGAGCGTTCAAGAGGAAAAGGGCTCTACGTGGCTCACCATTGCATGGAAATCATCGTTCTCACTCCGTGTTTCGTGAGCTCACACATATAGGCCACGGATTTTTAAATTCATCATTGCTTTCCTCGCCATAAGGCGAGATGCTCGTATTTGAGTCGGATCGGGCTTTCAAGAGGGAAAGGGCCGTACAGGGCTGAGAATTGGGGCGGGAATCCTCTTTCTTACTACATTATCCCTGTGGACACCAAAATCTTCAAAGAAATTGCATAACCCATCCCATTCTGCTGGCAAGAGGCTTGAGGATGATTTTAGAGCTGGTTTGTTCATTATAGAGGGAAACAGGCTCTGTATCCCTCAAAGTTACGTGGAAATCCTCCTTTGCTCTCCATTTTTCATGAGGTCTCCAATTTGGGCCACGGAGTTGCAAAACTCACTCCTCTCGGCCCCATAAGGCAGAAAGAGGATCGTGTCTGAGTCGGATTGAGCCTTCAAGAGTTAAACAGCTCTGCAGGTCTCGGAATTGGGTGGGAATCCTCTTTCTCACTCCATTACCCATGAGGACATCACAATGTTCGACGGAGCTGCGGCATTCATCCCATTTTGCGGTGAAGAGGCTAGAGGATTGTTTTGGCGCTGGTTAGCCCATTCAAGACGGAAATAACACTACATTGCTAAGAATCACGTAGAAATCCACCTTCCCAATCCATTTTTCACGAGTCTTCTAATCTGGGCCATAGAGTCAAAGAATTCATTCCTTCAGGCCGCATATGGCCAGAAGCTCGTACTTGAGTCGTGTTGCGCTTTCAGACGGGAGATAGATCTAAACGGCTCAGAATTGCGTGGGATCCTCTTTCTCCCTCGATTACCCATGAGGACATCACAATGTCCATTAGGGTTGCAAAATTGATGCAACTCTACTCCCAGAAGGCTGCATGATTGTTTTCGAGATGGTGTGAGCGTTCAAGAGGAAAAGGGCTCTACGTGGCTCACCATTGCATGGAAATCATCGTTCTCACTCCGTGTTTCGTGAGCTCACACATATAGGCCACGGATTTTTAAATTCATCATTGCTTTCCTCGCCATAAGGCGAGATGCTCGTATTTGAGTCGGATCGGGCTTTCAAGAGGGAAAGGGCCGTACAGGGCTGAGAATTGGGGCGGGAATCCTCTTTCTTACTACATTATCCCTGTGGACACCAAAATCTTCAAAGAAATTGCATAACCCATCCCATTCTGCTAGCAAGAGGCTTGAGGATGATTTTAGAGCTGGTTTGTTCATTATAGAGGGAAACAGGCTCTGTATCCCTCAAAGTTACGTGGAAATCCTCCTTTGCTCTCCATTTTTCATGAGGTCTCCAATTTGGGCCACGGAGTTGCAAAACTCACTCCTCTCGGCCCCATAAGGCAGAAAGAGGATCGTGTCTGAGTCGGATTGAGCCTTCAAGAGTTAAACAGCTCTGCAGGTCTCGGAATTGGGTGGGAATCCTCTTTCTCACTCCATTACCCATGAGGACATCACAATGTTCGACGGAGCTGCGGCATTCATCCCATTTTGCGGTGAAGAGGCTAGAGGATTGTTTTGGCGCTGGTTAGCCCATTCAAGACGGAAATAACACTACATTGCTAAGAATCACGTAGAAATCCACCTTCCCAATCCATTTTTCACGAGTCTTCTAATCTGGGCCATAGAGTCAAAGAATTCATTCCTTCAGGCCGCATATGGCCAGAAGCTCGTACTTGAGTCGTGTTGCGCTTTCAGACGGGAGATAGATCTAAACGGCTCAGAATTGCGTGGGATCCTCTTTCTCCCTCGATTACCCATGAGGACATCACAATGTCCATTAGGGTTGCAAAATTGATGCAACTCTACTCCCAGAAGGCTGCATGATTGTTTTCGAGATGGTGTGAGCGTTCAAGAGGAAAAGGGCTCTACGTGGCTCACCATTGCATGGAAATCATCGTTCTCACTCCGTGTTTCGTGAGCTCACACATATAGGCCACGGATTTTTAAATTCATCATTGCTTTCCTCGCCATAAGGCGAGATGCTCGTATTTGAGTCGGATCGGGCTTTCAAGAGGGAAAGGGCCGTACAGGGCTGAGAATTGGGGCGGGAATCCTCTTTCTTACTACATTATCCCTGTGGACACCAAAATCTTCAAAGGAATTGCATAACCCATCCCATTCTGCTGGCAAGAGGCTTGAGGATGATTTTAGAGCTGGTTTGTTCATTATAGAGGGAAACAGGCTCTGTACCCCTCAAAATTACGTGGAAATCCTCCTTTGCTCTCCATTTTTCATGAGGTCTCCAATTTGGGCCAAGGAGATGCAAAACTCACTCCTCTCGACCCCATAAGGCAGGAAGACGATCGTGTCTGAGTCGGATTGAGCTTTCAAGAGTTAAACAGCTCTGCAGGTCTCGGAATTGGGTGGGAATCCTCTTTCTCACTCCATTACCCATGAGGACATCACAATGTTTGACGGAGCTGCGGCATTCATCCCATTTTGCGGTGAAGAGGATAGAGGATTGTTTTGGCGCTGGTTAGCCCATTCAAGACGGAAATAACACTACATTGCTAAGAATCACGTAGAAATCCTCCTTCCCAATCCATTTTTCACGAGTCTTCTAATCTAGGCCATAGAGTCAAAGAATTCATTCCTTCAGGCCGCATATGGCCAGAAGCTCGTACATGAGTCGTGTTGCGCTTTCAGACGGGAGATAGATCTAAACGGCTCAGAATTGCGTGGGTTCCTCTTTCTCCCTCGATTACCCATGAGGACATCACAATGTCCATTAGGGTTGCAAAATTGATGCAACTCTACTCCCAAAAAGGCTGCATGATTGTTTTCGAGATGGTGTGAGCGTTCAAGAGGAAAAGGGCTCTACGTGGCTCAGCATTGCATGGAAATCATCGTTCTCACTCCGGTTTTCGTGAGCTCACACATATAGGCCACAGATTTTGAAATTCATCATTGCTTTCTTCGCCATAAGGCGAGATGCTCGTATTTGAGTCGGATCGGGCTTTCAAGAGGGAAAGGGCCGTACAGGGCTGAGAATTAGGGTGGGAATCCTCTTTCTTACTCCATTATCCCTGTGGACACCAAAATCTTCAAAGGAATTGCATAACCCATCCCATTCTGCTGGCAAGAGGCTTGAGGATGATTTTAGAGCTGGTTTGTTCATTATAGAGGGAAACATGCTCTGTATCCCTCAAAATTACGTGGAAATCCTCCTTTGCTCTCCATTTTTCATGAGGTCTCCAATTTGGGCCAAGGAGATGCAAAACTCACTCCTCTCGACCCCATAAGGCAGGAAGACGATCGTGTCTGAGTCGGATTGAGCCTTCAAGAGTTAAACAGCTCTGCAGGTCTCGGAATTGGGTGGGAATCCTCTTTCTCACTCCATTACCCATGAGGACATCACAATGTTCGACGGAGCTGTGGGATTCATCCCATTTTGCGGTGAAGAGGCTAGAAGATTGTTTTGGCGCTGGTTAGCCTATTCAAGACGGAAATAACACTACATTGCTAAGAATGACGTAGAAATCCTCCTTCCCAATCCATTTTTCACGAGTCTTCTAATCTGGGCCATCGAGTCAAAGAATTCATTCCTTCAGGCCGCATAAGGCCAGAAGCTCGTACTTGAGTCGTGTTGCGCTTTCAGACGGGAGATAGATCTAAACGGCTCGGAATTGCGTGGGATCCTCTTTCTCCCTCGATTACCCATGAGCACATCACAATGTCCAATAGGGTTGCAAAATTGATGCAACTCTACTCCCAGAAGGCTGCATGATTGTTTTCGAGATGGTGTGAGCGTTCAAGAGGAAAAGGGCTCTACGTGGCTCAGCATTGCATGGAAATCATCGTTCTCACCCCGTGTTTCGTGAGCTCACACATATAGGCCACAGATTTTGAAATTCATCATTGCTTTCTTCGCCATAAGGCGAGATGCTCGTATTTGAGTCGGATCGGGCTTTCAAGAGGGAAAGGGCTGTACAGGGCTGAGAATTGGGGTGGGAATCCTCTTTCTTACCCCATTATCCCTGTGGACCCCAAAATCTTCAAAGGAATTGCATAACCCATCCCATTCTGCTGGCAAGAGGCTTGAGGATGATTTTAGAGCTGGTTTGTTCATTATAGAGGGAAACAGGCTCTGTATCCCTCAAAATTACTTGAAAATCCTCCTTTGCTCTCCATTTTTCATGAGGTCTCCAATTTACGCCACGGAGTTGCAAAACTCACTCCTCTCCGCCCCATAAGGCAGGAAGATGATCGTGTCTGAGTCGGATAGAGCCTTCAAGAGTTAAACAGCTCTGCAGGTCTCGGAATTGCATGGGAATCCTCTTTCTGACTCCATTACCCATGAGGACATCACAATGTTCGACGGAGCTGCGGCATTCATCCCACTTTGCGGTGAAGAGGCTAGAGGATTGTTTTGGCGCTGGTTAGCCCATTCAAGACGGAAATAACACTACATTGCTAAGAATCACGTAGAAATCCACCTTCCCAATCCATTTTTCACGAGTCTTCTAATCTGGGCCATCGAGTTAAAGAATTCATTCCTTCAGGCCGCACATGGCCAGAAGCTCGTACTTGAGTCGTGTTGCGCTTTCAGACGGGAGATAGATCTAAACGGCTCAGAATTTCGTGGGATCCTCTTTCTCCCTCGATTACCCGTGAGGACATCACAATGTCCAATAGGGTTGCAAAATTGATGCAACTCTACTCCCAGAAGGCTGCATGATTGTTTTCGAGATGGTGTGAGCGTTCAAGAGGAAAAGGGCTCTACGTGGCTCAGCATTGCATGGAAATCATCGTTCTCACTCCGTTTTTCGTGAGCTCACACATATAGGCCACAGATTTTGAAATTCATCATTGCTTTCTTCGCCATAAGGCAAGATGCTCGTATTTGAGTGGGATCGGGCTTTCAAGAGGGAAAGGGCTGTACAGGGCTGAGAATTGGGGTGGGAATCCTCTTTCTTACTCCATTATCCCTGTGGACACCAAAATCTTCAAAGGAATTGCATAACCCATCCCATTCTGCTGGCAAGAGGCTTGAGGATGATTTTAGAGCTGGTTTGTTCATTATAGAGGGAAACAGGCTCTGTATCCCTCTAAATTACGTGGAAATCCTCCTTTGCTCTCCATTTTTCATGAGGTCTCCAATTTAGGCCACGGAGTTGCAAAACTCACTCCTCTCAGCCCCATAAGGCAGGAAGATGATCGTGTCTGAGTCGGATAGAGCCTTCAAGAGTTAAACAGCTCTGCAGGTCTCGGAATTGCGTGGGAATCCTCTTTCTCACTCCATTACCCATGAGGACATCACAATGTTCGACGGAGCTGCGGCATTCATCCCATTTTGCGGTGAAGAGGCTAGAGGATTGTTTTGGCGCTGGTTTGCCCATTCAAGACGGAAATAACACTACATTGCTAAGAATCACGTAGAAATCCACCTTCCCAATCCATTTTTCACGAGTCTTCTAATCTGGGCCATCGAGTCAAAGAATTCATTCCTTCAGGCCGCATAAGGCTAGAAGCTCGTACTTGAGCCGTGTTGCCCTTTCAGACGGGAGATAGATCTAAACGGCTCGGAATTGCGTCGGATCCTCTTTCTCCCTCGATTACCCGTGAGGACATCACAATGTCCAATAGGGTTGCAAAATTGATGCAACTCTACTCCCAGAAGGCTGCATGATTGTTTTCGAGATGGTGTGAGCGTTCAAGAGGAAAAGGGCTGTACGTGGCTCAGCATTGCATGGAAATCATCGTTCTCACTCCGGTTTTCGTGAGCTCACACATATAGGCCAAGGATTTTGAAATTCATCATTGCTTTCTTCGCCATAAGGCGAGATGCTCGTATTTGAGTCGGATCGGGGTTTCAAGAGGGAAAGGGCCGTACAGGGCTGAGAATTGGGGTGGGAATCCTCTTTCTTACTCCATTATCCCTGTGGACACCAAAATCTTCAAAGGAATTGCATAACCCATCCCATTCTGCTGGCAAGAGGCTTGAGGATGATTTTAGAGCTGGTTTGTTCATTATAGAGGGAAACAGGCTCTGTATCCCTCAAAATTACGTGGAAATCCTCCTTTGCTCTCCATTTTTCATGAGATCTCCAATTTAGGCCACGGAGTTGCAAAACTCACTCCTCTCAGCCCCATAAGGCAGGAAGAGGATCGTGTCTGAGTCGGATTGAGCCTTCAAGAGTTAAACAGCTCTGCAGGTCTCGGAATTGCGTGGGAATCCTCTTTCTCCCTCCATTACCCATGAGGACATCACAATGATCGACAGAGCTGCGGCATTCATCCCATTTTGCGGTGAAGAGGCTAGAGGATTGTTTTAGCGCTAGTTAGCCCATTCAAGACGGAAATAACACTACATAGCTAAGAATTACGTAGAAATCCTCCTTCCCAATCCATTTTTCACGAGTCTTCTAATCTGGGCCATCGAGTCAAAGAATTCATTCCTTCAGGCCGCATAAGGCCAGAAGCTCGTACTTGAGTCGTGTTGCACTTTCAGATTGGAGATAGATCTAAACGGCTCGGAATTGCGTGGGATCCTCTTTCTCCCTCGATTACCCGTGAGGACATCACAATGTCCAATAGGGTTGCAAAATTGATGCAACTCTACTCCCAGAAGGCTGCATGATTGTTTTCGAGATGGTGTGAGCGTTCAAGAGGAAAAGGGCTGTACGTGGCTCAGCATTGCATGGAAATCATCGTTCTCACTCCGGTTTT
Organism: Albizia julibrissin; assembly: GCA_037074505.1. Taxonomy (NCBI): domain Eukaryota; kingdom Viridiplantae; phylum Streptophyta; class Magnoliopsida; order Fabales; family Fabaceae; genus Albizia; species Albizia julibrissin. The sequence goes on along the minus strand of CM073481.1, from coordinate 29,521,162 downwards.
CGTGAGCTCACACATATAGGCCACGGATTTTGAAATTCATCATTGCTCTCCTCGCCATAAGGCGAGATGCTCGTATTTGAGTCGGATCGGGCTTTCAAGAGGGAAAGGGCTGTACAGGGCTGAGAATTGGGGTGGGAATCCTCTTTCTTACTCCATTATCCCTGTGGACACCAAAATCTTCAAAGGAATTGCATAACCCATCCCATTCTGCTGGCAAGAGGCTTGAGGATGATTTTAGAGCTGGTTTGTTCATTATAGAGGGAAACAAGTTCTGTATCCCTCAAAATTACGTGGAAATCCTCCTTTGCTCTCCAATTCTCATGAGGTCTCCAATTTGGGCCACGGAGTTGCAAAACTCACTCTTCTTGGCCCCATAAGGCAGGAAGATGATCGTGTCTGAGTCGGATTGAGCCTTCAAGAGTTAAACAGCTCTGCAGGTCTCGGAATTGCGTGGGAATCCTCTTTCTCACTCCATTACCCATGAGGACATCACAATGTTCGACGGAGCTGCGGCATTCATCCCATTTTGCGGTGAAGAGGCTAGAGGATTGTTTTGGCGCTGGTTAGCCCATTCAAGACGGAAAGAACACTACATTGCTAAGAATCACGTAGAAATCCTCCTTCCCAATCCATTTTTCACGAGTCTTCTAATCTGGGCCATCGAGTCAAAGAATTCATTCCTTCAGGCCGCATAAGGCTATAAGCTCGTACTTGAGTCGTGTTGCGCTTTCAGACGGGAGTAGATCTAAACGGCTCGGAATTGCGTGGGATCCTCTTTCTCCCTAGATTACCCATGAGGACATCACAATGTCCAATAGGGTTGCAAAATTGATGCAACTCTACTCCCAGAAGGCTGCATGATTGTTTTCGAGATGGTGTGAGCGTTCAAGAGGAAAAGGGCTGTACGTGGCTCAGCATTGCATGGAAATCATCGTTCTCACTCCGGTTTTCCAGAGCTCACACATATAGGCCACGGATTTTGAAATTCATTATTGCTTTCTTCGCCATAAGGCGAGATGCTCGTATTTGAGTCGGATCGGGCTTTCAAGACGGAAAGGGCTGTACAGGGATGAGAATTGGGGTGGGAATCCTCTTTCTTACTCCATTATCACTGTGGACACCAAAATCTTCAAAGGAATTGCATAACCCATCCCATTTTTCTGGCAAGAGGCTTGAGGATGATTTTAGAGCTGGTTTGTTCATTATAGAGGTATACAAGCTATGTATCCCTCAAAATTACATTGAAATCCTCCTTTGCTCTCCATTTTTCATGAGGTCTTCAATTTGGGCCACGGAGTTGCAAAACTCACTCCTCTCAGCCCCATAAGGCAGGAAGATGATCGTGTCTGAGTCGGATTGAGCCTTCAAGAGTTAAACAGCTCTGCAGGTCTCGGAATTGCGTGGGAATCCTCTTTCTCACTCCATTACCCATGAGGACATCACAATGTTCGACGGAGCTGCGGCATTCATCCCATTTTGCGGTGAAGAGGCTAGAGGATTGTTTTGGCGCTGGTTAGCCCATTCAAGACGGAAATAACACTACATTGCTAAGAATCAGGTAGAAATCCACCTTCCCAATCAATTTTTCACGAGTCTTCTAATCTGGGCCATCGAGTTAAAGAATTCATTCCTTCAGGCCGCACATGGCCAGAAGCTCGTACTTGAGTCGTGTTGCGCTTTCAGACGGGAGATAGATCTAAACGGCTCGGAATTGCGTGGGATCCTCTTTCTCCATCGATTACCGATGAGGACATCACAATGTCCAATAGGGTTGCAAAATTGATGCAACTCTACTCCCAGAAGGCTGCATGATTGTTTTCGAGATGGTGTGAGCGTTCAATAGGAAAACGGCTTTACGTGGCTCAGCATTGCATGGAAATCATCGTTCTAACTCCGTTTCTCGTGAGCTCACACATATAGGCCACGGATTTTGAAATTCATCATTGCTTTCTTCGCCATAAGGCGAGATGCTCGTATTTGAGTCGGATCGGGGTTTCAAGAGGGAAAGGGCCGTACAGGGCTGAGAATTGGGGTGGGAATCCTCTTTCTTACTCCATTATCCCTGTGGACACCAAAATCTTCAAAGGAATTGCATAACCCATCCCATTCTGCTGGCAAGAGGCTTGAGGATGATTTTAGAGCTGGTTTGTTCATTATAGAGGGAAACAAGTTCTGTATCCCTCAAACTTACGTGGAAATCCTCCTTTGCTCTCCATTTTTCATGAGGTCTCCAATTTGGGCCACGGAGTTGCAAAACTCACTCCTCTCAGCCCCATAAGGCAGGAAGATGATCGTGTCTTAGTCGGATTGAGCCTTCAAGAGTTAAACAGCTCTGCAGGTCTCGGAATTGCGTGGGAATCCTCTTTCTCACTCCATTACCCATGAGGACATCACAATGTTCGACGGAGCTGCGGCATTCATCCCATTTTGCGGTGAAGAGGCTAGAGGATTGTTTTGGCGCTGGTTAGCCCATTCAAGACGGAAATAACACTACATTGCTAAGAATCAGGTAGAAATCCTCCTTCCCAATCCATTTTTCACGAGTCTTCTAATATGGGCCATCGAGTCAAACAATTCATTCCTTCAGGCCGCATAAGGCCAGAAGCTCGCACTTGAGTCGTGTTGCGTTTTCAGACGGGAAATAGATCTAAACGGCTCGGAATTGCGTGGGATCCTCTTTCTCCCTCGATTACCCATGACGACATCACAATGTCCAATAGGGTTGCAAAATTGATGCAACTCTACTCCCAGAAGGCTGCATGATTGTTTTCAATATGGTGTGAGCGTTCAAGAGGAAAAGGGCTGTACCTGGCTCAGCATTGCATGGAAATCATCGTTCTGACTCCGTTTTTTGTGAGCTCACACATATAGGCCACGGATTTTGAAATTCATCATTGCTTTCTTCGCCATAAGGCGAGATGCTCGTATTTGAGTCGGATCGGGGTTTCAAGAGGGAAAGGGCCGTACAGGGCTGAGAATTGGGGTGGGAATCCTCTTTGTTACTCCATTATCCCTGTGGACACCAAAATCTTCAAAGGAATTGCATAACCCATCCCATTCTGCTGGCAAGAGGCTTGAGGATGATTTTAGAGCTGGTTTGTTCATTATAGAGGGAAACAAGTTCTGTATCCCTCAAACTTACGTGGAAATCCTCCTTTGCTCTCCATTTTTCATGAGGTCTCCAATTTGGGCCACGGAGTTGCAAAACTCACTCCTCTCAGCCCCATAAGGCAGGAAGATGATCGTGTCTTAGTCGGATTGAGCCTTCAAGAGTTAAACAGCTCTGCAGGTCTCGGAATTGCGTGGGAATCCTCTTTCTCACTCCATTACCCATGAGGACATCACAATGTTCGACGGAGCTGCGGCATTCATCCCATTTTGCGGTGAAGAGGCTAGAGGATTGTTTTGGCGCTGGTTAGCCCATTCAAGACGGAAATAACACTACATTGCTAAGAATCAGGTAGAAATCCACCTTCCCAATCAATTTTTCACGAGTCTTCTAATCTGGGCCATCGAGTTAAAGAATTCATTCCTTCAGGCCGCACATGGCCAGAAGCTCGTACTTGAGTCGTGTTGCGCTTTCAGACGGGAGATAGATCTAAACGGCTCGGAATTGCGTGGGATCCTCTTTCTCCATCGATTACCGATGAGGACATCACAATGTCCAATAGGGTTGCAAAATTGATGCAACTCTACTCCCAGAAGGCTGCATGATTGTTTTCGAGATGGTGTGAGCGTTCAATAGGAAAACGGCTTTACGTGGCTCAGCTTGCATGGAAATCATCGTTCTAACTCCGTTTTTCGTGAGCTCACACATATAGGCCACGGATTTTGAAATTCATCATTGCTTTCTTCGCCATAAGGCGAGATGCTCGTATTTGAGTCGGATCGGGGTTTCAAGAGGGAAAGGGCCGTACAGGGCTGAGAATTGGGGTGGGAATCCTCTTTCTTACTCCATTATCCCTGTGGACACCAAAATCTTCAAAGGAATTGCATAACCCATCCCATTCTGCTGGCAAGAGGCTTGAGGATGATTTTAGAGCTGGTTTGTTCATTATAGAGGGAAACAGGCTCTGTATCCCTCAAAATTACGTGGAAATCCTCCTTTGCTCTCCATTTTTCATGAGGTCTCCAATTTAGGCCACGGAGTTGCAAAACTCACTCCTCTCAGCCCCATAAGGCAGGAAGAGGATCGTGTCTGAGTCGGATTGAGCCTTCAAGAGTTAAACAGCTCTGCAGGTCTCGGAATTGCGTGGGAATCCTCTTTCTCCCTCCATTACCCATGAGGACATCACAATGTTCGACAGAGCTGCGGCATTCATCCCATTTTGCGGTGAAGAGGCTAGAGGATTGTTTTAGCGTTGGTTAGCCCATTCAAGACGGAAATAACACTACATAGCTAAGAATTACGTAGAAATCCTCCTTCCCAATCCATTTTTCACGAGTCTTCTAATCTGGGCCATCGAGTCAAAGAATTCATTCCTTCAGGCCGCATAAGGCTAGAAGCTCGTACTTGAGTCGTGTTGCGCTTTCAGACGGGAGATAGATCTAAACGGCTCGGAATTGCGTGGGATCCTCTTTCTCCCTCGATTACCCGTGAGGACATCACAATGTCCAATAGGGTTGCAAAATTGATGCAACTCTACTCCCAGAAGGCTGCATGATTGTTTTCGAGATGGTGTGAGCGTTCAAGAGGAAAAGGGCTGTACGTGGCTCAGCATTGCATGGAAATCATCGTTCTCACTCCGGTTTTCGTGAGCTCAGACATATAGGCCACGGATTTTGAAATTCATCATTGCTCTCCTCGCCATAAGGCGAGATGCTCGTATTTGAGTCGGATCGGGCTTTCAAGAGGGAAAGGGCTGTACAGGGCTGAGAATTGGGGTGGGAATCCTCTTTCTTACTCCATTATCCCTGTGGACACCAAAATCTTCAAAGGAATTGCATAACCCATCCCATTCTGCTGGCAAGAGGCTTGAGGATGATTTTAGAGCTGGTTTGTTCATTATAGAGGGAAACAGGCTCTGTATCCCTCAAAATTACGTGGAAATCCTCCTTTGCCCTCCATTTTTCATGAGGTCTCCAATTTGGGCCACGGAACTGCAAAACTCACTCCTCTTGGCCCCATAAGGCAGGAAGATGATCGTGTCTGAGTCGGATTGAGCCTTCAAGAGTTAAACAGCTCTGCAGGTCTCGGAATTGCGTGGGAATCCTCTTTCTCACTCCATTACCCATGAGGACATCACAATGTTCGACGGAGCTGCGGCATTCATCCCATTTTGCGGTGAAGAGGCTAGAGGATTGTTTTGGCGCTGGTTACCCCATTCAAGACGGAAACAACACTACATTGCTAAGAATCACGTAGAAATCCTCCTTCCCAATCCATTTTTCACGAGTCTTCTAATCTGGGCCATCGAGTCAAAGAATTCATTCCTTCAGGCCGCATAAGGCCAGAAGCTCGTACTTGAGTCGTGTTGCGCTTTCAGACGGGAGATAGATCTAAACGGCTCGGAATTGCGTGGGATCCTCTTTCTCCCTCGATTACCCGTGAGGACATCACAATGTCCAATAGGGTTGCAAAATTGATGCAACTCTACTCCCAGAAGGCTGCATGATTGTTTTCGAGATGGTGTGAGCGTTCAAGAGGAAAAGGGCTGTACGTGGCTCAGCATTGCATGGAAATCATCGTTCTCACTCCGGTTTTCGTGAGCTCACACATATAGGCCACGGATTTTGAAATTCATCATTGCTCTCCTCGCCATAAGGCGAGATGCTCGTATTTGAGTCGGATCGGGCTTTCAAGAGGGAAAGGGCTGTACAGGGCTGAGAATTGGGGTGGGAATCCTCTTTCTTACTCCATTATCCCTGTGGACACCAAAATCTTCAAAGGAATTGCATAACCCATCCCATTCTGCTGGCAAGAGGCTTGAGGATGATTTTAGAGCTGGTTTGTTCATTATAGAGGGAAACAGGCTCTGTATCCCTCAAAATTACGTGGAAATCCTCCTTTGCCCTCCATTTTTCATGAGGTCTCGAATTTGGCCACGGAGTTGCAAAACTCACTCCTCTCGGCCCCAAAAGGCAGGAAGATGATCGTGTCTGAGTCGGATTGAGCCTTCAAGAGTTAAACAGCTCTGCAGGTCTTGGAATTGCGTGGGAATCCTCTTTCTCACTCCATTACCCATGAGGACATCACAATGTTCGACGGAGTTGCGGCATTCATCCCATTTGCGGTGAAGAGGCTAGAGGATTGTTTTGGCGCTGGTTAGCCCATTCAAGACGGAAATAACACTACATTGCTAAGAATTACGTAGAAATCCTCCTTCCCAATCCATTTTTCACGAGTCTTCTAATCTGGGCCATCGAGTCAAAGAATTCATTCCTTCAGGCCGCATAAGGCCAGAAGCTCGTACTTGAGTCGTGTTGCGCTTTCAGACGGGAGATAGATCTAAACGGCTCGGAATTGCGTGGCATCCTCTTTCTCCCTCGATTACCCGTGAGGACATCACAATGTCCAATAGGGTTGCAAAAATTGATGCAAATCTACTCCCACAAGGCTGCATGATTGTTTTCGAGATGGTGTGATCGTTCAAGAGGAAAATGGCTGTACGTGGCTCAGCATTGCATGGAAATCATCGTTCTCACTCCGGTTTTCGTGAGCTCACACATATAGGCCACGGATTTTGAAATTCATCATTGCTCTCCTCGCCATAAGGCGAGATGCTCGTATTTGAGTCGGATCGGGCTTTCAAGAGGGAAAGGGCTGTACAGGGCTGAGAATTGGGGTGGGAATCCTCCTTCTTACTCCATTATCCCTGTGGACACCAAAATCTTCAAAGGAATTGCATAACCCATCCCATTCTGCTGGCAAGAGGCTTGAGGATGATTTTAGAGCTGGTTTGTTCATTATAGAGGGAAACAAGTTCTGTATCCCTCAAAATTACGTGGAAATCCTCCTTTGCTCTCCATTTTTCATGAGGTCTCCAATTTGGGCCACGGAGTTGCAAAACTCACTCCTCTCAGCCCCATAAGGCAGGAAGATGATCGTGTCTTAGTCGGATTGAGCCTTCAAGAGTTAAACAGCTCTGCAGGTCTCGGAATTGCGTGGGAATCCTCTTTCTCACTCCATTACCCATGAGGACATCACAATGTTCGACGGAGCTGCGGCATTCATCCCATTTTGCGGTGAAGAGGCTAGAGGATTGTTTTGGCGCTGGTTACCCCATTCAAGACGTAAACAACACTACATTGCTAAGAATCACGTAGAAATCCTCCTTCCCAATCCATTTTTCACGAGTCTTCTAATCTGGGCCATCGAGTCAAAGAATTCATTCCTTCAGGCCGCATAAGGCCAGAAGCTCGTACTTGAGTCGTGTTGCGCTTTCAGACGGGAGATAGATCTAAACGGCTCGGAATTGCGTGGGATCCTCTTTCTCCCTCGATTACCCGTGAGGACATCACAATGTCCAATAGGGTTGCAAAATTGATGCAACTCTACTCCCAGAAGGCTGCATGATTGTTTTCGAGATGGTGTGAGCGTTCAAGAGGAAAAGGGCTGTACGTGGCTCAGCATTGCATGGAAATCATCGTTCTCACTCCGGTTTTCGTGAGCTCAGACATATAGGCCACGGATTTTGAAATTCATCATTGCTCTCCTCGCCATAAGGCGAGATGCTCGTATTTGAGTCGGATCGGGCTTTCAAGAGGGAAAGGGCTGTACAGGGCTGAGAATTGGGGTGGGAATCCTCTTTCTTACTCCATTATCCCTGTGGACACCAAAATCTTCAAAGGAATTGCATAACCCATCCCATTCTGCTGGCAAGAGGCTTGAGGATGATTTTAGAGCTGGTTTGTTCATTATAGAGGGAAACAGGCTCTGTATCCCTCAAAATTACGTGGAAATCCTCCTTTGCCCTCCATTTTTCATGAGGTCTCCAATTTGGGCCACGGAGTTGCAAAACTCACTCCTCTCGGCCCCATAAGGCAGGAAGATGATCGTGTCTGAGTCGGATTGAGCCTTCAAGAGTTAAACAGCTCTGCAGGTCTTGGAATTGCGTGGGAATCCTCTTTCTCACTCCATTACCCATGAGGACATCACAATGTTCGACGGAGTTGCGGCATTCATCCCATTTGCGGTGAAGAGGCTAGAGGATTGTTTTGGCGCTGGTTAGCCCATTCAAGACGGAAATAACACTACATTGCTAAGAATGACGTAGAAATCCTCCTTCCCAATCCATTTTTCACGAGTCTTCTAATCTGGGCCATCGAGTCAAAGAATTCATTCCTTCAGGCCGCATAAGGCCAGAACCTCGTACTTGAGTCGTGTTGCGCTTTCAGACGGGAGTAGATCTAAACGGCTCGGAATTGCGTGGGATCCTCTTTCTCCCTCGATTACCCATGAGGACATCACAATGTCCAATAGGGTTGCAAAATTGATTCAACTCTACTCCCAGAAGGCTGCATGATTGTTTTCGAGATGGTGTGATCGTTCAAGAGGAAAAGGGCAGTACGTGGCTCAGCATTGCATGGAAATCATCGTTCTCACTCCGTTTTTCGTGAGCTCACACATATAGGCCACGGATTTTGAAATTCATCATTGCTTTCCTCGCCATAAGGTGAGCTGCTCGTATTTGAGTCGGATCGGGCTTTCAAGAGGGAAACGGCTGTACAGGGCTGAGAATTGGGGTCGAAATCCTCTTTCTTACTCCATTATCCCTGTGGACACCAAAATCTTCAAAGGAATTGCATAACCCATCCCATTCTGCTGATTAGAGGCTTGAGGATGATTTTAGAGCTGGTTTGTTCATTATAGAGGAAAACAGGCTCTGTATCCCTCAAAATTACGTGGAAATCCTCCTTTGCTCTCCATTTTTTATGAGGTCTCCAATTTGGGCCACCGAGTTGCAAAACTCACTCCTCTCGGCCCCATAAGGCAGGAAGATGATCGTGTCTGAGTCGGATTGAGCCTTCAAGAGTTAAACAGCTCTGCAGGTCTCGGAATTGCGTGGGAATCCTCTTTCTCACTCCATTACCCATGAGGACATCACAATGTTCGACGGAGCTGCGCCATTCATCTCATTTTGCGGTGAAGAGGCTAGAGGATTGTTTTGGTGCTGGTTACCCAATTCAAGACAGAAACAACACTACATTGCTAAGAATCACGTAGAAATCCTCCTTCCCAATCCATTTTTCACGAGTCTTCTAATCTGGGCCATCGAGTCAAAGAATTCATTCCTTCAGGCCGCATAAGGCCAGAAGCTCGTACTTGAGTCGTGTTGCGCTTTCAGACGGGAGATAGATCTAAACGGCTCGGAATTGCGTGGGATCCTCTTTCTCCCTCGATTACCCGTGAGGACATCACAATGTCCAATAGGGTTGCAAAATTGATGCAACTCTACTCCCAGAAGGCTGCATGATTGTTTTCGAGATGGTGTGAGCGTTCAAGAGGAAAAGGGCTATACGTGTCTCAGCATCATTGCATGGAAATCATCGTTCTCACTCCGTTTTTCGTGAGCTCACACATATAGGCCACGGATTTTGAAATTCATCATTGCTGTCCTCGCCATAAGGCGAGATGCTCGTATTTGAGTCGGAACGGGCTTTCAAGAGGGAAAGGACTGTAAAGGGCTGAGAATTGGGGTGGGAATCCTCTTTCTTACTCCATTATCCCTGTGGACACCAAAATCTTCAAAGGAATTGCATAACCCATCCCATTCTGCTGGCAAGAGGCTTGAGGATGATTTTAGAGCTGGTTTGTTCATTATAGAGGGAAACAAGCTCTGTATCCCTCAAAATTACGTTGAAATCATCCTTTGCTCTCCATTTTTCATGAGGTGTCCAATTTGGGCCACGGAGTTGCAAAAATCACTCCTCTCGGCCCCATAAGGCAAGAAGATGATCGTGTCTGAGTCGGATTGAGCCTTCAAGAGTTAAACAGCTCTGCAGGTCTCGGAATTGCGTGGGATCCTCTTTCTCCCTCGATTACCCATGAGGACATCACAATGTCCAATAGGGTTGCAAAATTGATGCAACTCTACTCCCAGAAGGCTGCATGATTGTTTTCGAGATGGTGTGAGCGTTCAAGAGGAAAAGGGCTGTACGTGGCTCAGCATTGCATGGAAATCACCGTTCTCACTCCGATTTTCGTGAGCTCACACATATAGGCCATGGATTTTGAAATTCATCATTGGTTTCTTCGCCATAAGGCGAGATGCTCGTATTTGAGTCGGATCGGGCTTTCAAGAGGGAAAGGGCTGTACAGGGCTGAGAATTGGGGTGGGAATCCTCTTTCTTACTCCATTATCCCTGTGGACACCAAAATCTTCAAAGGAATTGCATAACCCATGCCATTAATCTGGCAAGAGGCTTGAGGATGATTTTAGAGCTGGTTTGTTCATTATAGAGGGAAACAGGCTCTCTATCCCTCAAAATTACGTGGAAATCCTCCTTTGCTCCTCATTTTTCATGAGGTCTCTAATTTGGGCCACGGAGTTGCAAAACTCACTCCTCTCGGCCCCATAAAGCAGGAAGATCATCGTGTCTGAGTCGGATTGAGCCTTCAAGAGTTAAACAGCTCTGCAGGTCTCGGAATTGCGTGGGAATCCTCTTTCTCACACCATTACCCATGAGGACATCACAATGTTCGACGGAGCTGCGCCATTCATCCCATTTTACGGTGAAGAGGCTAGAGGATTGTTTTGGCGCTGGTTAGCCCATTCAAGACAGAAACAACACTACATTGCTAAGAATAACGTAGAAATCCTCCTTCCCAATCCATTTTTCACGAGTCTTCTAATATGGGCCATCGAGTCAAACAATTCATTCCTTTAGGCCGCATAAGGCCAGAAGCTCGCACTTGAGTCGTGTTGCGCTTTCAGACGGGAAATAGATCTCAACGGCTCGGAATTGCGTGGGATCCTCTTTCTCCCTCGATTACCCATGAGGACATCACAATGTCCAATAGGGTTGCAAAATTGATGCAACTCTACTCCCAGAAGGCTGCATGATTGTTTTCGAGATGGTGTGAGCGTTCAAGAGGAAAAGGGCTGTACGTGGCTCAGCATTGCATGGAAATCACCGTTCTCACTCCGATTTTCGTGAGCTCACACATATAGGCCATGGATTTTGAAATTCATCATTGGTTTCTTCGCCATAAGGCGAGATGCTCGTATTTGAGTCGGATCGGGCTTTCAAGAGGGAAAGGGCTGTACAGGGCTGAGAATTGGGGTGGGAATCCTCTTTCTTACTCCATTATCCCTGTGGACACCAAAATCTTCAAAGGAATTGCATAACCCATGCCATTAATCTGGCAAGAGGCTTGAGGATGATTTTAGAGCTGGTTTGTTCATTATAGAGGGAAACAGGCTCTCTATCCCTCAAAATTACGTGGAAATCCTCCTTTGCTCCTCATTTTTCATGAGGTCTCTAATTTGGGCCACGGAGTTGCAAAACTCACTCCTCTCGGCCCCATAAAGCAGGAAGATCATCGTGTCTGAGTCGGATTGAGCCTTCAAGAGTTAAACAGCTCTGCAGGTCTCGGAATTGCGTGGGAATCCTCTTTCTCACACCATTACCCATGAGGACATCACAATGTTCGACGGAGCTGCGCCATTCATCCCATTTTACGGTGAAGAGGCTAGAGGATTGTTTTGGCGCTGGTTAGCCCATTCAAGACAGAAACAACACTACATTGCTAAGAATAACGTAGAAATCCTCCTTCCCAATCCATTTTTCACGAGTCTTCTAATATGGGCCATCGAGTCAAACAATTCATTCCTTTAGGCCGCATAAGGCCAGAAGCTCGCACTTGAGTCGTGTTGCGCTTTCAGACGAGAAATAGATCTCAACGGCTCGGAATTGCGTGGGATCCTCTTTCTCCCTCGATTACCCATGAGGACATCACAATGTCCAATAGGGTTGCAAAATTGATGCAACTCTACTCCCAGAAGGCTGCATGATTGTTTTCGAGATGGTGTGAGCGTTCAAGATTAAAAGGGCTGTACGTGGCTCAGCATTGCATGGAAATCATCGTTCTCACTCCGTTTTTTGTGAGCTCACACATATAGGCCACGGATTTTGAAATTCATCATTGCTTTCTTCGCCATAAGGCGAGATGCTCGTATTTGAGTCGGATCGGGCTTTCAAGAGGGAAACGGCTGTACAGGGCTGAGAATTAGGGTGGCAATCCTCTTTCTTACTCCATTATCCCTGTGGACGCCAAAATCTTCAAAGGAATTGCACAACCCATCCAATTCTGCTGGCAAGAGGCTTGAGGATGATTTTAGAACTTGTTTGTTCATTATAGAGGGAAACAAGCTCTGTATCCCTCAAAATTACGTGGAAATCCTCCTTTGCTCCTCATTTTTCATGAGGTCTCTAATTTGGGCCACGGAGTTGCAAAACTCACTCCTCTCGGCCCCATAAGGCAGGAAGATCATCGTGTCTGAGTCGGATTGAGCCTTCAAGAGTTAAACAGCTCTGCAGGTCTCGGAATTGCGTGGGAATCCTCTTTCTCACACCATTACCCATGAGGACATCACAATGTTCGACGGAGCTGCGACATTCATCCCATTTTACGGTGAAGAGGCTAGAGGATTGTTTTGGCGCTGGTTAGCCCATTCAAGACAGAAACAACACTACATTGCTAAGAATAACGTAGAAATCCTCCTTCCCAATCCATTTTTCACGAGTCTTCTAATATGGGCCATCGAGTCAAACAATTCATTCCTTTAGGCCGCATAAGGCCAGAAGCTCGCACTTGAGTCGTGTTGCGCTTTCAGACGAGAAATAGATCTCAACGGCTCGGAATTGCGTGGGATCCTCTTTCTCCCTCGATTACCCATGAGGACATCACAATGTCCAATAGGGTTGCAAAATTGATGCAACTCTACTCCCAGAAGGCTGCATGATTGTTTTCGAGATGGTGTGAGCGTTCAAGAGGAAAAGGGCTGTACGTGGCTCAGCATTGCATGGAAATCATCGTTCTCACTCCGTTTTTCGTGAGCTCACACATATAGGCCACGGATTTTGAAATTCATCATTGCTTTCTTCGCCATAAGGCGAGATGCTCGTATTTGAGTCGGATCGGGCTTTCAAGAGGGAAACGGTTGTACAGGGCTGAGAATTAGGGTGGCAATCCTCTTTCTTACTCCATCATCCCTGTGGACGCCAAAATCTTCAAAGGAATTGCATAACCCATCCAATTCTGCTGGCAAGAGGCTTGAGGATGATTTTAGAACTTGTTTGTTCATTATAGAGGGAAACAAGCTCTGTATCCCTCAAAATTACGTGGAAATCCTCCTTTGCTCCTCATTTTTCATGAGGTCTCCAATTTGGGCCACAGAGTTGCAAAACTCACTCCTCTCGGCCCCATAAGGCAGGAAGATGATCGTGTCTGAGTCGGATTGAGCCTTCAAGAGTTAAACAGCTCTGCAGGTCTCGTAATTGCGTGGGAATCCTCTTTCTCACTCCATTACCCATGAGGACATCACAATGTTCGACGGAGCTGCGGCATTCATCCCATTTTGCGGTGAACAGGCTAGAGGATTGTTTTGGCTCTGCTTACCCCATTCAAGACGGAAACAACACTACATTGCTAAGAATCACGTAGAAATCCTCCTTCCCAATCCATTTTTCACGAGTCTTCTAATCTGGGCCATCGAGTCAAAGAATTCATTCCTTCAGGCCGCATATGGCCAGAAGCTCGTACTTCAGTCGTGTTGCGCTTTGAGACAGGAGATAGATCTAAACAGCTCGGAATTGAGTGGGATACTCTTTCTCCCTCGATTACCCATGAGGACATCACAATGTAAAATAGGGTTGCAAAATTGATGCAACTCTACTCCCAGAAGGCGGCATGATTATTTTCGAGATTGTGTGAGCGTTCAAGACGAAAAGGGCTCTACGTGGTTAGCATCATTGCATGGAAATCATCGTTCTCACTCCGTTTTTCGTGAGCTCACACATATAGGCCACGGATTTTTAAATTCATCATTGCTCTCCTCGCCATAAGGCGAGATGCTCGTATTTGAGTCGGATCGGGCTTTCAAGAGGGAAAGGGCTGTACAGGGCTGAGAATTGGGGTGGGAATCCTCTTTCTTACTCCATTATCCCTGTGGACACCAAAATCTTCAAAGGAATTGCATAACCCATCCCATTCTGCTGGCAAGAGGCTTGAGGATGATTTTAGAGCTGGTTCGTTCATTATAGAGGGGAACAAGCACTGTATAACTCAAAATTACGTGGAAATCCTCCTTTGCTCTCCATTTTTCATGACGTCTCCAATTTGGGCCACGGAGTTGCAAAACTCACTCCTCTCGGCCCCATAAGGAAGGAAGATGATCGTATCTGAGTCGGATTGAGCCTTCTAGAGTTAAACAGGTCTGCAGGTCTCGGAATTGCGTGGGAATCCTCTTTCTCACTCCATTACCCATGAGGACATCACAATGTTCGACGGAGCTGCGGCATTCATCCCATTTTGCGGTGAAGAGGCTAGAGGATTGTTTTGGTGCTGGTTAGCCCATTCAAGACGGAAAGAACACTACATTGCTAAGAATCACGTAGAAATCCTCCTTCCCAATCCATTTTTCACGAGTCTTCTAATCTGGGCCATCGAGTCAAAGAATTCATTCCTTCAGGCCGCATAAGCCCAGAAGCTCGTACTTGAGTCGTGTTGCGCTTTCAGACGGGAGATAGATCTAAACGGCTCGGAATTGCGTGGGATCCTCTTTCTCCCTCGATTACCGATGAGGACATTACAATGTCCAATAGGGTTGCAAAATTGATGCAACTCTACTCCCAGAAGGCTGCATGATTGTTTTCGAGATGGTGTGAGCGTTCAAGAGGAAAAGGGCTGTACGTGGCTCAGCATCATTGCATGGAAATCATCGTTCTCACTCCGTTTTTCGTGAGCTCACACATATAGGCCACGGATTTTGAAATTCATCATTGCTTTCTTCGCCATATGGCGAGATGCTCGTATTTGAGTCGGATCGGGCTTTCAAGAGGGAAACGGCTGTACAGGGCTGAGAATTGGGGTGGCAATCCTCTTTCTTACTCCATTATCGCTGTGGACACCAAAATCTTCAAAGGAATTGCATAACCCATCCCATTCTGCTGGCAAGACGCTTGAGGATGATTTTAGAGCTGGTTTGCTCATTATAGAGGGAAACAAGCTCTGTATCCCTCAAAACTACGTGGAAATTCTCCTTTGCTCTCCATTTTTCATGACGTCTCCAATTTGGGCCACGGAGTTGCAAAACTCACTCCTCTCGGCCCCATAAGGCAGGAAGATGATCGTGTCTGAGTCGGATTGAGCCTTCAAGAGTTAAACAGCTCTGCAGGTCTCGGAATTGCGTGGGAGTCCTCTTTCTCACTCCATTACCCATGAGGACATCACAATGTTCGACGGAGCTGCGGCATTCATCCCATTTTGCGGTGAAGAGGCTAGAGGATTGTTTTGGCGCTGGTTAGACCATTCAAGACGGAAATAACACTACATTGCTTAGAATCACGTAGAAATCCTCCTTCCCAATCCATTTTTCATGAGTCTTCAAATATGGGCCATCGAGTCAAACAATTCATTCCTTTAGGCCGCATAAGGCCAGAAGCTCGCACTTGAGTCGTGTTGCGCTTTCAGACGGGAAATAGATCTCAACGGCTCGGAATTGCGTGGGATCCTCTTTCTCCCTCGATTACCCATGAGGACATCACAATGTCCAATAGGGTTGCAAAATTGATGCAACTCTACTCCCAGAAGGCTGCATGATTGTTTTCGAGATGGTGTGAGCGTTCAAGAGGAAAAGGGCTGTACGTGGCTCAGCATTGCATGGAAATCATCGTTCTCACTCCGTTTTTCGTGAGCTCACACATATAGGCCACGGATTTTGAAATTCATCATTGCTTTCTTCGCCATAAGGCGAGATGCTCGTATTTGAGTCGGATCGGGCTTTCAAGAGGGAAACGGCTGTACAGGGCTGAGAATTAGGGTGGCAATCCTCTTTCTTACTCCATTATCCCTGTGGACACCAAAATCTTCAAAGGAATTGCATAACCCATGCCATTAATCTGGCAAGAGGCTTGAGGATGATTTTAGAGCTGGTTTGTTCATTATAGAGGGAAACAGGCTCTCTATCCCTCAAAATTACGTGGAAATCCTCCTTTGCTCCTCATTTTTCATGAGGTCTCTAATTTGGGCCACGGAGTTGCAAAACTCACTCCTCTCGGCCCCATAAGGCAGGAAGATCATCGTGTGTGAGTCGGATTGAGCCTTCAAGAGTTAAACAGCTCTGCAGGTCTCGGAATTGCGTGGGAATCCTCTTTCTCACACCATTACCCATGAGGACATCACAATGTTCGACGGAGCTGCGACATTCATCCCATTTTACGGTGAAGAGGCTAGAGGATTGTTTTGGCGCTGGTTAGCCCATTCAAGACAGAAACAACACTACATTGCTAAGAATAACGTAGAAATCCTCCTTCCCAATCCATTTTTCACGAGTCTTCTAATATGGGCCATCGAGTCAAACAATTCATTCCTTTAGGCCGCATAAGGCCAGAAGCTCGCACTTGAGTCGTGTTGCGCTTTCAGACGAGAAATAGATCTCAACGGCTCGGAATTGCGTGGGATCTTCTTTCTCCCTCGATTACCCATGAGGACATCACAATGTCCAATAAGGTTGCAAAATTGATGCAACTCTACTCCCAGAAGGCTGCATGATTGTTTTCGAGATGGTGTGAGCGTTCAAGAGGAAAAGGGCTGTACGTGGCTCAGCATTGCATGGAAATCATCGTTCTCACTCCGTTTTTTGTGAGCTCACACATATAGGCCACGGATTTTGAAATTCATCATTGCTTTCTTCGCCATAAGGCGAGATGCTCGTATTTGAGTCGGATCGGGCTTTCAAGAGGGAAACGGCTGTACAGGGCTGAGAATTAGGGTGGCAATCCTCTTTCTTACTCCATTATCCCTGTGGACACCAAAATCTTCAAAGGAATTGCATAACCCATGCCATTAATCTGGCAAGAGGCTTGAGGATGATTTTAGAGCTGGTTTGTTCATTATAGAGGGAAACAGGCTCTCTATCCCTCAAAATTACGTGGAAATCCTCCTTTGCTCCTCATTTTTCATGAGGTCTCTAATTTGGGCCACGGAGTTGCAAAACTCACTCCTCTCGGCCCCATAAGGCAGGAAGATCATCGTGTGTGAGTCGGATTGAGCCTTCAAGAGTTAAACAGCTCTGCAGGTCTCGGAATTGCGTGGGAATCCTCTTTCTCACACCATTACCCATGAGGACATCACAATGTTCGACGGAGCTGCGACATTCATCCCATTTTACGGTGAAGAGGCTAGAGGATTGTTTTGGCGCTGGTTAGCCCATTCAAGACAGAAACAACACTACATTGCTAAGAATAACGTAGAAATCCTCCTTCCCAATCCATTTTTCACGAGTCTTCTAATATGGGCCATCGAGTCAAACAATTCATTCCTTTAGGCCGCATAAGGCCAGAAGCTCGCACTTGAGTCGTGTTGCGCTTTCAGACGAGAAATAGATCTCAACGGCTCGGAATTGCGTGGGATCTTCTTTCTCCCTCGATTACCCATGAGGACATCACAATGTCCAATAAGGTTGCAAAATTGATGCAACTCTACTCCCAGAAGGCTGCATGATTGTTTTCGAGATGGTGTGAGCGTTCAAGAGGAAAAGGGCTGTACGTGGCTCAGCATTGCATGGAAATCATCGTTCTCACTCCGTTTTTTGTGAGCTCACACATATAGGCCACGGATTTTGAAATTCATCATTGCTTTCTTCGCCATAAGGCGAGATGCTCGTATTTGAGTCGGATCGGGCTTTCAAGAGGGAAACGGCTGTACAGGGCTGAGAATTAGGGTGGCAATCCTCTTTCTTACTCCATTATCCCTGTGGACGCCAAAATCTTCAAAGGAATTGCATAACCCATGCCATTAATCTGGCAAGAGGCTTGAGGATGATTTTAGAGCTGGTTTGTTCATTATAGAGGGAAACAGGCTCTCTATCCCTCAAAATTACGTGGAAATCCTCCTTTGCTCCTCATTTTTCATGAGGTCTCTAATTTGGGCCACGGAGTTGCAAAACTCACTCCTCTCGGCCCCATAAGGCAGGAAGATCATCGTGTGTGAGTCGGATTGAGCCTTCAAGAGTTAAACAGCTCTGCAGGTCTCGGAATTGCGTGGGAATCCTCTTTCTCACACCATTACCCATGAGGACATCACAATGTTCGACGGAGCTGCGACATTCATCCCATTTTACGGTGAAGAGGCTAGAGGATTGTTTTGGCGCTGGTTAGCCCATTCAAGACAGAAACAACACTACATTGCTAAGAATAACGTAGAAATCCTCCTTCCCAATCCATTTTTCACGAGTCTTCTAATATGGGCCATCGAGTCAAACAATTCATTCCTTTAGGCCGCATAAGGCCAGAAGCTCGCACTTGAGTCGTGTTGCGCTTTCAGACGAGAAATAGATCTCAACGGCTCGGAATTGCGTGGGATCTTCTTTCTCCCTCGATTACCCATGAGGACATCACAATGTCCAATAGGGTTGCAAAATTGATGCAACTCTACTCCCAGAAGGCTGCATGATTGTTTTCGAGATGGTGTGAGCGTTCAAGAGGAAAATGAGCTGTACGTGGCTCAGCATTGCATGGAAATCATCGTTCTCACTCCGTTTTTTGTGAGCTCACACATATAGGCCACGGATTTTGAAATTCATCATTGCTTTCTTCGCCATAAGGCGAGATGCTCGTATTTGAGTCGGATCGGGCTTTCAAGAGGGAAACGGCTGTACAGGGCTGAGAATTAGGGTGGCAATCCTCTTTCTTACTCCATTATCCCTGTGGACGCCAAAATCTTCAAAGGAATTGCACAACCCATCCAATTCTGCTGGCAAGAGGCTTGAGGATGATTTTAGAACTTGTTTGTTCATTATAGAGGGAAACAAGCTCTGTATCCCTCAAAATTACGTGGAAATCCTCCTTTGCTCCTCATTTTTCATGAGGTCTCTAATTTGGGCCACGGAGTTGCAAAACTCACTCCTCTCGGCCCCATAAGGCAGGAAGATCATCGTGTCTGAGTCGGATTGAGCCTTCAAGAGTTAAACAGCTCTGCAGGTCTCGGAATTGCGTGGGAATCCTCTTTCTCACACCATTACCCATGAGGACATCACAATGTTCGACGGAGCTGCGACATTCATCCCATTTTACGGTGAAGAGGCTAGAGGATTGTTTTGGCGCTGGTTAGCCCATTCAAGACAGAAACAACACTACATTGCTAAGAATAACGTAGAAATCCTCCTTCCCAATCCATTTTTCACGAGTCTTCTAATATGGGCCATCGAGTCAAACAATTCATTCCTTTAGGCCGCATAAGGCCAGAAGCTCGCACTTGAGTCGTGTTGCGCTTTCAGACGAGAAATAGATCTCAACGGCTCGGAATTGCGTGGGATCCTCTTTCTCCCTCGATTACCCATGAGGACATCACAATGTCCAATAGGGTTGCAAAATTGATGCAACTCTACTCCCAGAAGGCTGCATGATTGTTTTCGAGATGGTGTGAGCGTTCAAGAGGAAAAGGGCTGTACGTGGCTCAGCATTGCATGGAAATCATCGTTCTCACTCCGTTTTTCGTGAGCTCACACATATAGGCCACGGATTTTGAAATTCATCATTGCTTTCTTCGCCATAAGGCGAGATGCTCGTATTTGAGTCGGATCGGGCTTTCAAGAGGGAAACGGTTGTACAGGGCTGAGAATTAGGGTGGCAATCCTCTTTCTTACTCCATCATCCCTGTGGACGCCAAAATCTTCAAAGGAATTGCATAACCCATCCAATTCTGCTGGCAAGAGGCTTGAGGATGATTTTAGAACTTGTTTGTTCATTATAGAGGGAAACAAGCTCTGTATCCCTCAAAATTACGTGGAAATCCTCCTTTGCTCCTCATTTTTCATGAGGTCTCCAATTTGGGCCACAGAGTTGCAAAACTCACTCCTCTCGGCCCCATAAGGCAGGAAGATGATCGTGTCTGAGTCGGATTGAGCCTTCAAGGTTAAACAGCTCTGCAGGTCTCGTAATTGCGTGGGAATCCTCTTTCTCACTCCATTACCCATGAGGACATCACAATGTTCGACGGAGCTGCGGCATTCATCCCATTTTGCGGTGAACAGGCTAGAGGATTGTTTTGGCTCTGCTTACCCCATTCAAGACGGAAACAACACTACATTGCTAAGAATCACGTAGAAATCCTCCTTCCCAATCCATTTTTCACGAGTCTTCTAATCTGGGCCATCGAGTCAAAGAATTCATTCCTTCAGGCCGCATATGGCCAGAAGCTCGTACTTCAGTCGTGTTGCGCTTTCAGACGAGAAATAGATCTAAACGGCTCGGAATTGCGTGGGATCCTCTTTCTCCCTCGATTACCCATGAGGACATCACAATGTCCAATAGGGTTGCAAAATTGATGCAACTCTACTCCCAGAAGGCTGCATGATTGTTTTCGAGATTGTGTGAGCGTTCAAGACGAAAAGGGCTCTACGTGGCTCAGCATTGCATGGAAATCATCGTTCTCACTCCGTTTTTCGTGAGCTCACACATATAGGCCACGGATTTTTAAATTCATCATTGCTTTCTTCGCCATAAGGCGAGATGCTCGTATTTGAGTCGGATCGGGCTTTCAAGAGGGAAAGGGCTGTACAGGGCTGAGAATTGGGGTGGGAATCCTCTTTCTTACTCCATTATCCCTGTGGACACCAAAATCTTCAAAGGAATTGCATAACCCATCCCATTCTGCTGGCAAGAGGCTTGAGGATGATTTTAGAGCTGGTTCGTTCATTATAGAGGGGAACAAGCACTGTATAACTCAAAATTACGTGGAAATCCTCCTTTGCTCTCCATTTTTCATGACGTCTCCAATTTGGGCCACGGAGTTGCAAAACTCACTCCTCTCGGCCCCATAAGGAAGGAAGATGATCGTGTCTGAGTCGGATTGAGCCTTCTAGAGTTAAACAGGTCTGCAGGTCTCGGAATTGCGTGGGAATCCTCTTTCTCACTCCATTACCCATGAGGACATCACAATGTTCGACGGAGCTGCGGCATTCATCCCATTTTGCGGTGAAGAGGCTAGAGGATTGTTTTGGTGCTGGTTAGCCCATTCAAGACGGAAAGAACACTACATTGCTAAGAATCACGTAGAAATCCTCCTTCCCAATCCATTTTTCACGAGTCTTCTAATCTGGGCCATCGAGTCAAAGAATTCATTCCTTCAGGCCGCATAAGCCCAGAAGCTCGTACTTGAGTCGTGTTGCGCTTTCAGACGGGAGATAGATCTAAACGGCTCGGAATTGCGTGGGATCCTCTTTCTCCCTCGATTACCGATGAGGACATTACAATGTCCAATAGGGTTGCAAAATTGATGCAACTCTACTCCCAGAAGGCTGCATGATTGTTTTCGAGATGGTGTGAGCGTTCAAGAGGAAAAGGGCTGTACGTGGCTCAGCATCATTGCATGGAAATCATCGTTCTCACTCCGTTTTTCGTGAGCTCACACATATAGGCCACGGATTTTGAAATTCATCATTGCTTTCTTCGCCATATGGCGAGATGCTCGTATTTGAGTCGGATCGGGCTTTCAAGAGGGAAACGGCTGTACACGGCTGAGAATTGGGGTGGGAATCCTCTTTCTTACTCCATTATCGCTGTGGACACCAAAATCTTCAAAGGAATTGCATAACCCATCCCATTCTGCTGGCAAGACGCTTGAGGATGATTTTAGAGCTGGTTTGCTCATTATAGAGGGAAACAAGCTCTGTATCCCTCAAAACTACGTGGAAATTCTCCTTTGCTCTCCATTTTTCATGACGTCTCCAATTTGGGCCACGGAGTTGCAAAACTCACTCCTCTCGGCCCCATAAGGCAGGAAGATGATCGTGTCTGAGTCGGATTGAGCCTTCAAGAGTTAAACAGCTCTGCAGGTCTCGGAATTGCGTGGGAGTCCTCTTTCTCACTCCATTACCCATGAGGACATCACAATGTTCGACGGAGCTGCGGCATTCATCCCATTTTGCGGTGAAGAGGCTAGAGGATTGTTTTGGCGCTGGTTAGACCATTCAAGACGGAAATAACACTACATTGCTTAGAATCACGTAGAAATCCTCCTTCCCAATCCATTTTTCACGAGTCTTCAAATATGGGCCATCGAGTCAAACAATTCATTCCTTCAGGCCGCATAAGGCCAGAAGCTCGCACTTGAGTCGTGTTGCGCTTTCAGACGGGAAATAGATCTCAACGGCTCGGAATTGCGTGGGATCCTCTTTCTCCCTCGATTACCCATGAGGACATCACAATGTCCAATAGGGTTGCAAAATTGATGCAACTCTACTCCCAGAAGGCTGAATGATTGTTTTCGATATGGTGTGAGCGTTCAAGAGGAAAAGGGCTGTACCTGGCTCAGCATTGCATGGAAATCATCGTTCTTACTCCGTTTTTTGTGAGCTCACACATATAGGCCACGGATTTTGAAATTCATCATTGCTTTCTTCGCCATAAGGCGAGATGCTCGTATTTGAGTCGGATCGGGCTTTCAAGAGGGAAACGGCTGTACAGGGCTGAGGATTGGGGTGGCAATCCTCTTTCTTACTCCATTATCCCTGTGGACAACAAAATCTTCAAAGGAATTGCATAACCCATCCCATTCTGCTGGCAAGAGGCTTGAGGATGATTTTAGAGCTGGTTTGCTCATTATAGAGGGAAACAAGCTCTGTATCCCTCAAAACTACGTGGAAATTCTCCTTTGCTCTCCATTTTTCATGAGGTCTCCAATTTGGGCCACGGAGTTGCAAAACTCACTCCTCTCGGCCCCATAAGGCAGGAAGATGATCGTGTCTGAGTCGGATTGAGCCTTCAAGAGTTAAACAGCTCTGCAGGTCTCGGAATTGCGTGGGAGTCCTCTTTCTCACTCCATTACCCATGAGGACATCACAATGTTCGACGGAGCTGCGGCATTCATCCCATTTTGCGGTGAAGAGGCTAGAGGATTGTTTTGGCGCTGGTTAGACCATTCAAGACGGAAACAACACTACATTGCTTAGAATCACGTAGAAATCCTCCTTCCCAATCCATTTTTCACGAGTCTTCAAATATGGGCCATCGAGTCAAACAATTCATTCCTTCAGGCCGCATAAGGCCAGAAGCTCGCACTTGAGTCGTGTTGCGCTTTCAGACGGGAAATAGATCTAAACGGCTCGGAATTGCGTGGGATCCTCTTTCTCCCTCGATTACCCATGAGGACATCACAATGTCCAATAGGGTTGCAAAATTGATGCAACTCTACTCCCAGAAGGCTGCATGATTGTTTTCGAGATGGTGTGAGCGTTCAAGAGGAAAAGGGCTGTACGTGGCTCAGCATTGCATGGAAATCATCGTTCTCACACCGTTTTTCGTGAGCTCACACATATAGGCTACGGATTTTGAAATTCATCATTGCTTTCTTCGCCATAAGGCGAGATGCTCGTATTTGAGTCGGATCGGGCTTTCAAGAGGGAAACGGCTGTACAGGGCTGAGAATTAGGGTGGCACTCCTCTTTCTTACTCCATTATCCCTGTGGACGCCAAAATCTTCAAAGGAATTGCATAACCCATCCAATTCTGCTGGCAAGAGGCTTGAGGATGATTTTAGAACTTGTTTGTTCATTATAGAGGGAAACAAGCTCTGTATCCCTCAAAATTACGTGGAAATCCTCCTTTGCTCCTCATTTTTCATGAGGTCTCCAATTTGGGCCACAGAGTTGCAAAACTCACTCCTCTCGGCCCCATAAGGCAGGAAGATGATCGTGTCTGAGTCGGATTGAGCCTTCAAGAGTTAAACAGCTCTGCAGGTCTTGGAATTGCGTAGGAATCCTCTTTCTCACTCCATTACCCATGAGGACATCACAATGTTCGACGGAGCTGCGGCATTCATCCCATTTTCCGGTGAAGAGGCTAGAGGATTGTTTTGGCGCTGGTTAGCCCATTCAAGACGGAAACAACACTACATTGCTAAGAATAACGTAGAAATCCTCCTTCCTAATCCATTTTTCACGAGTCTTCTAATATGGGCCATCGAGTCAAACAATTCATTCCTTCAGGCCGCATAAGGCCAGAAGCTCGCACTTGAGTCGTGTTGCGCTTTCAGACGGGAAATAGATCTAAACGGCTCGGAATTGCGTGGGATCCTCTTTCTCCCTCGATTACCCATGAGGACATCACAATGTCCAATAGGGTTGCAAAATTGATGCAACTCTACTCCCAGAAGGCTGCATGATTGTTTTCGAGATGGTGTGAGCGTTCAAGAGGAAAAGGGCTGTACGTGGCTCAGCATTGCATGGAAATCATCGTTCTCACACCGTTTTTCGTGAGCTCACACATATAGGCTACGGATTTTGAAATTCATCATTGCTTTCTTCGCCATAAGGCGAGATGCTCGTATTTGAGTCGGATCGGGCTTTCAAGAGGGAAACGGCTGTACAGGGCTGAGAATTAGGGTGGCACTCCTCTTTCTTACTCCATTATCCCTGTGGACGCCAAAATCTTCAAAGGAATTGCATAACCCATCCAATTCTGCTGGCAAGAGGCTTGAGGATGATTTTAGAACTTGTTTGTTCATTATAGAGGGAAACAAGCTCTGTATCCCTCAAAATTACGTGGAAATCCTCCTTTGCTCCTCATTTTTCATGAGGTCTCCAATTTGGGCCACAGAGTTGCAAAACTCACTCCTCTCGGCCCCATAAGGCAGGAAGATGATCGTGTCTGAGTCGGATTGAGCCTTCAAGAGTTAAACAGCTCTGCAGGTCTCGGAATTGCGTAGGAATCCTCTTTCTCACTCCATTACCCATGAGGACATCACAATGTTCGACGGAGCTGCGACATTCATCCAATTTTCCGGTGAAGAGGCTAGAGGATTGTTTTGGCGCTGGTTAGCCCATTCAAGACGGAAACAACACTACATTGCTAAGAATAACGTAGAAATCCTCCTTCCTAATCCATTTTTCACGAGTCTTCTAATATGGGCCATCGAGTCAAACAATTTATTCCTTCAGGCCGCATAAGGCCAGAAGCTCGCACTTGAGTCGTGTTGCGCTTTCAGACGGGAAATAGATCTAAACGGCTCGGAATTGCGTGGGATCCTCTTTCTCCCTCGATTACCCATGAGGACATCACAATGTCCAATAGGGTTGCAAAATTGATGCAACTCTACTCCCAGAAGGCTGCATGATTGTTTTCGAGATGGTGTGAGCGTTCAAGAGGAAAAGGGCTGTACGTGGCTCAGCATTGCATGGAAATCATCGTTCTCACTCCGTTTTTCGTGAGCTCACACATATAGGCCACGGATTTTGAAATTCATCATTGCTTTCTTCGCCATAAGGCGAGATGCTCGTATTTGAGTCGGATCGGGCTTTCAAGAGGGAAACGGCTGTAAAGGGCTGAGAATTAGGGTGGCACTCCTCTTTCTTACTCCATTATCCCTGTGGACGCCAAAATCTTCAAAGGAATTGCATAACCCATCCAATTCTGCTGGCAAGAGGCTTGAGGATGATTTTAGAACTTGTTTGTTCATTATAGAGGGAAACAAGCTCTGTATCCCTCAAAATTACGTGGAAATCCTCCTTTGCTCCTCATTTTTCATGAGGTCTCCAATTTGGGCCACAGAGTTGCAAAACTCAGTCCTCTCGGCCCCATAAGGCAGGAAGATGATCGTGTCTGAGTCGGATTGAGCCTTCAAGAGTTAAACAGCTCTGCAGGTCTCGGAATTGCATAGGAATCCTCTTTCTCACTCCATTACCCATGAGGACATCACAATGTTCGACGGAGCTGCGGCATTCATCCAATTTTCCGGTGAAGAGGCTAGAGGATTGTTTTGGCGCTGGTTAGCCCATTCAAGACTGAAACAACACTACATTGCTAAGAATAACGTAGAAATCCTCCTTCCCAATCCATTTTTCACGAGTCTTATAATATGGGCCATCGAGTCAAACAATTCATTCCTTCAGGCCGCATAAGGCCAGAAGATCGAACTTGAGTCGTGTTGCGTTTTCAGACGGGAAATAGATCTAAACGGCTCGGAATTGCGTGGGATCCTCTTTCTCCCTCGATTACCC